>OZ020508.1:31279728-32483545 GCA_963971375.1 Platycheirus rosarum
AAAATCGAATGATTAGTTTTTGAGTCGGCAAATTAATGGAATATACATATTGCTTTGTGAGCTATGCAAGCTTTGAATTTCATTCGACATAAGTTGACCGATTTCTATGATTTTGTGCGGCCTTCTCATTTTTCAAATTCTTAAAAGCAGGTCATAAAATGTCTGCATAAGTGCACACGTAAATGTGAAAGGGTGTGCATGCGTGCAATATAGGAGCATTACTTCTTAACAGCTCGACCGATTTTGATAATTTTCTCTGTGTTTCTTGGTTTCTAGGCGGTTATTGGTAATAGTTGGTACAATTGGTTGCGCAGTTTATCACTTTCCAAGAAATGTCGTGATCAACTGAGCAACATCTGGTTGGCAAGCTGGTTACTTATTGATTGAAGAATTAAGTGTTAACTGTATATTTTATGGTCCTTTAAACTAATTGAAATTCACCTTATTAATCTGTTACTGTTTGTTTTATTTAATGAGCAAACGACCGGAAATTTATACCGTATTAGCGCGAAAAAGAATGTATACTTGTGCCGATAATTCACTCATCCACATAAACCTACTTTGGACATTTATTATAATGAACCAGTTCTTTAAAAGTTAAAAAAGGTTACAATCTTTGTCAATAGCTAAGGATCTTGTGATGAAGATATAAACATCGCATAAGTGTTAAATTTATTTGAGCCGAAAAAAATGTCTATATATGACAGTTATTTGTGCAGCACTTGCAATGTTAAATAATGAAATATTCAAGACGCATGAGAGTAAATTGACGGCAGCTGATCGAATAAGGAGAAAGAAAATCTATGGAATACTCCAGATTACAAAATAAAGAATTACCGTGTTAGCTAGACCTGCAGTGAAGAAAGAAAATGTTCAGAGAACCCCAAACAAAAGGCAAAAGCTTCCTATACCCTCTAATACTATTGAAATAAATTGCACGACTGGATCGCACGTACTTGCTTATATCTGCGGTCATATTGTAAATAGAATAAAATTTAAGAAAATTAAAGTGAATATTAAAGCATTTATTCGATTTTTGTAACTTTTGATTGTCCGAATAAAGTACGTTAAATTGTATTGGGTGAAATAATTTAAACGCCATTTTATTTCTTTAAGAAATATAACACAGTGTGATTTTTTAATAAATAAAACTGTTTTTTTTTTAAATTAAAAAAAAAAATTATTCGAGAATACAAACTTAAGCGCAAAATTAACAAACATTTAAAAATTAAAAAAAAATCCCTAACCCGTTTTCAAAATATTGATTTTTCAAAAAAATAAAATAAAAAAATAAAGATTAAAATTACAAAAAAAAGTTTTCGAAAAAAATAATGCGAAATTACTTATGCTATCTACATCTTCTTGAATAAAAATTTTGATAGTAATCGGATCACCAGTTTTCGAGAAAGTCGAAGAAAAAAACCCGGTCCTATGGAAGGTACCTTTTTTAACCCACCATACTAATTTTTTTCACCAAAATATAATGCCTGCCTACAGTAGTACTCTGATTTTCTTTTATAACTATTCTTGTAGCCATTTTCGAAAAAATAAGCTTTTATATAACGGTTATATGAGAGGTACCGTTAATTTTTGAGCTAAAAAAAAAATTGAAAAAAATTCCCCTGTAGAATGTCAAAATAACCTTAAATTCAAAATTTGAAGACGATTGGCCTAACCGTTTAGGCTGCAGTATAAAATACATCCGTACAGACAGACAGAGAATTTTGCCAGTAACTCACATATGTTTCTCTATCATCGTAATGTCATGTTTGATTGCTATCAAAAAAAAATTTAATCTGAACGAATGCATAACTTGCATTATAATACCTATAATCGCAAGTAAAAAACAAATAGGAATACCTACGGCTATAACGATATTGATGATGTTTTTTAAAAGTATTTTGGTAGTTATGGAATATATTTGTATCAACAACAATTTTATAATATTTGAAGCTGTTGACTTTGTTCGTAACGACTTATTGAATTACAATCAAAATTTATGTTAACGTCTAGACAAATTTCTTTTTGTGTTTATAATTAAATGTTTAAAAACTTTTTTAAACTTTTTAATAGTTTAAAAGCTGCAAATTAAAATATTTTTTTTTTAAGAACCAAAAAATAAATAAGTCGGGAAAACCAAGTACAGTTTAATGGAACATGAATTATTAGGGTGTATTTTCTCTGATCATGTTATCTTTGCGGACAATGATAAGAAATTGCAGTTAAGGGTAGCTTGCCTTGAATTTATAGTTCATCTTCAAACACGACACTTCGGTTAAAAACGAAAAGACCAGTGCTAAAGGGTGATGGGTCAAAAATAATAACTATGAGAAGAAGCCATAACTTTTGTAAATGGCGGCAAATGCCAAATCTTTTTTGACATTTGTGAAGTAAATAGATGGAGAATACACTTTAATAATCCACAGAATGCTATATACCTAATCTTTGAGAACGGTCGATATTCTGATCTGAAAAAAACTTATTCAACGGCTATGTTTACAAGTGCGGTTTTTGATTTTATATTTTGTACCTACAAAAAGACCGAAGATAGGTCTTCCAAATTTGGTAGCTATCAAAACTTTTGAAAAGCAGGCATGGATATATTTTTTTTTTTTTAATACAGATCTACTACTATTAAATCTTGCAGATTACACATCTTATTTACAATTTTTTTTTTTTAAATGAAAAAGAATGAACCAGGTTACTGCGATACCTATACATAAAATATATATTTACTCTTGTGTCTAGTAAGGCTTTCACAAAGTAGACCATATCATTCTTGTATTTTTTATAGCAAAAATATGGGATTTCTAGTAATTTTTATAATAGTCTAATATCTAATTTGAATAAAAAAACCATTACCATTATCTGATGTGATGTGATGTCAATTCTCGTAAGATTAATATAACTTCTGGAGTGCCTCAAGGTAGCCATCCAGGTCCGCTTCTATTTATAGTATTCTCTGTGTATTCTCTCAAAAAATTCAGTCTGTGTAAGGGGACTCATGCTAGGTAATAGTCACATTTTTGTGACTTTCTTGTGATTGCTATTTAGGTGTCACTTTCATATTGAACACCGAGGGGAAACGGAAAAAACAAAATATGAAATTGTAAAATAAAGAAAACGTTTGCCTCTTAGCTGAAGAACGAATTTTGTTTTAGGATTTCATTCTCTTTTTTAATTGGTTTTCTTACCGCTTAGCTCATCGAATAATTCCTCTTGTTTTGAGGCGAAATCTGTGAATTTTCGTTGGTTCTTTGTTTTTTTATTTCAAATTGTACGTATGTATGTAAGTATTTCCTTTTAAATGCAGCGAGTGATGGTATAAATTGTATAAAAAAAAATTGAGATAACAATCAAACATGACATTACGATCATGGAGAAGTCTAAAAAAGTCATTGGCAAAAAATGTCCGTCTGTCTGTCTGTCCGGGTGTATATCGATCTGCAGCCTAAACGGGTTAACTATTTGGATGAACATTTTTGAGAATTTTTGTGTTGATATTGGCTATCATTTCATCAGAGCTACATATCCGAGAAAAGTCTATTTACGGGACCTTTCATATGACGGTTTTTTTAATTTTTTGGCGTTCTCGGTAAGGGCTCTATGGATTTCTGTCAAATTTCATATTTAAAAAAGATTTAGATAGCTAAACTAATTCTGCATATAAAAATTTTGAATAACTTTTTTTCTAATAAAAATTAATTTTTGATTTTTTTTTAAAACAATGTTTAAAAAAAAACTAAAATAAAAAAAAAGGATTTTATCAAAATCCGTCCTACAATTTTCGAAATACTTTTTTCATAAATTCTTTGTTATTTAACACGTATGGTGGCGTACTTCATTTTTACTGAAAACCGGTAAGTATTGTGGCTTTGATATCGGTTTTATAAGTTCAAACTGTGTTACTTTCAACGTAAATGTTACTTGTTTTTTTCCAAGATCTTGCCTTCCAATGTAGTTAGGCACATAAGAGCAAGTACGTGCGACCCAGTCGTGCCCATTTTTCCTTTTTTTCTATACAAAAAGACTGAAGGTACCTATTCCAATTTTTGTAGCTACACCAAAACTTTTGAAAAAAATCTATTAAAAGTGAACATCGATATGTTTTTACTTGCGTTTATAGGTACTATAAGGTAGGTTATGGATACGTGCAAAAAAATTTTAACAATCAAACATGACATTACGATGATAGAAAAGTCGGAAAAGTGGGTCCGGAAATTCCGTCCGTCTGTCTGTTTGTCTGTTCGCACCTCTAAAGCCTAAACGAATGGGCTATTTGCTTCAAACTTGGTATCTAGTATTTATTTGGTAGTATCTCGGGGGTGTTTTTCATTTTTGATCTAGGTCGAAAAATAACGGTACCTGCCATAAATTTTTTAACAAAAAGTTTGATTTTCTCGAAAACGCTCTAACGATTTTGATAAAACTTTCAGGGTGCTATTTTTTTTACAACAATGCATCCATCTTTCATTTATATTTCAATTAATATTGGATTTCAAAATTTTCTAAAACTTTTTTTTCGATTTTTTTAAATTTTCTAAAAAAAATTGATTTTTGAAATATTTTGAAAACGGGTTGATAGAATTTTTTTAAAATAATTTTCCCAGATAAAAAACTTCAAATTTCCTTATGGTAACATACTAGAAAAAAATTAAAATATTTTTTTTATAAAGTTTTTTCAAAAAACGACTTTTTAATAAATTGGCCGAACGATTTTCAATATTTTTTTTCTTCGATAGAGATTTATTTAGTTCAAAAATTATTTTTTATTAGAAAAAAAAGTTATTAAAAATGTTGATATACAAAATTCATAAAGCTACCTAGGTTTTCTCAAATATAAAATTTGACAGAAATCCAAAGAGCCGTTACCGAGAAAGTCCAAAATTAAAAAACAAACCTTATATGAAAGGTACCGTTAATAGACTTTTCCCTGATATGTGCCTCTGATCAAATGATAGCCAATACCAACAAAAAAATTCTCAAAAATTTTCATCAAAATCGTTGGAGCCGTTTTCGAGAAAAATAAGATTTTCCTAAATGGTCATATGGCGTTATATTTAGGCCTAAAAATAAAATTTCACACACACCAAGTTTGAAGATAATCACTTAAGCCGTTTAGGCTGCAGCTCGTTATACATACGGACAGACAGACAGACAGACAGGCAGACGGACATTTTTTCTCGATCACTTTTTAGACTTCTCTATGATCGTAATGTCATGTTTCATTGTTATCTCAATTTTTTTATATTCACGAATCCTAAACTTGCCATATAAAGGTCCGACATCTAATGTTTTTTTTTTTTCAACTAGTGCTTATTTCGTGAATGGTAACACTTAGCTCATGTCTGATTTGACAGATAATTTGTTTTATCCTTCTACTGAACGAATATGGTTGTGTATACGCTTGAACAACGCTGGTAATGTTGCAGAATGTGTGCGAAAATTGCGTACGGATTTTGGAAGAAGAGAAGCACCGTCAGCTCCGTATGTTCGTTATCTTGTGACACCGTTGGATTATTATTTGTGGGGTGCCGTAAAAGATAAGTGTTACGCCGACAAGCCAGAGACAACTGCCGCTTTGAAGGACAATATTCGTGAAGCCATTGGTGAAATACAGCTGCACACAATCGATAATGTGCTTAAAAATTGGACCGATCGTGTAGGCTACTGCAAGGCCAGCCGAGGCAGCCAATTAAATGAAATTATTTTCCATTATTAACCGGAAGGATTGTACTTTCAAATAAAAAAAGAAATTTGAGAAAAAATACAGTATATTATAGCATTTTCCAAAAAAAAAAAAATTATTTGGCGGACCCACAAAAAAAAGTTATTTGGCGAACCCGTTAGTTCATATAATCGCAAGTAAAAAATGGAGGAATTTTCGAAAAAATAATTTTTTTTATTTTAATATATATGCAGCCACTAAGCAATTATCTAGCTTAAGAACAAGTTCATGCGACCCCAGTCGTGCATTTTTTAAAAATTTTATTCGACGATGTGACCACATATATGACCACATACAGCGTGCAATTTTTTTTAAATACTACTATTAAATCTTACAGATTACACATCTTATCTACAGTCTTTTAAAAATAAAAAAAGAAGGAATCGGCTTGATGCGATATACTTACATACAATGTATATTTACTCTAGTAAGGCTTTCCACAATGTAGACCATATTCTTCTTGTATATTAATAGCAAAAATATGGGATTTCTAGTAATTTTTATAAATAAATAAAAATAGTCTAATATCAATAATCTAATTTAGATAGGTAGATAGATATTCTTTATTTCGTAATAATGTTTTCAATAAGGCTTACCACCGCACATTTTTACATACAGAGATTTGATTCATGTGATCTTTCTATTGAAACAATATTTTTTTTATACAAAGTTATAATTTTTACACCAAATAAATTTGAAGGAAACACGAAAAAAACCTCCATTTAAATGTTCAAAAAAAAAATGACTAGAATTTTATTTTATAGTAGATAATAATTTATCTGTTATCTTTTTAAAAATTATTTAATAAATTTATAAATAGAAAATAAATAAACAATTAAATAAATAAATAAATATTTAAATAAATAAAAAGATAAATAAATAACTAAATTTGCAAATAAATAAATAAATAAAAACAAAAATGAATAAATACATAAATAAACAAATAAATAATAAATAAGCAAATAAATAAATAAATTTAAAAAAAGGAAACAGAAACAAGAATAAATAAATTAATTAATATATGACGAGTTTTACATATATTACATGAATAACAAAACATTAAATATATTTTTTTAATTAACAATGATCAGAAGTTTATAAATTTATATCACGAATGAGGCGATTCTCAGCAAAATTACATTTAAAAAGAAACCAATGAGTTAGTTTTTCGATTCTTTCATTAATTAATTCAACACCCGCTTGTCCATGTAGCTCTAATGTTGAATAGTGCCAAGGCAGATTTAACATCATTTTTAATATTTTATTTTGAGATGTTTGCAATTTCTTAATGTGACATCTTGCGCAATTTCCCATATAATAATCTAATTTGAATAATAGAAATCACAACCAGTATCTCTTAGGATTATTATATAACATCTGGAGTGCCTCAAGGTAGCGATCCAGAATCGCTTCTATTCATAGTGTTCTCTGTTTAAACGACCTGCCTTTGTTATTGTTAGCTGTTAGAATGGTAAAAATGTTAAGAGAATGGCATGTTGCTAGATGTGGAAATTTCCAATGTTATTTAATTTTTAAGGAAAAAGGTGCAATAATTTTGGCTACACCATCGACACGCAAAAGTTAGTAAGAATTGACGTTGTTAAGGACTATAGCATATTTAACACCAAAAGCTCGAATATTAGCTCATGAAACTTCGTGACATTTAAAAATTATATTTATCTTTAATAAATTTTGAAAATATTGATCACTAAAATCAGTTTAATACATCTAAGTAAAATGTATTGTTTCTAAGCGTACAATGTTACAATAATTTCGATTTATTTATTTATTAAATAAATTTGTAATGTGTTTTTTATTTAACTATTATTTAGGATACAAATCAATAAAATTAAAAAAAAAATATTTATTTAAATAAAATCAATTGCGTTCGACATTAATATTGAAGTAAAAGAATACTTTAACGTAAAATTGTTTGAGCTATTCTGCACCAACCAACGCCATTACTTGCTAAACTTATGTAACCACATGTACACGCAAATATGACAAACTTAAAAGACATGATTGAAGCCATTAAAGCATCTTTGTATGTATATAAGTATAGTCTTATTCACTTATATACAGTCCTTTGTAAAGCATTCTTTCAGGCTGATATCTAAAATGTTCGCCATCATCTACCGGATTCGAATTCATTATAACGCTATGTTCTGTTCCTGTATACAGTTTTAGGAAATTGAGGGTGCGAAAAGCTATTTTGTACGGAAAATGTCTCATACATGCGCATAAATGGGAATTTTTTCCAACATAGTTGTGGATTTTTATTTGACGTCATGAATCATCAGCCATTTTGTTCTTATAAAAAGCGTTTAAAACCTGGTTCACTACTTTTGAATTCAATTAGGGATGGAATAGAACAATAAGAATTATGATCTTAGAATCACTTCCTAAAGCAGAAATATGAATTCAATGGCAGTTAGCTGATCATAGATCTAAGAACAACAAAGATGAAAATTCTCAATGGAGTTGTTCTATATTACTGGAAGCAAATGTTCCACATCGTGTGATGAAATGATTTAATTTCTTGTTTCATGTTTATATCATTCAGAGAAAGGTACGTTACATACATATAGATCGAAAATAAATATATTCAACACGAATCCAGTTGAAAATCCTGATTCGAAAGTAAGCCGGGATGCCGAAGTTAATAAAATTTTCTTTTATTAAACTCAAAGCAAACGAACCCAGATTTCTGGACAAAATAAAGACAGTATTCCAACAAGAAGGGGCTCAACTGTGACTGTAGGATGTTGAGGCATGTGCGGTTGCGATTTGTGTGTGACTGTCCAATTATTATTCGTATGTCGTTATTAAATCAGGAAAATTCACGCTATAACCATCGCGGCGCTAGGGAAATTGGCAGCAACATGGCGCGGTGACCGTAGACTATCTGGATGCAATTAAACTTTTAGCTTGACAAGGACAATCTTCATCGCTATCATCTATATAGCAAAACGAAAACGTCCACAAAACTTAATTAAAAATACCAACATTCAAAGAAGAGCAGTTGACTATTCAGATTACCATTTGGAATGCATTACTTTTGAGGCAGTTAGGCAACTTCGCGCAATAAACACAAATAATTTGGAAACGTTTGGATAACTAGAAGAAATAATAACCGGATGCCGACATTTAGTTCACATTCTGACAACTTCTGCTTTATTAAGCAGGGCTCTGGTGGAGCTTTACCTTTTGACATAGTGGTTCAGTCAATAAAGAGGAACGGTTTTCGACTTGCAATCTATAAAACATAAAAATCCTAACTCAATGCTAAAAAAAGCAGGATTTCTCGGATATGTAATGAACATAATAGGTTGTTATAAGTGTTTCTATCAACTATAGTTACTAGCGTTTTCACACAGAGATTACTGAGAGTATTAAACGAGAGTTGAAATAAATATCTAGAAGGATTTTTAATTAAGGTAAGTTAACCATATAGAACAGTGAATACACTAGGTGCAGATCGTGCATCCTTCCTACGGGCAGTTAATGTTCTGGAGAAAAATGGACACCGCGTGACCTATTCCAGGAATTTAATAATGGAGAACAGTTCTTCCAAAATGCATAATGCAATTGTCATACAAGCAATCCAGTTCATGTTATGAGATCTCTGTATAATTCAAAATACCCACAATACCACAAAATTTAGCAAGAAAACATTTAGTTCCTCTATGACCGTAGCATACAACATGGCAAATCAGGCAATCCCAACAAAACCAGTAATACCACTACAAGCTTTTTTCGAGTACAGAATAGATTTTTATTATAATATGTTCGTTCATATATTTATAATTGCTTACGATTGAAACATTTATAAAACACAGACTTGAATTCAGCAGGACAAAGCCTGCGCTTTGCTAGTTATTTTGAAAAAAAAAATTAAAACCACCAAGGACATCAGACCAAACTGTTCCCTTTCGTTGTGAGAATTTTCTGTTTGCCGAAGACTCGCTTACCTACAGGTACTCGCAATAGCTCCGGCCCTAGCGCTGAAAAAGTTTGAAGCCCACACCGGAAAACTCTTTCACTTCTATGTATAAATAAATTGCACGGCTGGATCGCACGTACTTGCTCTTATGTTCGGTCACAGCTTCGAATAAAGTTTAAAAAATATTAAAAGAATTTCAAAGTTTTTATTCGATTTTTCTGACTTTTAATTGTTAAATCTTCCTGAATATCAAATTTGATTGTAATCGGTTAAGCAGTTCTCGAGAAACATGAAGAAACAAAAAAACGTCCTGTGGGGGACGTTATAAACTGAAAGATGTATTGCTGTAAAAAAAAAATAGCACCCTGAAAGTTTTATCAAAATCGTTAGAGCCGTTTTCGAGAAAATCAAACTTTTTGTTAATGATTGTATATCAGGTACCTTTTTTTCGACCTAGAGCAACAATGAAAAAAACCCCTCGAAATACTACGAAATAAATACTAAATACCAAACCTGAAGCAAATCGGCCCACCCGTTTCTCACCTGTAGAGGTGAGACAGACAGACTTTTTTCGACTTCCCTATCATCCTAATGTCATGTTTGATTTTTTTTTTTGCACGCATCCATAACTTGCCCTCTAGTACCTATAATCGCAAGTAAAAATGGGGGATACAAATCGACTTGGCGAAATGTGAACTGGTCTGCTTCAGAAGACCTAAGAGCCAGAAGAAGCAACCGATCGGCGGAAACCTGCGTCAGAAGCCTGCTACTGATACCCTCCAACGGAACAACTATAGCTGCAAAATGTAGTGCCAAATACCTAAGAGTACACTTCATTGAGCTGCTTAAGTTTAACCACCATGCACTGGACTTAGCCAACCAACCAAGCTGCTCATATACAAGCAACTAATCCGACCTATCATTAGCTACAGCTTTCCTTGTGTGGTTGACGATTTCAAAAACCAGAATGAAGAGGCTAGCCTTGTTTAAGAGGAAAATGTGGAGAATATGCACATTGCACAGGGCTATTTTTCAATCATCAAAGACGGAGGCACTTCAGAAATGAACAACTCTACGCAGAAGCGGATATTATCCCTATAGACAGGTACTTGAACATGTTAACAAAAGCTTATAGAACAAGTCAGCAGCCACCCGAATACACTTATTAGGAAAATAGCCGATCAGGAACGACACCAAGCGCAATGGACTCCTCGGAAGAAACAATACTGCCAGCCATCGGCAACGGAGAAATTTCCTTTTACACTGACCCAATATCCGCGTACCATAAAGGTTAGACATAACTAAATCCAACCGCCATCCCTACTAGCAATTGGACAACCGGGACTCAAAAACCCGAGGACAAAGAGTCACGAGTTCACCGCAATTCCCCCGGAAGTTTACCAAAAAGCCACCTGGAATCGGCCGAGAATCTATTTAAATCCTACCAGAAGTACGTCAACCAGTTAATCTAGTATCTGGAGCAGATAATGAACGCAAAATGTAATAAGACTTAGAAACCAGAAAGGGCTTCCAGATTTTAAAACTATTTATAATGTACAACCCAACGCTACGCTATCTCATTGTGAATTTAGTGTCCATCGCTATCTCATTGGAAATTTAGTGGACTATCTCAGAGTAAGAGTAGCTTATATATTTGTAATCATGTTTTCTAAAATTTTATTTTTAGGGTTAAAACTAACGGTACTTCTTATATAACGGTTATTGAGAAGCTTAAATATATTATTTACATTTTTAAAGTATTTCTATAGATATGGGCTATCATCCTGACAAACCCGAATTTACTAGAAAATTATATTAACGGTATACGGCTGGTTGACATTTTGTGAAATTTTATATTTGAAAAGATCAATATAGCCAAATTAATTCGGCATTCCAATATTTTAAATAATAATTTTTTTTCTATTTATAATAATTTTTGATTTTTTTTTTTAAACTAATCAAAAAAATATTTAAGTTTTAAATTCATGTGTATTTAAACAAACTTTAAAAAAACTGTCAGTAGGTAAAGGTACCAAAATCTCAAAAAAAAACTAAAAATAAAAAACAGGATCTTATAAAACCCGTTCCTACAATTTTCGAAATACTTTTTTCATTTTCATTAAAGATGTGTGATGGCGTACTCCATTTTTACTAAAAATCGTGAAATATCGTGGTTTTGATTCTGAAACTTTTTATAAGTTCAAACCGTGTTATTTTCAACGTAAATGGTACTTTTTTTTGTCAAAAATCTTGCCTTCTAATGTGATAAGGCACATAAAAGCAAGTAAGTGCGTCACAGTCGTGCCCATTTTTTAATACAGGTTTAATGTAAACCAACATAAATATGTGTACATAAGAACGAAAAAACAAAACCTAAACTGAAACGGAAACCCAAAAGTCTCCTTTTGATTCTTCTCAAACAAAATGGAGTTTAAACATCTTTCAAAACTAAAGTGTCCCAAATGTAGCTCATCCCACAAATCCAGTCCGACAAAAGCTTCTTCGTTAAAAAAAATCAATTCGAACAGCAATAAAACGAATAATAGAATAAACCACAATCCTGATTCTAAAAATAACGATAAAAAGTCAAAAAAAAGAAACACCGTCAACTAACATTCTGCCAATTTCTGTTCAATGGCAGAAAATTTAAAATTTATGAGACCATTTCCAGTGGCCAAATAACCATTGCGCACCGTTCTCTTTGATGTCCAATTTTCTATTTCAAACTAAAAAAAAAAAAAAACAATCTACAGAGCCTCTGAAAAAAACCAACACACACACATTCACAAATAAAAATATTTTTGTTTGCCTTTCATCCTGCCCAGGATACATTTAGATACATTTACCCCATTTTAGGTGGTCACAGCTCACTAGTTAACAAACCCAAAATAAAAGGAATGTTTCCGCTTAAAAAGCCATCATCCATTTATTTCGCTAGCGAACGGTCTTTCTCCATCATGGACGAAAAGGACGAATTGGATAGTAAAAAAAAAAATAAAAAATAAAAATTGGAATTTTGGGCAGGACTGTGGTGCCGGCACTGGTGGTGGCCATTAAAATTCAATACAATTTTAGAAAGATTTATCGAAAAATTTCATGTGAATAAATTTACCTAAGTGCATGTCATAGCACCGTTTTAGGATTTTTTGAGTGGATATTCGATATTTTTCTATGCCATAGGATTGCTTTGAGCTTGTTAGCTTTTTTAGTTTTTGCAAGGGTGAATGGCGCGGCGGCGATTGTGCATAGATGGGCGTATAAATAATTTATCAAGTGAACTTAGTTGCATGAAAAAAGTTTTTTTTTAATGGATTTCAAAATTAAAACAGATGATATGAAATGGCTCCAAATAAGTTTTAAAGATGTACATATATGATATAAGGAATATAGAGCTAAGAAGTCCTTGTTTTATATGGGTGGATAGGGATGAGAATAAAATTAGGAAAGATACATCATTAAGATACTTTAAACTGTAAGGAAGAGCGTAGGAATGTGATATTATTGATTCAGAGACAAAACGCTTAATTTTCAAATTGAGAACTGACATAAAATCCATAGTCATAAATCTCAACACTATGTTTGTTGGAAGTTGTTATAATTTTTTATTTTTGTTATTAATTATATGGGATTAAGGCAATAGGTTTTGAAAGCCTTGCTACACGGAGAGAATTCTAAGATGAAATCAAGAAAAATGAGCTGTAAATTACGACTATTTTATCTAGATTTACACCCTAGCTCGGATATTTGTGATTTAAGACTATTGTTTTGCAATTTACGAAAAGAGCCGAATTGAAGAAAATGACACTCGAAAATTGTAAATCAAAACTTTTTAGTATCAATAATGCAACCGGGAGAAATAAAACATTACCAAAAGCATATCGCAAATTAATCCCATTTTGTATCAATTCTGTATTTTCTTCGATTGTAAATTACAAAAGTTTGTTGTAGATTACCATCATTTAGTTGTGGATTAAGAATCTTTGTTTTGTAAAACAGTAGTTTTTTGTATAGCTTGCAACCAAATAATATTGGCTTACGAAATGAGAGCCATAGTTTAGCATTTTTCAATCGCAAATTGCAATTTTTGAAGATCAATTTACTCTCTTTCTTGAAGCATTTCCATCTTAATTCAAAAACATTTTGTTGTAAAATAAGAACCTTTATTGTAATTCACAAATATTAATTCTAAAATCACTGGCGTGGTTTTATTATATGTACTGTATATAGGTACTGTTAGAAAACATAGTTGGCACTACAGCTTTGAATAGTGATGTATGTATATCTTAACCAAACATGAATGCTTTGTGAATCTGAAGGAACGCTGTAAAATATTAGGAAATGCAGGAAAAATATTAAGACCCTTGTTGCATTATAAATTTTAATATTAGCTAAGTCAATCAAACAATTTAAAGAAATGTTAGAAATTATGTTTAAAAGCAATTATGATTGTTTTCATTGTTTTTAACTTACATATTACTTATAAGTCACAGTTTTTTACACATGTTTGGAAGCTATTGAATCGCAGCAAAATTGCTTGAAAAAAATGATTTTTTCCTTAAACGAACTTAACCGCTTGTCAACATATGACTTACTGAACATTGAAAAATTAAAAATCAAAAAGGAAACTATAGCAATAAAGCACGCGTACCACAAGGCAGGCGACCGTTAGGTAAATGGTAAGACCTGACATAAACATACATATGTGTAGGTATATAGGTTTTCAAGTTATTTGAATTCTTGAAAAGGATTTCAAACAAAAATGTTTATATTTAATTCTATTTTATGCTTGATTCTGTAATCAGCAAAAAAATTTTGTGGTTTACGATTGTGAAATGATGTAAGTGTTAAATCTTAGTAAATTTTATTGATTTTAACGTTCAGTGCTTGTAAATCACGAAATATTTTTCTCAAATCAAGATTCATAAGTTGTAGAAGTAGGATTATTCCTTTGAAGTAGTAAATTACGCCAGAAAAGTTGTATTATACAATTTAAGGTGCAAGCTTGAATTGTGACTTTTAATCATAACTTGCAACTTTAAAAATGTTGCAATTTGAGTTGATTTGAAAGCTAAATTACCAATTTTTGGATCAATTTTAAATGCAAAATTGGTGATTTACGAAAAAAGCATGTTTTGTAAATTACAACTGAACATTTCGCAATTACTGATTTTTCAATTCTCTCCGTGTAACTGTGTTCTGTGTAACTGAGAGAGCACAGGGATCGCCCTTATTCTAAACTTTTTTATGGACAGATTTGACAATATAAATTTCAGTTTAATGGTAGTAGTATATGTAAGTCCATCCCAAAATTTTGACGCGATAGAAGGAGCTGGGGCTGTGATTGGTATTTATTTTAAAATATCGTTAAATTTAAATGGGTTGACCGATTTTGATGAAATCGTTTGTATGTGTTAACATGGTTATCCGTTTTCAGCTACAGGTGTGGTCCGATAGGTTGTGCTCTTGTTAAAATCTAGTATTTATGTATGTAAATATATATTTATAAATAAATAAAATTTATTGGCCCAATTTTGTTGGAAAATTGATCGGAAAGTTTTTTTTTAACCCATTTACTTGCAAACGTTTAGCTCTTTAGCAAAGGCCTAGTAGCTTATACTCTCAATCATTCCTGCGTGTGTTTTGTTTATCTGCAAGAATGGAAGGGACCTACAATTTACGGCCGAGTCCAAACGGCTACATGGTATACACTTTTTCGAGGCAAATTTTTACTCTGGGAGATTTGGTCAGTACTTCGCAAGTCAGAAACACTAACTAATGCATATATATTGCCATATAATACATGTATATATGTACATAAAATGTATACGTCTATGATAAACCTGAATTACACATATACTGAATGGATATTGTAGATCTATTTAAATAATAATAGTGAAAGAATTGCATATTATGTATAATTTACGTACATTGTACAATTAACATTTGACATCGAATTATATGGATTTAATATGTGTATACGAAACATGTACAAAATGATAAAGATGAATCCAACTGAATTGCTGTAAAAGTGACGTATTTATATACTACATATCTCGGCGGAATATTGTACATCTCATATATACATATAATATTTGTTAATTATCTTACGATTTTGATTATTAGATCTGAAGTTATTCAATGAACGTATAATATAAGTATATTAAACATAAAAGATTCCATATATTACAAAGCATTTAACAAAACATTTATTGTATGTATACGAAACATGTACTAATCGATAAAAATGAATCCAACTGCATTGCTGTCAACATGGCGTATTTTTATATGTTTATTGTGCGTGCTTTTTTCTACATATCTCAGTGGAATATATTACATCTCATATACATACAATATTTGTTAATTATCTTACGATTTCGATTCTCAGATCTGAAATTATTTAATGAACGTATAATATACGTACATATATTAAACATCAATGATTCCATGTATTAGATGAAAGTGATTTATTTCTACGAATTTTGCAAACGAGATTGACGGAGCGGTTAGCGATCCATACTATTGGGACCCAGACCCGGGTTCGATTCCGACATGAGTTAAGTACTTTTATTTAATATAGGTAAATATAAATAATAAATAATCAACAAAAATAATTAAATCACAAATCAATTATAGAATGCGGAAACCACAAGAAAATGTAAAATAAAAACAAAAAAGAATATTTTTTTTTATTTTTCACGTCGTTTTTATGTTTAATATACGTCAATGTTCTATCTATAATATGTCCAATAAAGGTTAATGCGATGTCGTCGTTGACGTTTCAAAATGTATTTAGTACATGTAACGAAGAGCTAAATGTTTGGCTAGTATTCGTATATGTATATATATATTATACGGATATTAGCAGGACATTTAGCTCTTCAGTATACATCTTACAGTCGTATATGGCGACGTCGTTTTTATGTTTAATTTATTTCAATGTTCTATATGGGCATATTTGTGGATCATTTGCTCTCAACACGTGAGCTATACCTACCTATAAATGATGTATGTTGTATATGTACAAATGCTCAACATTTTAAGTGCGTATCTAATTTTTTTTTTGGAAAACCAAATTAATAAAAGGGCACGACTGGGTCGCACGTACTTGCTGTTATGTGTCGAATTACCTCTTTGACAGAAACAATTAACATTTACGATGAAAATAACACAGTTTCAACTTATAAAAAGTATAAAAACCACAACACTTAACGGTTTGTAGTATAAATGAAGTATTCCATCACACATCTTAAATAACAAAGAATTTTATAAAAAAATATTTCGGAAATTGTAGGACCGATTTTGATAAAATCCTGTTTTTTTATTTTTAGTTTTTTGAAAAATTTTTTTTTGGTAATTTCGTTATGCAGTTTTTTAAAATTTATTAATTTATATCTGATTTTTAAATTTTAAATATTTTTTTGATAAGTT
Organism: Platycheirus rosarum; assembly: GCA_963971375.1. Classification (NCBI taxonomy): domain Eukaryota; kingdom Metazoa; phylum Arthropoda; class Insecta; order Diptera; family Syrphidae; genus Platycheirus; species Platycheirus rosarum. Next base: position 31,296,828 of record OZ020508.1, read on the forward strand.
TGAAAAATATTGAATATTAAAAATAGAAAAAAAAATAATTATTCAAATTGTTTGTATGTGGAACTATTTTAACTATACTTAGGTCTTATCAAATATAAAATTTTATTGAAATCCATTAAACCAAGAAAGTCGCAAATTAAAGAAACTGTTATATGAAAGGTACCCTTTATAGACTTTGCCGATAAATTTGCAAACAAAAAAAAATCTCAAACATTTTCATCAAAATCGTTGGAGCCGTTTTCGAGAAAAATTAGCTTTTCCTTAATCGGTATATGGCAGGTACCGTTATTTTTAACCCTAAAAATAAAATTTCAATTTGCCCTCTGAGGAATGCTAAGAGATACACACATACCAAATTTGAACGCAATCGCTTAACCTGTTTATGCTGAAGATCGATATACACCTGGACAGACAGACAGACGGACATTTTTTTCAATGACTTTTAGGCTTCTCTATGATCGTAATGTCATGTTTGATTGCTATCTCATTTTTTTATATTCACGAAACCTAAACTTTCCTTATAGTCTCTACAATCGCAAGATAAAATCAAACAACCGGTTTTCTGCCAATATAGGTATTATAAAATTTGAGGTTATGTTGAAAACCACCCTTTAAATAAATTCAGTGTAATCAAGTCACTTTATATTTCATCCGACAAATACACTAAAATAACATATTTCCACCCTCTAAAGAAAAATAAAAAAAAAATCTGGTCTTTGCTTTTCACACCATTACATCCTTTAAGTTGCATCAAAGTCTTAGTGTAGCCAAATAAGTGCATGTCTAAAAACTTTTCACTTAAAAAAACAGCGTCAACAATATTTTATCGAAGATTTTAACATAGCTAACGAAAAACTTTTATTCTTGTCGAAGACTTCTTGTTCGATGAACAATCGACAAATAAAGAAAGTGCATTCCCATTTGTCTCTAGTTCCCAAAGTTTTTTCCATTTAAATATTAAAGAAGGAAACGAACAATGTACCTAACTGCTAAAATTTCACAAACTATTGGCAAGAGGAAATAAATGAATTTTCCCAACAAAAAAAGTACCTAACTCACAAAATTAACGAAACAGGAAGTGTGATAAAAATCCCAACTACCAATATTCACTCGGATCCTTTTTTGTCACAAAACTCTCAAACTCGTAAATAAGAAGAACACCAGAATTCATCACGGACACACAGACACGCGACGCGCATAAATATCCCATTTAGACACACAAAGCCATTCGATTTGTTGCCAATGAAAGGGATGAACCGGAAGCTATTCATCCTTTAGGACCATTTAATGTTTGCACATTTGTCGTCGTTGTTTATAATCCTGTCCCTTTGGTATGCTTTGCTTGGATAAAAAACCAAGTGCACAAGCGATTTGTTTCGGACAATATCTAAAAAAAAATAAAATAAAAAAACGAATCGGAAAGATACTCTTTCCTTCGCATTTGTGTGGCAATAGCAAACGCAACTCTTTTCCAAAAATTTGTTTTGTGAATCGGAAGAAAAGCTTTTCTATGTACAGAACCAGAACACAATGTAGGTGGCGGGGGACCAGCAAAGGAAGCGAAAGGACAATGAATGTATAACATGCTTGAACGTTGGCCATGCTTCTTTTAAATGCTTGGGTAATATCCTTTGGCTGGGTATTTACCCACATTGATATTTTCGTTTTGTTGTAGGTATAGTGTATAGACCAAAAGGACAGACGACACATACAAGAAGCGAAAAAAAAACGGTGCTCAGCAATAAAATTTACAAGTTCCGGTTTCCGTTAAACTTGGTTAAATTAGGCAAACGATTACATTTCGGAAATCCCGTCCAAATGTTGGATATAAAATGTATTTTGTGTCTTTGTATGTGTTCTTAGATTATTTATTTTAGTCCTGGATATGCGAGTATAAAGGAAAGCGTTTATACATTGTTATTCTAAAAACCTAGTTTTTGGTATTTGATTTTGTTTATTCGAATGAGGTTTACAAAAGTGTAATTTTGGGGTTAAGTTCTATATGTTGATGCTATATTTTGAATCCTTTTATTCAAATTTTGGAAGTTTAAGTGAGGAGTCGTTACAATAAATTTCCGCTAATCCCGACATTCCCAGGATACATAAATCACAACATTCTCAACTGTATTCTTAAATTCAAAATCCTCCTGAAAATATTTGTATATCTCGTTGGTTATTTTTTCAAAAAAAGTTTTAGAAAACCACGAGGTCTTTGTTGGCCGCTCGCCCCTTGACAATGAGTATACTTTCAGAAAAAGTGGGATTGATCTTTGGCATAGACTGACTCAAAAATTAATTTTTAAGATTGAAAAATGAGTATTCGAAAAATGTATTAACCTGGGATTTATATGATGGTTAAATAATTGTCGATAGAAATTTGAAAAGGTGTGTCCCCACCAAACAAACATTTTTTAAAACATTTCAGAAACATTTAAAAAAATATATTTAGAAATGTTTCTTTGTTTCCCCTTCTGAACGGAAAACTTTCTTTATTTTTCAAGCATTTTAGGGTAGTTGACAGGTTTTTTGTTTTTATTTTTTTCTATTTGTTTCATGATGACAAAACGCGATAACCCGTCTTGAAGTACCAAATTGGATACATAAAATGGGAGACAAATAAACATATCAGAAATATTTCTGAAAATGTGTCTACATCAAAAAAAAAAAAAAAACCAATCAGAAACATTTCTGAAATGTTTTTTTTAAAAACAAATGTTTCTTTGGTGTGGATACACCATAATGTTCACGACAAAATTTCTCTTACTGGTGCTAGTATTGCACACGTTGTTACTTAAAGGAGGAAAACTTAAAAGAACTGGAAGATACCTTGTTTAATCTGGGCTCAATGTTCACAAATATTTGATATTTTGGACTTTAACGTCAACTTTTTCCAAAACACTACTACTAAGCGTGGTTGTGGTTGGGGTGGGTTGGCGATGTTAAGCTCGTTTTCTTCGATTATTTCTAGAATCTTCATGGCCGCCTGTGGTTGGAAATTAGATTTCTAAGGGTGTTTTTTTAGAAGTATAAAATTTTGAAATGCAATAAAACAAAGATGATTTTTTTAAATTCACATGAAATTTGCTTTATTAAAAAGATAATTTTCCCTCATTGTAATTTAATTATGAATTCTGGCATATGACCGCCACGGCTGGCTTTGACGTAGTCTAATCGGGTGGTTCAATTTTCGATGACTTTTTCCAACATTTGTGGCCGTATGTTGGCAATAACGCGGCAAATGTTGTCCTCCAAGTGGTCAATCGTTTCGGCCTTATCGGCTTATCTAGCGACTTCACATATCCCCACAGAAAATAGTCAACCGGCGTTAAATCGCACGATTTTGGAAGCCAAGTCACGGTTCCATAACGTAAAACTATGCGGTTACCAAACATTTCCTTCAAAAAATCAATTGTGGTATGAGCTGTGTGAAATGTTGCGCCGTCTGTGGTTGCATATTATCATTTATAGTAAACGTGGTGCGAAAACATTCCATAGTTAGTCGATAAACGATTAAGTTTACCGTAAAATGGACGTAGTGCTCAATACGTATTTCGAACAGAACCATGATTTTCAAAATAAATTTGTACAATTTGGAAGCGTTATCTACGTCAGTCTATTCATGTTGAAATGCCAAACCAAACTAAATATAATGGCTAAAACACAATCACGCTTTGGCTTCGTCACGTTACATTTCACACGCTTTTTGTTCGTTTTAAGTGACATTTTCCAAATTTTGGAGTTTCTACTTCAGCTTTGAGTTTGAGTCACGTTACCTTATCTTGTACACGAACCAAACGTAACGTCAAAGCCAAAGAGATATTGTGATAAGATGTATTGATTTCCTATGGTTGAACTTGTAAACGTCAGGCGAAACCGAAGCTAAAGCGTGATTGTGTTTTAGCCATAAATCACTTGACAGCTGACAAAATGGCTGATAGTTAAAATAGTATTTCCAACTTAAAGTTCTATACCTCTAAAAAAAACCCTTTATAAGCGCCTTCCTTTAGTATTGCAAAGATTTTGACTTTCTTTCACTTTTGGGGGAAGAAGCAGCTCTTGATGAAATTATTAATGGGGATTGCAAAAAGTATCATTACTATCTGAGGAAGCTTTTGATAATATAACGTGTGACTCCATTTGGTTCAGATTTTTTTTTTTTTGGTTTGAAATTGATGATTATTTAGGATATCTCATCCGGATTGCAGAATTTAATGATGTCCCTTGGATTACTTGCTGGACGAACAGGTGTCATCAAACTGTATTCCATCCATATTTGGCTGCAGAGTCTGTTGAATGGATATTTCGATTTCGTTTAACAATGCCGTATCCTCCTGTGAGAATATAAATTCTACAATTACTGCGGAGGAATTTGGTACTTATCCTTTGATGTCATGTGTACTTTTTGTTGCTCAAGCGCACTGGAAACAGCTGATTCGAGGGAGTCGATGGACAAGTTCTGGGAGTACAGTATAATTTATTTATCAGATGACACCAACTTCCAACTTTACTCATGATTTTATTTTTTGTTCTTTTCAATATAATATCAGACAATCTTAAGTCTTATCGTTAGTTTCATGACATACAAAAAAATTTGATTTCTAAATCTTTTTAATTTTCAAGAACAGCTCTCAAACTAATTCGAAATTTGTCACTCGAAAACGAAAATACAATTTAATGAAAATACAGTTTTGGAAAACGAGCTAGATATAGAGAACAATTTCAATTTTTTTTTTTAAAATGTATCTGACAGCCATAAACCAATATTATCAGAAGTTACAAGAGTAAATCAAGAATCTTTTAATGGTAGCGAAATAATGTCGACCTTCTTTTTTAGTGCTGTAACTGAGGATGAAGTTTATCGTGTAATTGCTAGTTTAAAATTTAAGAGCCCCTCTGGAATAGATGGCTTAGGTAGCATAGTTATAAAAAAAGTATTTAAAAAAAACTATAATCGTTTCAATTTATAAAAAAGGCAGCAAAAAGGACCCTTACAATTTCAGACCGATATCATTGCTATCAGTTTTTTTCAAAAATTTTCGAAAGAATTATTGCAACGAGAATGATAAAATTCAATAAAAAATATAAAATACTTAGTCCATTACAGTTTGGATTTATGAAGGAAAAGTCTACCGAAGATGCAATCTCACATTTCTGGACCACATAAATGTAGAGCTAGACAGAGGCAAAAAAGTGTGGGGGTTTGTTTATTGATTTGACAAAAGCTTTTGATTTAGTCGACCACAAATTGCTCTTGTTAAAGCTGGGTTCAGGGATAACATATTAAATTGGTTCTCGTCATATCTCCAAAACAGGTGTCAACTCGTTAAGATTGATTCAATTTTCAGTGATTCGATACCCAGTTCAAATGTGGGTGTTCCCCAAGGATCAGTTCTTGGGGCCTTACTCTTTATAGCTTATTTAAATTCAATTTTCCAATTGTCCTTGAACATTATAGCTTTTGCCGATGACCTAGCTCTGTCTTAGGGCATTAATGAACGTTGATTTATCTCTGCTAGAAAACTGGTTCGCTTACCACCAAATGGTTTTAAGCAGTAAATCTAAAGTTATGGGGTTCCCGTTGTCGAAAGAATTTAGAATCGAAAATGTCGGACTCCACGGTTTCGGTTGTGAATTTCCAAATTGCAATGATTCTTGTATGTTGCATTTAAATATTTGGGCATAACTTTAGATTCAAAACTAAACTGGAAATCACATATCACAAATGTGAAAAAAACTTTGTACATTACCTTAAACAAGATGTTTTTCTTGCGTAAGTTAGTCCCAGCTGATCTATTAACCTCTTTTTATTATGCATTAGCAAATTCCCGCCTTGAATATGGCATAACCTGCTGGGGTTGTGCTTACATTAGCAAATTACAGCCCCTTATTTCAGCTCAAAAAATACTCATAAGAATAATGCTACACAAGAGAAGATGGGAGCCATCTTTTTACCTTGCCTCTAAGACATCTGTACGTCTACACACTAAGGTCTGCTTACAATGTGTCGGTTCCTAGAGCGAAAACAGAAAACCTTAGACGTTCTAGTATGGCTATAGCTCCATTGATCAATGTAATGGGTTCCTGAAAAATAAAAAAAAAAGGTTAATATATCCAAATCAAATGTGGAAGACTTAATTCAAGTTGTAGTTTAGTTTAATGAACTTCGATCTCACAAATTTTATAAGAAAATGTCTTACTTAATTAAACTGAATAATGTCAAATACCTCATTTTAAATTCATACTTATTCGCCAAACTCATTAATATTTACCCCTGTAAAATCTTAATATTTGAAATATGTAAATTTGTCCTTATCTCTACTTTTTGTCCTTTTTCACAACATTCTCTCAAACACGACTACGACTCTCAATTTATAAAAACGTATATTAAAAAGTGCACTAAACACTGGCATCTTTGCCACAAAGTGTATGTAAGTTTTTCTTTCAAATTCATAATTCATGGTCGACGAATCTGTTTTCTTGTTAAAAAAAAGTAAAATAAAAATGAAATACATATACAAACATTTAAATTATAAATAAATACATAAAAAATGCATTAAATATACAAAAATGTTTGAATAGAAACAAAATGAATTATAAGATTAATTATAAATTTGAAATGAAAAAAATAAATACAATACAATACAATACAAAAAAATTTCTCGTAAATCGGGCTCAATTAATTTAAATTGCTCATATACTGTCAATTGAGGTGTTCCACAAGGATCTGTTCTTAGACCCCTATTATTCTCTTTATTTTAAGTGATCTTCCTGCAGTACTTCTTGATTGTTTCGAACACATGTATGGAGACCGAGACGATGTGGTTATATTAAGAGCGTTTGGATTCTGATATGAAGAAACTCCTTATCAAGAGCCTCATACAGCTTTATTTTGTTTAATAAGGTAGACCAGTGAAGTTGAGTCTTAACATTCATCGATTTAAAAAGCAGAATAGTCTATTCTATCATACAGAATGAAGTTAATTCTATATGAGAATCGAATTCGGACTGACATCGAAATTTTACAATATCCATACTGACATACAGCATCGACTGCGTCATTTAAACATCAAAGTTTAAAAAAAACGACGGATTTAAAATGGTTGGAAACAAGGATTCTCTAAAGGAAAGATAGTAAAAAATTGGCTTTACATCCCGGTAGCTGACTCATCAGTTCAAAGTAAATACCTTATCAATATGGAATGTTCGCTTAACTTATATAATTTTTTTTGATAAAACCCTAATGGGGACTAGATATATTAGTATTTTTTTTGGATTTTGAAAAAAAAACTTAAATTGTAATGTCCTTTTAAATATAAATCAATGGAGATCCAAACTGCCTTGAGAATTATCATTTTCCCCATCTTATTTCTGCACATTTATTGGCAAATACATGCGTTGCTTTGTAAGCAATAAAAATAAAAACATAAGAATAAGTACATCTTGAGTATTATATTGGTGAACTTGATATTCCGATCAACCGCAAATCAAAATGTTCAATTTGATCCTCAATTGAGTCTTCTTTTACTATAACAACCACCTGGACGGGACCTGCTGGATAACATCAGAAAGTTGCATCAGGATCATTATATAGTTTTGCTGCCATGCCATCGATCTCTATAGCAAATGGCTGCCAAGCCAACAGTATATTCTGCCACTCACATTAGTAATTGCTGCTTTAGCTGGCATATATAAGCGCAGCTTAAGTCCAGCCTCGCGGCACCGCTTCCAGTAATTGCACTCATTTATTACAGTCTGTATGACAAGAATAGGGGTTATAGGATTTTGAGTTTTTTGTAAAATAAATAGAGTTTTTAACTCGGTGTTCTTCTAGATTATCGGTTATCTTAATTGAATTTTAAGAAAGTAAGTATCCTAAGCACTACAACCTTCTCCAAAAGCAACTAACTATCTTAAGCATTTTGATAAATAAACTTAACAGCGAAAGAGTAGTTTAAAAATTAGTCAATTTTCATACCCCACTGTAGGTACAGGTACACCCTTCCAAAGTCGTAACATTATATACTTATGTACCTCGAATGATAAGCCCATATGCTTGTCTTCTTCCCTCCAATAATTTGTTCAGTTCACTGTAATTTATCCAAAGTCTCGATCATATTTTCTGATCTGGACAATCAGCGGCCATTTTTATTCCCCCAATCGCAGTCCTCTACTCCGTCCGCGCCGGCTCCCGTGGCCGATCCGGCACAGCGTTGATACGTCGAAACGTCTCGCGAAATAATTGTGCACTTTGTACAAAAACAAAACGCAGAGCTATATCGCATCGCAAAATGTCGGAAATTTACGAATTATAGTTATTTGAGATTTTTTATCGGTTGGACGTGAATTCTGGACGTGTCCGCCGCCACCATGTCAACGTGCATTGTCATCGTCATCTCTCGACTTGAAATTATTACTTTTTGTAGCTTTGGTCTTAACTTGGCTCTCATAATAAATTGCAGCAAAATGGAATTTAATATGGACAAAGGTCCTTCGTTTGGCTGAAATTACAATGCTGGTTCATGCCAATTATACTTGGATTGGAATAGCCACATACATACGTACATTTACAGCCAAACCAAGCCCTTGCCTTGGCTATAGTGCGCGGGATCTCGAATGCGGATAGGAAAACCCTGGAAATGATGAATTAAGTGCTATCGATGCCATCAATTTGATGTCATTTTGTGGTCATTGGTCGACTTGACGTTTTGGGTCTTCGACTTGGGTTTCGGTTGATTGAGCGTACATTTTGTGTTGTTTTTAAAACTCTGATGGAGGCCTTAGGCATGGGAATGTGTTCCGACAATTTTGCGACTACGGGTGCTTTATAGGTTGGGCGGGTGGTGGCTGAGGCATCTCTAACTTTTTTGATGATTGGTAGTCTATCTGCACTGTTGAAAGGTATGGGTATGCATTTATTGGCAATTATTTTGAATGACCCGTTCGATCCGCAAACGATTGAACGATTACTAGAAATTGCTGGATTTGATTCGGAAATTAAATGAAAATTCAATTGGATACAAAATATGTATTTAGGATGGACGGAATCGTGCAACTGTTATTAACCAGGCGAACTTAATACAAAAAATTCAAGTTGCTTTCAATCGTTTGGGGTTAAGGGTCTTTTGTCTACTGGAACTAAAGTTTTCAGGTTGAGATTTACCAAACACTAGATTCTAGATAGGTTCTTACCAATTGGTAGTATAATTTTTTTTCCAAGAAATAAGCGAATAGGCAGCTGAAGCTTCTCTGAGCAACCATAACAATAGTGAAAAAAGAAAATAGGCCCTCTGAACGTGACCCCGTCCTGAAATTTGCATCACCTTGAGCTGCGAAAAACCCTAAAGCACAAATGGCATCACTTGCACTTCTGACATTTTGGTTTCAGCGCTGTCATTAAATTCTTATTAGGTTAGTTCAGAAAAAGAAGTTCTCAATAAATTCTTTCCGTCACTTTGACGGATCCCATAAATGGGATCTGTAAACTAGGGATCTAAACATGAATGAAAGAGTAAACAATTTAGACAATTGGAGGTTTTCGCTCAATTTCTGTGATTTTAACCAGTCGAGGTTTTGTAATTGGTATGGAAAAAGCATTATTATCGTTTTGACTGTTGTGACTTCATCTTTTTTATGGCGATAGAGTTAAAACGTGGCATATTTCTATTACAATTACTATTACACTATTCTTCTTCTTGAACTGGGTTTAATGTTTAAAGGCCATCACAGCATATTCCTTCTGTCTGTTATCTGTCAGTCTGTCAGTCTGTCAGTCTGTCTGTCCGTCTGTATATTTAACTACAACCTAAACGGCTAAAGCGATTACCTTCAAATTTGGTAAGTGGGGTTCTTTTCACATCCCAACTAATTATTTGTTTGTACTATAAGTTTCTAAACAAGCTATTTTCTGACTGCTATAGTAACATTAAAATAAAATATACATTATACATATATATAAATACAAGTTATTTTAGCGCACCTTACACAAGCTACTCAACTGTTAGAATTTTTTTGAATGGTCTTATAGCAGCAAGTAGCTTTTCATGAAGTGTTATTAGCTTGTCTGAGCAAGCCATTTTGTAACAGATAAGTGGTAATATCCTGCTCTAGAATCTGGATGTTATAAAAAGGCGTTACTCAATACATTTAATTACAGCTTTTGCTTATATTATGCGTTATGTCAGTATAAAGGCTATTTTGTATTGCCACGAACAAAAAGTACTTGCTAGGCTACAATATTTTGTTTTGAGGTTGACATCAGAACCAAACACCACACACGCAATAAAAATTTTGGAATTTCACTTATTTGGAATCAAATTCCAGAAATGGAATGGAATGCATACTCGCATATACCTCGTAAATAATTTGTATCACTAATTATGTAGAGAAAGCATTATTTATATATAAAAGTAAAGGAATTGTAAATAAAGTTTCACTTGTTGTAAATAAGTCAACGAAACCCCACCAGAGATAAGGGGTCTTTATATTACAATTAACATCGATTTTATCCAATTGTTCTAAATAAAAAGAACTAATTTCGTTGACTTATTATATATATATTGACTTATTATTGTTATATATGCGATAAATTATTTTTACATTACATTACATTACATTACATTTTAATCTACTCCGTAGATAAATTTAAGAAGTAGACATACTTACGAGCACTGGCTACTGAGGCCATCGGCTCGGACAATTACAGGACAACACACAAGACGACATTGATACAGGACAGAAGAGAAGGCAGAAGGAGAACGGAAAACAGAAAACACATAACACGTCGACAGCACGCAGTTGGTTTTCGGACGGTCCTCCATCTTTCCACTAACCACGCGCAACGATTCTTGATTTCGCTGATCTCACGGGAAGCGATGCTTTATCGAAGCCAAGGCCGTTGACAAAATTTATGGTTAGAAACAAAAATTATTTTTAAACACAATGAAAATTTTGATTTTGGTGTTGTGTTTTATTTTTTTCGTCCGTCTGTCTGTCTGTTTGCGCTGCTACAGCCTAAACGGATCGGCCGATTTGCTTCAAACTTGGTATTTAGTATTTATTAGGTAGTATCTCGGGGGTTATTTTTCATTTTTGCTCTAGGTCGAAAAATAACGGTACCTGCCATACAATTTTGAAGAAAAAGGCTCTAACGATTTTGATAAAACTTTCAGGGTGCTAATTTTTTACAATAATACATTTTTCAGTTAGAACAATTTTTTCGAAATTTGTTCTATAACGGTACCTCTAATATAACCGGGTTTTTCAAATGCGGTTTTGTCGTAAACTATTAAACTATTATCAGGAAGTCATTTACATATAATTCAATTAATATCGCATTTCAACATTTTTTTTTCGATTTTTTTAAATTGAAAAAAAATTGGTTTTCGAAATATTATGAAAATGGGTGGATTGAATTTTTTTTAAATAATTTTCCCTGGTGAAAACTACTGATTGCCCTATACTATACATACTAAGTATTCAAGTATTTTTTCGAATAGTTTTTCAAAAACAACGACTTTTTAAAAAAACTGGTCGAACAATTTTCAAATTTTTTTTTCTTCGATAGACATTTAGTTTTCAAATTGTATTGCATACTTATGGGGATATCGTAAAAATCTCAAAGCGGTTGCTACGAATTTCAAGAGAGTTGAAGAGATGGAAGTTTTGGAGGTAAAAATAAATGGTTTTGTGGTCCACATCTTGCCAATTTACCTGAATTGTTCACACTGGGAGAGGGATTATAATCGACTCTGAGAGACCCTGCAGAATCTAGGCTCAGTAGATGTTCTTCTTATTGGCGATTTCAATGCTAGGGTTGGTTTGTCGCAAAACAGCTTGGTTAGCGGAACAGCATCACCAATCATCAGACCTACGCGCAGATCAAAAGACGAAACATGTGATGGAAAAGGTGTTAAAATATTGGATATTGCCGATACTCTTAATGCAAGGATGCTAAATGGGAGCTGCAAAGGTGACCGAAATGGCGAGTATACGTTTATTCGTGGAACATCGTGCTCAGTCATAGATTACTGTTTTGTGTCAGGAAAGTGGAATTCGATTGTAAGTGATTTTAGGATAGCAGAGCAGACTTTTTCAGACCACATGCCCTTGGAAGTGACTTGCGTAGTTGCGGGTAATGATTTTACGTCCAATGCTGGACGTAACTGGAGCTGCTTCCCAAGTTGAAGTGGAGAGATAGTCAACTTACTTCATATCAAAATAACTTAAACGTGGAACTTGCATTACGCAGGTCGTTAAATCAGTTACAAATGAAGGACCTTACCCAAATTATATTCAAAGCTGTTCCAGTAAGTGCTAAAACGAGAACTAGAAACGATATTTTTAAACAGAGATGGTTTGACGAGGATTGTCAAAAAGCTAGAGAGAAATCGTTCTCATTCCTAAAGCTGATAAGGAACTATAACACATCTTTTTTCAAAATTATGTACGCAGATGCCAATAAAAAATTTAAACAACTTTGTTATGAGAAAAGAAAGTGTCTGAAACAAACAAACATAAATGTCCTGAATACATTTAATTCTTCGGCAGAATTTTGGAAAGCCGCCAAATTAATCAACGGGAGAACCAATTTTATTGCTGCAGCACTGAACGCGTCAGAACTGCGTGTTTATTTTAGGAAATTGCTCAACGCACCACAATTTTCTCGGCTTCCACAGTACGCAGCGCCAAATTTTATAGATGATATACTGGATGCACCATTTTCGGTTGAGGAAGCTAAAAATGTGATTGAAAAATCAAAAATTGAAAAGGCTCCGGGAGATGATCGTGTCCCAGTAGAGTTTTTTATAAATTGTTCAACGGAATTTTTGTACGTATTGACAGAGGAGTTCAATTATATACCCTATACACAAAAAAGGCTCCTATGACGTACCAGAAAATTATCGGGGCATATCCTTTTTGAATTCGTCAGTGAAGCTTTTTAGCACTCTGATTTTTAAAAGGCTTACACATTGGGTTGAAGAGAAGAGAATTCTTAATGAATTTTAGGCAGGATTTAGGAAAACCTATTCTACTATAGACCAGAAAGAAAGAAAAAGAAACTGTATGCCTTGTTGTTGATTTTCGAGCAGCGCTCGAGTCGATAGCCCGAGAAGCACTTTTCTATAAGCTCTATAAATTGGGTATATCAGGAAAAATTGTTGCCTTGGTTAAAGCGATGTATGACTATAACGTTGCCTTTGTATGAGATGGGGAGTCAACATCTGAAGTATTTCCAACACAAATGGGAGTGAAAGAAGGTTGCGTCCTGAGCACATTACTGTTTATTCTGTTCATCAATGACATCGTGGAGGAGATAGGAGGAGGAATCCATTTTGGAAATAACCGGATACTCGCAGATGATATTGTTTTCCTATCTGAATCCGTAGAAGGAATGCAGCGAATGATGAACCGACTGGAGAGTTACTGCGAAAACTGGAACCTGTCCGTTAATCTGCAGAAGTCTAAAATCATGATATTTAGAGATGAAGGTGGCAGATATGCAAACAATGAAATGTGGATGTATAAGGGAGAATATGTAGCAATTGTTCGAGAGTACAAATACTAAGGCGTAATAGTTACATCAAATCTCAATATGAGAAAACATTTTGAATCCAAGCTATCGGAAGCGAAAAGGGCTGTTTCTTCAGTGTGGGCACGTTGTATTGACAACAAACACATCAAACATAGCTCAAAGATTAAAATTTTTCACGCGACTGCAGGCTCTATAATGCTTTATGGGGCACAAGTTTGGGGATTTGGCAAATACGATTAGGTAGAAAGGTTCCTCCGATATTTTTTAGAACGCATTTTTCGGCTGCCACTCTGCACGCCAAACTATATGTTGCATTTGGAGACAACTGAGCCTCCATTATTTTTAAGGAGCCTAAAGCTGCATTTTGATTACATTATGAAGGTGATGGAAATGGATGAAGTAAGACTTCCAAAGCAAGTTCTTAAGAAAATGTTGTCAACAAGGAGTAACTTAGTCGAGAGGTGGGAGGAGCTAGCTCTGGGTTTAGGTGAAAGCGTACAGTTTCCACCTGACATAAGCATTTCAGATCTGAGAGGGAAAATTCAATTCAATTTTAGGAAAATTAAGCCACTTCGAGTATGCAAATTTTAAACATGAAGCACAATCTTCTCAACATAGAATGATATACAGTCAACTCAATTTGGATCTTCGAGAACAAACATACTTGCTGAACCGCTGCCCCATAAGTATTGTAAATTTAATATTTAAAGTTAGAGGCGAATTATTAAAATTAAACTACATTCCACATCGACCCGATCTGCCGATCCTATGTAACCTATGCAATCTCAAGGAAAGGGAGGATGTATATCACTTTATTGCCATATGTCCAATTTTGAGAGAGTTTCGTGTGAGGTACTTTGGACTTAATTCGATGGTATGGGACGAAACCTTGGAAGTCCTGAATGGAAAATTAGGCTGGGAAATATTATATAAATAAACGTCAACCGCACTTTTATATAGACAACGTATTCGCGAAGGAGACTTTTGAATTAACAATTAAGTTCATTTTATAATTTAGTTTAAGCAAATTGTCAATCTGGTAGACGGCCATTGGCCAAACCATATTTAACTTAAGAATAACAAATTACTGTTAAAAATTCAAAATTATCTTCAAAAAAAGTTTCTCTAACTATTGCATACTTAGTTTTTCCAAGAAAACTCTGAAACTAATTTAAAAAAATGAAAGAATTTTCTAAAAAAAAAATATTTTTTTTATTTTAATAGACGTGTGGTTTTCAATATGACAATACTTCTTAAGAGGTTGGTCTTTTGACAGCTGTCTCTTGATTTATGCTCAGTTTGGTTTGCGATTTCATAAAGAATAGACTTACTCCTGAACAAAGTTTGCAAATTGCGCAAATTTATTACCAAAATAATGGTTCATTTCGGTGAAGCAGAGTATCGAAGAAGACCCAAATGAGTCCATCCGCCATTGCGCGCAGAAGGATCTTGGTTTGCAGGCTTACAAAATCCAACTCGTTCAAGAATTGAAGCCGAACGCCCATCAAGCGCGTCACACGTTCGGTGAATAGGCCCAAAACGAAATGGCCACCGAAAATTGGGCCTCGGCTGGAATTTATTCGAGCATAATGCAAACCTTTATCTTTATAATAAAGCTAAATTCTTGGCCATAACAGTAAACTATATGCGTTTTATTTCTTCTTGAAAACCACACGTCTAAATTGCAATTATCTAGCATAAGAACAAGTTCATGCAACCCAGTCGTGCATTTTATTTAAATTTTATTCGACGATATAACCGCACATATGAGCAAGTACGTGCGATCCAGTCGTGCAATTTATTTAACATTGAACTAGTCTCATTTCCCTGTAGTGTGGTCTTCCATTTTAGCTTAGCAGTACTCTGTCAACATCAATTCACCACTGGATAGACTGTATGCTTAAAACGTGAATTGTAATTTCAGAAATGGATGGCTAGAAACTTACAATCAGAGCATGTAGTGGAACACCACAGTGAAGAGTTTCTTCTCCACTGCTGTGGTTACCGGTCTTCAAAAGGATCTTGGTAATACTAAGTCTAGTAAAAGCTGTGGCTTACGTTGACGGCATCATTTTAATGTTAGCAGGTTTATTTGTTTCTACCTTGTGGGAACTCTTGCAAGCAGCTCTTGATCAGCTCAACAAATGGGCTATCACCTACGGACAAAATGTCCGCTCAGGACCTTAGCAACCGCAGCAACATTCGTCTCACTTGCCCCAATTGACCTTTTTACTTGCGTTTATAGGTACTATAAGGCAAGTTATGGATTCGTGCAAAAAAATTCTAACAATCAAACATGACATTAAGAAGATAGAGAAGTCGAAAAAAGTCAAAAATCAATATTTTGAAAACAGGTAAATAAGTTTGCATTCTTAAATTATTAGTTTTTAATATTTGAAAAAAGTTTATTTAAAAACCGTTCGGACGATTTTGAAAAAAATGACACTTTTTCAGATTTAAAAAAAAAATTAAAATGACTTTTAATTTTCCGCTGAAAACTATTTTACATATGTACATAAATTTTTCAAACAATCAAAAGTCAGAAAACTATATTAAAATCTTTCAAGCTCTTTTAATATTTTTCAAATTTTATTCGAAGCTGTGACCGCACATAAGAGCAAATACGTGCGATCAAGTCGTGCAATTTATTTTAATTATCTTAAGAGTTTTCTTGGAAAAACTAAGTATGCAATTAACTTGGAAAACTTAATGTATATATATCCAAGAAAAAAAATATTGAAAATCGTCCGATCAGTTTTTTTAAAGTCGTTTTTTTAAAACGTTTTCGAAAAAATATTTTATATTTTTTTCCAATGTCATTATAAGGAGTAGTTTTCATCTGGAAAAATATTTCGAAAACCAATCTTTTTTAGAAAATTTAAAAAAAATCGAAAAAAAAATTTTGTGAAAATTTTGAAATACAATATTAATTGAATTGAAATCCTGTGTACAAAATCTTATTGAAATCGGGATAATGGATTACGATAAAACCGCATTTGAGAGGTAACGTTATAGAACAAATTAAAAAAAATCATTTCAATTGAAAGATGTTTTGTTATAAGAAAATAGCACCCTAGAAGATTTATCAAAATCGTTTAAGGCGTTTTCGATTCAATCAAACTTATTTTTTTAAATTGTACCGTTATTTTTCGAACTAGAGCAAAAAATGAAAAACACCCCTCAAGATACTACCAAGATTGAAGAAAAATGGGCCCATCCGTTTAGGCTGTAGAGGTGCGAACAGACAGACAGACAGACGGAAGGAATTTCCGGACCGACTTTTTTCGACTATCGTCTATCATACTATCATCGTTAAGTAATGTTTGATTGTTAGTTTTTTTTTTGCTCGAATCCATAACTTGACTTATAGTACCTACGATATAATTGATATATTCTCTTCATTTTTTAATAAAGTTTGATCAAATGTTATTTGAAACTCTTGATACTTATATTTAAAATCAATTCATGATGCAAACATAATGTCTTAACAAAAAAACCAAACTAATTGCAATTAAAAACGTGGATTCAGTTCGGCAGTCCTTAATCAAAGTTGGCTTCCAATTATCTCTTCTCATTTCCCGCTGAACGCCATTAAACATTTTGCTGGCGTTAAACTGGTCGCTTACTGCATATAAACATCCTAATGCCATGATCTTGTTGTCTCTAATTTGACCATTCTATATATGTAGGTGCCCTGTTGTGCTCAAACCTCAAACCCTCCGGCCCTCATATTATATTCAGATTTTCTTTCAACACTGCTCGCGCTCACTTCGTGGTAGGCAGACGCGCCATTTCTTTAATTTGACTTCATCTGCAAATCCAAGATCACTATCCGGAGAAGCGCGGTATACTTATAAACAATTCGGCGATTCTGTTGAAATATACAAACACTACAATTAAAATTGCGTTAAAAACCCATTTAGGATGCTGGCCAGCCCACAGGTGCTTGCCGCATCTTAATGGATGCCCCATAAATCCTTTGCTAACGAAGCGTTGAAAAAATCACTTTACCAAAGGCGTCATCGCTCTCGCTCTCCATATTTCCAAACAAAATATACTAACATTAATATATTTTCCATAAATGGCGCACAGACTGTTAATTTATTAAACAATCCGCCTCTGGGGCTGGCATGGGGCGATCCGGCTACTTAATACCCGTCCCGTCGGAGCGGGTGTAATTAATTTACCACCAAAATACTCAAACAAAAGAGGCAGCGCGCACCGCACAAGAAAATAATAACAACAAAAACTTTAACAAATGTCATTCAATTATTTCATTCCAATTATGGCCGGTAGAGGCGTTGAATCATTAATTTGCACAGTAAGCCGTGCGTCGAACGAGCTGTGCAAAATGTTGACCTACCTCGTCGTGGAGGGACAATCAATTACTCTCCAGAGTGCATTTCTATGACAACTACGGAGAGACCTTCGCGGTGGAACTATCAACTGTGCTGGGCGCTTTATCTGGCCGAGCAGGATCACCGACAAAATGACACATGAAAGATGATGAACTCACCATGGACAGACAGTAGCGCGGCAGCGTCATCTGAGCATCAGATAAAATCGATTGCTCCACCCTTTGATGGGCACCGACGAAAAATACCACGCACTCTGGAGCCACCACAAAGCCACAAAGGGGCCTAATCCAGGTATGCGCTCTTGAGCCGGATGAGGCTGGGCTCTCCTCTGGTCCGATGATCATCTCATACCATCAAGACAAGCAGCAGCAAAAATGGAAAGCCGGCGGACTTTTGTCGTTCTATCCGGTGACGTACCACTGCTCCAAGGTGATTATTAGGTGAATTTCTCAAGTTTCATTGTTGTGATGTTTAAAACAAAAAAACATTAAGTGTGTTTTCTCATTACTGTAGTTTTTTGAACAGTTTACCGTTAACTTGATAAAATTATCATCAGCAATAGATGCTAATGTTATAACCCTAATTTCAGAACCGTTTCGTCTACCAAGAAAGTTCACTCCCAGGGTTTGCGTCAGAAAATAAATGATGGAACCACCTTTCGTCCTATACGATCCGCTTTGCTTGCACCGGATGTCGACATGAATTGAGAGGACCCTTAACTTTTGAAAGTTCCACTTGATCTCAATCCAACCAATTAATATCTTAAAATTAAACAAATCCCTTCTCCTGGTGAAATTTACCACTGCTGCGCTTATAACCCATGTCCATCACAGTGCGAGGAAGCATTTAGGTTCAGCATTCATAATTGCGATGCCGCCTCCATTAAATGGTAGCGATGTTGATTGATTGCCCAATCGATTATTGCATTATTTGGAGGGCTTCAAGACCTCTTCAAGAACCGCTCCAATCACAAGGCTCTGGAGTTTCAAAGAATCGTTAATGATCTAGCCTTCCTCACCATCCACGTCACTACTCTACAGAAACACACATTAAAGCGTTAAATTAACATATTGACCAGCACAGCACGAGAATGAAGAACCTGATGCGCGAATGAAGCTGGTGAATTGAGGAAGTTTTAATTGATTTTAGGCGGTCCCCAGAGCGCAAGCAGTGGCAATTGTTGTTGTGAGTTGGTAGGAGTTGAACTCCAAGTCATTTATCATGAATATGCCAATGTTCTGGAGAGAGATTGGCATTAAAAAATGATTAGTAAATGAATGGAGCTGGAGCTGCACATTCCAGGGAATATATTGTATAACAATTAACACAATGGGAGTTTTTTTTAAATAGATGAAGTGTTGCATTTGCGGAAAATCGATTGAGGAAACCATTAACCTCGTGTGTGGGTTTTGATTTTCAGAAAACTAAAACTATTGAGAGTGAAAACAAGATGGGTACCGCATTTAATCAGGCTAAGCTTGAGAACCCAAAAAACCAAAGCGGAACAAACCCCATTACGAAGAGTTAATTAATTTTGATTGTTATAAGGGTTCAAGAATGGGAATTATTTTTTTAAGACTACCGCGATGGGGAAAAAAGTAAATAGACAATGAGGACAGTAAAGTACATTAATGTCCGATCAGAGAAACGTAAGTAAATTTAGTAGTTCTTCTGAAATAAAAACGTAAAATGACAATTGGTTTCTGATGACTGAAATCTTTTGACAGAGAGGACACACGGAAGATCTACATTGGAGCACTAGATAGATAGATAAAAAGAGATATCTTCTTCTTTCCTTTTATTCCCGACGACTTTTCGATCTCGACTGGGATGACAGTACTCCCAGTTTAATGCTTCACACTTAGTGTTCCACCTGTGGGGTTCGCCGCTTTACCTTAGAAAATGTCGACAAGCCTCCCGGTTTTGAATTGTTTCATGTCTGAGGCCAATGCCGGTGTTTTTGCATTTGTTTATACCAGGATTGCTTAGCCCTGCTGTTAGAATGTGTATGATATTGCCTTTTTGGCGGAGTTTTCAGAATTTTTGAACCGAGCGGGTAACGTTCTATTTTTTCTTAGATAGTATTTTTGACGTGAAGGCTTCCTCGGATTTTCGTACTTCTTATTCGTTCAAACGTTGTTACTCCTGCTGTCATACGAAGCATTTTCATATCAGCTGCTTTTAATATACTTTTACGTTTGTAAATTGTCTAACAATGTGAACCGTAAGTAAGTGCTGGACGCACATTTGCAGTTTAGAGCCTGCTTTTCAGCGTAGGGGGCATTTTTCGATCGCAGAAGATAGCAGATTTTTCCCTTCACTTCATCCACCCTACGCTTACGTAATTGATGTCGTCATCACAAGTTTATTCGTTATTAATCATAGATCCCAAATATTTAAGCTTTACGCATTTGGGAAGCACAGTTCCATTCAAATAATTCCTGAGTGAATCAGAAAACGAACAACATAGGTACTCAGCCTTTTTTGGATTAATACGGTACCCGTTTCCTTCCCAAGCGTCCACACATACGTTAAGTGCTCGCTGCAGGGATATAGTCATCGCTTATGATTGCTCCATCGTCAGCAAAGAATAACTGATGCGCTTTTGGGGCGTCACTTTTCTTTCAAGCACATAGTTAAGGACTGCAATAAGGAGTAATAGGCTGATTACGCTTACCTTGTGTACCGTGTACACCAACTTCGATTGAAAATTATTCGGTGATATTGAAAGGGCATGTTAACTTTGTTTTTGCTTCCTCAAACATGGCCATAATTATCAGCTTGTTGGTTTCCGAAACTCCTCTAAGAAGTTTTGAGACGAGGATCACGAGTCACGCTTCATTAACTTCTTCGACTGTGACGTCGGGTACTCCATAAAAGTTAAGCGCAGCTATTGAAAATCATAGCCATTCAAAAGTCCATTTGAAGATGGTTGTGCCCTTATTCATGTTGTCTTGTAGCAACCTCCGTATTCCACTTCGAGGCGTGCTTTTGCATCTATTGGTCTAGAGGGGCATTTTAATATTTTCTTTTTGCTTATCACTGCCTTGGCTTCATATGACTACACCAAATAGATTGCACTAGTAATCATTATTATCTTCGTTACAACAATAGAGATCTGGTGCGGGCTTCGTTCTTCAAGCTCTTCCTTCTTTTTTGCTAGTTCAATTCGCTTCACAGCAACGTTGCCCTTCCTGAACTTGAAAATAATGGGTCCGCCATCTAACATTTTTTTTCCAACTAGTGTTTATTTCGTGAATGGTAACACTTACCTCATGTCTAATTTGACAGATAATTAGTTTTATCCTTCCGCTGAACGAATATGGTAGTGTATACGCTGGGAAATATTGCGACATTACTGCCTGCGATCGACTTAGAGAAGATGCCGATTTTGCCAAAAAAAATTATCTTTTCAGATGAAGCTCATTTTGATCTTGGCGGGTATGTAAACAAGCAAATTTGTCGCATTTGCGGCACAAAAAACCCGCATGCATACATTGAAAAGCCGATACATCCAAAACGAGTCACTGTTTGGTGCGGATTTTGGTCCAGAGGCATAATTGGGCCAAAAAAAAAGTTATTTGGCGGACCCTTTATATATTTTTCAGTGAGACAGATTTTTGTCCCCACTCTTACAGTAGCAAGAGTTTTCAAAGATCTTGATACACACCTATCCGCTGACGAAGTTTTGACGGTCGTCTTTATTAAAGGATATCGGCTCGCTAATAGCCGGAATATGATGAGGCGAAGACGCGGATGGTATACACCCGTTCTTCCCCCATCTCATTCTCCTTTTACTCATTTCCTCTCCATCTACTCTCCCTAATATTTCTAACCATTCATTCAACTAGCAGAAGGCTAATTTCAAAAAAAATAGATGACTACCTCATCCATACCTCATTCGATTTTACAAATCTGTCACTCAGTGAAACAACTAGTCTGTTTTATAAAAAAAAGTGCAGTTTTGCATAAATCCTTTAATTCACTTTTGAGTAATAGGTCCTTTTCAACTTCTCCCCCGTGGTACAATCAGGATATATATATTTGGGTTAAATATCTTCGCTCTCGTTCAATTCTCGATTACTCTGACTACTTGGGATTGTTTTATAAATTTAGAAGTGTTTATGAAACACTCTACAATGACTTTGCTTCCAATACCCAACCAAATTTAATTACGGATCCTAAATCGTTTTATAAGTTTATTAACAATAAAAAGAAATACGATGGTTTCCCTTCCTCTCTTCTCTACAACAACCAATCATCCAATGATCCATCTACCATCGCCAATTTCATCGCTAGTTACTTCAAACAGTCATTTGCACCAAAAACTTTACATCCTGACAAATGTTATTTTTCCTACCTTCGTCATTTGAATACTGGCCTTCAAATATGAATTATATGGATACTTCATTAGTCCTTAATGGTAACCTTGAACTTAAAGACGAGTATAATCCTGGTCCCGATGATATACCAGCCATTTTACTTAAAAAAAGTTTTGCTCGTGTTTGGTCCTTCCTAGTACTAACTTGTTTCAGCTGTCACTTTCCACCAGATCTTCCCCCAATTTATGGAAAATATCCACTACCACACCAATCCATAAAAAAGGTCCAAAACGCCAAGTTTTTAACTATCGGCCCATCGGCTTTCGACAAAATCTTTCACAGTTTATTTTGTTTAAGCTTTCCCTTCACGGTTTGAGTTCTAACCTTCTTAAACTGATATCCTCGTATCTTGACAGCCTCAAATACAGAGTCCGTTTTCGTTCTGCTCTTTCAGTTCCTTTTGTGGCGACCTCTTGGGTACCCAAGGCCATCTTGGACCTCTCTTGTTTATCCTTGCCATTAATGATGTTGAAAAGATAATTCAATCATCTTATATCTGCCTTTATGCGGATGCTAACATTTTCAAGCTGATCTCCTCTGGTCGTGATTCTCTCCTGCTTTAAAATGACCTCAATTCATTTGCAAATTGGTGCAGCAAGAATTTTCTCCAACTTAACATTGCCAAATTCAAGAAATTCAATGTTGGAAAACTTCAATCGGAAGAGACCGCCGCTGCCTATGCAGACCGCGTATCCCTTGAGCTTGCGAGAAATCCTTCGACTGAGGATATGAACACGGAAGACCAATGGCAGCTATGTCAACAAGCCATAAGAAATGCTGCGTCAGAGGTATTAGGTTTCTCACAGCCTCCCCCTAGAAACCCTTGGTTCGACTCCGAATGTGCTCAGGCAAACAAAGCTAAAACGGAGGCATACAAGTCGTGGCTCCAGAGAGATACGAGAGCCACCAGAAATCTCTATGTTGAGCGAAGGAAGGATGAGAAACGCATACTCAGGAGGAAGAAAAAAGAACACCAGCAACGCGAAGTCGAGGAGATGCAGAGATGTTTTTGCAGAAAAGAGGTGCGAAACTTTTACAGAAGAGTGAAACAGTCTACATCAGGTCTCACAAGTCGCCCTGGGCCCTGCAAAGATCAGGATGGAAACACCATCGTGGAAACACAGGCGATGTTAGCCATCTGGAGAGACTACTTTAACCAGTTGTTAAATGGCGATGACAGCCAAGATCCCGCCCAATATCAACTTGTACCAGTTAATCTAGATGACGACCACGAACTGCACCCGCCCGACCAAAATGAGATCAAAGTAGCCATCACCAGGCTAAAGATGAACAAAGCAGCTGGATACGATGGTCTACAAGCGGAGCTTTTTAAACACGCTGGAGATGATCTGGTCAGGAGCATACACCAACTCATCTGCAAAATATGGTCGGAGGAAAGTATGCCCGATGAGTGGAACCTCAGTACCATCTGCCCGATCCACAAAAAAGGAGACCGCCTACTCTGCGCCAACTATAGAGGCATTAGTCTTCTAAACATCGCCTATAAGATCCTGTCAAGCGTTTTATGTGAACGTCTCAAGCCGTTTGCTGATGATCTAATAGGTCCTTATCAATGCGGCTTCAGACCTGGAAAATCTACCACCGACCAAATATTCACATTACGCCAGATCCTGGAGAAAACCCAAGAATATAACATCGACACCCACCACCTGTTCGTCGATTTTAAAGCAGCGTACGATAGTGTTAATAGAGTTGAAATGTATCGTGCTATGTCTAACTTTGGAATCCCTGCTAAACTGATACGCCTTATCAGGATGACGTTGGAGAATGCTCGCTGTTCCGTCAAAGTTGGTAGAGACTCTACTGAAACCTTCGAAACCACCAGAGGGCTTAGACAAGGAGACGCGCTGTCATCCAGCTGTTTTAACATTGTGCTTGAAAATGTAATACGGAGCACCCATGCCAGTACATCGGGCACCATTTTCAATAAATCGACACAATTACTTGGGTTTGCAGACGACATAGACGTGATAGGAAGAACAAAGCGAGCAGTAACCGGTGCTTTCACTACTATGGAGTCAGCAGCAAGCAGAATGGGACTGAAAATAAACGAGGGCAAGACGAAGTATATGCTTTCATCAACAAAAGCCCAATCCCACCACCGGCTTGGTCAAAATGTGACCATTGATATGTATAACTTCGAGGTAGTCAGTCAATTTGTCTACCTGGGTACTGCTGTAAACTCGGTCAACAACATCAGCGCTGAAATCAAACGCAGACTAACTCTTGCTAATCGCTGTTTCTTTGGGCTGAATAAGCAATTGATAAATAAAGCCCTATCGAGAAGAACCAAGGAGACACTATATAAAACACTCATCATCCCGGTCCTGCTATATGGTGCAGAAGCATGGACCCTCTCCCAATCGGATGAAAAGTCACTTGGAGTCTTCGAGAGAAAAGTTCTGCGTACGATCTATGGTCCTATTTGCGTAAACCGAGAAGACAACATTTGGCGACGAAGATACAACGACGAACTATACGAGCTGTACAGCGACATAAGCTTAGCCAGAAAAATTAGAGTCCAACGACTAAGATGGCTGGGCCATGTAGAGCGAATGGACACCAACGCTCCAGCGAGTAAAGTCTTCAAAGCCAAACCAGAGGGAGTCAGAAGCCAAGGTAGACCTCATCTTCGATGGAGCGACCAGGTAGAAGGAGACCTCCGCCAACTTGGAGTGCGAAATTGGAGACAGCAGGCAAGGGATCGAGCCAGCTGGAGGGCCGTATTGAGCAAGGCCTAGGAGCACCACGCTCTAGTTGAGCCAACATAAGTAAGTAAGTAACATTGCCAAATGCGAGCTAATTACGTTTTCTCGAAAAAGTAAAAGGCCTCCCCTCAGATCTTATTATCTTCAGAACCTTTCCATTAACCACGTACAGATTATCCGCGATTTAGGCATCCTCTGTGAATCTGAATTAAATTTTCGCTCTCATATCGACAATGCTATATCAAGAGCTAACTCCGCCTTGGTTTTATCAAAAGGTGGCCCAAAGAGTTTCGGAACCCATTTGTAACCAAATCCCTTTAGATAGATAGATATTCTTTATTTCGTAATAATGTTTTCAATAAGGCTCACCACCGCACATTTTTACATACAGAGATTTGATTCATGTGATCTTTCTATTGAAACAATATTTTTTTTATACAAAGTTATAATTTTTACACCAAATAAATTTGAAGGAAACACGAAAAAAACCGCCATTTAAATGTTAAAAAAAATTACTAGAATTTTATTTTATAGTAGATAATAATTTATCTGTTATCTTTTTAAAAATTATTTAATAAATTTATAAATAGAAAATAAATAAATAATTAAATGAATAAATAAAATTAAAAATAAATAAATAAATATTTAAATAAATAAAAAAGATAAATAAATAACTAAATTTGCAAATAAATAAATAAATAAAATCAAAAAATGAATAAATAAATAAATAAACAAATATATAATAAATAAGTAAATAAATAAATTTAAAAAAAAGGAAAAAAATAAAGAAATTTATTAATATATGACGAGTTTTACATATATTACATGAATAACAAAACATAAAATATATTTTTTAATTAACAATGATCAAAAGTTTATAAATTTATATCACGAATGAGGCGATTCTCAGCAAAATTACATTTAAAAAGAAACCAATGAGTTAGTTTTTCGATTCTTTCATTAATTAATTCAACACCCGCTTGTCCATGTAGCTCTAATGTTGAATAGTGCCAAGGCAGATTTAACATAATTTTTAATATTTTATTTTGAGATATTTGCAAATTCTTAATGTGACATCTTGCGCAATTTCCCCATACAGGACATCCATACAGAAATATAGACTGAAAGATAACTTTGTGCAGTATGATTTTATCTTCATTTGATAGTTTTGACAGACGGTTAATGAGTGGTATAACATTTTTATGGCAACGCCTATTTTTTCAAGGTTTGGGTGATATGCTCTTGAAATGTTAATTTAGCATCAAGGTATACACCAAGGTAATTGACTGATTTTTGCCAACTAATGTTGATTCCATTAACGTTCTTGAGAAATGGATTGCTTGCATTTTTTCCAAATTAAGTTTTATTTTCCACCTGTTATAGTAGGCTTCCAATATTTTCATTGCATTTTTAAGATTCGTCTCAATATTGAGACTGAATTTGTGTGATGAAAATATTGCTGACTCACATTTAGGCAAGTCTGGAAAATCAGACGTGTAAATGTTATATAAGGTTGGTGCAAGAACAGAACCTTGAGGAGTACCAAAGTCAAAACAAAACAAACTGGAAGTACGAGAATTTACATGCACTCTAAAACGTCTATCTGTCAAAAAAACTCTGTACAATTTTACACAAATAGAGTGGGAAATTGTATTGTACCAGTTTGTAAATTAATCCATTATGCCACAGAGTAAAACGCTTTTTCTATATCTAGTATTATTATCCCACTAGATTTATCATTTGAGCGATTTCTTTTAACAAAGTTACAAATTCGTTTTACTTGTTGAGATGTATTGTGCAATTTTCTGAATCCAAATTGATGGTCAGGAAGGATTTCATTTTCACAGAGAAACTTTGACATTTTATCCTTAAGGACCTTTTCCAATATTTTGCTGACGTTGCTTAAAAGGCTAATTGGTCTATAACTCTCATGGCTTTCGATTGGCTTTCCAGCCTTGCGTATTGGAATAACCTTTGCTTCTTTCCAAGAAAATGGAAAGTATTGCATTTTAAAGCAAGCGTTGACTAAAAACGTCAGATAAGAGATACCGACTAGAGGTAATTTTTTAAGGTAAATATTTGTAACCATATCAAGGCCGCTTGATTTTTTAATCTTTAAGGTCTTGATAATATTCTTAATGTCGTTATCCTTTACAAAAAAAGAAGAAGGAGTAATGGTTGTCGATGAATTAAATGCTTCAATGGTTTCTTTGACTAGCGAATTTGTCAGGCTTTCTCCTAGATTTATTGAAACCAAATCCCTTTATATTTCCTATGTTCGTCCTCTTCTTGAGTATGCATCACAAGTATGGGCCCCTTGTTTTGGAACGCTGACTTCCTTTGTGCCAAGTTTGTCCAAACGGCTCTGGACATTGTTTATTGATTATGCAGCTACTTCACTGATCAAAGAATTTTTATAATGGGTTTTATAGGAAATGAGAATTGAAGAATCTTTTCTATTTAGCTCTCGTACATAAAAATATCTCTTATAAAATAATAACGCAAATTCTATTGAATAAAACTAATGTTTAGTTTTAATAAGATTTTAAGTATTATAAATTTATCTAGTAAATATTTTATTATTTATTTAGTAAATATTATATTTATTAAATAAATGGTGTAATTAAAATTTAAATAAATATTTTAACTTAAAATCTTATTAAAAGTAAACATTAGTTTTATTCAATAGAATTTGCGTTATTATTTTCAAATATCTAACAACATGGAGGCAGAAACAAAAACTTTCATCTCTTATAACTTTAAATTCTTTCTCAATCCTGCTTATTCCATGAATCGCACGCGGTTCATATCTCTAGAATTGAAAGCGTTCAACGTCGTTTTCTGACACCCTACATTGACCGACTCAAAATTATAAATCTACCCCCTTGAAGTCCGTAGGAATGTGTTTGACATCATTTTCATTCATCGGATTCTTACAGGTGCCACTGACTCTTCCTCACTTTTGATCTCATCTTGTTTTACACTAACCCACGCAACTTAAAATCATCGCGTCTTTTTTCCCTTCGTCGCCATCTCAAAGAACCTTTAACCCGCCTGTTAAGTAAAATCAATTCGATCTCTCCCCTTTTTGATTTCAAACTTCCAAGTCCTTGTCTAAAAGCCCACCTCTTACATCATCTTTCCTCCTTATAAGTTAAGTTAGCTTAATTAGCCTTTTAGTTTGGTTAAGTTTCAGTTAAGCTTGTATTATGCTAATAAATGGGGTATTTAGCCCCACCAAAATTCAAAATTTAATTCTAAAGAGGTGTTCTTCCATAGCTACTAGGAAAGCAACTGCACGTAAGCTTCCCTAGCATCTTGTGGTTTTTTCATGATCTTTGAAAGAACAATTTTGGTCAAAACCAAATTATCAATTGATGACCATTAAGATTAATATTCTATTGTCTATTCGAACTAAGTTAACTAATTGTTTTGGGTAGGGATATTTTGGTTTATTTTAAGAAAATAAAACAAAAGCAATTCATTGACCATATTAACGCTTATTTGCGGTGGAATTTAGTTGTTGTTGTAAAATAAGATTGGGAAACACTATATAGGGCTTACAACACCATTGAAATCACTTGTAAACACTTAATTGCATGTCACATACTCGTAACTTAATCGAACAACAAATAAGCCAACTTACAACTAACAATGCAATTCATACCGAAAAAAACCATGTCTAGAGCACCCACCCGACCAAATGAAAAGTTATTGCTTGATTTACTATGATAAATTGTCGCCGACAGACACACATCTATTGGTGGATTGGCGTTCAAAAACCACAAAATGAATATGAAATTGCAAAAACTGTTTGGCAAATCGAACATTAAATGCATTAAGTTATTAATTTTTTTTTACAATATTGTATCTTTTGTGCCGCCATGTCTAGTCTTTGGTAGTTGAATTTCAATACATAAAGTTACGACTTATTTAGATTTTTTTTTAATGAGCTTGTATTTGCTTTCACTCAAGTAAATTCGAATAGTGGAAATTGGAGGATTTGATCTATTGTAATTTAGTGACCACAGAAACCATTAAAGACAAAGCTGACAGATGTCAGTCTGAATAAGTTGCGACAAGTCAAGTCGTTTTAGTTTTGATGTTTTGTGTTTGATTTGTGATTGCATAATATGGTTTTTCAAAAGGTGAGGTTATGAAAATGATTTGAATGTAGATTTTGTGAGTAGTTTTAAGTACATTATAAAATCACATTAATCTACAGGAAAATATAAAACTCTAGTAGGAAGGTAGTAAGTGTGATCAGGGATCACAGGATCTTAATAAAACCTAAGTACATAATATTGCTTTAAATATAAAGGGTTTTCGAATAAGGACTTGATAACTGTTTTTTTTAAATAAAACGCCAACCATTTGAGATATTTCAAAAACTGTATTATCGGCTTGAAGTACAATTAAAACATCTATGAATGGAATTCGACTTCGTTCATATGACGTTTGCAGCGGCCGATTCGTTGGACCCAATTTTCGATGACACTGAGCTCTTTCAACGTCGTCGGCTTGTTGGCATAAACCAATGACTTAACGTAGCCACAAAGAAAATAGTCTAGATGCTTTATATCGCAAGAACGAGGCGCCCAATCGACTGGCCCATTTCTTGAGATAACATACGATCACCAAACGTACTCTTCAATAAATCTATTGTAAGGTGTGCTGTGTGGCACCATCCTGTTGAAACCACATGTCGTCCAAGTCCATATCTTTCAATTCGGGCCAAAGATAATCGGTAATCATGGCGCGATAACGCGGACACAGTAACGTGACGGTCGTTATCGTTGACGAAAAAATATGGCCCAATAACGTCGCGCCGGCATGCAAACCGCACCAAACAGTTATTTTTTGTGGATTTTCACCCGACCAAGACTGAAGATGATTTTGCGATGAAATTCATCAATCGGAGAACGTACGTCGCTTCAAATGGTCCATCGGCTTAAATTCTTGAGTCTTGAGCGATTATAGGTACTATAATACAAGTTATGCATTCGTGCAGATTAAAAATTTTGAGATAACAATCAAACATGACATTACGATGATAGAGAAACATATTTGAGTTAATCGGCTTCAAATTTTGAACTTAAGGTTATTTTGACATTCTACAGAGGAGTTTTTAAATTTTTTTTTTGCTGTCATATAACCGTTATGTAAAAGCTTATTTTTCTCGAAAACGGCTCCAAGAATTTTTATGAAAAAAATCAGTGTACTACTGTAGGTATGCATTATATTTTAGTAAAAAAAAAATATTATGGTGGGCTAAAAACGGTACCTCCAATATAACCGGTTTTTTTTTTCTTCGACTTTTTCGAAAACTGGAGATCCTATTACAATCAAAATTGATATTCAAGAAGATATAGGTAGCTTGAGTAATTTTGTATTAATTTTTTTTTGAAAACTTCTTTTTTGTATTTTTAATAATTTTTTTATTTTTTTTTTTTTGAAATATCAATGTTTTGAAAACGGGTAAGTGATTTTTTTTAAATTTTTTTTTAAATAAACGTTATTTTTGTGCTTAAATTTGTTTTCTTAAATTATTTTTTTTAATTTAAAAAAAAATTAAAAAAAAACCAAAATGACAGTTTGATGATAAGCGAAAAAGTGCATTCTTAAAAATTAATTCTAAGTTGTCAAGTCCCTGTTGGAAAACCCGATACAAGACGTCTTTCTATTACAACTTTCTATGTGTGTGTGATATGGGATATTTTCTGGCAAAGAAGGTAAAATACACAGCTTTTCAAAAAGGTAAATTCAAAAAACCAGAAAAATAATATGTTGCATGGGAAGAAAAAAAATTCTAAAACGGACAATATCTCAAAAACATATTTGCCTTTTATAAAAAAAGATATTTCAAAAGTTTCAAAAATATTTTAATCAATTTCTTAGGCTTCAAATTTAAAATGGTGGAAAAAATATATATTTTTTGTCAAAAAAATATAAAAAAGTAAAATGTCATTGGCTTTGTAAATAAATAAATAATAAAAAAAAATATAACAAAAATAATATTTAACGCATGAATAAAATTGAAGTTCTGTTTCTCATATCAAAATATTCAGCTTCTTACAAGATTTAATGAAATTATACTCACCTATGTACCTACCTACTTTATGTGGCGCTACAGTCCGGGGTGGACCTTGGCTTCAACGAACAAGCTTCTCCAGCCAGCTCGGTCCCTAGCCAGCTACCTCCGGTTTCGCACGTGGAGTCGGTTGAGGTTCGTTTCCATTTGCGTGCGCCACTTGAGTGTCGGTCTTTCTATACTGCGCCGTCCCTCTGAGGTGGAATCGAAGATTCTCCGGCCGGAGCATTGATGTCCATCCGCTCTATATGACCCAGCACCCAGCCATCTGAGACGTAAATTTTTTTTTACGCTTTACAGCCGGTACAGTTCTTCATTGTATCTTCTTCTCCACTCTCCGTTAATACATACGAGAAAAATCACCCGGAGAATCTTCCTCTCGAAGCAGCCTAAAGCGTCCTCATCCGCTTTTGACAACGCCCATGCTTCTGCACCATACAGTATAGGGCTGGGATGATGAGGGACAATTTAGTTGCCCCAGGGGGGGCTTTGCTACTGAATTGCCTCCTAAGCCCGAAGAAGCAGCGATTAGCAAGAGTTATTCTTCGTTTGATTTCAGAGCTGGTGTTGTTGTCTGAGGTAATAGCTGAGCCCAGGTAGACAAAGTCCTTAATTACCTTAAAGTTATAGCTGCCTATAGTGATGTTTTGCCCAAGACGTCGATGATGGGTGTCTCTTCTTGATGACAGCATATACTTGGTTTTGCCCTCATTTACTGATAAGCCCATCTTTGCCGCTTCCGTCAAAATGCTTACAAAAGCGCTACTGACATCACCCTGTGTTCGTCTGTTATGTCATATCGTCGGCGTATGCGAGTAATTGAACGGACTTTTGAAAGATCGTGCCTCTGGTGTTGGCGTGACTATTGCACTATTCTTTCAAGTGTGATGTTTAAAAAGTCTCATGACAGCGCATCGCCTTCTCTAATTTTTTTTTTGGAATTCAAAGGTGTCGGCGAGGTCTTTACCGACCTTGACGGAACAGCGTGCGTTTTCCATCGTCATTTTACACAGGCGGACGAGCTTCGCTAAACATTGCTCTATACAACTCGTCTTTATAAATGCTGGCGTACGCGGCTTTGAAATCGAAGAAAAGGTGGTGGGTATCGATTTGAAGTTCTTGGGTTTTTTCCAAGATCTACCGTAATGTGAATATTTGGTCGATATAGGACTTTCCTGGCCAAAACCGCACTGATATCGACTTGTCAGGTTGTTGACGAATGGCTTTAGGCGATCACACAATACAGCAGAAAAAATCTTCTAGGCGATGTTGAGGAGACTGATACCCCTGTTGGTGCAGTTCAGAGGGTCTCCTTTTTAAGGATCCATTTATCGGGCTTTTTTCTAACCATGCCCACCTTTAGAGAGCTCGGCAGCTAAACCATAGGCTCCGGCGGCTTTGTTGTTTCTTAAGCTTACATATAGCTAGCTTTACGATGATATATTGTTCGTCTTTGCAAGCTTCAGTTCGAGCTCTGTAGCTTTGACAGTTTGTTTTTACCTTTTGATAAGACTTTCGAACTTCATTTCTGCAATAACAGCTCTCCGGTTCCTCGTTCGTACTCGTTCTCATGATCCCTTTTTTCTTTCTGAGAAGCAGGTAATCCTCTTCTGCTCGTTGAGCGCACGGGCAGTTCTGGTCTTTCTTTGCAGCGCCGCTTGTATGTTCCTTTTTAGCTGCGTGTGCTTGGCGACACTCATCATCAAACCAGACGTTTTGTTGTGGTCGCCGTGTAAGACACAGAACTTCAGTGGCGGCTTTCCTGATGGCATTATGGCAATGTTGCTACTGGTTCTCAATACTTGATGCTGGCGTTAAAGGATTCCTTTGGAGGTTAAAGGACCTGGAGATTTCTTGCGATTGCAGCCGTCGACGTTAAACTTCCTCACAGTATTACCTTTTCTTGGCTTTGGTCAGGATATCCTCAGTCGTACCTTGGCTATAATGAGGTGCTGGTCCGAATCAATATTTTCCCATCGGAAAGTTCGGGCATCCATCATACTGGAGTAGTGCCTTGCATCGATTGCAATGTGGTCGCCTAGGACAATTTTAATATCATAGCTATATAGGGCACGGCTCATATGTTTTATCCAGGAGCTCAAAAAACAGTTCTTTAGTGTAATCATCTTTTTCCTCTGTGGGGGCATGCGTGCATATAAGGCTTATATTGGCGAAATTAGCCTTGATGCGGATTGCCATGAAGTGTTCGTTGACATATTTGTAGCTCAGAACCTCTTGCCTGGGTCTGCTTCCAACGAGCTGTTGTTGTATATATAGTAGTTGCCGTAGAAACTATCGCAGTTTTTCATTTTTTTTTTAGGCCCGGGCCGTCCCATCGCATTTCTTGGATGGCGGTTATATCTGCCTTACAGCAGTCAAGGGCCTCCGCTGGCTGTTCGGCTGCACGTGTTCTGTTAAAAGAAATAACATTCTGCGTATATATCCCAAATTCGTTGTCCTTAATTCGTTTCCAGAGTTCGTCATCAGTAAATCCATTCGTATATAAGGCTTGTGGTTGCTTCGCAACTAGTAGTTTTTGACATGGCCGAGAAGTCACCCCGACGGTACAACCCCCAACCTCGAGGACCAGGGCCTTATTGTGACTCCAAGGACGAAGAGCTGAATAAACCGTTCCTTATAGGCCTGAGCTCCGGAAACATCGTAGTAGCCCATATAAGGTGTTCACTAAGTAGTTCTGCTTGACTGGAACTGTAGAGCCACTATTGATTCCATATCTAGAGAATTCTCCCGCTACCTGGATGCAAGGAGTAGTGCCTTATTGGAAACACTCCCCCTCCTCTCGTTTGCTGCCACCAACAACATTCCAAACGGATTGGAACACAATCTCCAGTTGAGGTACTAGGCACCCGATATTGGTGAGAGTAGGAGGTGATTTGTAAGTTCTTTTACCCACACAATATTCGGCCCCTTTTAAAGTATGTATTTATAGTAATTTCCGTCTCACTTCGAAGAACTTCGGGCCCTAAAAAAACTACATGCTCGGTGGTAATCCACCCGTTAAAATTGGTTAAAAACATTATTAAAATATTATTATAACCAGAAATCTTATTTCTCGAAAATCGTGTTGGAGCAATATGCTATTAAAATCATAACTTCAAGTTAGATCTATTGTTGTTGTTGGAACCTTGGCCCAGAAATATAATTGACACGACACCATTGATGGTAACGGCTCGCGTACGGAATTATCGTTGATCCTCATCGCCGGAAACCTCAGACTCAGATGGTTGAATCAAACGTTCGGAAAAATTGAAATATGTACACCTTTTTAACCAATATCGACCGATGACGTGCGTTTAAGAACGATCATAGGAAACATTTAAAATTAATATGTATTGTCTGATGATTTTAATTGTAATCTTCAGAAAAATCTTGATAAGTTTTTTGTACTTGGAACAAATACTAGCCCTTGCAACTAAGTTTAAATAAACTTTATATCATGTTTGAGTCTTCAAATATAGAGTTTCAAAGTCGGATTAATTCTTTCTTGCTCATGCTTATTCTTTATCAAAAAGTTTTAACCATAACCATATCAATAGTAATTTAAGTTAAGATGGTTCTGGACACCAAAAAATAAGTATTTCTTAAAATAAATGATGTCCATTTGAAAAAGAAATTAGAATGATTTTATTTTTAGAATATATTGAAGAATCATTTACAATAATGTCTTTGACGACCTAAGCGGAACCCCTCAAGTTTTCTTATTTTCCGAAAAGAGTAAATTCTTGAAAAAAATTACTTGTAATTTTCTAATACTACTATTTTGTTAAAAAAAATTAAATTGTTAGAAATAATGCATTAAACTTTTAAAACATTTACATTTATTGTGTGTGCTTGCTCATGCTTCCTATTTAATTGCAACTTGAAAATTGCTGTTTCGTAAATTATGCCCATCATCATTCCGGTAATTACAAGCTCAAAACTTCCACCCCTAGAGTTTTAATGGCCAGTGTTTAAGCATTTAACAAACAAATAATCCTCCTTGATGATAGTATCTCTATAAAAACCTAGCACTTTATTAACATCATCATTCCATTCCAACCCGTGCACCCGTATATTATGTAAAATAAAGATCACCTATAAAAGTTGAGCATTTGACACACGACACCCTCAAACAGAAGCACGACCAGTTGAATGGAATCCGATATGATCAACCGATAGGGTGAGAGGACTTACAGTCCAAAAAGTCCACCGAAAAAAAAAACATCACTCCAAAAATATTTTCTACTTGAATTGCCACACAAAACACTGACGTGAAAAATTACAAAAAAAAAAAAGTTCATCACATAAGCCGATTGAAAACATTGTCGCTTTGGTCCAGCCTGGATCCTGGAAATAAAGAATCAAAGTAGCACGATTAACCAAAACTCCAATCTCCGAATCATGTCCGGATTGCGCTTTTAGAAGAGTCCTTTCGGAAGACCTTATCTCGACTTCAATCGATACATCCCTTCAGCACAATTTGTGAATTTTATTTTTAGTTTATTCCTGTTGGATGAAGTGGTGATTTTTTTTTTTTGATTTTTTTTAAACATAATACCAACAAAATGAGATTCTTATCGCACCGGGAATTAGAAGGATTTATTCCTTCGACGATTATGTACGAGTGTGATTTTTATCACAGAGCCTGGCGCACATGTTCAGTTTTGGCAATTATAACCCTTGGTTTTGAATGGGAAACGGGAAGGAATAAAAACATATGGTAAACTGGAACACAATAGATAATAATTGACTGTTTTTTGTATCTAAATATAGACACAGTTTTTTTTTATCGAAGATCAAGCATCTTTTCTGTTATCGAAGTTAAAATGAAAAAGGAGAGAATAAGATTTCTTATAAATTCCTATTACCTAATATACCTACCCAAATAACAATTATTAGTTTTAGAAAGTGATTCTAAATTTAGTTACAGAACTGAAAATTCGTTTTCAGCGACAAAATATGAACGCCATTTTATTGTTCTAAAGCATTTAAAAAAGTATGATTTTAAGAAAAATAAATAACTTCTTTCAAAAATTTAAAAAAATTAAAATGCAAAATGGCCTTCGTTTAAAAATAAATAATTTTCAACATATTGGTTTTTCAAAAAAAAAAAAAAAAAAATAGAAAAAAATAAAAAAATCCAAAAAAAACCTTATTCGAAAATAATTATATGTGAAATTGCTTTGGCTGCCTACATTTTCCTGAATATCAATTTAATTGTAATCGGTGGGTAATGAATCCGATAATGACTGTTTTGTAATGAAAGCTTATCAAATAAATTGCACGACTGGATTGCACATACTTGCTCATGTGGTCACATCGTCGAATAAAATTTACAAAAATAAGTAACATTAACGTAGAAAAATAATACTATATGAACTTTTAAAAGTGTCAAAACCACAACACTTAACAGTTTTTGGTAAAAACGGAGTACTTCATCACACGAACTTATGAAAAAAGACCGATTTTGATAAAATCCTGTTTTTTATTTTTAGTTTTTTTGAAAAAAAAAATATTTTGGTATGTAGTTTTTTAGAGTTTATAAATATTTATGTGATTATTAGATTTAAAATAATTTTTTTTGAATAGTTTAAAAAAAAAAATTGAAATGAATTTTAATTAGAAAAACAGGTTATCCTAAATTTTGATATTCAGAATTAGTTTGGCCACCTATGTCTTCTCAAATATAAAATTTGACAGAAATCCAAAGAACCGTTACTGAGAAAGCCAAAAATAAAAAAAAACGGTATATGTAACGTTAAAAGACTTTTCTCGTAAATTGTGTTCTGATTAAATGATAGCTAGTACCAACAAAAAAAATTCTCAAAAAATTTTATCAAAATCGTTGGAGCCGTTTTCGAGAAAAATGAGATCTTCATTATCAGTTAAAAGGCAGGTACCCTTATTTTTAGGCCTAAAAATAAAATTTCCCCTCTGAGGCCAAAAGAAACACAAATACCAAATTTGAAGCTAATCGCTCACAAAACAGACGGACGTACTGACAGAATGAAAGAATGACAGACTGACAGACTGACAGACTGACAGACTTACAGACTGACAGACTTACAGACTGACAGACTGACAGACTGACAGACTGACAGACTGACAGAAGTGATTAACTTCAAATTTGGTATGTGTGTTATTTTGGCATTTCTCACATTCGATTTTAAAATATAATTTTTTAGGGCAAAAAAGTGCGTTCCATATAACCGTGAAAGAAAAGCTAATTTTTCTCGATAACGGCTCCAATGATTTTCATGAATATTTTTTGTAATTTTTGAGAGTATATATTTTAATAGATATTATCTATAATACCAAATAAAATAAATTTAAAATAAAACCAAATTAATGTGTTTGAAAGTGTCTAGAAATAGTCTATTTGATTTTAATTTATGGTTGCAAACTGTTTTCCTTACCTATACATACGTGTGGATAAAATAATTTCGAAACCAATTTTCGTTGTACTGAAAATTGCTTCAAAATCAAAAGAGGTGAGCAATTTAAGTATTTAGGTGAGGTAATTGATTTCAATCTAAATTGGAAAGATCATATTCAGATGACAAGATCCTATATGCTGTTGGTCACACGTAAAATGTATTTAATAAAACCTTTTTGCTCTCAAAAAAAAAACGCTTATTAAATGTACTGTTTGCATATAGAACTAATTTTTCTCAGTTCTGCACAGCTCCAAGTATTTGTTTTAATAAATTGCCCATATTTATAAGAACATCGCTTCGTTTTTAACATTTCACTAAAAAGGTTAAATACTGGTTATGAATTTATTGAATCTTTTTTTTGTAATTTTAATTTTTATTTAATTTTAATTTTCAACAGCACAAAATTAAAGTAAAAATAATCTAAATTTACAACGTATATTATAAATTGTTAAGTTTATATAATATCAAAAAAAACTTTTTTCTATATTTTTTTAAATTGTATGATTATATCAATTATATCAAATAAACTCTAAAAAACACTTTTTCCTTAAATTCATTGCTCTTGTAGACGTGTGATGGGATATTCCTTTTTTAATTACAACCGTAAGTCTTGTGGATTTGAAACTTTTTAAGCCCAGACCGTGTTTTTTCTACGTTAATGTAACATTTTTACTTGCGATTATAGGTACCTACAAGTTATGGATGCGGGCAAAAAAAATTCTAACAATCAAACATTACGATGGTGGAGAAGTCGAAAAAAGTGGGTCCGGAAAGTCCGTCCGTCTGTCTGTCTGGCTGTTTGTTCGCATCTCTACAGCCTAAACCGATGGGCCGATTTGCTTCAAACTTGTTATTTAGTATTTATTTGGTTGTATCCCGGGGCTTGTTTTTCATTTTTGCTCTAGGTCGAAAAATACCGGAACCTGCCGTATAATCTTTATCAAAAAGTTTGATTTTATCGAAAACGGCTCTGACGATAACAATACATCTTTCTGTTGGAATGAATTTTTCGAAATTTGTTCTATAATGTTAGCTCACATAGAACCGGTTTTTTTTCAAATGCGGTTTTATCGTAAACCATTATCCCGATTTCAATAAAATTTTGCGCACAGGAAGTCATTTATAATTCAATTATTTATGCATTTCAAAATTTTCAAAAAAAAAAAAATTATTTTCAATTTTTTTAAATTTTCCAAAAAAAATGGTTTTTGAAGTATTTTGAAAACGGGTTGATTGAATGTTTTTTAAATAATTTTCCCAGATGAAAACTAAAGATTTTCTTATAATGATATACTAAAAAAAATTAAAATATTTTTTCGAAAAGTTTAAAAAAAAAACACTTTTTAAAAAAACTGGTCGAACGATTTTCAATATTTTTTTACCTCGATAGACTTTTAATTTTCAAATTTTATTGCATACTTAGTTTTTTTCCGAGAAAACTCACTAACTAAAACAGTGAAATGAAATTTTCGAAAAAAAATTAATATTTTTATTTTAATATTTATATACATACATATGCAGTCCCTCAGCAATTATCTAGCATAACAACAAGTTCGTTCGACCCAGTCGTGCATTTTATTTCAAAAACGGTTTAGTTAATTTTTTTTTTAATTTTTGTTTTCTGATAATAACTACCAGCTGACAGATGTTGGCATAGGTATTTAAAAAAATTTAGAATATGTTTTTGAAAAGTTTAAAAAAAACGAACAATTTTTTTTTGCTTTTGTTTTGAATGCTTGTAAATCGAAATGGCAAGGGAAGATCTCGCCGGGTAAACTATTCCAAATTCGTGTTGTTCGGTTAAGAAATGAAACTCTATATTTCACGATATGTCCGAAACTGGGCTCAAGGGTGAATTGATGAGCATTCCTTGCGAGACGAGTTTCATGGGAGAAACTTTTAAGAGGAGGAATGCAGCTGGCTCCTTAGAGTAAACATGTTTTTATAAAAGAAACGATGAAATAACGAAAGACATGACGTAGGTGATCGAAAGGGGCAATTGTTTCAGAAACATTTCTACTTCCTAGTTTTTGAAGTTTTTGAATATTTTAAAAGTAAACAGCCGTGTCCGTGTTCTATTAAACTTGTGACAACAGCATTCGTCCTCCTACAAACAAAATTTGTTTGGAATATTTAATATTCCAACGCACAGCTAGGAATTCTCGTCAGTTCCTCCTTGACCTCCTTCTAGAAAGCACAGGAGAGAAAAGGAGTTATTTTAGTAGCCGCATCCACACCTCATGAATGTGAGGTACTTTTGCCTGGCTCTCATATATCATACATCGTTTCACTTTTTACGGAGCCCATTTCTGAGACTCCAACCGTGTTGATGAACTGTTTTTTATTAATTTAACCAAAAACCTTACAGAATAATAAAAGATAATTTTAACGTTGCTTTTATAAGCGTTTAAGAGATAATGACTTATTTGATTTTTAGAAACCATACCTAGTGCTTATTTTAACCCTTTTCCCCCTAAACCCATCATTTTTTTTTGCTCAAACGGTCTTTTAAAAAAAAAGTGCTATTTCGT
The DNA here is from genome assembly GCA_963971375.1 of Platycheirus rosarum. Classification (NCBI taxonomy): domain Eukaryota; kingdom Metazoa; phylum Arthropoda; class Insecta; order Diptera; family Syrphidae; genus Platycheirus; species Platycheirus rosarum. The sequence continues at coordinate 31,336,887 of OZ020508.1, forward strand.
AAAACTACGGAAAGAAGCGTCCTGAATTAATTATTAAAAACACCTCCAAAATTACGACCCCAATGTCTAAGGAAAAACACACATTGAGAGTGCTAACATTAAGTAGAGCCTTTGAAATAATTACTGGGTGGGGAGAAGGATTTTAATTTTAGTATTTATTCGTTTTTTTTCAAATATTTGTATCTGGATTCAAGGATTATACACGTTTATCCATAATAACACGTTTCCTTAAATATCAGGCGTTTTTGGTTTAAAATTCGTGGCCAAGTTAAAGAACACAATGTAGCAATAAAAAGCTTAGACACTTCATAAAAATAATTTGACGATTACAAGGGTTTACACTGCAAGTTGGCGAGTTTATAAGGGTGTCAATAATATTCCCTTTTGTTTGATATTGTAACCTACTATTTGTGAATAAAATTTTTTTGAATGCATCTGCTTGACGAAGTGGTGACCTGCAGGCTCACAGGACGATTTTGTTCCAATAGAATAACTTGTTGATTTAATAACGAAAAAGTACAAACCTTACAAACTTACCCTTTGGAAGTTTTCATCAATTCGCTTTGATTGTATTGTATGTAGCTTTCTCTCAGACCCCCTAGAGTTCAAGTCCTTGAGCCTCAATATCTATACAACCAATAACTCAAAAAAAAAAGAAGGATTAAATAAGAATACAAATTTTGTCATCTTGGCACAGACTCCTTCATAACTCCATCCACTCACCCTGACAACAACGATAAATTAAAACTCAACTATAACTAAGTGTTAAGTTAGACTCTCCGGAATAAAAGACCAAAGCAAATAGCCTTAGACACAAATCCTAACGTCTTTCACTTTTCGATGTAGGCGTAGGCGTAGGCGGTGTGTTTACCTGCATTGCATCAACTTCAACAGTTTTCCATATGAACCAAGTGCAGCCATTATCGCATTACCACAATCGTCAATGCATAAAACAAATGACAGATGACATTCCAATTGACATTTTGTAGTGTGTAGGCCCCGCAATTCAATTATCATCGTTCATTGTCGTGATGTGGGTAGATTAAAGTGTGTGTGTGAGTGTGCCTGGGCAGCTCAGCGGAATGACCGACCAACCGCATATATTGTTGCCGACATTTTCGTGGTGGTGTCCTGTCCGTTATCGGTATTTGGAAGATATTTCGATCCTTTGCCTTAATTGACTTGTATATTGGAACAACGCGCATTGGACGCTCGATATGATTGATGGTCAGTCGGCACTGTTTATATCAATACATTCCCCACATTCAATCTGCGGGGCTGGGTGGTGTTTGGTGTGCTCTGGACATAAAACACGAGAGTCCTCGCATCATTGAATCCGTCGCGAATGCGTCCGTCTGGTCTTCTGTCCTTACGTCGTTGCTGTCGTCAGTCTCGTCGAGCGTCGCGTCGGTAGTGTCGTTCTTCCAGAACATATCGATAGGTAGTAGGACACTGTGAAATTGAAACATTTTCTTGAATTGGCCATTTGTCATGGTTTAAGATTTCGACGGCCCTGGGCATTGATTGATTACTTTCATCTCAGTAGTTTATAGCGAAAGGTTTGTGTCAACGTACTAACACACTCAAACTCAAGCCTTTTAGGACGCGATGGGTATCGGTATCGGTGTATTTTTTCGGTAAAATATAATCAAGATGACAGTTCGCTATGACATTCGAAACGATTCTTAATTAATAGAGCACCATGAAGCAGGGTTTTGTTCTTATTTTGGTTTTGATAAATTGAATAAAAATATCCAGATGAATGAGGAGATAAGTGTTTTTTAATAGAATTTTTTGGATACTCTTTTGTTTTTTGCCCAAAATGGAAGACGATTTATAACTGCCTTTGATTTGTTTTTTATAATCTTAAAACTAATGATCATTTTAAAAAATTAAACATCGTTATTAAAAAAATCTGGTACAATGTTCTGTTAGGTAGGTTAACCGTGTTTAATCCTTTGTATCGTAATATTAGAATTATTTCTTTGTCACAATTGTTTTTGAAATACCGGATAGGAAGGTACAAAATGGATGTAATTGCATAAATGGCATTTAAACTTTTCAATAGACAGAAGAAGAATTAAGTTAACAAATTGAATTATTCAAAATTTCAAAGCACACACAGGATTGGTTCAGAGAATAAGCTTTATGTAAAAAATATAAAAAAAGGTGTAAGTCCCAACGCCATGGATTATAATTGTAATTATACTTTTGATAGACTCTCAAACGACCCAACAGATTTTCTTCTAAGAAAACCGAAATTGTTATTTCAATTTCATAACACTTCCCAAACTGGTAAATATTTCCATTAATACCCTAATTTTGCAGGAATGAATGAGCCCATTAAATATATAGGCTGAGTTGATTATGATATTAATAAACCATTTAAAGATTAATAATTGCTCTGCTTTTGCAACACTTAAATGCGCCACTGTTCGGTATATAACTCAGTAATGAATGTCAGATGAGTCGACGGTATATTTCATCATCATCTTTCTTTCTGTCATAACTGTCAAAGTCATTTGATATTAATGGATTTTTCATATTGCTATATAGAAAACTGCGTGTAAATGGAGTGTTAATATATACTTAAGTATCTGCTTTGGTGTATTGAGGTTGAGGCTTGAGAGAGCCCTTCATAATAAATTTATAGACTAGAAACATTGAGGCATAATAAACACAAAGAAAAAATAACACTCGTGGGCAGTTCCATATCAATTAAATTCAAAACACTCAAATGAATTATGAGACTGGTATAAGGCAATGTTTTTTTTTTTTTGTAGCCCAACAAACAAAGGTTTATCAACATAATCCCAAGGTTGTAGAAAATCGCAAAATATAAAAAATAAATGATAATAAAACATAAAAAAGTGAACAATAGATGAATTTTTGAATAGGTGTGACAATATAACGAATAATAATGACGAACGGCCGGATGCTATTGTATTTGAAGCACCTGGATTTTGCTTTCGTTTTTCATGCTTGCGTTTGGTTTTTGAAATTTTAAATTCTAGTTGAAATGTTGTATACCTAATATTGAGTTTCCAATCACACCATAAGGGACTTAGTGGTCAGAAATATTTATACCCATCTAATTTAGCGCTTTAAGGTAGGTACCTTACGATACTCCAAATTAATACTTCACCGTTCACACTTTTATCAACTAACTTGATTTGAGTTAAGGTTATGCTAATTTTATATTATTATATACATATGGTCAACTTTGGATTGTGATTGGACCTTTTCCCCCAGAGACCGTATCACTTCAGTAACCATCCCATCATATCTAAAAGGAGGATCAATATTCTTAACTAGGACCAAAACGCGTTTGTCAAAAATAAAAATAATAAGAAAACAAGACTATAAGCAGTTATTTTTTAACAACAAATTTGAAGTCTCGTTGACGAATTCTGTTTTATTCATTCTTTCACTTATAAAGCGTTTTCCAAATTTAGTGAAAGAAGATAAACTCCAAGAAATTGCTAACAAGTGGAGAGCGTTGAAACACCTTAGTTTAAATGTGAGTCAAAATGCTGAAGAGTTTTGGAAAGATAAATGACACTTCAGCCTTTCCAAAGTTATCACAATATTTGTCTTTCAAGTATTTTCCTTGCCACATTCGTCAGCAAACACAAAACGAATTTTCTCCGAAGTCAAATTAAGGAATAGCCTTAAAACTGATTCCCTTAATGGGTTATTACATGCCAAGCATTTGGTTAAGAACCAAACATGCTTTGACTTTAAGGTTCATAAATATTAAAAAAAAATATATATACAACATCAAAGATTCAATGTAAATTATTTATATATATTTGAAATACATATATAAGTTTTTTTGTGATTTTGTAAGTGATCAATATGTGAATATATTTTTAAAGTTACCTGAATTTTGATTTTTTGTTTTGTTTCTTTAACTTTTTGTTTTTTTTTTTTTTTAATAAATACTAATATTAAACCTGTTTAAAAAAAATCGATTTGAAGCTGTACCAAAAGAAGTATAATGTTAAAAAATGTCAGAATATGAAAACAACTAATAACACCTCGAAGAACAAAAGTATTTAAAACGATTCAAAGCATTTAGTTTCCATAATATTTCACTTTTTACCAGAAAATCAAGCTTAAAAATTAAAACCTCCACCTCATTGTCTCAAAATTTACCAAACCACAAGTCGAACGGACCGAACGCCTGCTATCCATACCCTATAGACATTAGTTACTACCTTTCACTTAGAATAAGCTAACCACCAACTATAAAGCTCCCTTTTGACTATTAGGAACGCATCGAATCCATAGAAATTAAACAACCATAGGAAACCGAACTGCACCCCCACATCAGGATATCTTAGACTCTTCTTCTTGGGGGGGCTATTATAGGTTTCTTCTTTGCCACGTCCGATTCCTCAGGAACACATTTTTATCGTGTCTCTCCAGAGATACAAGACGACGACACCAAGTAAATACTGTCACAAAGGTAATAAGTGAGAATGATGATGATCCAATAACTAGAAATTTTCCACTTGACATCACTGAAGCCAGAGTATGCAACATACAACCGATAAACAGCCAACTACGCCAACGATATGAACAAAAAAATAAAAAAAAAAACTCGAAACGAATTTTCCAGTCGCACTATTCCCCTAATCGTTGTGGCAAATTGCTATTGAAGTAATCTTTGGACTGACCAGTGGCCAGCCAGTGGGGCAGGTGCTGCACGGGGCGCATGTTTTTCCAAGTAATTCGAAACCGTTTTTGCGGTCAAGAGAACTTATTCTCCAGCCGAAAAGTTCAATTCACCCTGTAAGTAGTGCAGTGGCTTCGAGCATGGTTCTGGACAGCACGTTACACTGCGTCGATATTTTGGTGTTGAGTTACACAGAATTTGGTGTTATTTCTGAAATATTAACAATTTTTTTTGGTTGTTTTGTCAATGAGGAAAAAGAATTTCAGGTGATGGACGTACACGGAACTGGTTTGAATTTCTTAGATGAATTTATGAGTTTCTCACGCATTGCTTGTCATTTTTTTCTTGTTTTGTTTAAGAGGAGTATCTTTTTTTCTGTCAAAAGCAACTGGTTTAAGAACTGGTGTGTATAAGAAAACTTTGGTTTTGTTAAATGTTAGGTAATCTTAAAAACAATCCTTCTTGATTTACTGAATTTCCCAATAGAATTTCAGCTAGCCTTTTTATTAAAGACGACCGTTTTAGACAACTCGTGTTTGTCGGCTAAAACAAACGAAAACCTCTGCTTTGGAAAAGTAACCAGTAATCAAGTGTTAGTGTTAGTTTTTCCAATGGCCATATTGGTCATATGTCAAACAGATGTCGAAGATACCAATGACTTCAAAGTATTCATTAATGTTTGGCTGTTTATCATGTAACTTTTCAAGCTGGCCGAAAGTTTGAAATTATTAAAAAAATCTTCTGTATGAACAAATTATTTTGAAAATCCTGTTTTTTTTTTTTAAATAAATTTATTGGTGTAACAGCTCGTTATGTGAATGGCATGACTTGTACCATTCCTGTGTGCGGGTTATCAATCTGCACGAGTAGAAGGGACCTACAATTTACAATCGAATCCGAAAGGCTACATGAAATGCACTATTTCGAGACAAATATTCCTCCTGGAGGATTTGTCAATTCCTCACAAGAGGCAATACCCCGAAAAGGTGGCTCTGACGAGGAGTTGAACCACGACCCACGACATACTAATCACTAAACGGCAAACGAAAAATTCCAAACAAAGCATTCTGATAGGAACTTGTCCCAAATTGATCCAAATTTAAATGCATTTAGGTGTGCCAAATTCCATTATGAAGATGAGCTTAAACCTCTTTTTTCTCTGTTAAAACCTGAACTAATTGAAAGGTAATTCTTCCAAAGATGTCGTTTTTTCTTACTTTAATTACTTTCAATTCCACAGATTCTTCCGGGAGCGAATCACAAAGAAGTGAGTAATTAATTCAACATCGGGCTGCAAGTAAGTAGCTTTGCCCCAGTTGCAGCATACTAATCGGAAAACGTTACAATTTCCCAGCAAGCAATTAGCCTCCTTTGTCTTTGGCCTCATAACTGCTTTCACAACACAAACACTGATTCCAAAGGAAGATGCGGCGGTGGTGGTGGTGGGCGGACCGCGGACATGGTGGTCGCAGTATTAGCTATGTGAAAATCATCGTTAGTGCACTTTTTTTTAATTAACATAAAACCAGAAAGCCAAAGGCGTTTTTAAATGCAATCAACAAAAAAAAATACTGTACATGGATCTATTCGTAAGGAGTAGACTGTTTAGGCTATACAAGCTGACAAACTGAGTATGATTTTGAAGCAGGGGACGGACTTAGTGATTATTGTTTTCCTAATGAATTGTGAACGGTAAAATCGTGGAAAAGTGCATGATGATTAAATTCGTGATCTGTCGACATGACTCCTCCTCAGCGCAGCTCAGTTGCGAGCAGTGTGAATTAGGAATATGATTTTCTAAAAGGAATTTGTACAAAAAGATTGTAAAAGATTTCACGGAAAATTGGGTCGGTGCGACAGCAGTGCGGTGCAATGGAGTTATTAGCTTCGTTTCGCGATTTAATTTGCTAATTGGACACAACTTGTATGCAGCTGGAAGGTGGCCGTGTGAAGCAGATCTCTTGGAGTAATTAATTCTGGTAAATTGAGTATTTATATTGTGAATCTCTAAAATGTGGAACAAATGGTTGAGCAATGTAACTAAAGGGAGTGAAAATGTAATGAATTATATTAAGGAAATGAGTTGTTTTTTTTTTTGCAAATATGAGTAGTTCATAGCGTGTGGCCCGAATTGGGAGATGAGGGTAATTAAAAACGGTTACATTCGCACTCATGGATACAGACATTATTAGTTTAGTATTTTTAATTTGACTCACTTTCAATGAGCTGGAGTTGGTAAGAGTATATTAAATTTATTTATGAACTTGTACTTACCATTATGAATGTGGTTCGTCTCTTACTGTGTAGTTGTTAAAACGATAATTATTTTTAATTACAAAAACAAAATAATTTTTAATTTTTTTATTGTTTAATTAATTTTTTTTATAAAACACAGTTTTTTTATTACATTTAAAATGCAACGCGTTTCGGAATAAATTCCATCACCAGGCGTAGTCGAAAGTTTGGGATATACTGTGTTATTTAGTTCTATTTTCTGGTGCATTAATTTGTATGGATATATATGTTATTCGGCTTCAACTCCTCCTGGAGCATAGGGCAGCAACAAGATCCTTTCATCTGTCCCGATTCGCCGCGACTGACCTTAGCTGTGGCCACGACTGAAAACCTTGAGATCGAGCTTCCCCCAAAACAGATGACCTCCAAGTTGATTTCGGTCTTCCAACGCGTCTATTACCCTGAGGATTCCACTCGAAGGATTGCTTCGCTATGTTGTCATTAGCTTTCCTCAGTATATGGCCTATCGAACGCCACTTCCGTTGTCTGATGTCGGCGTCCATTTTTCTCTGTCCGGTCCTATTCTAAAGTTCAGCGTTTGATGTGGTTTGCGGCCACCGGATCTTCAGAATGTACCGCAGACAACGGGTAACGAAGGCTTGCAGCCTGCTCGAGATGATTGCAGAGCATTTCCATGTTTCTGAAGCATATAACAGCACAGATTTTATGTTGGATTCGAAGAGTATCAACTTGTTGCGTAGCGATATTTTGCTGGAGTTCCACACAGGAGAAAGGATTCCAAATGCACTACGGGCTTTGTTTATTCTATTGTTTACATCCAGGTCCGTTCCGCCATGTAACTGCCCAGGTAGTTATACTGCGTGACCTCCTCGATGTGTCCCTGCCTTAGAGTAACTTGTTGTGTGCTTCTGCCCGTAGACATTATTTTGGTCATAATTTCGTTGATCCTTAAGCCAGCCACCTCCCATTTAGCTGCAGCGAATGACATATTTGATTTAGGCCAGCCGTGTTGTTCGCCATGAGACATATATTGTCAGCATAGTCTATGTGGCTGAGTTTGTCAAACAGACTTCATTGGATACCATGCCTCTCAGTTTCACACACCGTGGCAGTCATCACATCGTCAATTGCCAGTAAAAACAGAATTGGTGACAGGACATCTCCTTGTCTCACTCCTTTACGCACATCAAAGGAATCGGAAAGCTGTCCATTGTGCAAAACGAAACACCTTGCGTTGTTGTAAGATTCTTTAATAATGGCGACAATTTTCTCAGGGATACCTTTCGCAATAAGCGATCTCCATATGCATTCACGATTAACCCTGTCGAATGCCTTCTCAAAATCCACAAACATGAGGTAAAGCGGTGATTGGTACTCAGACGACTGTTCGAGTATGATTCGCAAGGTGTTGATGTGGTCGACACAAGACCGACCACTACGAAATCCCGCCTGGTGCCTCTTGAGGAGATTCGATTCTGGATTTTATCCTTTCGAAAACAATGGTTGCCATTAATTTCGGAAAAACGGACAATATGGTGATACCGCGCCAGTTATTACAGTTCTTGAGGTTCCCTTTCTTTGGTAACTTCACAATAACTCCATCCTTCCAGTCCTGTGGGTAAGTTTCGCTTTCCCAAACAGCCTGCACTAAATTTAGCAAAATATGGGAAGCTGCTTCAGGGTCTGTTTTCAGGAACTCCACAGGAATAAGTCCAGCTGCCTTGTTTTTCTTTAGAAGATGGATCGCGTTTTTAATCTCTGCACCCGTTGGGGGACTGGTATCAATGCCCCTAGAAGATCTGCGCATGTTGTTCAATTGTGGATTCAATTCTGCATTTTGGTCACTATTTAGCAGTGCACAAAAGTGCTCCTTCCATCTTTGTAGCTGATCTTCTATCGTCACTAAAAGGTTGCCATTCAAATCTAACACTGGATGGTTAGTGTTAGTGCTACTACACTGGCCAACAATGTCCTTAGTGATTTTATACAGTTCTCTTGCATCCCCTTTTCCTGCAGCCTGTTCCGCATTTTCCGCAAGTTTGTCCACCCTTGCCCTCTTATCACGTCTCACACACCGCTGCACTGTCTTATGAGATGCTCTATACTCGTTCCGTAGAAGCAATGTTCGCTGAGCATCATTTTCAGAATTGATCCTAACTTTGAGTGATCTGCGATATGTGATTTTGTCCCAGGTGTCTTGGGATATCCAGGAATCTCTCGCTCTTGACTGTCTTGGTAAAGTTTAAGTTCCGGCTTCCATGAAAGCGCTCTTAATTTGACGTCACATGGCATCTATCGATAACCCGGCGTTCTGAAAGTTTGACGTTTTGACGCCGAGTGTAGTGGTGAAATTACGACGTACACTAGGGTCATTAAGAGCACTTGTGTTGAATCTTGATCTCCTTGCTATACCTTCTGACCGGCGCTGGGCAACAGCTGTTCGTAAACGAAGCAAACCCAAGAGTAAATGATGATCACTACCTGCGTCAGCCTTTCTTTCGTTTCGAACATCGCACAGTGACTTCCTCTATTTCTGTTGTATGATGAAGTGATCGATTTGATTTTTAGTTCGACCATCAGGAGATTCCCACGTGATTTTATGACAGGTCTTGTGCGGAAATAAAGAACCCCCAATTACAAGTTGACGAGCGTTGCAGAAGTCGACAAGCTTATCACCATTTTCGTTTCGTTGACCTAAGCCGTGCTTCCCCATAACGCGTTCAAGACCCAGGTTATCCGATCCGATTTTGGCAATTTGTATGGATAAGTTGTTGTTATTGGTGTTATTTATTCTTATTAGCTGTTTTCTCTTTTTAACTTGATGTGTAGTAGTGCGATGTCGTATAGCGGGTTGATCTTTTGGATCAATTTTTCTTCCAAGGCGTCAAGTAATCTCCCTTTCTGGCAATAGTTGAAGTCAGTATAATTATGTTTTGTCTCTATCAGGTGCATTGCATAATTGGATTTTGAGTTTTTGTTTGGTTTATTTTCTTCAAACCTGTCAATGAATGATCTCCCTGTTTGTCCAATATAGAATTTTTGGCAATCATTGCATGTCAATTTGTATACACCTGTGCTGGTTTTGTTGCCAAACAATTGAATCGGTGTCGAAAATTGGTAAACAACAGTGGTGTTGTCTAAGTTGTGATGAACTGCACTTTATTTGTCATCTCCGTGATTTGGTAAACTACTGTTGTTTTCAAAGACTGGGATCTACAGGCCAGGCCATACTCGAGTTTTTTAAAAGCCATTTAATGGGACCGAAATTTTGGCAGATCTCAAAAAGACTTTACGGAAAATTGTCTTACTTGATTGACTTGTTGACTTGTTGTTGTTATAGGGTGTTTTCAGAGCCATTTCTGGATTTCATCTCGATAATATGAAGTCAAAGGCATCATTAAAGAAACATCAATGATCCATTAATATCAAAAACTTACAAAACCAACAAATGTTTTGTTGCCCGTAACAGTTTAACATATATGTATGTACATATATTTTCTTAACCAATTTAAAAATAATTATTTTGTAATCCCTCTAAAAAGTTGTGTTTCCAATCTTCGATAGTCATTCGTGTTTGTGCTAAAGCTTATTAATTTATTATTGTTATTATTAGTATCTTTTATTAACCAGCAATTCAAATTACAAAGTTAATTATAAATTAATGAGCGTAGCGGCGGGGACTATTCGCTCTAACAGCTAATTAATTATTTTATGAAAGTTTATTGGCTATACCTATCTCTAAATTAATTCATGGAAAAACTAAACACCATATCCTTAAGGTGTTCCGCTGACTCCAAAATTTGGTAAGCTGTCCTTGTCTAGATTAAATGAAGTGTTTTATGTTATCTCGCTTTTAAGCTCCCTGACTACCTAAGCGATGTACTAAAACTCTAAAACTGTTTTTTTTTCAATGAATATCAAACACAGCTCTCAGGTGGTAAACTCTTTCGAGAAAACGATATTAATTTAAATAAATGAATAAATAAAAAAATATTTTAAGGTTGTTTTGCGGAGAAAACAAGATTCGAACGAGGATGAGATAATTATTCAAACATGAAAAGATTAGAACCCTCTGAGATAAGACACAATTCATTCAAAAAGAGCAAAGGTCCAAAGTGTCTTCCTTGAGGAACACCGCATGTAGGTTAAGATAAGAGTTTCGAAATAGAACTATATAAAATCGTTTCTCAATGCAAATCTTAATTCAAAATGGTGGTGGTAAATCAAAAGCTCTGAGCTTTAGATAAATCGTTTTATGAGAAATAAGATAATAATAAGACTGTTACAGCCAAATTAATAAACGTGGAATAGCGAATGGTTAGGCCTTATTCCGTGGACTAAGTGCAAAATGTTATCTATAAAACAATATTTCTAATAAGTCACGTTAACTAATCTAAACCACCAAAGAAGGTGAAGAATAACGTGAAGATTGCAAATTATATTTTGAATAGAAATAAGAATGTCTGCTACATAAGTTTAACGAGTTCTTATACAATTTGCAATTATTGAAGAATCAGCCATCAACTATAAGAAAAAGAAAAACATACAAAACCACATACGATCCAATGCGAGTTCTTAATGGGGAGGATTTCAGGAATATACATATATGTTTTCAAGGAAAATCATAGAAATTGTAAAAATTTACGTAAATGTGGGTACAAGAGGTGGACATATTCCTGGGGATTTGAAAGTTATGGCTTCCTAAGATACTGGGGTCGTAATGAGTTACGATCATTGAGCTTTAACGTATATAATTCTATAATTATATTATGAGTAAACCTTAACTACATTACTAAAACAAAACAAATAAGGTCCAAGAAGTTTATGCCTTTATTTTTGTTTTATTATATTTTTATATAGGGTCCTTTACTAATGTGAGCTTTACTATTTATTTTTTTTTACAAATCATAACAATTTGCTGTCAAAAATCTTACAAAGAAAACTCAAGTTTATAAAACTTACTTATTATTGTAGTAGATTTTCTTAACAGAATAAGAGTTTTTCTTTGTCAAAGGCAAATTCAAACAGATTATTTTTAGTGGTTCTAACTTTCAGAGAACTATACTGGGCGGCCATGCATAGGGACTTATAGTGGAAACAAACGGTCCTATAGACTAATTTTTACATCAAGAGGCTGCAATATGAGATGCATACATATTTTTGGCAATAAAACAGACGGAGGACAATGGGCTAGGATTAGGACTATAGTTCGCTTTGAGCTTTTCCATTTTTACTTGCGATTATAGGGACTATAAGGCAAGTTTAGGATTCGTGAATATAAACAAAATTGAGATAACAATGAAAAATGACATTACGTTCATAGAGAAGTCTAAGAAAGTGATAGAGAAAAAATGTCTGTCTGTCTGTATGTCAGTATGTATAACAAGCTGCAGCCTTAACGGCTTAAGCGATTATCTTCAAACTTGGTGTAATATTCTTCTGTAATTTTATATTTGAGAATATCTAAGTAGCTAAAATAATACTGCATATCAAATTTTTTAATAACTTTTTTTTCTAATAAAAATTAATTTTTGAAATTTTTTTTTCAAAAATCAATATTTTTAAAGCTAATCAAATAAAATTATTTTAAATTTTATAATCACATGTATATTAATTAACTTTAAAAAACTGCATAAATTTTTTTTTTTTTCAAAAACTAAAAATAATAAACAGGATAATATCAAAACCGGTCCTACAATTTTCGAAATATATTTTTCATAAATTCTTTGTTACTTAAGACGTGTGATGGCGTACTTCATTCTTACCAAAAACCGTTAAGGATTGTGGTTTTGATACTTTTTATAAGTTCAAACTGTGTTATTTTCAACATAATTTTTTTTATATAATAATAGGCACGCGCGAAAGGGGTTGTTACTTGTTTCTGTCAAAGATCTTGTTTTCCAATATAATTAGGCACATAAGAGACAGTACCTGTGACTCAGTCTTGCCCATTTTTTTTAATTACTCTATCCATCGTTATTTTTAACTGAAGTTTGTGAACAATGGGGAATCATTCAAGTAGCTGAAGTTGTTAAAAATTTGTTATAGTTTTCAGGTCTGAGGAAGAGATATCAAAACTCAAAGCTGTGCTACATTTGATTTATATTAAAAAACATACTTGCAAGTAAATCCATGTGAGAATTTCCATAATTAAAATCAATAATGACTTCGCTAATCAGTCTGTTTAGTTTCACATAGCCTGCGTAAATCTTATCAAAATCTCAAATTCTTCAAATGATTTACCATTTTTGCAAGGAAATGAAAAAGCAACAATAGGATGAAAGCAATCCAAATTTTTGATAGAAGGTGGGGGTTTGAGAGATGATACAGTTATCAAAATACGAACAAAATATAAGACCGAAATGCCTTCTTAAGAAGTTGGGTAGTCCAATTATTTCAAAGAGACCAGAATCAGACATTGAGTCAAGCAACATAATTTTAAGGACAGATTTGACGTTCGATTGAAGAAAAGATAGCTCAAGGAAGATTAAAGTCAATCAGGCTTTTGACTTTTGTAACCACACTCATCACATTGAGACCCGATCAATATTTCCAAGATTCCAACACTTGGGTACACCAAAACTTAATTATGCTGCTGATATGACGATTAATGTGAAGAAAAGTAAAAAAGCTTAAAGACGGACGGTTGTAATCGCAAGAAATCGCCAAGGATATTTTTAATTGAGTCCTTCCGAAATTTCAATTTCTAAAACCAAAACAAAGAAAAGCCATCTCAAATGAGCTGAGTTTTCCAATCCAACAACAACGAAATCTCTGACTTGACGCTGAATGCCAGAACACTAGACGAAATGTACATTCCGTTTTTGGAATCGAGCTTTGTATAGCTGCTTATCATTGTTACCTCTTCATATTATATCCACTAGAAAAAAAATCAATAAACAAATTCAGAACCCTAAAAATTTTAATGAAGTGAAGCAGTTCCTAAAATACTTTTTCTAACTTAAAGCCTGTTAGTAATAATGAGTTAACAAACCTCATTTCGACTTATTCCTATATGATTTCTTGAATGGTAAAAAATATTATTGTTATTATTGTTGTTACTATTATTATTAAAAAATTAAAATTGGTAAAAGAAAGAGAACTTATCAAAACTATCGAAGAAAAATATGATTGTTGATGATTTGGAAATGAGTTTGTTGGTCAAAAAGCGTGTTGATTGAACTTTGAAGCACTCTGACGTTAAAACTATTCATTTTATAGAAAAAGTAACATACATAAACTGTTAGGATTTTTTTCTAATTTAATTTATTATGTAACTATTTGCATCGACAAAGGAGATAAAATCTATTAAACCACCAATTTCAATACTCCCGGAAAATTTTCCAGGTAACTTATTTTTTGAGGACCAAATGACTTTACTAAGAGACGCCAGCTAATAAGCTTTATTTTCGTATTTTGACAGTTAAAGAGTTTTTTGATTTATTAAAAACGGGAATCCCCTGTGTCATGGTGAATGTTCAAATGCAGTCCAAAACTACCTATTAAATAAGATTAGAGTTTTCAATAGAGCTCATTTCACTGGCCAAATGCTAGAAGATACGTACGTTAGGCTCACAAATTCAATAACAAATTAACTTGAAATAATATTATATTTTTTGAAAACTTATAACAATAAAAATAGAAGCAGATGTTTTCCTTTATATCTTCATTAGCCATTTCTAATAGAAAAATTTAATCAAAATCGGCTTACAAGTGCCACTAAAGTACAACGAAGACTCTCATGAAAGCACCCTTATTAACTCTGATTAACCTTTTATCCTTTCCACCGAAAACATCTTTGAAATCTTCTAAGCTAATTCTTGATAAAATTCCAACAAAACCTGTCAATCAAAAAAATATTTTTGATCGTCAAGATCGGAGACGTTTTTACCATAGAAAAAAAAACAACAAAATTCGCGCCAAAAGTCTTCACCTTCACCAGACTGTGAAATCTTAATTCTCCACTTTAAACTCCGTATGCTTCTCTCGATGTTCCTTCATCTCAAAGTATCCACAACTCCAACGAGGGGCTTCTTCCTGCACTCCTTTTTTTAATATTTTTTTTTCTTCTGCCCTCTCATCACTTCCAAACCACTGGGATTCTTCGTGTCATTGATGAATTTTTGTCGCACGTATTGAATTAAGGCACCAACAAAAAATGGAACGATGTCATAACATTCCATGGACTTGGACATTGAGGCATAAATGTTAAAATGAGTCCGAATCTCTATAAAATGCTCTCAGCCAAGTGTATCACTACAACAATACAAAAAAAACTAAAAGGACTTTTTTTCTTGAAGCTCACTAAAAGGCGTTTGCTTTTTTTTGCGTATTTTGTTTGTAGTCAGCGTCAGGGCGGTGTGCTCGTACACCAGCAAACAAGTTCTCCTCCGATCATTGACGCTCCAACTTTGGCCCAAACGAAGCGGATCGTATGACATCGCTCCGAGGTGGTCCTGCCAGCTCAAGTTAGGCGACGATCTTGCACCGATTGGTAACAAAATAGGCTTGTGGCTTTTCGACAAATTCGCAATCAAACAAGTGGAAAATTCATAATAAATTGTTAATTTGATGGGAATTTTCAGTTCGTGGTAACGAACGTCAGTTTGGAGTTAAATGAAGCCGTTCCAAGTTAGTTTGTGATTTCCAAAAAAAAGGTATTTTATAAGAGAATTTGAAAGAACTTGTGGAACGAGATCTTGGAGCCTCTAAATACACATATTGATTTATTTAAGCAAACATTTTATATTTGTTCTAAGGGTTTGCGTTCGAGAAGTTTGAATCTACACGGGCCTATTCAGGAAATTCATTTGAAAGCAAAAAGCATAACTATTTGGGACCGAATATAATTTTTTATTCCGTTGGGTAGTACTTAGCTACTCTGGGGAGCAAATCAGGGTCACTACTATTGACTCGGTTTATTATTAAATAAATTGTACGACTGGATTGCACGTACTTGTTCATATGTACGGTCACATTACCAAATAAATAAAAAATAAAATGCAAGACTGGGCCGCACGAACTTGTTCTTCTGCTGAATAATTGCTTAGTGGCTGCATTTTTGTACGGTATCTACATAGGTATATATTTAAATAAAAAAAAAAAAAATCGAAAATTCTTTCATTATTTTAAAAATTTTAAAAGTTTTTTTCGGAAATACTAAGAAGGCAATAATATCGAGGAAAAAAAGTATTGAAAATCGTTCGACCAGTTTTTTTTTAAAATTTTTTTTTTGAACAACTTTTCGAAAAAATATTTTGATTTTTTTAATGTCATTATAAGAAAATCTGTAGTTTTCATGTCGAAAAATTACTTTAAAAAATTCAATCAACCCGAAATATTTCTAAAACCAATTTTTTTTAGAAAATTTTAATAAATCGAACAACAAAGTTTTCGAAAATTTAATAATTAATTGAATAATTCAATAAAATTTTGTCCTGTGTGCAAAATTTTATTGAATTCGGGATAATAGTTGGTGCCGTTATAGAACAAATTTCGAAAAAATAATTCTAACTGAAAGATGTTGCAAAAAATGGGCACGACTGGGTCGCACGCACTTGCTCTTATGCGCCTAATTACATTGGAAGGCAAGATCTTGGACAAACACAAATAACATTTACGTTGAAAGTAACAAAGTTTGAACTTATAAAACCTATCAAAACCACAATACTTAACTGTTTTTTAGTAAAAATGAAGTACGCCACCATACGTCTTAAATAACAAGGATTTTATGTAAAAAGTAGGAAGGATTTTGATAAAATCCTGTTTTTATTTTTAGTTTTTTTTTTAGTTATTTTTAAATTTTGGTATGCAGATCTTAGAGTTTATTAATATACATGTGAATATAAAATTTAAAATAATATTTTTTGATTAGTTTTAAAAATATTGGTTTTTCAAAAAAAAAATTCAAAAACTAATTTTAATCAAAAAAAAACAGATATTAAAAATGTCGATATGCTAAATTAATTTGGCTATATAATTCTATATAAATATAAAATAAAATTAAATGTAAAATTTGAAAGAAATCCATAGAGCCGTTACCGAGAACGCCAAAAATAAAAAAACCGTTATATGAAAGGTCCTTTTAATAGACTTTTCCCGTATATGTGACTCTGATCAAATGATAGCCAATACCAACAAAACAATTCTCAAAAATTTTCATCAAAATCGTTGGAGCCGTTTTCGAGAAAAATAAACTTTTTCTAAACGGTCGTATAGCAAGTAGCGTTTTTTTTAGCCCTAAAAATTAAATTTCAATTTTCCCTCTGAGGAATGCCAAGAAATACACACATACCGCATTTGAACAGAATCGCTTAACCCGTTTAAGCGCCAGATCGATATACATCCGGACAGACAGACAGTCAGACAAGACAGACGGACATTTTTTGTCAATGACGTTTTTAGACTTCTCCATGATCGTAATATCATGTTTGATTGCTACCTTATTTTTTTTATATTCAGGAATCCTAAACTTGCTTTATAGTCCCTATAATCGCAATTAAAAATAGCACCTTGAAAGTCTTATCAAAATCGTTATAGCCGTTTTCGAGAATATCAAACTTTTGGCAAGTACCGACCTAGAGCAAAAATGAAAAAAGAAAAAAAATAGTAACGAAAGAATTCATGACCTTTTTTGCCGAATAAGCGAAATATTTAATAACTTGACAAAGAAGTTAAATTAACGAATAGCTGGCGGCCAAAAGTATCCTAAGATTAAAAAGGCATGCCAACAACTTGAAAAAGGTCTTTTATGGTCATAACCCCACAACTTATTCTCCCCGAATTCCTATTCTTTCATGACACCTTGTTTATTCTACTCGTTGAGACCGAAATGGATCCTTGAGATCCCAGCCAAATGTTTCGGCTTCCCAAATCAATCAGAGGACACCTATAATGTAGCATTTGCAATACAAAATTTGTATAAGCCTCTTCAAAAACAGCAGAGCACCTAGACTTGATATACTTCAAAGTAGATTCCTGGAAGAAGATGTTTCTGTTATGGAAAATCACCTTTTCCCAGGGATTGGTAAGATCAAGCTTATAGGCTGAACCTTTTTTAAAACATAGATTTTTCAATGGAGTCGTTTTCGAGAACATAAGATTTAATTGTTATATGACCTTACTTACCTAACTTTAGATGGCGCTACATTTCGCGGGGACCTGGGCCTCAACCAACAAGCTTCTCCAGCCAGCCCGGTGTCTAGGTTAGATGCTTCCAGGTTCGCACGTGGAGTCGAGTTTTCGATGAAAATCCGAATCATTTTCAAGTTGTTGCTCAGCCCAATTCACGAACATACGACGCTTCTGGTGGTCAAGCGGCTTCAGTTCTTGCGTCAATTTAATCTTGTAAGGATTTTAGCCAAGATCTTTTCGCAAAATTCGTCACAACGACGTCACAGAGATGCCCAACGCTTGAGAACGACGTGTGAGAGACACATTTGGGCTTTCTGCAACTGAAGCCTTAGCGACAGCAATATCCTCGACACTATGAGCACTTTTTTGTCTCACTGGGACGGGAACATTTTGTACTGTGCCTGTGGATTCAAATTTTTCCACTAGACGCTCAATTGTTAATCTGCTAGGACTATTGTGACGACCATAAATTGGACGTAGCGCTCTTAACGTTGAGGCCACTGACTTTGAATTTCGGTAGTAAATTTTAATAATTTCGACTCGTTGTTGGCTCGTATATCTTTCCATCATAAAATGGCAAACCTTACTGAAGAGAAATGTCAAAAGAGCGGCAAGAAATATGGCGTCGTTTGCTGTCCCTGTCGCTCTACTTTTGTAGCGTCCCTGTTGAAAAAACCGATATATATATCTTTCCATATGATTAAATATTCCACGAAGAATTAAGTTGAATTCTGAAATATGGTGATTCATAATAAACTTGCTTTTTTGCGACCTTTCTCCCCCTTAACGAGACTGATTTAAAGACGAAATTGGCAACAAAAAAACAACATCGAAATGACGGAATCAAACAGCTACATAAGTGAATCTAATTCAGTTCAAAATAGCCAATCGGATTAGAAGCGAGATTTCATGCTTCTCAGCGAAAATTTCATTTTCACCGTGCCTAAGATCGTCACATTTTGTGAAGCATTTAAGTTGCTGCAAGATAACCGTTCAAATTGGAACTTCAGTGGAGGTAAACGCGTTCAACGTACATACATATATACGTAACGTACTCGCACTCTGTTGCCGCTTAGTAAGACCTGGTAATTTTTTACTAAAACCACTGACGTGTTTTGTAACTAATCGACTTACGGTCACTTCGCAGTGGTCATCGTCGTCGTCGTCTTCTTCGTTGTCCCTAAGATGTATGATGTGACAGGACCACCTTGCAGCAACCTGGAGATATGGTAATTCGATCCGACTAAGTGATCGTGACGATGACGTTGGATAAAATGTTGCCCTTTTTTTGCGCTTTGCTCAAAGTTGAAGGATGAAAATACCTTGGCCTGTACAAAGCGTATCATTTGTTGAGTCAGTGCGCTTTACGAACTGGGTTGATACGATTACACAATAGCCGATAATTTGTTTCCTCATGAAAGATATGGAATTGCCATGGCGATTATGTGACATCTGACGGATATTTAAAAAAATGTATTTAAAAGGTTGGTTTTCTTGGATTTTGTAGGAAAAGTCAAGTCAGTCTTTCAAAACAGGATAACAGTCTCCTTGTCATGTTAAAATGCAGTGTTATCCTTAGAAAATAGAGAAGGAGAAGGTTTAAAGCATTAAGCATCAAAAAGAAAAGAAGAAACGGAGTCAAATAATTCCAAATTCATGTGGTGCGGCTAAAGAGAGATGCTCTGAACTTAAAAATACATCGCAAGTTGGATTTACGGGTAAGCTGATCATGTTTATTAGTGGATTCGGGCTGCTGGTAGTTTTCACTACAGGCTTATTTATTTTTGTGTCTAATTGGAAAATAAAAGCCACGTGCAAGAAAAATGTTGATAATCTTTCTTCTCGGTGATTCTCATGCAATAGCATGACTAAAATTAAAAGTAGTGAAATAAACAATGCAGCGCTGTTTTTAAAAAAATAAAATGTACCAATTAGTACGAAACTTAGTTCTTGTTGATTTTCATTGATTTTTGTAAAAAATTTAATATAAATGAAAGCAAGTACTGTGTTGTCGCTTTTCGGAAGGAAGGAATCGGAGGGAAAATGTTAAACGGTCAAACGTGCCACGGGAACGACATATCATTTTTTTTTTAGAAAAAAAGTGATTTGAGAAAAGGGACACATTTTACAAAATTTAACGATTCTCCATTATAAAGGGTCTTTTTTGATGTTCAGAACTATAACATGAATTAAAACACAGATAAATTGTATATTAATTACAATCATGTTCACATTTTTATATTTTTTATATATAATTTCCGGCATACGGTTATTGCGGCTGTAACCCAATCTTAAGGTTCAATTTTTTGTCACTTTTTCCAGCATTTTGGGATCGTATATCTGAAATAACGCTAGAAATTTTGTTTTCCAATTCGTCAATCATCTCTGGCTTTTCGGTGTAGACTAGCCACGTCACGTAATTCACAAAAAATTGTCTAGCGATGTTAAAACGCATGAGGCCAACTGACAGGTTCAAGACGCGAAATTATGCGCTGACCAAATGGTTCCTTCTATACATGTGACACATAGCCGGCTAGCTAAGGCCACAGCTCCCCACATCAGTGAATTTTAATTTAGGAACGTAAAATTCATTTTTCATGGCTCTATAAAGGTCTCCATTGAATTTAACGCTCTGGCTGGCATCGTTCTTAAAGATGTAAGGACTAATGATTCCATAATGAAACCGCCGCCATTTCTGCAGATTGTGTAACGGCGATGATGAAACGAATACCGCTGTCAGGCAAAATGATCCATTTTATCTGGGCGAATTAGACCGCCTACCCAATCGGGGTGAACTAAAGCTATAATATATATATATATAATATATATATATATATATATATATATATATATATATATATATATATATATATATATATAAAATTGAGTGAAAGTATTACATTTTTTTACTTAATTTTTTACATGCCAATATCTAGTTATGTGGTGGTCGTAGGTGAATGGCTCTTGCAGTGTCAAATAGGTATTAATTTCAGCTACCTGATCCGTATATGACAAATTACTTGAAAAAATTACTGCGCCTTAAGGACCGGATCAAGAGGTCGCGTTTTTTTACTCAAGCCTTCAGATGGTTATATCTCGTTTTGTAGATATTCTAGCTGAGTATGTTTTGCATTATCCTATAGGTATTGAGTCTAGCTACCTGATCCATACATCAGAACTCTCTTCATAAAATAAATGCGCCTCCAGGAGTGGATTGAAGGGTCAGGTGCCAGAAAATAAATTTTTCACTCAAGCCTTTCACGCCTATATCTCGTTATTTTGACATCCTACGTGAGTGATTCTGGCACTGTCAGAAAGTTATTGAATTCAGCTACCTACTCTAGTCTTTTATATAATAGGAATAAGGTGACAGAAAAAGTTTGTTTGCATCTCCAATAGTGAAATGAGTGGACGTGGAAGGTTCTTGGTTCGCCCCGATTCTCTCCCTTTTAATTGCTAATAGCTCCTCAGCCGTTGGTGCTATCGGCACCGGAGTCACCACTAACGGTGCGCTTAGCTTAGCTTTCATTTTCAAGGCCGCAGGCTTCAATTTTACAACTTTCATATGCACTACTCTTATGATAAACAGTTTATTTACAAAGCTATTTGAGAAAAAAATAAAGATGTTGAAATTTGGTCCAACTTTTACATAATGTGGCTCAAAACATATTATTATGGTCTCATTTGACTCGGAATTAAATGCTGTACAACTTATTTAGACCATTTTTTTAAATATTGATTGGAATTATTGCGATATATAAGATTTGTTATATTATGACTAAGTTTTGACATTTATCGTAACATTTAAATTCGCTGTTTCTTTTGAACTCTTAGAGATAAATTAACACCTATATTATGTTTATATTATATTTTTGTAGGAAATTAGATTCTCTACAACTTATCCTTTTACAACTTTGTGATTAAAAAAATTGCTAAGGAGTTAGAACAATAAGTCTGGCAAAATAATTTTTTTCTTGAAAAATGTTCCATTTTTCAAAGGCTATATCTCAAAAACAGTTTATTTTCAAATAAAGTGTCACAGTGTTGTAGGAAAGTTTATCAGCTTAATTTTTTCTTCAGAGTTTATTTTTCTATGACGAACCGTTTTCGAGATATGCGGGGGCAACCGTGGGAAGGTCCCTCTAAATCACCCCCGACCCCGCGCGGCACCCGGATTAACGGGGATTTTTTATTGCGGTTAGAGGGGACCCATTTCTACACATTCCTGAAAAAATTGGAACTACATGGATTTTTTGGTTAATTTATTGTTTTCGGGCTTTGTTTGCCTGGACTATTGGCGCTGAAATCAAACGAAAAATAACTCTTTTCAATCGCTGCAGCTTCGGGCTTAGTCCTCTCTTTTATAAGAGACGCTCATCATCCCGGTCCTGGTTTATAGTGCAGACGCATGGACGTTGTCAAAAGTGGATGAGGACGCTTAAGGTTGCATCGAGAGAAAGATTCCGCGGATGATTTTAACGGATAGTGGAGAAGAAGATACAACGAAGAACTGTGCCGGCTGTATAGCGACACAGACCTAGCCAAAAGAGTAAAAATTCAACGTCACAGAATGCTGGTTCATGCAGAGCTGATGGAAATCAATGCTCCGGCCCGGAAAATGTTCGATTCCATCTCAGAGAGACGGCACAGCAGGGAAAGACCGAAACTCAGGTGGCCCACGCACGTTCGAAACTGAAAGAAGCTAGTTAGAGACCGAGCTGGCTGGAGAAGCTTGTTGGTTAAGGCCCAGGTCCAACCCGGAGTGTTGCGACACCTAAGGTAAGGTATAAACTAGTGCGAAAACGTTTCATAGTTAATGCAGTTAATTGCTTAAATGGACGGAGTGAACGATGCGTTTAACAAACATTTTCACATATTTTTCAAAATAAATCTGCACAATTTTCAATCCATCAAACGTTTTTGAAATACCAATTGCCAGCTTTCTCATACTCCCCAAACAATGAAATGATCACCGATACATGTCAATATTCATACACGAAAGCTTATGTGCCGGGTATGAATTATCTGCTCTTTGGGATACCCAAAGTGTATTTAGAAAAATCTTTAAATAAAAGATGAAAATAATGCATAACCTCATTTCTCGCTTCAGTCATCAACAATCATTACAGAAATGCTTTATCCATAGCTAACATCGATCTGCGTGGCAAGCAAACACAATACCACAAAAACTCATAATCATAAAAAAGACACATTATTGGCGAATTCTTCCAAATCTCATAATGTATCTTGTGTACCATAATTCCGGTATTCAAATTTCGTACAACAAAAGCAAATTATATCGCTTTTCGACGTCAACAACGCACCAAAACAACTACTTCCCAATCGCATAGAATTGCATAACAATTTTCACCATTCGGACCAGTTCAATGAGTTGCTCAACGGCGAGTTTACACTAATTACCATATCATATGAGATTAGCCGCCTCGTACCTACCAATAACTTCATTCCAGTACTTCACATTAAAAAACTGTTTTTATTTATTTCCCGCCATTATTTTATTAACAAAAGTTCATGATAGTTCCCCGACCGACACATCAAATTGAATGCAAAATATTCATTAAGCACTCCAATTGTTTCATGACATCGCACAGCGATTTGGTAGGGTTTAGACGAAAATTCGTGACAAAATATGCTAATACGACGGTTAAATTAGTTTAAGCAGTGACTAGCGCTAGTGGGACTAGCAAAGCGTGAATGTTCCAATACACAGCTCGCAGCTCGATGGTTCAAAAGACAGGAAACGGTATAGTGTGGCTATTTTTCTTCCTTCTTGCCACCTTAATGGCATGTTTTTGGTCCGAAAAATCGACAATTGCCCCGGAACATGAATTAACATTTCCATAAACATTTTCAACAGTTCACCTGATCACTGATTGTGACCCAAAAGAACTGTTAAAATACATTATGCAACACAGACGACATCCTCTAATGAATTAATGATGCAACAAATTTTGTTGAAAAGAATAATTAAATTTAAAAGTTTTTTCTGAACAGGAATTCCGCACAGGTCAGAGTATTTAGGCTTTCCTCAAACGCTTAATTATTGTCCAACTCTATTTTACCCACTGCTTGTCATCCTATATTAGACCTCCCTGAACATAATATGATACGTTGCTCTGCCAATTCACTCGATACGGGTATATTAACTCAACTAAACGCCATCTATGGCCAGGTGAAAATCCTAAGAGTAACCAATCTCTAAACTGATATAATTTCCATAGTAATCTAATATGGTCTTGAGAAATTCCCACTGACTCCTACTCCTCCACTTAAAAAAAACCTGCGTGCACCCTATAAAGTGGTCACCTAGATGGACTCTGCACAGTGCACATGCTTCAACTGCATTTATACACTCGAAGACAAATGACATTCTCTTCCATCAGAGCCAGAGACACGCATTGATAATCACCGGCCATGTCTTTTCCACATCGATGTCAATGGTATCGATTTGCAAAATTAAAATTTGCACCATCATCATGCTGCTGCTGCACTCATCTCACCACCGGAGGCTTTAATTATGCCCTTTTACTGTGATGGCCAAGACTGCAATTGACTTGGCCGCATATTTGCGGTCAATTCGAGCGGAAATTTCATTCGAAAAGACTTCATGGTGCACTTGTAGTTCACTAAATGGTTGCATTGTATAAGCGTTCACTTGCAACTTATGCAGGAGGTATACCGGGCACCGAAAAGGGGGAATCTTAATAACGTGTAATTCGATAAACACTCTGTAACAGAAGTCCACGGGTTTTAGTTGCAGCAGCACTTGTATGCTTCCTTTTAGTTGTTTTTGTTGTTTTTATGTTTTCCTTTGACTATGAGGGAAAACAATTTACTCCGACGCATTTGGACCAAGGAAAGTCACATGTAATGCTTTTATAGTAATTATATCTTGGTAACGTGTCTTTATCCACCTGGCTGTTTTTCTAGGAAGTTTAGAAGAGGTATAGCATTAAAAAAAACAACAATTTATCAAGCTCAAATTTTAACATGGCTTGCAGGGATGTGTTTAATGGAAGTCACATCATGTTGTGTGTCACATCGATGTGATAGTTGCAACGGTGGCGATTGATTATAAATTAAGGCGCACCCAAGGGACTATTTGTTTCCTTTTAATGTAGAGCACACTGCGCGGGTATTAAGAAGATAGGGAGGGGAAAGATAGGAGGTGTCGATTAACATTGGTTTTGAATGCTTGCAAATCAAAATGGCAAGGGAAAATCTCGCCGAGTAAACTATTCCAAATTCGTGTTGTTCGACATAAAAAGAATCTCTATTTTTCACGGTACGTCCGAAATTGGATATTAGATATACGTTTATGATGTGGTCCTTGAGTTGGTGAAGAGTGTCCTTAATCAACATGGCTTTCAGATAAATTTGGTCGTTAGTTAGCTGCGTCCAGCTACATATTTCAAGTTATCACTATTATATAATAAAATTGAAGCAGTTTCGGCCTGGCCGCGCATCACGAGAGAACGACAAAACGAATTTGAAAAATCTTTTTTTTAAATCAGTAGCTAATTTACTCGTGCAACATATAAGACACCTTTTCTTAAAAAAAATTAACTAAAACATTGTAAATTGGCCAAAGAAAATATTTACTTGCCACATATGCAAGTTTTGCTTTTACATCCACGCCATTCATTGTGCTGATGCGTTGTTCTACTTCAAAGTAAGTGGCGCAGGCTGCAGGCATCGTAACTTTTTATATCACTTCTTATGTTAAGCTTCGTTCACACCGAATCACTACTAGCTATATTGAATAGAGAAATGCAATGATACACAGAAATACCGGGTATGCGGTTATGATGCATACAAATCCCCATCTTAGTATTTCAGGACGTCACTATCATCTTTTATTATTATTGTATTTATCTTAAAATTAAAGATTAAATAAAATATATGTCAAATATGTTTAAAAAAATTAAATACAATTTTTGTATCCGAGGCTAACGCAAGCAAATCCGTGGGCCCAGTTTGTTTAAAATATAAAAAATAAATACACATACAAGTAACCTGACAAACATTGTGTTAAAAAGGAGTTTATATGTTGCAGTTTTGCTAGGAATTTCTTTGATCTCTTTATTTTGCCTGATACATTTAATGGGAATCATCAAAGCGGTTTGTTTTTCAAATGGATCGTGAAATCGCTTCACAGAGCTTGAGCTGAATAACAACTAGCCGATATCCCGGCCAGATATAAGGCTGACATAACATCACTACACGTAGTGATATGGCAAAAGAAGATCGCCTACAAAGTTATTCAAAAAATTACGCCTACAATTATTGGCTTTAAATGCAATGAATGAAAGGGTTTACATCCTTCGCAAACTTAATAACATCAGCTTCGTAAACGTTTACGCACCTACTGAAGAGTCCGAAGAAGACAAAAAAGCTTCTTACTACGAACTTCTAGGAAGCACCCTTTATGTCTACTTTATTTATGACTTTATAATGTTCCTTGGCGGTTTCAACGCCAAATTAGGTAAGGGGGGCGGTATTAAGGAAGTACTTAGGCTCCAATCATTTGCATGAGAACACTAATAACAATGGATTACGGGTTATAGAAATGCCAGCATTCACAAAATTGTATGTTTCAAATATACTAGGCTCCAAACTTAAATATCTACAAAGCCAGTCACTCGCAACCAAATCGACCACTAATTGATAGAACTTCGACAATACTTGATCTTGATGATAATAAGAACATATTGTGGTCCCACCTCCCAACATAGACGTAGTAACAATTTTATCCTTCATAACCGTCGAAAGAAGCAATTTTTTTTATTATGGAACCCTATTTGGCGCACATTTAGGGAAGTTACATATGCATAGCCAATATAGCTTAAGACTTTTAACTTGCGATTACAGGGACTATAAGGCAAGTTTAGGATTCGTGAACATAAAAAAATTAAGATAACAATAAAACATGACATTACGATCATAGAGAAGTCTAAAAAAGTGAGCGTGAAAAAATGTCTGTCTGTCTGTCTGTATGTATAACTAGCTGCAGCCTTAACGGCTTAAACGATTATCTCCATACCTATAACTTGACGACTATAGTCTGTTCCAGAAAGCTATTATTAAAACAGTGGCGCCTGTGTATATTATCACGACACTGAATTGAGAAAACTTCATGCAAAAAGATACTAAGCCACTGACTATCGTGCATGAATTTTGTGTCTCATGACCGATCTTCGTCAACTTTGATGGAATAATGAATACCGATCGTTTACTTACTTCTACCAACCCTCGCGCCTCGTGTATGAATTGAAAACAAAAAACATATTCCAATCAGCAGAGTTACCTTCGCCGATTGAAAACAATACTATATAGAATTTTCATTGGTTTATATAAAAGAGCTTTAAGTTTTGAAGCTTTTAAAAACAAAATTTAGTAGTGTGAGAAGGTAGGTGTTGTTTCTTAAAGTGCATCAGATTTGGTCCGCAAATTTACAACGCACACACAAAAAATATTTGAGAATTGACTTTATTTAATAAGCCTGAAAGCTCTGCTTAAAATCGAACAATTTAATAACCGTTTTCAACAAGAGTTGTAAAAATTGACTTTTGATAATACACGAACATATTACTCCTCGTTTGCCCCAACTGAAACAAAGTGAACGCATACTCCAACTCTGAATTCTCCAACAAAACGCCAAACCCCAAAAAAGTAATTTATATTTAAATAACTCTGCCTCCCGAAACATAAAAGAAGCCTTATACATAATACCAGGCCTTCCTTCACTTTATATTCGCTTGTGTTTTCCGTTAACCGAGCTCCTGTCAGCCTGATGAAGTGGTCTATCAGTAAGTATTGTCGTCACCCTAGTCAGCGGTGACTCCTGATCGGAAAACATATCCACCCTGACAAGCAATAAAGTGACAATCGTTCTTCATTGAGGTGAAAATTTTGGGAAATTAAGTGCGCTTACAATCGCTCATATATGCTGGGCGGCCCCCTCTCACCCATCCAGCCATCAGCCAGTAAAATAAGCATAATACAGTCGGGCGTTCCGTGGTGGTTGGTTTGCGGTCAGTTGAATCGAGTTAATCCGCCGCAGCCGACTATATGCGTTTATGGAGCAAAGTTTGGTTATGCTAGGGCATGTAGGAAGGAATGTACATTATGTACATATAGTGCGGAGGGTTGCTCCTTGTTGATGGCTGACGTGCAAAGAGAAAGATTTAACACCCCCAAACCCCATGGGGTGGCCTGCTAATGGTGGTGCTTTGATTGACTCTCTAACAGGATGATTGCCGAGGGATATTCTGTGGAAATAAAAGCTTTTCTATGGTTGCTGGTGACATGAGTGAGGTTTTCAAGGATTGCTGCTGCACAGCCCTAGTCGCCGTCGTCGTTATAGACAATTTTGCCGTATTGGGGGGTGTTTTCCATTTAAATGGAACTTCCACCTTGTTTGCATACTGAAGTATTAGGCATAATAATTTAAACATGGAATCGCATTTTATTCTCATACATATGCACGCACATGTAACGAATATAGCACACAAGCAGGCACCACGTGCCTGATGGTGATATTATATGATTTCGTAATTTATTATGATGTCCTGATGTCAGTAAAGATGTCGGATGTCATTTATTCTCACAGAATAAACCAGGCATAATGTACCCGATATGGCTGTCAATTATGATTCGCGAGCTGTCAGTTTTTAATTTGAATTTATATCGGTTTTGCGGAAAGCAGTTTTTTGTGACAAAATGCTATGTTTGATGGAATGATTTTTTATCGACAGGTTGGTTGTCAGGAAAAAACAGTCATTTTATTATAGACATTTTTATTAAGTTCACAATTTTGGGTAAAAATCGTATTTGTTGTCAAAAATAATGTTCCCGCGTTGGGCGCCATTTGTTTAACTGTTGAATTCTGCTATTGGTTGAAAGGTATATCTAATCAAATTAAATTAAAACCAAACTGCCACCAAATCACTCCTTAAAATGCAAAATTTTGCGTTTATCCAACGACATTCGAATTGTTAGGTTTTTTTTTTCTTACGACTGCATTCTGTATACATTTGTATGTACCACGCAGACAAAAATGTGTTAACGATGTCTTCCTTATATCTCCTTGGACATGCTTCCACAACCAAAGGTTAATTTCGATCAAGACAGTCGCATCAATCATAAGATACAATATGTACTTCTGGCTCACATTCATACCCTTTCAATTCAATTTTGTGCGGATGCATTCAACGCACAAATAAGTACAAAAATATGTTTTGAAACGAAAAAAAATGTGTGAATGGTCTGTAATGGCGTTTGGCACTTTGAAAAATGGCCAGTTGGAAGCGTTTGCACCTTTCGTCAATTGGGAATCAGCGGTTGATTAATTACCAGGCAATCGATAGCGGTGGCTGGATGAGATTAAAATGTTTATTTTTTTTTTTCTTGTATTTCATTTTTTTCTTCTTTAAAATATAAACTGTCGACGGCAGGTGGGTTTCGCAAGAGTCTGGTCCTGAGCCTTAAATTATGTGACATGGAACTAATGTTCTTTTTAATTTGTCTTGAGTTGTTTTCCAAATGAGCTCGTTTGGGAGTGTTGATTGATTGAATGATGCAACAAACATCTTGAGGACGCAACCAAAAAGATATAGTTGTTTTGAGACATTTAGCAGGGTTTATTTTTACACATACAGATTTAATTTAGAAACTTGTACTTGTACCTGTTCACAAAATTAATAATAGAAGATACAAAAACACAATTTTTTTTAATACATTTTTATATACAAAACGATAAAAAATAGATCATGTATGAGTCATTCATGCCTAAATGGTTTTGATAGCATTTTCCCGTTTTTATTGTTACATATAGTTTGACTAGAACATTTTCCAAGCAATACAACAAATAAATACAATTCTCAGAATTATATATTCAGTTTTGGATTATTTTTCAGGGGGAAATCGGAAAGCCATAAAAAAGAAAATCTTAAATAATGGGGTTCGGAATTTATTCTCTAGAACTCCACATCCGAAAGATATTAAAGAAAATTGTAATAAACAATGACAATACCAACTTTCCGTGGCGCTACTCTATTATGTTCTTTGATGTTTTCATATTATAAGAATAAAGACACAAAAGCCGGAAAAGTATCTTATTGATAATGTAAGCGGATTGCGGCAAATAACGATTTAAATAGATGATTTAATTTTTAATGAGGATTATGTGTGCCCACATTGACAATTTTTTAAGACCACTCATTGATTGATTTTGTTCTCTTTAACTTGAAAAAATACTCACAGGTAAGCTCAAACAAATGGAGTTGAAGATATTTTTTTGTAATAATTAGGAAACATTTAAAGCAAAAAGTAATATTTATGTCAGGTAAATTTAGTACAGAAAGAAGTTTTTTTTTATTTTAATTGACACGCACTGCGGGGTTAAGGCTACCCTTTATATGTTATAACATAGAAATGAAATGGAAAAACAGAAATGCCCCATTCGCATTGTACGGGTAAGAAAAGAAGCGCAGTTTGTTTTGGGACTTATGTCCCAGATTGGCAGAACTTAAGACCCAACATTTAATACGGGATTTATAACCCAAATTGGTGAGTTCGTTTGATGAAGATGGGACAAAAGCCTTAAATTCGATAAGAGATAGTAATTATGTAAATGTACTATAAATGTAAAATAATTTGTTCCGTAACTTTAACTGGTCACTATGCTTCCTCGCTAGTGACATTGATACCAGTGCTGATCAAAAACGTGATTCTTCTGGGAATGCGTATTTTTATTCCTTACAGAGTAAAAAGTATTAAACCCAAAGAAGAGTCCTGGTTTAACTCTGAGTGCAAAGAAGCTATCAGGCTCAAAGAAGTAACTTTCCGATTCTACAAAGCCAAACCTTCAGAGGAAAATCGGAAAAAGCACAAACAAATTCGCTGGCCCGGATGGTATACCCCCCATTCTTCTAAAGAGGTCTGGCAAAACCACTGATAAAGCTTTTCCATCACTTCTACACTTCGGGAACCTTTCATAGAAGATGGAAAACAATATTTGACCAGCCTGTCGCTAAGAAAGGTGGTCCATCCATGGAAACGCTGATTAACCGTCAGCTTAAGGAATATCTCGAAGATCGAAAGCTGCTCCATGACCGTCAGTATGGGTTCCGAGCAACCGTGATTTGATGGCATAACATAGTAGAACAAATCCTTATATAGCTTTGGTGAAAGTAAGATTACTGCTCTTGATGTTTTTTGATGAGTTTGGCAATGCGTCCTTTTGGGATCGATGATACTCTTGTTCGTTGGATTAGAATAAAATCTATCTTCTGGACAATTCAATACAAGTTATATTGGACGGTTTCAAGTCTGATTCCTACATAATAAATGCTGGTATGCCCCAGGGCTTCATTCGGTCTCCGACTTTTTTTTCATTTTTATAAATGATCTTCTGTCTGTTACTTCTAATTCACTTAACTGTTTTGTTGACGACTCTACTCTCAGCTTTTCATATTCGTTCGATAATTCACGTCCTTCGCCTTCGGGCGTACAATTGCAACGGTACCGTATGTATCAACCTCATTAAAACTCTGATTTACACAGCATTGTCAAAAAAGGTAATAGGAATTGTGTGGAGTTTAATGCTTCGAAAACTCAATGTTGTCTTCTGTCGTTAAAGTTAAACATACCGCCAATGCCATTGTCCAAGAATGGCACTTACATCGAAGAAACCGAAAAGCTCTCAGTTTTCGGTATGTGTGTCAACGACGACCTCCGTTGGAACGACCATATATATTTAAGATCGCTAAAAATACTGTAAGAAGTACTTTTCCCCTTCTGATCTGGCTACAATTTGGATAGGGTGTATACGCCTCTGGGCAGGTGCTTCGCAAACAGCGCTTCACCTGCTTGAAAGAATACACAATCCAGCGCTAAGGATTGACAGGATATAGAACAGCCGCTGAAACAATTCCCCGTCTCGAACACCGATGCAATGTTTCATGTCGTTCCTTATTTTATCGGTATCTATAAAAAATCTTCCCTCGAAGTAGCCAGCTTCGTTCCTCCGTTTAAAAGTTTTTCCCATAATACTCGTATCGCAAGAAATGCTCATCAGTTCACCCTTGAGCCAAATTTCGGACGTAGCGTGAAACATAGGTATTCTTTTTTTAGCCGAACAACCCGAATTTGGAATAGTTTAACCGGCGATGTTTTTCCTTGCCATTTCAATTTAGAAACATTCAAGACCAATGTTAATCGATACCTTCTGTCCGTCCTTACCGAACCTCCCTATGCTCGCGCAGTGTATTTAACATCATAAGGGAAACACAAATCCCTTGTAAGCGTGCACAATCTCTCTTTAAAATAAAAACCAAAAAAATTAAATAAGTCCCCAAAATTGCACTTTCTTCTTTTTACTCGGATTCTTCACCTTCAAAAATATAGCTTCTTGCCTAGCTTTTGTGGTTTTGAACAAAATGATGAAAACATTTTGGTTACAATGCTGAAAGTTCTTATTATTTGAGCGCGTAAATTGAAGCTTGGATTAGAGATAGGTTGTGGACTTAGATTAATTGATTTTGTGTTGTAAGTCCTAAGACTTTTTCGTTCACATTGATCGGACAGCAGTATTTAACGTCTTCTTTAGTTTAAGATATGATACCAAATCTTAATAACTGTGAGAAACCTCAACAAAGCAAAACTAGAGCACTTTTGGGTCGGCCGAAAAAAGTGGAATTGGTGGCAAAATTTTAACTGTTGGCACGAGTTAGTGATGTGAAGATAAAAAACGTGTGCGTCGCTCAAGAACTAATAATATTGCTGCTGTAGCCCGTAGTCTTGAGGAAAACCCAGGCTTGTCGATTCCTCGTCGACCTTTAAAATTAAACACTCCAGCCTAAGGGGTTAAGGCTTTCGAAATTCAGTTAACAAAAGAAATCAAGCCGGGCGATCACCAGCAATGTCGTATCTTCGCTGATTGGGTCCTTAAAACGCATCAAAATGATCCGGATATTCATCGAAAAATCATCTTCACTGACGTTAATAAACATTTTGTTTGTCGCATTTGAAGCTTGGAAATTGAAAAGCCTCTTCACCCTCAACGTGTCACTGGCTTGAACCGTTTTTGGACTGGCGGCGGGCGGTATGATTGAACAGAGAGGCTGGTGCAACTGTTATGGTGTATGGATTGCTGTACCGTGCTATGATTAATGATGTTTTATGGCCGTAATTGCAAGATGTTCATGTAGACAACGTGAAGCAACGAAAAAATTGCAATTTTGCAGGAAAACTTTCCTGACCGTGTTATTTCTCTAAGAGTTTATCACAATATTGACAACCACCTTTAGACTTTTTTCTTTGGAGCCACGTAAAAGACAAGGCCTATGTTAATGCTCCATAATTGATTCAAGACTTAAAGGATGGATGGATGGAAGTTATCGAGGACATATAGCCGCAAATGTGCGAATCGGTCATGGAAAACTTTATTTAAAGGATATGGTGCTGCAACCGTAGCCGGGCGGCTATTTGGCTGATATTGTTTTTCATTGTTAATGGCATACCTTCATCTTTACAATACCATTAGCATCCATTGGTTTCTCTTACAAAATACACGTTTTTTTGAATATCAAAATTAAACTTCTCATTAGAAAACAAAATTAAACAGAGCCTTGGCACTAGTATATATAAATTCAAGCTTGGAAACGTTCAAAATAAATTCGATTGAAGTTATTAGATATTAGAGCATTTAGTTGTAGTAATTGAAGGTGAAGGATAAATCACGTCTTTAAGCAATTGATTAAATTAAACAAATGGAAGAACTGGAAAAAAGTAAAAGTCCTAGTATAACGTGGGGGGGGGGGGGGAAGCAGAAGATATTATTGAGTTTTTGAAGGATTAAACTC
The DNA here is from genome assembly GCA_963971375.1 of Platycheirus rosarum. NCBI lineage: Eukaryota > Metazoa > Arthropoda > Insecta > Diptera > Syrphidae > Platycheirus > Platycheirus rosarum. The sequence goes on from OZ020508.1 coordinate 31,370,844, forward strand.
CACACGTTCAATAAGTCCACCATTGAACCACTGAGCAATGCTGACAAAATTTATTGAGCTAAACATACGCTACAGTTGCAGTTCCACATTCAGAGAACAGTGCTGAAAATCTGCAAACATATATGAGGAGCTTAAAGTCCTTTTCCTACCGTCTTCAGTAAAACAATTAAGTTGACTTCTTAGACAAAAGATCGTTGATAAAAATGAGAAAGAATGTCGAAGGCAGAACGTAGCCCACCACAACAACATATTTTGTGACAAATAGACTGGAAACTGGACAAAACAAAGTGAATAAAACCTTAAGTTAATTCATGTCTATCTAATAATAATCCGGGAGCAGGTGGAAATTTGGCCAATCATTTCTTCTCAAGCAATAATTGGTGAAACGCATCAAGGAATAGTATTATAAAACCTCGTGAACGTCAGCTGCTGGTGGGATGAGCAGTCCAGAGCGTTTTAACGTTCAAAGTATCAGCTGACGGTCTTTCCACCGAGAAACAGCCAGCTGTTATTCATTTATAGTTGCCTATAAGCTATCATCAGTCTAAATTTTAGCTGAGAGAAAATCACTGAAAGTAAATTTTTTTTCGCAAGTTCAAGCATGGAATTTACACATAATCCGCCTTGTTACAGCCAGCTGACTTTTTTTCTTTAAGATGATGAATAAGCTATGGTTTGACAAATTGTTAGTCAGGAAGAAAAAAATTATATTCTTCGTGCGTGGGAGGCTACCACGAACCATCCCACCAACGGAACCGCAGCTGACGTTCACGGTTTTATAATACTATTCCCTGGTGCTATTCACCAATTATCGTTTGAGAGGAACTTGGTCCTGGAAATCTGTCGCTGGCTCTCCAACTATAAAGAGTTCGTCGATGAAAAAACTTAATTTCAATTTTGGGTAGGTTATACCATCATATCAACAGTGTGCCTCCAACTCATATATGAGCTCTAATTTTTGTAATGACTTCGCCATTAAGACCGATTTTAAAATGCGAGTACTTTGCCTAAACGCCACATGGGTTATGGGTACCTAATTTTCTCCTGAATTAATCAAGTATTCTAACCTCAAACGCATAGGTAGTCTTTATCTAAAGAATACATTGTTGCAAGCCCAATCCCAACCACACTCAGCTGTATTTGTGGTCGTAGACCACCAAATCACGCAAACATTCATCAACGCGGTTAGCGCGTAGCTCGAGCGAGATCCACCAGCACTATCCACCAGTACTCCAAAAACCCGCAATCTACTTACCTCCCCGGTTCGTTCCATTAAATTCTACACATTATTTGCTAATTATTTCGTATTTGTTGTTGCAAAGCAGCTTACCGATCTAATGACGTGTGCAAAACACTTGGGCGGGATGCTGGATGCCATAGGATGCTGGATGTGTCGATGTCGGCTCGAGTTCCATTCCATTATAGGAGACTACACTCGTGGATTCAATTTTCGCACTTAAATACCAATTTATCGACTGGTGCTTGATTATGTAAGAACAAACATTGTTGTCCTCGATAATTTATCTGATGCACAAGATGAAGCTGAAGCTGGAGCTGGAGATGGGCGAACATAGAGCGAACCCAATACGATTGAGTTTATGTGAGTGCGGTTTAGGATTTTTTTCAGATCGAGTAACTCAATTAAAAGACCTGCGATTTTTTCATCTCAAATATTTATCTTTTGGATAGATGGGCGAGTTTGGTTTCTCGTGATGGATGTTTGTCATATGTTTTTTTTTTTTTTTTTTTTTTGTTCTATTGAATGACGCAACATTGATTGGTTTTTAATAATAACCATTAAAATCAGATCGCATAGTAATAATTACTAATTTTGAACGTTGTAATTTTGTGGTTTGTTACGCGGGGTGTTCGGTGAGGTGGAGTGCAGGATTTCATAGAGTATTGTGTTCGGTCTCAACACAGGCTAATTTGTAGTGTGAATTTTAATAGCTACGCTTGACTCAGATTTCACAATGCGGCGGTGAAATAAGTGATTGATTGTAATATATAGATAGAAGCATTTTTATAGAATTCTACGTAAGTGGGAATCGGGAAAACATTGTATTGCATTTGATAGAATATAATGACATGCGTTGTTAAAACGTGGAGATTAGCTCTATATTATGCAATTTCTAGATATGTTAATGTTTGTTTGAGATTTGTGGCAGATTGAGAAGTTAAAAATTCAAATACAAAGACGACTTAGCCGATTTCATAAAAAACTTTTCCCCATGATTTATCCGGTGCCGTAAAATAACGCCAATTGATAAAACACCGAATTACGAAATTCGGCGTTATTTCTCTTTACGAAAGCGAAATAACACCAAATTTCCAGGTTCCAAGTTATTCTACTTTTTTTTTAAAAAAAGACTCCTTTATCTGAAAGTCTTAAAAAATGAAAATTCACCCCAAAACATGCAACAATTTTCTCCTATTCTTGAAAGAAATGAGATATGTGTCAATACCCTTCCGCTAGGTAAAGAATTCGAGGAAGAAGAGAAAAGTCCTGATGTCGCCCAACCCACTGAAGAATATATTGTGGGATTCTTGTTGCTTTGTAAGCATTTTTAGGTTGCCTTGTAGCTGTTCGAAGTTTGGATTATGCAATATTTTCTTTCTGGTATACAGAAATCTTTTCATATACCCAACCACGCAGCTACTTCAAATCCTTGGAACGGAGGTTACTTTCTATCAATCGTTCAAACTTGATGTCATTCCGAAAATGGTTTAGCTAATTTGATGAAACTGAACAGAAGTTCTTTCGAAAATTTTACTCTAATGCTCGAAAATCAACCAAGTCCACCACGGACGCCATAAAAGATATCGATTACTTGAAACCAATTATTGAATACTGAGCTAAATATTTATTCGAATATAGCAGCTATCTCTGGTTCAATGTTGGTTCTAAGTTTTCATTCGCCTAATATATATAAAAAAAAACCAAGCTCCATAAACAAAAACAAGAGATTTTAAATTCTACGATCTACAGTCTAGAGGCAGTCAACCGGAAGGAGCATTTATAGATATTTAGCACGCTCATCGGATTGAATTTTTAATAAGTCGATTGTTACACCCACAGTACTGAATGGCTTGTAGCACCGTCTTGTTGAAACCACATAAATATCATTTTTGTGTGGTCCGTGTATTTTACTAGAAAGGCAAAATTGCAACATGTCTCCGCATCCCTTGCGATATTCATTAACTCTAACGTGATGGTGACAATCCGTATCAGGGCTAAATTCGCCAACATTAACATAATATGCGCTCATGCCCCCACAGAGGACAAAGATGACGCCACCAAGGATGACTTCTACGAGTTCCTTGACAAAACCTATGAGCAATGCCCTAAATACGACGTTAAGATCGAACTAGGTGATTTTAACGCCAAAATAGGTAAAGAGGAAATCTATGGTAGGACTGTCGGAAAACATAGCCTACACGACACAACGTCTGAAAACGGACTTAGGCTAATTGCCTTCGCAGCGGCACATAACTTTATCATTGCAAGCACACGGTTTCCTCATCTCGATATAGCCAAAAGACTTGGCGACACCCAGATCAAAAAACCGTCAACCAGATTGGTCACGTTGCGATCGATGCAAGACACGCCTCCAATATCTTGGATGTTCGCTACCTTGTTGCAGCCAAGGTAAGAATGCGAATAACCTGAACCCCACAACAATGGAGTAATACTGTGAGGAAGTATGACGTCGGAAAGCTGCAATCGCAAGAAACCGCCAGATCCTATACCGATCGAATATCCCGTCCTCGTCCTCATAAGTTGTTTGCAAAAAAATTCAAATACACAAAAATGAATAACAAAACTTTTCACTCTCAAGAAATCCATTACCTCCAGCATCAAGTGCCGAAGGCCAGTGGCAACACTGCCAACAAGCAATCAGAGATGCCGCAACTGATGTGCTGGGTTTCTCCAGACCACCACAAGGTAGAATGAACCATTCAACATGGACGATGACAGACAAAACTTCCGTCCACCTGACCAAAATGAAGTGAGGATAACAATATCTTAACTAAAAAACAACAAAGCTGCTGTACCCGACGAACTACCCGCGAAACGTTTGGTTGGTACAGACCTCACTGAAGGTTTTGATGTCAAAAAAGGAAATCATTGGCAGAACTCAGCGAGCTGTCACTGGACCGTTTTCTAGAATTGAAGCTGAAGCGGCTAAGATGGGACTAGCAGTCAATGAGGCCAAAACGAAGTACCTGCTGACCACAAAAAGGGACATACAACATCGGCGGATTGGACAAAACATCACAATAGACAGATACAACTTTGAGGTAGTTAGGGACTTTGTCTACCTCGGATGCGCTATAACATCTGAAAACAACATCTCGTCAGAAATAAAGCGAAGAATTACTCTTGCCAGTCGCTGTTTCTATGGGCTAGGAAGGCAATTGAGTAGCAAAGCCCTCTCTCGAAAGACAAAGTAGACTCTGTATAAGACCTTAATCATCCCAGTCCTGCTCTATGGCCCCGAGACATGGACTCTATCTAAGGCGGATGAAGATATCCTTAGTCGTTTCGAGCGTAAGATTCTTCGGAAGATTTTTGGCCCTATCTGCGTTTACGGGCTTTGGAGGAGAAGGTTCAACCAAGAACTATACGAGCTGTACAGCGACATTGACCATGGCTAGGTCATATAGAGCGAATGGACAACAATGCTCCGGCTCGCAGGATCTTCGATTCCATCCCAGAGGGTAGACGCAGTCAACCATCAAACACCCGGCACGACATGAAATCCCCACCATGAAGAATTAAGTTATTTTTTGTGGATGATGTGGTATTTCTTAAAACATGATGGTTTTCATCTCATGAAATTGGTCTTCTTTCTCGAACTTTTCTGGAACCATATTCGTCGCTCCAGTTGATTTTTGAGTATACCTCATTTAATAAAATTGCGTATTGCGGGCAAGAAGTTTTACAGATAAGGGTAGGTCTGGATGTTGATATAAAGGATTATATCAGCTATTTGACAGCTCAGTTGAGTTGCATACTAAAACACGTTGCTCTTCGTTACAAGAAACGTTTTTAGGACATACCCAAGTACCAGTTTTACGTTCATAAAAGTCAAAAAGAAACAATTCTTTATTCCCATAATTACTCGAAAAATCTTATGGAAACCTATTTAGCTCACTATAAGTAAGATACTCGATTCTTTCAAGACTTTTTCTCAACGGCTCTAGGAAAGCTAATTAATTCTCATAGACTTTATGTATGTAGGAATTATGCAACAGCAAACGATAGCCTTTTACGCAATGATATATATTTCTTTAAAAAAAAACTGCGTTCTTTTTATTTACCGATATAAGATTTTTTCTCACAAGCTATATGAAAGCAATAACTTGCAAGTAACGAAATACATTTATTAAGATTTTTGAAAGCAAAGCATTAGCGTACTACAAAATCATATTGCTTCGAAGGTAAAACAATAGTTTCTTTTAGATGGACATTATTTTAGTAACCTTGAATAAATTGAGAAATATGAGTTAAAATATAATTTTTACAAAAAGCAAGTAAATTGCTAAGACATCAACGTAGTAAATTCGGCATTGGATAAAGCAGCGGTATTAAAAATATAATCTTATTTCTGTAAAGCCCCGTGGCTTAGTGGTTAGTGTTTCGGACTGCTAAGCGAAACGCCTGGCTTCGAGTCTTGCTCATAACCATCTTCCTTCCCTCTTGCGAGAAACTGACAAAATCTCCAAGAGTAAAAATTTGTCTCGAAAAAGTGCATCTCATGTAGCCGTTAGGACTCGGCGGTAAATTGTAGGTCCCTTCCATTCTTACAGACTAACAACACACATACAGGAATGGTTGAGAGTATAAGTCACTAGGCCTTGGATCCTTAAGGCCAACAATTTTTTTTATTTTTTTTATTTATTTCTGTATATTTTGCTTCAAATAACCTTTACAGAATCTCGATGATGACTTCGAATATTTAACTTAATAAGTGCTTTTATTTTTGTAATACTCACCTAGTTTACCTGGCCTTATAGAAGCCATATAGAGCCCTTATATAGGGCTTATAGCGAGTTTATCAATTTCGTATAAAGGCTTTATTAGACAATATTACCTTGCTGCCTTTCAAATCATGTGAAATTAGTTTTCATAATGTTTTAATGTCTTAAAAATAGATGATTGATTGATTGATTTTTATAATAATCCCGCATTAAAGACTACCCTTATAATGCTGATTAAATACAGTGGGAGCGTTAGGTAAATACGAAAGGATGTAAAAGGAGATAAATTCGTTTTAAAGTTCTGCAATTCAGAACGGGCCGAAAAAACAGAAGCCGGCAATGCATTCCACATTCGTGTGGTAGCCGTACCACAGAATCTCTGTAATTGATTGTACGTCCGAAGTTGTATTCATGGTAAATTAATGGGCATTCCATGCAGCGGGAGCATTACAGTTGATTTGTTCCAGGGGAGGAATGCAACTGGCTATGGCTATTTCAATAGAACATTGTTTATAGAAATAGCGATATAAATCAAAAGACAAGAGACGTTTCGACGATGCTCGAGAGATGTAAATGTTTCTGTTATTGCCCGGTTGCCTTTCATTTTTAAAGCTCTTATTTAATTATATCCAAAGAACTCAAGTGGGTTATGATAGCAACTGCCCAAATATAAGGCAAGTGCCAAGCACTCATGGATAGTGGCATTGGAGGTTTGGTTCGCTTTAACGACAAAAGAAAACATTGAGTTTTTGAAGCATTAAATCCGACGCGATTTCTTATTCCCCATTGTACAAGGCTGTCAAGATCAGAATTTAATGAACCTATAATTCGCTGCCATTGCAGGTCCACATCCGAAGAACATGGATGAGAACCTTGAGACAAATATGAAAAGCTGAGAGTACTGTCGTCAGAATAACAATTTATTGGATTATTAGTTTCAGATAATAAGTCGTTAATAAATATGAGGAAGAGAGTCGGAGACAAAACAGAGTCCTGAGGCACACTAGCATTTATTTTGTTAGTATTAGACACAACTTGTATTGAACGTTTTGAAAGGTAATTAGAATTCCAACGAAAAAGAGCTTTGCCGAGTCAAAATGTACGCATTTATCAATTGCAATAATTTTGTTTTCGCCAAAACGGTAGACAGTTTGGTTCCTCAGGTTTCGGTGAGATATACCATAAGATCACCAAGTGACCTGTTACTACGAAAAAAAGCTTTTGTTCTTCGAGATATTTCTTAAGCTGAAAATTAATCATCGTTTCCATGACCTTACAGAGAAGGAACGTAGTGCAATTGGTCGATAATTTGAAAGAGAGGAAGATTCACCTTTTTTGGGATAGGTTGTACAAATGCTGTTTTCCATCCACTCGGAAATAGCCCAGAGAAATAGGTCAGATAGAAAAGATTATGAAAAAATTCAACGCTGAGTTGAAGAACACTTCTTCAAAACAATAGCGGGGGTAAGATCCGGCCGAGCGGCCAGCGGTTTTGTGTATGTTAAGATCTTTCAATACAAAATCGAAAGAAGATTGATCCCATTAAATCATTTACGCTCTCGACTACAGGAGGAGTTCTGACACCTATTGGCAGCAAATTGGGCTGCAAGCCAATTCGCTGTGCAGTTGAGGATCATTTTGCCACAGAGATAGACTAGTTTAGACGTTGAAATAATAAAGGATATTGATTTCATAGCCACCTGGCAACCTGGAAGACCGAGACTAGTTACTAGGTGGCGCACGCAATTGTAAGAGAACCACGACCAAATTCAAGTGGAAAACTGCAGGCAACCGTTGAAATAGCTAAATTTCAAGCCTCCCCTTAAAAATTTACCGTATTTCAAGAAGGTTTAAATGCCAGCTTATAGTAATAATTTCCTCCACTCTTTCATTTTAGATAAACTTAATTTCGATTATAACCAGAGAAGTTCTTTTTGGTACGTTGTTTGTATCTGAGTTCTTTTTAAGCCGAAAATAAAAGCATCTACCGAAAGATCTTTTAACGAAATTCCATCCTTGATTATAATGAAATTATATAGAATATAAAAGAATATTTAAGAATATAAAACGTGTCGAAATCACTAGTTCACACAGTCTCGTGGCTTAAGCTCGACCATATCTTTGAAATCATTACTATATAGAAACCTAGATGATAGGCTTCCATTTGAGAAAAAGTTGCATTTGTTTTATTTTTCCAATTCTTTAAAATGATCGTTAGGTAGACTGTCCTACGAACTTAATTGACAAGAAACTCTCAACTATAACTTCACCCTTATGTGAAAGTATTTAAACAGAACCCTTAACTCTCCACACCGCAAATTGCAAATAATTCTTTTTGAGATATTTGCGATTTGCGTGCAAATTGACACGATAATTACCGTCCATACGAACGGAGTCCCTTCAATAACCCTTTTTTGTTTCAAGGAAAATGCGCCTTCGGAAAACACGAACTCAACAATGGTTACGCTCAGTTTGCAGCGCTTGTCATTAAGGTTACCAAAATGCACCTATTAAACAGGAACAGGTGCATTCGACAACGAATACGTTCGATTGCTGCTGCTGCAGCAGCGGACTCCAAGTACCACCAACTGTTATCAAAAGTTAGCCTAAATGTTGATCACATATTCATGTCGTTAATTTGTCCAAGAAACCTTTAAAAAAAAACATCGTCGTTCGTCACTTATAACGAGGCAACATCATGCCGCCAAAGTGAGTCTGTTTAGTGATGTGTTTACGATGACAATTGATTCGAAAGATGCTCGAATATTTTCAAGAACTCGTGGTGATTCCTTTGATCATAAATTTGAGTTAAGACCTGTGAAAACGCACCTCAATCATGCCCCCGGATTGTAATTACTTGCTACTTGTGTTTGCTCGAAATGAATAACCGGTGCACTTCAATCGAAATAACGCCCAAATTATGTATGTTTGTGTGATGGTTCTTCAGATTCTTCAATGATCCATTTGATCGTTCATTTGGTGCTGGCCAGTCCATTAGAGAATTTAAGGTACAACATCACCAGGTGATTGTGATTTGTGCGTTCCTCCTCACCAACTGTCACTATTGATCATCGATGGTTTTGATCGCCCTTGAGTCCCGGCTGCTTCTGGCTCTTTTTTTTTGCTGCTATTGCGAAAGTTCAACAATAGGTTCAACCATCATTTAGCGGATATTCATTAATAGCAGCCACAGAAATCAAATCGATTTGGAGACGGAGTTCGGAAATATGCTAAGTAACCATTTGTGGATGAGTTGCTATTGCTATATATATAAGAAATGAGTGTGCCTGGAGCGGATAAAAATACTCTACAAACGTGGTCGAAAATCTTTCTTTATTGTCTTGTGAATTGCGTACCATTCATTAGCATAATGAAGCCCTAATGGTTTTTGGATTGAGGGTTTGGTTAGTGTTAATAGAGTTTTTTTATGTGGTTTTTTAATCTTGTTTTCATAGTAATTTTATTTAATGTGTGGCAGTTGATACAAATGCTCAGTCAAAACTTAAACATCGTTTTTTTAAAAATTTGTGAAATATTGATTTGTTCGTTGGCTCTTGCAAAATGTTTCAAACAAAACAATAGTAGAAGTAGAAACTCAGGTTTGTGCTATAAGGATCCATTAAAGGGGTTTTGATACCCTTTATATGATAGAGGCACTGTGCGAGCAGTGCCTTCAAGGCCGAGGGGGATTTAAGAAAAGCGCCGGCGTACACTGGTCTTGAATTTTTGAATATCATAATTGGAGAGAGTTTGATAGATCATTCAACATTCATGTAGTACGGCTAAAGTACAAATCCCTGCACTTAATAGTACTAGCCAAATTTGGCTCAGTTATAGGACAATTTTCTTTTGGGCAATGAGCAAATGGGCAATTCTACTAAATATTATTATTTGGCGAGGTTTTTGAATCAAATCAGACCATAAATATGAATTTCCGAAAAAAAAGGCCCAGCCCCACCTATGTGTTATTAAAATAGTCTAAATTCTAAATAAATCCTTACAACAATAGCTATCTGCCTGTGAAAGTCTAGTCAAAATCGGTTCATAAATAAGAATTTTGATTTGAAGTGAAAATATGAAATGTGAAATGTGCACCTACCTACTTACAGTGTCACCTGTTGAGATATTTCCTAATTTTATTTTTCCAAACCTTGTCGTAGCAATTACGAACAATCCCACAGAAGGAAGTATCCAATGTTGTCCAAACTTTTTCAAATTTTAAACATCCGAACAAACGAAGATGATCTTCACCCCCAGCGCTATCTATCGGGTCCAAACTTTCCACGCGTAGATGTAGATACATCTCTATCATCTATCTTTTTATTTTTTACTTTATCCATAAAAGAAACACTTTTATTTACTTTGATTTGTAATTTATTTTATTTTATCATATTTTATATCTTCCTTTTCATATCGACTTCTTAGCTACATACAAAAATTTTATACTAGAACACTTAAAAACAAATGACATGAAATAAAAATTAAAAAAAAAAATGAAAAACAATTTAAAAATTCTTTCTTTTCAAAGAATTAATCCATTTAAATATATTTTTTTTTATTCGATACTAAAGATTTTTTTTCTCGAACAATATATAAATAACAAAGAATTATGTTATCAATATAAATACACATATTACAATTTGAATACTAATTTAACTGTACAATATGAAGTTAAATAAAAAAAATAAATAAAAATTGAAAAAAAAAATTAAAGAATGTAACAAATTAAAACATTTTTTTTTTAATATTTATAAATCACTTGTATAGAAATAATCTGTAAGAACTATATCGAGAATAGAATGTTTTTTTTATTTTTTTTAATTTTTTTTGTATAAAGTATCTACTTAGAGCCAAATATACATATAAACCATGTTATATAGATAAAATCATATAATTTTTATTTAAAAATATACACATACACATTCGCTTAGTTCGCTTAAACAATATATACTATTTAGTTTGATGAATTTTGTACAAAAATTTACATTACAATATTGGCAACAGTTTTACTTAATTTTTTTATATTAATTAGTTTTTTTTTATTCAGGGTTAAAGTCGTCTATCTAATTAAAAATATAGGTAGATTTATTTATTTTTGTTTTATAATTTTTACAAAAATTGTATTTTTCATGTGCTGGGTTTTTTGAAAAGGAAACTATATTTTTTTTTATAAGAAATAAAATTTTGTGCCACTTTCTTGTTAATATTAATTTAAATAAATAAGCTAAATTTAACTGTACATATTGAGAAAAATAATTTTAATTATAAAACTCATACTTGAATGGTATCTTCATCATCACTGGGCGGTCGACTACTTTCTGAACGGCCCGGAGGACTGCCGGGATTCAGTGTTGGACTGGGGGAACGCCGGGCGTTATTGCTATTACTAATACTGATGTTGTTGTTATTGCTACTGCTATTGTTGTTATTGGTGCTGGTTTGATAGTAATTACTTAGGGACGACAGAGAACTAGATGCTGATAGGTGTGGAAAGGGACCAGCAGCTGGACCAGGTAGTCCACCGAGACTTCCTAAGGCTGCCGGAACACCTGGATACAGTCGGTAAGGTAGGGGCTTTTGTAGTGCTGCTGCTGCCGCTTGGCGATAATATAGATCGGCGGCAGATGGCGGTGTTCCATGCGGTGATTGAGCTGGGTACGGCCATGCGCCTAGGTATGGTGGTCCACCGTATAATCTCTGAAATGCTGCATAATTGCCAGCTTCGGCAAGCAACTCAAGTCCAACAGCAGTTTGACGTTTCCATTTTGTTCTGCAGAAGAAGAAAAAAAACGAAAAATTCTTAGTCACTCAGTTTTTTCTTTGTTTTCTTTTTAATGAAAAAATAATTAATTAACTAACCATACTTTGCACAAATAATTTATTATGGTTAAATTAACAATGCAAATAAAAATGATAATTTATGTTAATCCCTTTCAATTTCATTTAATCCGAACAAATAGTAGTATAGCCAGCCAATTAAATGATTACCTTCTAAGAAAATCTATTAGATTAAGATTATTTTAGCTGTTTTTGTAATACATGTGTATACGTTGCAAGATTAATTGTTAAAAGTTTGAAATTAATTCTCATATTAAATAAAAAATATATACTTCGATCAATAATTAGGTTCATAAATAGAAAAATTTCAAATTTGCCAATTAAATTTCATAAAATTGCCGAATAAAGTAGTTTTCATCCGAAGATACATATTATATCTAAGCGATGTGTGAACAAGAATTCTCTTAAAACGACGACATCAATTTAAATAAAAAGACCGCATATAATATATATAGGTACATAACTACATCGCATCTCACCATCAACACAGAATGATTAACGATGTGTGGCCGCAAAATACATAACTTTAATTCCATCTTATTTATTCAAGAATCAAAAATTTTCCACCACAACGAACCTTAACAAAAATAAAATAATAATAAAATTCTAAACGCATCTACAATTAGCATAAATTAGTAATAAAAGATACAAATGTATCTCTATCTGCACTCGACTGGAAGTCGAACTCTTTTTTCTGTCGAAAGAACTCTGTATACATTCAAATGCAACTGAATCATATAAATGTAATAATTGTCAAATAGCAAACTGTAATTTGTTAATGATTAATTATGTTGGCATTGTGTTGTAGTCATGTAGTATATGTATCTAAACCCCTCAACCACTCATCTAACGATATTTTGAACCTTAGGATAGACATTTGTAGCATCAGTTTACTTCCTGTCCGCGCATTCGTTATAGAACAACAATAATTATGGGTTTTCGCCACTTTGTCCGTGTCCGTGCTGTCTATGGAAGACCGAACAATGGGGCAACACAAATCTAACCCGAACCAAACTCCCGCTTTATAATAAACCCGACAATTTGAGTCCAGCCCTGCGCGCACCCCGGCCACTTCACAGGCAAAGATTCTTGTTATTATCGAGCTCCACCGACAACTACTACCAACAGCAACAACAATCACAGCGGCAATAGCTAAACGGCAACTGTGTTTTTACAATTTAGAATCTAGAATTAATACGTCTATTTATCATCAAATTAATCAAACAATAACCGCTGTAATAATTCTCGTTTTCCAAATGAGGTAACACGGTAATTTCTCTCGATAAAAGTATCTGTGCCGCGGCCGGCAATGGCGCTACTTAGGGTACGTTTACATACTTGTATAGATGTGTAGATACATCAGGGGCATAGTAGGTATGTATCTCACAGTAACTCTCCACATATAGGTGAATGTATCTCGAGAACCATTTAAATCACATTAATACAAATTATCTAGAACATTAAAATGCGGTTAAATTGTGGTGTGTTTTCAATATTTTTGTTGGGAATTGTGTTTTTTTTAAGAATTTTAATCGGACAGGCACCGCGGATGAATTTTTGTGGCTTTGCGTTGAAAAATTGTATTTCAAGCCATGTTCGGTGTGTGTGAACATCATCAAGTTAAGTTAATTACACGAATAAGCGCGGGTAATTCGTTGTTTTTTTTTTTTTTTTTTTGATTTTTTATGAATGAAAAATATAAATTATCAAAAAAGAAAATTCATTTAACAGCAAAATGCATTAAACAAGAAACTGTTTCCTGATTTTATGTAATTATATAGTTTGCACTGTATTTATAGTTTGTTGCACATTCACTTGTGGCTGTTGTATGTGTGGGAGTTATTTTTTTTATAAATAAATTAAATTGTTTATATCGTTTCGTGAGTGTAGATTGTTAAACCATTTAATGATCACCTCATTACGATGTGTTTTAAGTGCTGGTTTTTGTTATTTTTGAAAAAGGTTTTCAATTAAAACAAAAGATTTAGTTACGGTGAGATTGTTATCCGTATTTTTGTTTTTAGCGAAGCATTTACAAAGTTTGTCCTCGATAAGCTGGCTAACTACAATACTGATTAGGGTCATAGACTCAATGATGACTTTACCGACGAAATTATAAGGACATATTTTTACTAAAACATTTTTAAATACTTCTGGTGTATGTGGGCATTATTTTTCTTCGTTGGTTTTTTAAGGAGACATAGACTTTCCCGACGAAATTATTGCGACAAATTTTTAAATCAAAAATTTTTAAGTAGTTGTGGCGAATGTAGGTGATGTCGAAAATATTAGTTTCTATATCGATGACTTGTACGACGAAATTTAATCGACCCATGTTTGTATCAAAAATTGTTAGCTTTACTTCTGGGGAATGCAGATGATGCCCAATCCCAAGAAATTTGTGGACCCCTTTTTCAATCGAGTCTCCTTCAATGAGTAATTTTCAATGAAATCTCTTGTCACTAAAATTAATTTTTGAGCATTGGCCAAAATGCCATCAGGTAAATTGCTTCTCAGTGACTGACCCTTGCATTTTTTTTTTTTGGGTGGACCTTTTCGGAAACATTCCTGAAATGCTTATTTGTTTCCCATTGAATATTGACACAAGAATAAAATGCAACATGCAAAATTACTTTCGTCAAACAGAACGGAGTTCCACTAATGTTTCAACCTCGAAAACTTTAATACAATACTTAGAGAGTTGCACCAGGGAAACCAAACAAACTATCTTAAGAATTATAAATAGAGACTGAGGAGCATAAAATTAAATTTACTTTTTTCTACTCAGATATGTAATGACCTCTTTTTTCAAGGTCGAAACTACAAATCAATGTTAGTAAAATTTTTAAAGACTCTTAACATAAACTGCAATAAAAATTTTTATTCTCAGCTCATTTTCAACTTCGACTTCTTCAATATTTTTTTTCAAGTAGACACTTTAACTATTTTTGTACAAATATGAAGTCAAGAGATATTGGATCAGAATATCAATAAAAAATGACTCAGCAACCACTTCAATCCCCTTTCTTGATTTTATTAATGATTCATTAATTTCTCAACGAACTTTAAAACTCCTTTCATCCTTTTTTCCCGCAAATATCACACGAGTTCGGATTCGATGTGGCTCTTCACCATGACTGCAATAAAACTCTTCCAAATGTTTACAAAAATTAGTTCCGGTTTCAAAATAAAAATATATGTTCACCGAAGGGTGATGATATTCTAATAGGATTACAAAAAAAAGAACAACAATAGACAGAGTAGTTTCGTCGGCGACCCTTAAAACACCAAAAATAATCTCAAAGCACATTGGCGTCAACATTTCGCAAATCCTTTTAAAATCCCATCCCTGAAACTTTGCATATCCATTTATTTTAATTGCATTGATGCGCCCATAATTGCACACCTTTCCTTCCAACAATCCTGCAGGAAAGAGTCTCTTTTATTTTCCTATTGTTCATTCTGTCACCTTGACATGGATACAGTCGATGGTCAAGCAGGACAGAAAAAAACAAGATAATTGGTCCTTTTGAGGATTTTTGTTTTTCCTATTAGTTGGCATACAAAAGAGAGTTAGAAATGTTTTAATTGATGGAATTAGTTAAACAGCGGCAGTGCAACCTTTTATGTATAGGAACAGGCCTATGACATGCCTTAAGAGGAATCTTCTTTTACACAAAATTAATGATCAACTTACTGGACAACCAGAAGCAAGAAGTCGCTCACGTACACTCTTTGGCTTCAAACTATACTACATGATAGAGGTATTGTTGGCGCCGGTATGGACTTTCCAAAGGCGCAGTGGCGCCTCAACCAACTTAGGGCGTAAATTTGACGAACGAACATGATGAACAGAAAAGATAATTGTTCAGATGCCGACCTTTTTCCGAGTTTCCAGCATCTTTTCTTCATTTATAACTCAGAGCGTTAAGGTAGCGAAAGTATTTAAATATTCGTCTAAATGAATTTTATTGAAGCTTTGAAAGACCGGCTCGACTCAGCATGATTGGTTTAAACTGATTCGAGTAACGCCTTCGATTGACGTTAAAAGGTGAACTTGGAAGTACCTGTCACGTCGATGTTTAAAAAAAAAATGCGTGAGGCGGAATATATAAAATTCATCAAAGAGCGCGCTTAATTGGTGCTCTTAGTGAATCAGCTTATGAAGTAATAGGATACAAATTACTTAATTGTTAGATTAGGCCTTATAATTGCAAGCCAGGTGAATAAACTGGTCGTAAAGCAACAAACTAGAATACTAAGAATGTACTTACTCTCGATTTTTTATAGCATTTTGTTGGAAGATTTATTTATAACCAAGAGTGTGGTGTGGATGTAATGTGCATACAGATACAGATATTGGATATGGCCTTTTCTATAAGCAACCTGCTAAAAGCATCTATAAATCAAATGAATAACTATTTGCAACTTGCATTGAAAAAAATATATTTGCGATTGATTTGCATTGGAATGTGTTGTTGTGGGGTAAAAATCTAGTTTGAAGTGTTGGTCAGTGTGTTTTGCGGTGCAAGTCTCATTGTTGTCATGAATTTGTCTGTTAAATTTACATAGATATTTAAGAACAACGAATTAAACAAGTTTTTCATAAAAAAATTCATCGCTGCAGTTTTTGTGGTTCTTATACTGCCTACTGTAAAACTTCCTTAAACGAAAGAGCTGAGGCCCGAACTCGAAAAATGAAAAAAAGTTAAGTTTGAATTTAATTTGTCGATGAGTGTCGATCTTAAGCTCATAGAGGCCGGACGTCAGGTCGAGGTGCGCGAATAAATAATTACACAAAAGCCAAAAAAAAAAATTATTGCGCATTGTTATCGCGAGTGATAAAAAAATAATATTACACACTCGTTTAAGAAATTGGCAAAAACCCCTCGCGTGTGCTGTAAAGAAAAAAACAATATCCACTCGTGTCGTTGGAAGACGATAAGATGCCCATTCGCACTGTGGAAGAAAAAAAAAATAATAATACACACTTGCATAACAAATAAAATTATCCTCCTATCTGTCCCAACCCTTTGTGCTTAGCTTAACTGCCTCTTTCTTATCTACTGTAGGCATCGTATGCTTGCGGTAAATGGATAAGGGCATCTGAGTTTGTCCTATTGTGTTGAATATTTAAATTGATTTTTTGTATGCAAGCTGTCTTATGGGCATAACACCTAAGACAGTTTGTTTATTACAGAGATTAATTTGGATTTTCACTGCATGGTTCGACTTAGTCAGAATTGTGTTTTGTGTGTAAGTATTTTGAAATGGTAAGTGATTTTTGTGTCGTGTATTCCAATGTTCGTGGTATAAGAAAGAATTTCTTTCACCTGTACGTCTACTCTGTTCAATACAGGCCAGCTGTTTTGGCATTAAGTGAAACCCAGGTTGGAGTAAATACTGATTTATCAGAGTTTGCTCTACATGGGTATAGCTTGGTGCCATTACTCTTTTCCCATCATGGTCTCGTGGTCTATGTTAGGAATGATATTGCTTGCCAGAGCCTTCCCCAATATGGGCAATGTTCCAACACGGACTTTAACTTCTTGTGGCTCAAATTCACTGTCCGCAAGCATGTCATTCATTATTGTTTTATTTACAGGAGTCCAAATCTCGACAGCAATTCCACTTGTAACGAGTTTGATGCGCTGTCTGATTCCATCTCGAAAATTGTTTCCCTTTGTCCTCGCACTGAAATCGTTATTACGGGCGATTTCAATGTACACAATTCCAATTGGCTCCGCTATTCTGGTCAGACAACACCCGAAGGAAGGTATGTCGAGCTCTTTGCCGGGTTACATCACCTTACCCAACTGATCGATGTGCCAACGCGTATACCGGATGTTGCTGGGCAAGCTGCCCATACTCTTGACTTGTTTCTTACTTCTCACCCTGATAAATATACCATTAGTGTAACTTCTCCATTTGGCACTTCAGACCATTGTGTTATTTCAGCTAATTTCTCATCCTCCACCCATCCAGTTAAAGAAAAACTTCCCACCAGGACCGTTTGGCAATACGAGAAAGCCAACTGGGACGGCCTGAATATTTTTTTCCGAAACTTTAACTGGTCACTATGCTTCCTCGATAGTGACATTGATGCCAGTGCTGAAATGATCACAAATGTGATTCTTCTAGGGATGCGTGCTTTTATTCCTAACAGAGTAAAAAGCATTAAACCTAAAGAAAAGTCTTGGTTTAATTCTGAGTGTAAAGAAGCTATCAGGCTCAAAGAAGTAAGTTTCCGTTCTTACAAAGCCAACCCTACAGAGGAAAATCGGAAAAAGCACAAACAAGCAAGAAACTCATGCAACTCCGTTATTGAAAGAACCAAATTTTTGCATGACCAAAAATTACGGCAAAAAATTCTGCAGTGTCCCAAAGGCAGTAAAAATTTTTGGTCATTTGTAAAAAATATTAAAAACTCCTCAACATCTTCGTTTCCAACGCTCATCGACAGTAACAAACCAATTGTTTACTCTTCAGAGAAGGCAAACTTGCTCGCCGCCCATTTCGCTGCTAGCTCCACGCTGCCGCATAGCAACGTTGCCCCTCCTGTACTTGAGAATGTAAATTTTTCCATGGGACAGATTTTTTTCCGCACTCGTACAGTAGCAAGAGTTCTCAAAGATCTCGATATACACAAATCCGCTGGCCCGGATGGTATACCCCCGATTCTTCTGAAGAGGTGTTCTTCCACACTGGCAAAGCCACTGCGTAAGCTTTTCCATCGCTCCTACTCTTCTGGAATCTTTCCTAGAAGATGGAAAACAGCATTTGTCCAGCCTGTCCCTAAGAAAGGTGACCCATCCTCCCCCTCCTCCTACCGACCCATAGCATTGACATCCCTTCTTTCTAAGGTCATGGAAACACTGATTAACCGTCAGCTTAAGGAATATCTCGAAGATCGTAAGCTTCTCCATGACCGTCAGTATGGCTTCCGCAGCAACCGTTCCACTGGTGATCTGATGGCATATCTCACCGAACAGTGGAACAAATCTTTACATCGCTTTGGTGAAAGTAAGATTATTGCTCTTGATATCTCCAAGGCATTTGATAGAGTTTGGCATGAAGCTCTCTTATCGAAAATGCGTGCTTTTGGGATTGATAATACTCTTGTTCGTTGGATTAGAAGCTATCTTCTGGACCGTTCAATACAAGTTGTATTGGACGGATTCAAGTCTGATTCCCATAAAATAAATGCTGGTGTGCCCCAGGGCTCTGTTCTATCTCCGACTCTTTTCCTCATTTTTATAAATGATCTTCTGTCTGTTACTTCTAATCCACTTAACTGTTTTGCTGACGACTCTACCCTCAGCTTTTCATATTCGTTCGATAATTCACGTCCTTCGCCTTCGGACGTAGAATTGCAACGGTGCCGTATGTCAAGCTCATTAAACTCCGATTTATACAGCATTGTCAAATGGGGTAATAGAAATCGTGTGGAGTTTAATGCTTCGAAAACTCAATGCTGTCTCCTGTCGTTAAAGCTTAACATTCCCCCAATGCCATTGTCCATGAATGGCACTTACATCGAAGAAACCGAAAAGCTCTCAGTACTCGGTATGTGTGTCAACGACGACCTCCGTTGGAACGACCATATATTTGAAATCGCTAAGAATGCTGCTAAGTGCTTAGGTTTTCTGTATCGGTGTAAGAAGTATTTTTCCCCATCTGATCTGGCTACAATTTATAAAGCGTTTATACGCCCTAAACTCGAATATAACTCCCACCTGTGGGCAGGTGCTTCACAAACATCGCTTCACCTGCTTGATAGAATACAAAATCGAGCGTTAAGATTGATAGGAAATAGAACTGCCGCTGAAACAATTGCCCCTCTCGAACACCGACGCAATGTTTCATGTCTTTCCTTATTTTATCGTTTCTTTTATAAAAAATGTTCACTCGAGGTAGCCAGCTGCATTCCTCCCCTTAAAAGTTTCGCCCGTAATACTCGTCTTGCTAGGAATGCCCATCAGTTCACCCTTGAGCCCAATTTCGGACGTACCGTGAAATATAGGGATTCTTTTTTTAGCCGTACAACACGACTTTGGAATGGTTTACCCGGCGAGATTTTCCCTTGCCATTTCAATTTGCAAACATTCAAAACCAATGTTAATCGACACCTCCTATCTCTCCCCTCCCTATCTTCCTAATGCCCGCGCAGTGTGTTACATTAAAAGGGAAACAAATAGTCCCTTGTGCGCGCGTTAATTATAAAAAAAAAAAAAAAAAAAAAAATTTAATTAGCAATTCATACAAATTAGTACGTTGCAATGATTCACTATTAAACTGTAAATTTTTTACTGCGAATTATATGTATTCTATAGAGTTTACAATTTGTTGTTGGTCAAAATCAAAAATGCCTTTTAAATGTCTGTTGCGTAGGTTTACTTGTTGGGATATTTTATTGTCGATCTAGTTAATCCATTTTTAATACCAATGCAAATGATTGAACTTGTAAGAGACGTTTGGAATAAGTTATTTTATTATTTCCCATAATTTCCCATATCAAAAATTGTTTAGCATTGATCTTAACCTTAAATAATTTTTTCAATCACGCTTCAGACCAATTAGGTTCTAATATTTCAACCTTTTCCCAAGTTCAATCAGTTGTTTACCTATTTTTCTTTCATTTTCAGAAAAAAAAAACAACAACACAATCCCAGTGATTTCAAAAACGAATTCCAATTAACATTGAAAATATACCTACCAACTACAATCAGTAGTTTCAAAATAAAGGGCATTAAAAAATGGCTGCCCCCAAATTCTCCCATTTATCCCCAAAGCTATATATTATGTTACCCCCCCCCCCCACCCCAGCAATCGAACTGTAGGCAAACGAAAAGTTTCAGCTATTAGCATGTTTCTGCCCTCTTGATCCGAAATACCCTCAGAAAAATATTCCCGACCAGCCTGGAAATTTAAGATAACCACCAATTACGTGTGCAAAGCAAAAGTAGCGAATAATGGCGGCTGAACTGTGCAGCAAAGCTTCCTCTCTAATGATCCACTTCTGTATATTGTATATGTATGGTAGCCTGCTGCACGAGAAATTCAAATCATGCTCTAAAGAGCCAATTTCCTTTCCTACTGCGGCATTTTGGCATCCCACAACAACTTGCACAGTTCTTACGCCATCACCCTCTTCTGCTTTCCAATCATTATATGATCATCATTGCACCGGGCTGAGAGGCATTAAGCGGCAGCCAGAAGGTGCAGCTGCACTAAATGCATCGTTTTGAAGTTGTTCCTTTTTATACTTACAAATCACGCCAAGTTTTATAACTTGTGTCTGATTTTGTGGCAATTTCGAGGTTGCCACTGCTTCACTTATAGAACCTTGGGGTGAAATTGTAAGCAAAAAAAAAACACATTTTCTACGGATACAGTTTAATTCATCCCAAGGACAAGCTTTGTATTTGCCATATAATCGCTTGCCCCGTTGAGGGGGTGTAAGAGTGTTGCTATGTGCTTGTCCAATTATGAAGCAAATCAAAGAGACTACCCATTTTCAAGAAGAAGAAGTCATAAAATCATAAAACCTATCACGGAGTGGTTAGGTTTGATGACTTTGAATGACTTTTGTGGAAATCCTGTGCAAATGAAGGGCTGTCGTAAAATTTTGTAATAAAAATGATAAACTCCAAGTTGCAAGGAGCATTAACGGATGAGATTAATATTGTTTGTTTATAAGCAGAAGTGGACGGAACCGGTTTTTGTTTATCCTGTGTGGCGCACTCATGATGCTTAATAAATTTGTGTTATAATTTTAAAAAAAATGGAAGCAACTGATTACAAAGAATGAATTTGAAGAAGATGCATGCGCATTATTAAGAAGGAGAGTTCTTAAGGGAGTTGTAGTGTAAACAAAACTGTCAAGTCTTACACACCCATCATCTATTCAGGTTATGGGTTGAACTGCTAGAATTTTATACTTAAACAAATATTTTTTTAATATAATCCGGCGTTGTAAAATTGCACAAGAACTGTATGGATGTATGTCTTTGTATGGTGCATCCTCGATCTGGCATTTTCTGTCTGGATGGGGCAGCGATGAGGTTTTTCCAGTATAACGCAATGCTGAAGAATCAAGAACTTTTTTCTCGAAAATTGCTGCTGAGCCCTCGGCTTTATGCGGGTCACACCAAAAGTTTATTTCTGTTTTACAGAAAGTAGTGAAACCGTTTCTGGCTTAAAATCGAGTATACTCCGTGTTAGCAGTGTTGATAGTATCTTTTGGGAGCTTTTTGAATTTTGCAACAACGAGGACACTAGCTGATATCACTCGTCGCCTGGGAAAACATAGATAAAACTCTATTTGTAACTATTTTTTATATGGCTTTGGTTAAATGTAAAAACCAAGTTGACTATCTGTTCATTAGATCCTATTTGATATTGTTAAATGTTTGTTAATCAAAGTGCTTTAATAAAACTGTGGAATACCATAATGGAGTCATTAAGGTCCTATACTATTCATTTTGTTTGAAATGATACCTTGATATATTCTAATGTGAACGATATCCACAATGATTATAATTGTAAACGGTTGCAGTGTGACCTGAATTCCTTTTATGATTAATGTATACATACAAAATTTAAATTATAAGAGAGTCAACCAGATGAAATTCCAAAACCATGCCGAATTATATAAGAGTATAGTTGAAGCATTTATATGCAAACATTAACTTTCTTTTGGTTTTTAATCAAACAAGCGTACGAAGAACTATGAGAATGACGAATTGACTTCTAGAGAACCAAAGGACTGGCGATTACACTGAGTGCTAAGATTGAGTATTGCAATAATTATCGTCTTATCAAGAAAACCAAGAAATATTTCGAAGAATTCTGCGAAAACGAAAGAGCCTCAATTTCGGGGAAAAAAACATTTTCCATTGATGTTTCGATAAATTTTGCATCATTTGGTTTAAAGGTTTAAGGGATTTTATTGAAACTTTTCCAATATCACAAAGTAGTTATTATATGAACAAAGGATGACGCCAGTAGCTATTTCTGACAATTTCTTGATAGTAAGTATTACGTACTTCTTGGTCTTAAATTACGATCTGGAAGAAATTGTATTTCAAACAGCAAACAGCGAATATTATAGAATGGCATTAAACTCAAACTTCAAGAAAGCATATCTGGCGAAATAGGAAATTGAATTCTTCCTATCCCTCGAATTATTATAATAAGGGTTTTAAACTGGCTGTGCTTCATTAGTCCAGAACTGACCTTACAAGATTGGGATAGGGATCGCAGAATTTTCTTGTGTTTCTTTTGAAAAAAACTAAGCATTTGATTGGCCTAGTGATCACCTAGCTTTGTTAATAATATAGTCGTCTTTCTTTTCTAGATTAATATTTGTTCATATTATATTCAAAACAAAATTTGATTATAATTCCTAAAACACGACAATACTTAACATTTAGAAATATTGAGAAGAAGATGATTCCGTTGCGTTGGCGATTATCATCTTTAACCTCGGAAAGGGAGAGAACAATCTGATGCACAGCTTATTTTACGATAAAGATTTTTGTCAAAAATACAAAAAAATAGTTGACCTAAACGACTTCCTTGCGGAACACCTGATAAAATAACTATAAAGATGTTGTATATAATACATAGTAAATCTGAAAGTTTGTGAGAAACCAGTTTCTCAAATACTTTAGATACGGCTGAGTGTCCACAAAAAAGAAACACTTCCCGAAACATTGTTTAAAAATCATTTCTGAAATGTTTACTATTTCCTTAATAAATATTTCATAAACATTTTAGAAATATTTAAAAAAAAATTGTAAGATTCCAGCCTAAAGCCATGGAGCTAGTGCTGTTAGTTTTTAAGATTAATCTGTAAATTTATGTTTTGGGTTAATAAATAATAATAATAATAAAAATATTGATGAATGTTTCGCGAAGCGTCCAGACCCATATAAACATTTCAGGAACATTTCAGATGGTGAGGAATCGAACCCTGATACTTTAGAATAACATTCTGAAAAACTATAGTCTGCCCACTGAAAATTTTTAGTGTAGTAAAGATTAGAAGTTCACCTCTCACTCTGACGGAGATCGCAAATATTACAGGCTTTCCTTGATGCACATCTTGGATCATTATTCTTATGTAGCTTTAAAAAAGCACCAATTGTGAAAGCTCTTCATAAAATCAAAAAAAAATCCACCGTGACTTACATTAGCATTAGAAGTGGTAGCTCCAAAATGATTTGCTTGTTTTCAATACACACGCAGGATTGTTTTGTATATTTTATAGCATCAAAAATTCGTGTGTAATTCATGGGTTTGTCAGTTGTTCGGTGTTAATTTCAGTGGATATTACATCACCAACTAACAGCATTTGTAAAAATTAAGTTATCCAATAAGAACTATACTGACAATTTTTAGTGGACAGGCATTAATGACTAAGCCACAGAGCACTACCTACTAATGATCGGTCAAACGGTGTTGGTGTGAAACGATGATATGTATATACAAACTAAACATCCATTTTTATATAATCTTGAACCTTCCAACTTATCATTTTGGAATATACCTGCGACAATGTTTCCGATCTCCTTGATTTATTATAATCCAAAACCTAAATATCTATCAGATAAAATATAATAAAATGGGTCATTCTATCCATGTGTCGTCTTTCATTCAACATGTCGCATTGGCGTGTTGGAGTAATCACCGAACAAACAAGCTCTTAATTTAATTTCTTTTGTCAAAATGTATTTAACTTAATCTGTGTTTCCTCAACAAGTTATTTGATTTCTTTATTTCCGAAGAACTCTTAAGAGTCAACCACTGTGAGTGACATGAACGAATTGAGCCGAAACTGCTAGGGATATGTTTGTTTTAAGATTTCAAACCTAAACGTTCTTAATTCCTTCGATTCATGCCTAACCACCTTTCTAATGAGGTCTTGAAATGATTTTTCTGATTCCATCTCATCATTGTGATCTTCAATGGGCTATTATTGGATACTTTTTGCCGCGCTGATCAATATAATTACAGGGTGAATAGAAGATGCTCGCTCTCGATGTAACAAAAGAAAAGTATCTTTTGGATTTTGGTCGATGGAAGCTGATGGTTACGTCGTTCGGTGGTCGTTAAATGCTTCAACGTCTCTGCTGGGGCCTTGACAATGGAAAGAAGTGCTGCTTCTTTTCGATGTTGGACGACGAAGAAGACGACGTATAATAGGAGATCGTACCTTCATCAATAAACGATCATTTTTCACCCGCCACAGACAATCAAGTTCTGGTATGCAGTAGCTGAATGATTTTTGTTTTTTTTTTTATGAAATATGTATTCATGAGGAATATAAATAAATTATAAGCAACCATTAAGTTGAATGGCGGCTTTTGTTGATTTTATTATAGAAATTCTTTTTTTCTTCTTATAAAGTTCTTCAAAGACATTCATACATAACGTGATGGCTAAAGGCGTTTTGGCTACTGAATTGAATTTTTTTCTTCTCATTGTCGATATTTTTTGATTTTTTTTGATTTAACCAAAAAAAATGTAAATTAGTATGTTGATTATTTTTTTAAAGTTTAATTTATTTCTCTAAATCACGAATGACCCCCATAGGCAGTTTAGTGAGATACGCAATAATTAGTTTGAATTAAATCGGTTAAAACGCATAAAATTATTATCATTATTTTGGCTTATATTCAGGAAGCTAACCTTGAAGGCAATAATTATGTGTTTAGGCAATATGAATCGAGATTTCTCTCCTCAAATATCTATGATTGACTGCGAAGCTTTTAGTGATTGATTTTTATGATTTCCCTTCTGGGTGGTCTGATGGTGGTTTTTCTTAATAACACGGGGCATTCGTAATTTTTTGGAAATCAATAATGATTTGTTTGTGTTTCCAGAACTTCTTAAAAGAATTTATTTGTTTAATGTCTAGTTGTTAGCAAAACCCAAGAAACCCCACAAACAGCAGGAAGCTAACTATTGTCCATAGAACTCAGCTATAGTGTTCCTAGAGTCCTTCATAATTAAATCAAAGAAGTGAAAACTAATAAGAAAAGTGGAAAATACCATTACTTCGAGGGCTCACAGTAAAAACCATATATCAAGTCAAGTAGGATCATAACACGCAGAAAGACCTCGATTTTCTTAACAGAACAAATTGAAATGCGGAATAGGTATTCACGCGATGTATATAAATTTAAATAAAACCGATCTCGTACACTTGTGTGCTTTCACTTTATTTCATTCCAAATGTAGTTGACACCATCCATAGAAGAAGTCAGCGGCAAATAATGGGATTTCTAGAACTTTATGCTCAAAAAATTACCAAATCTCGCTGTTCTGCTGTTCCGCTGACATGACGATCGTCTCATCAATAACTGCCTGAACCACAGCTACTTTGGCAAAACATGGAAAACTACAAAAATGGACCACGGGCTCTGTGTCAACAAGATTTTGGAAATTGATGTACTATTTCTTTACGCAAGGGAAGAGGGAAATCATCACTGACTTGCTGTATTTGGTGTTCGAAAACAACACTCCACCAACTATCGACTCTTCAGATGCAGCCTATGGACTCCACAAAACAAGAAGGGGCGTGCAGTGGTCTACTTACTGCCATTAAAAAGCCTTGGACACAGTTTGGATTCAAGTACACGGAATCAAACTGTCAAGCGTCAAGCCTATTAGGCTGCCTATCATTTGGTAAGAATAATCAAAAAAGTTCTAATCCACAGTTTTTAGGTTCTTAGAAAATGTGAAAAAGTGTGATTTTTTTTATCGTAGAAACGTCGGAAAATTAAAAAAAATTATTAAGGAATGCAAACTTTAACACAAAAAATACCTTCATTTAAAAACAAAATTTAAAAAAATCCATCCAATATTGATATTAATTTTTGAAAATTATTAAAAACACAAAAAAAAAGTTTTTTCTTCCTGAATATCAATTTGGATTGAAATCGAAAGTCGAAGCCCACCATCTTGAATTTTTTTTTGGCCAAAACATAACCTACACCTACGATAATACACTGATTTTTGTTTATAAAAATTCTTGTAGCCGTTTCCGAGAAAAATAAGCTTTTTCTTAACGGTTATATGACAGGTACCGTTAATAATTGATCTAAAAAACAAATTTAAAAAGTCCTCTGTGCAATGTCAAAATAACCTTATGTTCCAAATTTTGAGACGATTGGTCAAATCTCTTAAGCTGTAGTTCAACATACATCCGTACAGACGGACAGACAAACAGACTTACAAAATTTTGCCAGTAACTCAAATATGTTTTTCTATCATCGTAATGTCATGTCTGATTGTCAGAATTTTTTTTGCGAATGCATAACTTGCCTTATAGTCCCTATGAATCGCAAGTAAAAAATGGTCGCACAAACTTGATCCTTTGGGCCTAATCACATTCGAAGGCTTATCTTTAAATGAAACAAGGAACATTTACATAGAAAAATAACATGATCTGAACTTATAAAAAGTATCAAAACTACAACTGTTAACAGTTTTTAGTGAAAATGGAGTACGCCATCACTCGTCTTATAAATTATGGAATTTATGAAAAAAGTATTTCGAAAATTGTATCACCGATTTTGATAAAATCCTGTTTCTTATATTTCTAGTTTTTTTTTAAAAAAGGCTTTAATAATTAAGGTACACCTGATTATTTAATTTAAAATAAATTTTCTTGATTAGTATTAAAAATATTAAATTTTTTCAAATAAAAAAAATCTTCATATGAAACGTCAAAGTACCCTACAACACAAAAGAGAAAAAATAGCCAAAATAAAATCCTCCAATGCAGCCGTTAAAAATATTAAAAAACGAAAAAAAGGTTATTCAGTGGATAGTCAATTGGGTTGATATAGGCTTCAATACCTTATAAATAAAAACAAGAACTGTAGTTCAAAACTTGGGTTCTGTGTTACACATTTGTAATTTTGTCGTTAATCGTTACCGTATTCGAATTCGAAATTTGTTTTCTCTTCTGTGAAAAGCTTCCCCAATGCAAAACAATGCATTTATCAATGGTTAAAATGGCGAACTAGGATCTTTTCTTTTTTTAACGAAATACATAAGTTTTGTTGATTTCACAATAGACAATTCTTAGATAACTCATCTGAACCTTATTCTTAAAAATATAATTAATTTCATGCATAATTAAAAATCAACCTGTTTAGCAGTTAAATTAATCACTTCATTCTGAATTTTTCAATATACCTATTTACTTTACAATCTGAAACAATAAAAAAAACACCTCAATAATGTATCTCACGTAATCATTGCTATCTTTTCCCATTCAAATGGAAAATAAAGTAATTTTCACGAAGCCAATCGCTTGCTAACAAAGCAAATATTTTCAATTCTCCATTACCTGCGATAGAGACATTACTAGCTTTTTAACAAAAGCCCCTTGCAATTCGAAAACTATGCTCCCGTTTCAGTGGTTCTCTCCATTATTTTTCACACACTAGACACACATCAAGCAAATAATTGATTTAATTAAAAGTCTTTCACTATTATACTTTTTTGTTCCTTTTTTTAATATTTATAACAAATTCACTCGTCTGCAACTTGCAATTAAATACTGCACTAGTTTTGTTATTGCAGTCAGATATAATGTTCCCCTTGCAAGTCGGAGTATCTATGTATGTTTTGTACTTAATAATATGGCACATAGCATTTTCAAAGTTCGTTACACATTCAATGATAAAAAAAACTGAATTTATATAGGAAAAGTAGTTATTAATCATGTAATTATTAATTAGTAATTATCCTATTTTAAAATATGTGTTTTTTTAGTTGTATCTAATAATGTTGAAAAAAAGTTATAAAAGAGGGTGTAGAAAGCGTTGGTTGGAGGGGATGACATACTAGAGGGAGAAATGGGGAGTACTTTTTAGTACCAGCTGAATAATAAGCAACAGTAAAATCGTAATTATTTAGCGCATGGCAATTTGATACAAAGTAATCAGAAAAGAAAACCTTAGTAGAAGCTTTTTCAATAAGGACTTGCAAATTTCCTTGTTCAAATAAGATGCAATCCAATCCTTATATCTTAAAATTAAAATGGGCATTTTGAGGAAATTTTGGCTACACTACACACACACAGAAAAATATTGCGATGTAAAATCAACATGACGAAATGATTCAATAAGAAAATCTAAATTCTGTTGATTTAGGTTTTCGCTTCAAATAAAAACGTTTGCGCATAATTTTAACTTTGACAAATGTTGAAATAAAATGAAAAACAGACATACAGACAAAAATTTTAAAAATTGTGTTTTTGTTATGAGTACTGTATATACTTTCATATTCATCTAGTAAAAAGCTGTTATTTTGATATTCAAATCAGGCACTTCACTTTAATTTATGTGCATATAAATTACAAGTGATTCTTTGCATCATTTATTGGGTGTTCTTGTTGATGATTTGTATTATATATATTATATTATATTATATTATTATATATATTATAAGCCGTTATAAAAAAAAAAACAAAATTAAACGAAATATTGTTATTTTTAAATGAAATCATGTAACTATAATCCTACATACTTTTGATTTCCACAACATTTTAAGATCATGATTGTACTATATGATCATCATATTAGATCCTGGTGATTCAATGTGATGGACATGGTGATTTAATATGATGATAATGAAGATTTAATATGACGAGCATGGTGATTCAACACGATAATCATCATGGTTCTACATGATGATCATGGTAATTTAATATGATGATCCTGGTGATTCAACATTGGTTTTTCTGAAGAAGAAATCATTTTAAAATGACACGAATGCTCTATGAAGCAAAATCATTGGTAAAACATGTTGAATCATTATCATTTTTTGTTGATTTTACCTTGTTTTTGACGTGATAACGTCTTATTAATCGATAACAGTCTACACGTACAAAATAACAAGACTCATTCTGATAAGACTCATCACTCATGCTAACCGCGATACTGTGGGTCTTTCAACCAAAATCGACCGCAAACGTATTCTGAGTACCAGGCGAACATCAGATGTACCTATTTATGTGTGTATGTATGTCGAATATGTACTTCTAAGCCGCCCAACGGATTTTAATGAAATTTTTAAGGTAAATATAGTTTTGTCCAGGGATCGTGCCTGTGAATGTTTGGTCCCGCTAGTATTATTTTCGCATTTCACATTAAAACATGTTTATTCTAGAGCGTAGTAACGCGCGCCGGGTACCGCTGGTTAAATATAAAACTGGTGCCGATTGGTACTAGGTTGTTGGTAGAATTGTAGGTACTAGATTTAGTACTAGAATTTAGTACTATCGTATTTTTGGTTCTAGATTTGGTAAAAAATAGTACTAGATTTAATACTTAGTAGTGGATATAGTACTACATTTTTTGACGTGATAAGTGGAATTGTATATGGTGTGAGTTAAGAGGCTGTATGTGAGTGTTGGTATCATCAATGTTTCTCATGACGTTATCACGTAAAATTATCGTCCATAAACTGACTTTACAGACAAACAACTTTTTTTTCTGTGTGTAAGCACCCAATTTTTTAACCTTTTTCTTATACACATATTAATAAATTTTATTGCTCTCTTCTTGTTAAAAAGCTGAACAAAAATCATAATCTTAGAATTCCTCATTAAGTTTTTGTATCTCGTTTCAAATTAAAAAAAAAAATACCCCTTCATATCTCATCAGGAACTGAACATTCTTAGCAAACAATCAACATCTCGCGAAGCACTTCAGATACATTATAATGATGATTGACCATTGAAGACCAATCATGAATGTTAAAGACCAACAGTTAACACACACTCTCATACAATCCTATACTATGCCTCATAATTCAATCCCAAAACACAATTAAATTAATCTCGTTTTTTTTTATATTCCATTCACTCCTACACCACAGATCTTCAACTTCTAACCCCATCTTAGCCCCAACAAAGTGGAAGCCATTAACAATTCTAAACGAATTGGAGATTGGCAATTTAGAGGTTTTGATGTATCTTTTTTATTGCTGCTCGATGGATATATAGTGTCTGGTTAATGTGGTTACTTAATTGCATTGATGTGGTATTTTTTTATGGCATCAACAATCTATAGTTCGGTATAGAATGTTTGGGTATTAGAGGTGCGTTACTTACCTTCGATTTTGGTACCAAGTTTTAACTTGAGTATCACTAAGTCCTAATTTATTTGCTAATTCCATCCGATCTTGAACACTTAAATATTTCTGGCGTTCGAAGGATTTCTCTAACGTCTGCAGTTGGTGATCGGTGAAGGCGGTTCGGGCTTTGCGTTGCTTTTTACTAAGGCTCGACGATCCACCGAAACCCATTCCACTTTTTATACTATTTCCATCTTCGTCTTTGGCACCTGAAAAAAAAAAAGAAATAACATATTACAATTTTTTTTAGTTATAAGGTTTTCTAAATAAGGGACTTTTACAATATACGATGGGAAACAAAAGGACGTGCCTCATAGCATAGCTCCATTTGTGTTTTTGTGCAACGAAATATGAGAAAGAAATATCGTGAGAGGAAAACAACTCCACATTCGGTGGGTGCGGCTAAAGAACGCAACCATGCAATATTTCCGATGTTGAGACCAATTGTGTACTGAAGAAAATTTCCTATATGGGGGAAGCCGGTTCCGGTTGGTTATTTTCTTATGAACGTGTACGAGAGATGTTTATGTTTCAGTTATTGTTCGTTCCCTTATCATTTTTTATTACATCCAATAAATGTAAGTATGGTTTTGAAATTGTGAATTGAATTTAAAGTTGGGTAAGCACTTTGCAACGTTCCTGATGGGGACGTTAAATATGTGATCATTCCACAAACAAATGCATATACCAAGAACGGAGAGGTATTTTTAAGCTTTAATTAAGTTCTACACATTTTATAATTATTCACCAGAGCATAATTTTTCAAGATCATAATTTAATGAAGTAATCGTTAGTTCCCACCGCAGTTCCACATCCGAAGAACATGATTATGAATGTAAAAACTGTGAAGTGTCATCAGAATTTTTTTTATAAATTACTAGTTTCAGTCAACTGAGGAAGAGAGCCGTATTCAAAACGGAGCCCTAAATCTCACCAGCTTTCATTTCTTTAATTTCAAACTAAATATTATCAACACCACTTGTTTTAACCGGTTCCAACTCAATGATTCAACTTAGATACAAAACTATACACTTATGTATAAACCTGGTAAGTTTCTTACAATAAATTGCAGTATTTTTGGGCCTATTTTCTTAATCAATCAACGGACAGATGTTAGGTTCTTACTTATGACAGTTTGCAAGAATATGTAGTTAATCAGGAAGCTCACATGGCGGAGGTGGTACTGAAAAGAAAGAGCAGCACTACTCTCAGGGTTAACGAGCAGAAGAGGAAAGAAGAAAACCAGTCTCGCAGAAGGAAATACAATGAGCGTTCTAGAAGCGCGTGATTACGGAAATAAAAAGCTGTTATCTAAGTTCTGTAAGAATGAGATTCAAAACTTTTACTACAAGATACAAACAAATTTTCAAAGCTATAGACCTTGAACCAAAAATTGATTTAGAAGTGGCAACCGCCTGCCATGCGAATTCTTTAACATAATTTAGTTTAATTTTTGTGAGGGTAGTGCCCCCATTTATTTAGCTTAATACAAGAATCATATCTCAAACTAACTTAAAACTATGAAAATTACGGCTAACATAAACTGATGGATTGGGAGAATGATTCCGGATGATTAAGGCATACTGTAGATACGAGTAATAGGTTGGTTGGTGGGGAATTTATGCTGAGAAAGAAATAATTGCAAGGAATATCACTGAACCTGGGATGAGTCAATGAATGAAGAGAATCTATGCAGTTATTCTGCGTTCTTTCAGGGTATTCAGGTTTTATAGTTGATGGAGATTTAAATAGGGCGGCAAGACAGGACAGACCGCCAAGGGCAAATCTTAGGAAACGACGTTGAATGCTCTCGGTTCTCGAGATGTGAACCTGCTGATATAAGGACCATACGTAGTCCGTATTCAAGTATCGGGCGTACAAAGATTTAGTTGAGGGATTAGGTGACATAGGAGCCGGAAAATTCTTTAGACCAACGTTTCATAAAGCTAAGTTAGATGATATTGTCAATATGGGCCAAGAAGTTTTAAACATTAGATATGGTTTGATTATGGGGAAGGAAGATATGTAGATTGAGCGGCACTAGCTTCAAGAAGTTTTTGAGAAATTATCGAAATCTTCTTAAATGAGAGAAGATTCATATGTGAACGAAATTTTCTTGAAAAACTTCGTATCATCAGCGTAGAGAGAGCTCTAGTTAGGGACTTTTTCTCGGATGCACTATTAACTCAGACAACAACACCTGCGCTGAAATCAAACGAAGAATAACTCTTACCAATCGCTGCTTCTTCGGGCTTAGAAGGCAATTAAGTAGCAAAGCCTCTTTTGGGCAACTAAATTGTCCCTTTATAAGACCCTCATCATCCCAGTCCTGCCCTATAGTGCAAACGCATGTACGTTGTCAAATGCGGGTGGACACGCTTTAGGTTGATTCGAAAGACAGATTCTCCAAGTAATTTTTGGTCCCGTATGCATTAAAGGAGAGTGGAGTAGAAGATACAATGAAGATTTGTACCGGCTGTACCGGAGTAAAAATTCAACGCTTCAGATTGCTGGGTCATATATAGCGGATGGACATGATCCGGCCTTGAAAATCTTCGAATCTACGCCTGAGGGACGGCGCAGTAAGAAATACCGTGACTCAAGTGGTGCACACAAGTGGAATAGGACCATAACCGACTCCACGTGCGAAACTGAAGGCAGCTAGCTAGGGATCGAGCTGGCTGGAGAAGCTGCTTGTTGGTTGAGGCCCAGGTGCACCACGGACTGTAACGCCACCTAAGGTAAGGTAAATGATGCACAGTAAACGATATTTATTGTAAAAGCCGTTTGTAGAGTTTCAAAGAGTTACATTTTCCCTAAGTTCGAAATCTTTTCTTGAAAACCTAATGTTTGGGGTATAAGGTTATAAGTTAGGTATTAGACATGTCATTTGCCTTAATACTAATTTTATGTTGTAACATGTGACAGAGGAAGAAACAACAAATCGTTTTCTCTGCAAAACAATTTTCAGCAAATAATAACCTAACCTTGTATGTATGTATTATCTACAAAATGCTTTGACCACCAAGAGTTTAACCAATTTACATTCAGCTGTCACTGCTGAATCATAATGTATATAAGCATTAACTTTTTATAATTTTTTTTAAATGGAACTTTACCATAAGAATTTACCACTCAGTATAATTCCGTTGTTTTTTTTTTTTTTTTTGCTAAATATAATTAACACGACAACAAAACATTAAACAAAAATATGTATGAAAATAATAAAAACGTTCGCTTAAGCAATTAACTGCCATCTCAACCGTGACATTTGAATTGCATAATTGATTGCACTCCACTTATATTTTTTTGTTGGTGTAGTTACAATTTTTTTACAAAACACAGTGTAAATGAAAGCTGAAAAAACGTTTATTATAATCTTTGGGTCTTGTGCGGCTGTGAAAAATAAAATACAATTTGTTCCTGTCCAACAATGTCCAGTTAGAGGTAACAATTAAAATTTAAATTCATTATTCCTGAAACTTCCTTTTTTTCCACATTCAAAATGTTTTTTTGAATCCACTGTAACTGGGACTGGAAGTTATACTTATACATTACTTCCGAGGGTTTTATTTTCGGTGAAAATTGCTCCTCGAAATAGCCACCAGTTACAAAAGATACTTATCTATGTGACGACGATGTGGTGTGTAGAAAAAACAACACAAACGAACCAACGAAACGCGCTGAAGTGTGATAAAATGTCATGCGGCAGTGTTATTTCTAAATATTTTTATTTTTTTTTTTTGTTGAGTATTTTTATTGCAAGAATAATGGACTGTGTACCTCCTTGAAACTGGCTATTATAAAGGTTTGGAGGAAATTAAATTCGTATTAGATACGAATTCCCCGCGCAGTGCGACAATGTGAGAGAGAGATGTATCTTAATGTCAATTTAACACCTCAACGTAGAACTCATTAAAATCTTTTTAAATTTTTTTTTAAAATAAGAAGAAAACCTTTAAAGACCTCAAACTCAAAGTCAAATCACTCAACCAAAGTAGTTATAAGTAACTTATACACCCTGTCCCGGTGTATAAACGTAGTTATATAAAAAAAATAAAAGTCATTTGTCCGTAGGCAAAGATATCTAGATAAAGGAACCCACGCTAAACTTTTATCTATGTCATCAATTCGTTGTTTTAAAAGTCCCGCCAAAATGGAATAAAATTTCAATTTCAAGAGTCAAGGCACTCTGCTTCTCGTCGGTCACCCAAAGAAAGGCCAGACAGACACCACACCTCTTGACAGTCCACAAGAAGAGCATTTGAAAGGTTATGTTGAGGCAATTACCTTTTATCCATGTTTGGCTCAGTCGGCTGTGTGAGTGACTGAGTGTGATGCCATCCTTCCGTTTTTTATGAGCTCCATTCGTTCGGTTTAAGTTTTATTTTTATTTAGTAATTAATTAAGCTATTAAGACTTCTAATTTATGACGGCACATGGAATCGCTGATGATCTTTTCGAATCGAATTGTGGCCATTTCAAATACAAACAAAAAATAAGGAACGTCAACAAGAGATTCGTTTATGATCGTGTGGTTACCTAAATGGTATCTTTCACCATCGAAGTTGGTGTTAGAACAAATTTTATTGTAGCATCAATTATGTTTGTTTTTGGACCAAAGTGGGAGATTGATTTTTTTCCAAACAAATTAATTAATCGATGGAAAGATACTTCGCATTCCAAAGACATTCCAAGGAATTTGTATGAAAACATGAACCATAAGGGCATCTGGATTCTTTATTCAGATTTGGTTAGAATTTCATATATTCATTCGCTAGATGATGGAACTTCAGGAAAAGGCAGCAAGACATCACGTCTTATCTGCGAAATATGTGACATGGCAAAAACTATAATCATTTATCCAGGAAAAAGAAGCCCCAACAGATCGCATGTTTAGCCAAGTTAAACTTTTCATGTCAGCTGAAGCTGCCATGCGGAACTAAGTATTTAGTTGCATAATTTCATAAACATTTTGTGGAACGTTTAACGAAATGATAAGGAAAAACGTTTTTTTCTTCTATCATTTACTTAGTAGTTTGGGAAATGTTGAGCATGCGGATGAAGTAAAGGTTCCCTGGCCCAGGTATACCTTATGTATTGTTAATATTTTTATATTTTAATAGAAAATAAGCAGGTAATTCCATAATTTTACACACTTTGTTTTAATTATAGTTATTGAAATTGTTTTTCGCACGAACTTCTCCCGTGATGATGTTTTGACCATAAAATTAAATTAATTAAAACACTTGAAGCCTTGAAACATTTTGCAAAGATCATTTTCCGTTGATAAGTCTAAATACTGATTAAACAGTGTAGATACTTTTGACTCCATCTAATTTATAACTTAAAATTGGTGTTATTTGGAAAACTTCTGCTAAATAAATAGAAAGGTTTTGGGTCGTTTGGTTAAAGGATATGGCTCATTAAATAGATAAATCTTCAATAAACGATACATTTTAACACTTTTAGTTGGAAAATATTAGTTAAGAAAATATTTAAATAATGGATAAGTGGTTTTTGGATCATTCCATGGAATGTTGCGTGCTTGTGATTATTCAAATTTGAAGTTAATTGAAGTTTATGTATTTAATATACAAAAATTGGAAGTATTAAAAATATAAATACCAATTAGTTACATTAATTTGTTTTGAACTTTTAGAATAAAGATACAAAGTAACAAATTGGATTTTTAATAAATTGTTGTGAGGAATAATTCTTAAATTTTCATTTTCAAGCTAAATGATGGATAGCCTATTGTAAGTTTATAACGTTTTCCAGTCATAATATCTTTGGATCTATTCCCTCTCATGTAATTTGTTTAAAGCATATCCTCTTTATTATATTTTAAAGGAAATCTTACATGTTCCTTAATAGGTCTGGTTTGATGAAAACTGTACGAAATAAAGGTAAATTCAAAGACTGGCTTGTAAGATATATATACCTTCAAGCCAATCGCACTTCTAAAGATGGTCTTAAGAAAAGAAAAGAACTTGCTATACGATTCTGAGGCTCAAAAATTGATTCTGGGATTTTTAAACGCAGCATACAAAGTTTTCAACGCACTGCTCCAAGGTTGCCCTTAGGACTCGATGACGTCCACAATTTTTTTAAAGGACTTACAGGCTGGTTTTAGATGAGCATACAAGTATAGCTATACTTTTATATTTAAAAGTACCTACTGCTGTTTATTGCCTAGCAACAAAAAAAACCTTTCTTTCTTCATCGTTGATTTTTAAGCAACGTTTAATACGGTTAATCAAGGTGAATTTTTATAGACAATAGATTAAAATGCAATCAGTCAATGGGGAGAATAAAAGAACTTAATATACCTAATAGGCCAAAATCGAAAGCATCAAATAATTTTTTTTTTTTTAAACATGGAAAACATTTGAAGCCATGCTTTAATTTTGATGGAGAAGTCAACAATTGAAGAAATAAGTAGAAGTACTTTGTATATTATTTCTTTCAAGATAAATAGATCCTACTCGACAAAACAAACATATTTCAGAATGTCTATCTGTAAAAAGTTAAAATGATCTTTCCCTCCAACACATAATTTAACTCAAAGCTTTTCAAAACGTTCCAATGCCTATCTTACCAATGCAGATACTATATCCATTTCCTCTTCCTGAATGCTTTCTGTCTGTTTGGCTATCGCTATGCAACATGCAAGTAAATAATTGCAACAACTGCAATAAAAACCATTGGATAAGAAAAAATGCGGTCATATTAAGTATAGTTGTGCGTTAAATGAATTTACATTTGCCACATAATTTAGCTTGTCCATCAACATCAATAATACGTTAAAAGCCTTCTCGACTCGATGCCCCAGACCATAATGTTGGTTTAGTATTATCATTAGGCACATACATATACTTGTATATTTGTATTTTTTTAATTTTTTTTTTATTTATTCGGGCTCCTGTGCGTCAACCAGCTAGACTTTCACTTGAGGAATTATCAATCCGTGAAAAAGCGTATCTATAATCTATGTTTTATTGTGAGGTACAGTCCGTTCTGGGAATTCAGTGAATTGCATAGTTCCAGTCCCCTCCTAAGTTAAACGGACACACATTTATATACGGACGTTCAAGCCTACCAATGGTCACTTTTTCACGAATGTATAACGTTCTCTGTGGGTAGTAATGCAATTTTTTCTTCGCTCCCAACAACAATAGCAAAAAATATAGTTATGCATGCGCGCTAGCTAATGTGAATATAATTTTAATATCTGTATT
This sequence comes from Platycheirus rosarum, assembly GCA_963971375.1. NCBI lineage: Eukaryota > Metazoa > Arthropoda > Insecta > Diptera > Syrphidae > Platycheirus > Platycheirus rosarum. The sequence goes on from OZ020508.1 coordinate 31,409,069, forward strand.
TTACAATTTAATAGTTCTGCGTTCACTGGGACATGCGTTATGCGTTCAATACCTACAGCTGGAATTGTATTTGATTTATTCAAATGACTCGTGATATTGTGAATTTTTGTTATGTCTCATAGGAAAACGCAATGGCAATAAGAGTTTGTGCAGTTTTGTGGACAATGTGTGCATCAATTGGGCTAAGTTGAGTCTTGGCCTTTGTTTAGTTTAAGCTAGACTTAAAGAATTAACTCTTTTATGAAAGTATTATGCGTGAGTCAAATATGTAGAATGTATACCTATGCACGCAATTGCTTTTCTTAAAAAACACTATAAGAATAATGTAAAAATATGAGTAAGTAATTGCTTTTGAAGCCCATTTGGCGATTAAATTTGAAAGAATTAGTTTTGATTACATTCAAGGCCTTAAAAATAAAAAGCAAATGTACCTACGGCCTGAAAAAAATATGAATTCTGACCGTTTAAAAATTAAGGGAAAGGTATTGAGAGAGATTCCCAGTTCTCAGAACAAAAGTAACCTATTTAAATAAACTTTCCCAGGCACAAGCCTCCCAGACCCGGTATTTGATTGTTCTCTATTTGAAGCCAACTAAATATCAATATTGAAACAAACTTCAATTAAAAAAACTTAGAATACATTTTTATCTTTTGCAGCTTCAGGCTGGTAACATTTTTACAATTTTAAAGCTGGAGCCAGAGGTTTATATATTATATAAAATACATAAATACATTTATTCTTGTTTAAGAAACACATATTTGTGCTAAATATTTGTTCTGTTTTAATATCGGTTTGGGACAATCTTAAATATTTAAGCTACACCGGAATTTATTATTATTTTCTTTGTATTTTGTTACCAAATTACTAATATAGGTACTTAGATTTAGATTACAAAAATCAAAATCAAAAACATATTTCTGGAATTCTTATAAAAGAATATCCATTAAAGAAGTTAAAGCATAACTCATACGATACTAAAACGCAGCATAGCTCCAATTACTCTCATATTCCGGTTACTGATAGTCCAAACACCGGATTCCTTAATCTTTTACAGAAAATCTTTATTTCCGAATTAAATGCTTCCTTAAATCCTTTAAACATGCAAAATCAGGAATAAATACCCTTTCCCAAATAATGGAAGCCATTTTCTGCATGATCGTTTCTATTTTCACGTTTTTCACACAAGTATGGCTAAGTAAGTCTATAAAAAAAACTCCAATCCCCAAACACATTCCAACAAACGCACACATAAATATAAGTGTTCAAGCAACCCAATCAGCCGCTAAGAAACAATTATTTCCCCCACTTTCCGATTCATTTAGCAAACACTCCGTTAGACAACAACAAGAAATACTTTACAAGAAAAAGCAACAGTAATACGCGAACGCCATTGCGCACACGTTTTTTTTTAACTTGTTTTCTTTCATTTCTCTCTCCTTCTTCCATTCTCATTTTGGCAACTAAACAAGCTGACTGCTTACACTATGCTTCCATTCGAATCAGGAGTATTAGGGGCGTGGTCATGGACCATGGTTTTGGTTTCTTCTTGTTTTGAGAAAAATATTTAAGACTTTGGTTTGGTTTGGTGGGCGAACTCTGAGAGCGAAAGTAATAAAAATATTGTTTTGGCAAAGAAATACAAGTTTGTATGAGTTGGCAATATGCGCAACATCCGGTCTAGACGAGTATTTTTTTTTGCGTGTATTCTTACAATTGCATACCCGTTTTATAACATTATGTTAGAGAGCAAGAGCATCCATACACACATCATCTGAGCGTCGTGACGCAGGGCGATGATGACATCGTGGTGAGTTTAAGATGTAAAAACGGAACTGCTTTGCTGAATAGAATCTTCATCTGGTGAAGTTGACGCCCATTTACTGGGGTGGAGTAGAAAAGTGATGGGAACATTAAGGAAGCTCTTCGAGATTAGTAAACCAAAGTTTGGGTATATTCGCTTTAATGGAAAAGACTGGATGTTGGCAATGAGGATTGAAGGTAATCTTTTTCTCACTCGTCGTGTGGTGAATTTTCATAGTTTAAGCTTAAAGTAAAAATAGAATAAAAAAAATAATAGAGCTTTATCGTGCGTGAGATTTTTTCATAAGTACCTACCTTGATAAGTATTTAGTTTACAACCTAAAAGTTTCGTTTTCTACACTGTTTAACACAAATATAAATTGTCAGACAAAGAGAAATTCCACAGAGTCGATTTAAAATATCCAAAAACTTTTCGCAATTGAAAAAAAAAGAAAGAAAAATTAAAATTAAATTAAAAAAAAAGCTCTTTTCAATTCTGTTTTTTAGGAATTTACATGTAAAATGTTTGAAGGGGTAGAGGTCTAAGTAGGTTTATTAAACTGTGATATGTATGCATCTGTCTAATACAGAAATAACATTATTATACAAGTTGGCGATAGGTTATATTTTTTTTCTGTTTTTGTTAGTTGAAGATGTTTGCGCAGTTTCCCGATAAATAATCGATAAAGAATTAAATTTTAATCGATACTGTTGTTGTAAGTTTAATATAAATACCTACATAGGTAACTTATTTAGTAGGTGCCTTTTAAAAAACCTTTATTACTTACTAGATCTTTATCTTTTTTCTTGTTCATAATGTTTTTTTAAAAAAAATCATAATTGACAAAAGCTTTTTTTCTGAGCACGGAACGGGCGGCTTAGCTTAGAGTTCGAAGTGGGTGGTCCATATTATTGTGCCAATTCTACACAGAGCAATTCACTGTAATGCTTTAATTAAATATGTGCATATATCAACGTTTATAATAATTCCTTTTAATTAAAACATAAAGGTCCTACTTTATTTGAGTTTTATTCATTACGCGTAAAGAACTATTAACGTAAGAACCCAATCCACATTTGTAATGTTTTTCGGACTCAAGGCACGCAACTTTGCAACATTGTTGCAAAAGAAAAACATGTATTTAGTGGAATATGCATATTGCATCTGCATAACAGTAAACATGTACATACCTGCCTACCTAATAATTTATTATTTCTACTTATGTGTTTCACCGTTCTCTAGAGGTAAATGTTGTGAATCTAGAACCCTTAACATATTCGTTTGGCAACTAAAATCTCAAAAAGCCATGCAACTGATGTGAATAAAGGTGTGAATGATTTAATCATTTAAATTGCCATCCAAAGAAATATTAGCTCATGAATCTAAATAAATTGAAAAAACAAGAAGACAAAACAAAAAAAGATATAAAAAAGCCAAACAAAAACTGACAACACAAAACACGAAGAAAAGAACTCAATTTTCCGCAATGGTGGAGAGTGAGTTCTTTCTGCAGTTAAGCAGCAACTAAACCATCGCAATCGCATCGTGTAAAGCAGAAAAGTTGTTGTTATAATTTCAGTATATATGTATCTTTTTTATAGTTGTTATTGTAGGCCATCAGAGTTGTGTATGGCTCGTTTATCTGCACATCTGGCGGTTAAATGAAATGCGCATGTTTAATGAGCTTCAAATCGTATTTTGGATTTCCTTCAGCTACAGGACAGTGCGGTGTAAAGGCAGACGCAGCAGTGCAAACAATTTACACCATGCCACATCCAACAACTACAGATAAAGATATGTACATCCATACGGATGCTCTTGACTTCTTGGGGCTGTTTATATGAAGCCAAAACGCTCTCGGATAGGAAATAATTAGTTATTTCTTGTGCATTTAGCGGATCGCATACGGTGATCTAGGAAGTAATTTAGTGCGCTTTGTTATATGTTTGGGGCAATTTACGGTAGAATTAGCTTGTGTCTGTAGCGTGTAAATTTATTTTTTGCCTTTTTCCGTTTAAAATTGTGTATTCCACTTGTATTTCATTTAATGGATTAACCTATTATTTACGTTTAAAAAGAGAAATAAGACTTGTGAGTATGCAATTGAACTTGTTAAAGGGGAAAATATGTGGCGGTGTAATGTGGGATCCAAGATCGCTTAAGAGGGGTGATAGGCTATTAATCTCTACAGAAATTGATAGGACATGAGAGTAAAGAAATTTGTTGGGTGGTTCATAAAAGATAGGTACTTTTATGTCTAAATTTCTGTCCTCAAAATATAAGTAAATTATAAGTATTTATAAATTAATCAGTTCACATACCAAAATCATCAGAGGTGACTAGGTTCCTACATTTTAGTATAAGAATCTTCTGTTTTCAACTATTAATGTTGATAATTATCACTTAAATTAAATATAGTTTTTGATTTAATTTGGAATTTCCACATTTATTATTGTACCCGAAAACAATTGTCGCCTGCAAAGTAAAATATTTTTTGATCACTCAGACTGTTCAAATTCAAACTACGGTAACGATGATTACCGACCCCTTATATAAAACCCATTGCAAAAAGCAAATGTGAATTTTGCTTTAGGGAGAGTTATGCACCTAAATTTGGGTGATTGGGGTGAGGAGCCCACCGTTCATACTTGGGCGTAACGCATATTTTGAAGTAAAGAATACTTCAACCTTTAATTTGAATTTAATTCAACAAAACTCCACAAAAAAGAAACAACAAACAACTAGAAATAGTACAAATTCAAACTGCCAAATATATACAAATTTAAACTACTTAGTCCTCTACTTGACTCAGGAATACCTACCACAATAATTCAAAAATTCACTGCAACCTTGACACTAGGTACATATATCTTGTTTATATTATTATAGGCTGGTCAGAATTTTGTGTTTCTAAATTCGGTTTTTTTTTTAAATACGATACGACTTTATTTTTATTTCGTATTCAAACTAAAATCTTTTTACCGTACCTTAGATGGCGCTACAGTCCGGGTTTAAATTGGGCCTCAACCAACAAGCTTTTCCATCTAGCTGGGTCCCCAGCTAGCTGCCTCCAGTTTCCAACGTGGAGTCGGTTAAGGTTCTTTTCAACTTGTGGGCGCCTATACTGCGTCGTCGCTCTGGGGTGGAATCGAAGATTTTGTGGGCCGGAGCTTTGATGTTCATCCGCCCTATATGACCCAGCATCCTGCCATCTGAGACGTTGAATTTTTACTCTTTTAGCTAGGGCTGTGTCGCTGTACAGCCGGTACAGTTCTTCATTGTGTCTTCTTCTCCACTCTCCGTTAATTCATACATCACACGGGACCAAAAATCACGCGGAGAATCTTTCTCTCGAAGCAGTCTAAAACGTCCTCATCCACTTTTGAAAACGTCCATGCGTCTGCACCATAGAGCAGGAATGGGATTATTAGGGTCTTAAAAAGGGACAATTTAGTTGCCCGAGATGTTGTTGTCTGAGTTATTAATAGCGGAGCAGCTGAGGTAGACAAAGTCCTTAACTAGTTCAAATTATTAGTTATAGCTATCTATCATGATGTTTTGTCCAAGACGTCGATGTTGGGTGCCTTTTCTTGATGACTGCATATAGTTGGTTTTGCACTCATTGACTGCTAAGCCCATCTTCGCCGCTTCCGTCTCAAGACTCACAAAAGCGCTACTGACATCACGCTGTGTTCTTCTGATTATGTCGATATTGTCGGCATATGCGAGCTATTGGACAGACTTTTGAACGATCGTGCCTCTAGTAGATTTGCACTTTTCTTTCAAGTATGATGTTGAAAAAGTCGCATCACAGCGCATAGCCTTGTTTAAATCATTTTTTGACTTCAAAGATGTCGATGAGGGTTTTACCGACCTTGACCTGCAATATTAGCTCTCCATTTCCTCGTTCAAACGCTTCTCATGATCTACGAATCAATGTTTGCCCTTCGGAAAGTTCGGATATCCATCATACTGGAGTAGTGCCTTACATCGATCACATTGTGGTCAATTTAGTTGACAATTGATTGATCAGGGGATCTGTTTGATAATGTGGAAAATGTTCTATAGTACCTACCTAGGTGTTTTTCAACTAAAATACGGAATTGTATAATTTTTGAATCACACGAAAGAAGAGAACACATCCGCACCGCACATATCACAACTATACTTAGGACCTAGATATAATAAATTAGGAAATATGTAGTATTTCCTTTTTATTTTAAATAAATACCGACAAAATTAATAAGACTAATTAAATACTAATAAGAAAAATAACAAGCAGAACTTACAAGCTCATTTATCAATCCTTGACGTAAATGATCTTCCTTTACAAAGAATAAAAATAAGCATTAACACCAGAGAAATGCATATCCGTCAGATAAAAAACGTAATTCTAAACACACTCGCTCTATATGCAAATGTGCTTTTCATAAGCATAAGACTATTTCAAAAAAAAAAAAATAAATAAAATATTTACCGATGCATGAAATTACGTCTTATGCCTTGGATAAAAATAAAACAAAAATATGTTAAGATATCCACAACACAAAAAATTTATATCTTTAATCACACTTTGGAAAAGAAAAACTATATATGTGTTCATAGATACGATAAAACTTTGTTGTTCTTTGCTGCCGAAAATAGCCATTTGAATAAATTAGAAATTAAAAACTCACCAGAATCAGCTAAGAACACCTGTTTGCGTAAAAATTTAAATTCACAAACACTAATTTCTGACTATGAAGAGGTCATAAAGAAAATTATAATGAGGATGTTATTTGTGTAACTATTTAGGGGGGCAATAAATCTCGCCGCGACTGTTAAGGAGGTGTTAAAACATACAGTCGTGTGTTGACTAGCTTTTGGACATAATTCATCTACCTTGTTACCTTTAACGGTAAATTTTAATATTCTTATCTAAATTTACATAATGTGGCCGAATTTAAATGCAAATTGTTTCATTTTTGGATGCAAAAAAAGAAACAACTCCATCCAAGCAGTTACATGGTTAATGAACTAATTAAGTCCACCTAGGTGCCTACTATACAATCTTAGACCAGGTAACACAAAAGACAAAATGTAACCTAAGTATTTGGCTTGTGCATTGTAATACTATGAAGGCTAATAACACAATGATGGTCTTGCCATCTTAAGACCGCAACAGATTCTTAAGAGTAAACTAAGGTTTTAAATGTGAAGTTTAAATACGGAGTGGAGAAACCACTCTGGGGCAACTTTACAAGTGCAAAGTGTTTTTTTTTTTTTGTATTTTGCGAAAAAGAATTTCAAGAAATGCCGACAAAGGCGTTAAGTTGATCGATCTATTTTAAATGTTTCCCAGATGATGATAAACTTCTTGGGATGGCCTTTAACAATGATGCAAAAATAAATCAACGAGAAAGAGCTGAATGGAGGAAATTGTGGCAAAGTGGGGTGTTTTTGTATTAAAGTTGTGTCACTGGATGGGCTTCTGTGGTCACAAGAATAGAGAGGAATGCATTGCCATTTAGTGAGGGTATTTGTGAGTCTTACTCAATTGGCGGTAAGCTAGATCCGTTTGAAGGGATATCAATTGTTGGCCAATATTAATGAGGCGACAAATGTAAGAAATTGCAAGAGATTTATCGACTAAAGACTGCATGCCTGTGAGGAATACACCGTCAGAGAAGAATCGCAAAGAGTTGAAGAACCTAATAGTTAATAGGAGCTATGTATATATTATAATATCATATGGCTTTTTGTAATGAGGTAAAAATAATAAATAACGATAATCTTTTCTTATTATGCAAAAATGTTTCATAAATTATCAAAACCTTTGATTTGGTTCAAGCTCAAATAAGAAAGGTTAAGAGCACCTAATATTTTGTTCTTTTTTCTGGAACTGTTGTTTTTTAAGGATGCTGGGTCTTGACTTTAATAATAATTCATGCTATTATATTCGTGATCTAGAGATCCGATGTTAGTACGCTGACGTCAAGATTATGGGTCAGGTGCTTGAGTGGAACTGTTTCCAGAATGGTGACCTCATGGAATGTCTCACCGAAAGCCAGATTCAACTTTTCGTTTAAAACCTGATATTTCAAAAGCATTTGATAGAGTTTGACACTAAGCTCATTTATACAAATGAAGAACTTTTTTTTTTTTTATTAATTACTATTCGAACCGTTCAATACAAGAAGTTTAAGACGATGATAATGGCATTATATGAGAATCATCAACAAATCAAATGGATTGATCACCGACCGCTCTAAGCATTGCCAGCGAATCAAAAGAGATCATTTGATGATGATCCAATGATTTTGATCTGCCAATAAAGGTATATTCACTTTTGACCTAGAAATATGTATATGAATGGATAAAACCAAAGTTACTTAAATCGTCATAGAGCACAATTAGAAAACACTTAATATTTTAAAGAACAAAACGGAGTTTATAAAAAAATAAAATTGCCTAGGTAACTTACCAAAATATGAAACGCATCGTCAAAAACGTTATTCTGAATAAGCAGATATGTCTGTGTTTTAAGATAACTTTCTTAAATGCCTATGTTAAACTAAACTTCATCATTACTTAACACGCATATAAACATTTTTTCTAATAGATTGTCAAACTTGAAATTGTTAACATTATTTGTTTCTTTAAAAGCAATTGTTATAATCTTGAATATTAAGATTTGTTCAATACTTTTGTTTCATATAATTGTGTCACTTATCGCTTTTCCAAATCATCCAGTAACCTATTATCGCGAAATTCCGCGAAAAAGAACCACATACCCAAAACACTTTCAAAGCGCATTTATACATATAAAGATAGTTTTTGATACTTCATCAACACCAGGAGTTCAGCTTAGCTATACAAATACAAAAGGTTTACTTTTAGTTTATTAGCATTTCACACAAACGTTTCATTGTTTTAAAAACGAACATTTCTACTCAGCTTCGTTCTGCAACCATAAATTAAGTCTTTTTGTATTCAAATTGCAAGCCAATTATTGTTTCCAGACTCCTACTTCAAGCCTGCGCAGATACTACACCCAGGTGACTATGTATCTTTATTATTACAAGGAAGTCAAGTTAACAGACCTACAATCATTGCAACAATCTGCGCACAACACTTCTTTTTTGTGGTGAGTTGTTTCTTGTTTGTTGTTCAAGCTTAAGTCACACAATACCAAGGCTCACTCTCTTGTCTCTGGCTAAAACCCATGCACAGGGGCACACAAATCCTTCTCTACTTGTAGATGCAGGTACAGTACCTACCTAAGCAATAATCTTGTATCTAGCTTCGGCTTTATAGTCAACGATGATGAAGTCTTGATGTGACTTCATATAAGTAATTAACCACAATTCGTTATAAAGCAACTGAGCTGCTAAATAACGTACTCTCGTTACTTTAGTTAACTGCGCGCGCTTTTCTCGGTTTGTGTTGTTCGTGCTTCGTTAACGAACCGTGAAAGAGCATTTTAACGATTGTTGGAGTTTTTCAGTGTTCTTTTGTTAATCTTCTGTTCGTCTTACTTTTTAATTTCAATTTATTTATGAACATGAATGAGAATGAGATGGAGAAGCAAGGAATCCAAGGATTCCATTTTTACCACCTCTATTGTGTAAATCTAAAGAACTCGTTCGAATATACGTTGGCTGGAAGAATCAGGCTTAGTAAGAATGCCTACTTAGAAGGCTATAAAACAGCAGCAAAAGCTATTATTTAATTATAACTGACATTAATGTCTTCTTGGTTGAGTCGGGAGGAAGACAAACATCTTATTCGAGAAGTTGTGAAGACAGATTTTCCTAAGAAATTAAATATTCTGGGAGAAAAGTATATTTATTGTCAGCAAATGTCGCGTGCTGAGGACAAACTCATAAGGAAAGTGTATTCTAAGTGAGCAAAAGATTTAATCAAAATTTCTCCAGTTATTCGAGAAATAATAATAAGCGATGTGCGATGAAGTTCCAGCTGCAAGAATGTTTGTTTAAGTGTTTCATTTAAATTATCTCCATTCTATTTTGCCCTAAGCCCACTTAACATACTATATATACACGTTTATAGAGAATATTAATAAACAATAATAACTTAAGTTTACCCGGCAAGATTATAATTTGCAATTTTAATTTGAAAGCATTTAAAAACAATTTTAATAGACACCTCCTGTCCCTCTTTCCATAACTACCAAATGCCCCCACTATGCGTTAAACATTATAAGAGCAACACAAATGCCATGCGCATATAATATATCTATAACCGAAAATATAAATAAAAAAAAATATAATATAAAATATAAAAAGTAAGTAAACATTGTAAGCCAACATTGTATGCCGACATTTTATGCCACCATAGTATGCCAACATTGTATCCCAATATTGTATGCCAACATTGTATGAAAACATTTTATACATGCTTAATATGCCAACATTGTATGAAAACACTGTATGCCAATATTGTATGCAAACATTGTAAGCAAACATTGAAAACATACTTTCTATGCCAACATTGTGTACAAACATTATATGTGAACATTGTATGTCAACATTGTATGCCAACATCGTATAGGTACATAATTTGTATGCCAACATAGTATGTTAACATTGTATGCAAACATTGTATGCGAACATTGTATGCCAACATTTTATGCCAAACATTGTAAGCAAACATTGACAAAATATTTTGTATGCCAACTTAGTACGCCAGCATTGTATGCCAAAATAGTATGCCAACATTTTATGCCAACATTGTATGCCAACATTGTATGCCAATATTGTATGAAAACATTTTATACATGCTTAATATGCCAACATTGTATGCCAACATTGTATGCCAACATTGTATGCCAACATTGTATGCCAACATTGTATGCCAACATTGTATCCAAACATTGTAACCAGACATTGAAACCATACTTTGTATGCCAACATTGTATGTCAAGATTGTATGCCAAAATTGTATGGAAACATTGTATGCCAACATTGTAAGCCGACATTGTATGCCACCATAGTATGAAAACATAAACATTTTATCCCAATATTGTATGCCAACATGAATGAAAACATTTTATACATGCTTAATATGCCAACATTGTATGCCAACATTGTATGCAAACATTGTAACCAGACATTGAAAACATACTTTGTATGCCAACATTGTATGCCAACATTGTATACAAACATTGTATGTCAACATTGTATGCCAACATTGTATGCCAACATTATAAGCCGAAATTGTACGCCAACATTGTATGAAAAGATTGTTTAATTAAGAAGAAGATTGAAGATTTTAACGTTCCATTGTTTGTTGACGTTTATTATGCTTACTTCTGAATTGTCAGAACAGAGTTGACATTTGCCGCCATTTTCAAACGATTTTAAACTCTCATAAAATTTGTTTATTGCTAAACTTTTTAAATCATATGAGAGTTTCGAGCTCATAACCTTGTAGGAAGTCTCCAATCGTCAACATTCTGCCTATACTAATACAATTTTTCTTCCTTAACTTGACGCAATGTTCTGGGTTACCCTGATACAAAACACAGAACTTCAACAACCCCATTGAGTTTGTTGACAAAATGCAATCAAACCTTTCGTGTTCCTTCATTTAATCGAACTAATTTCAATTTGAAAATAGACTAAGAACTAACAACCATGTTTGAAAACGTAAGTGACAAAATTTAAAACCAACGCTTTAGGCTCACCGTTTGTTGAAATTCAATAGATACTCCGCTTAATTACACCTGCTAACAGCCGATAAAATTCAACATAATCCATTTAGTTGACACAGATATTGTTAAAACGCGAATGCGCTTAGATTTAAACTCAACAATTTGTATAAGTATATGGATCTACTGCAAAAAAAAAACTAAAGTTAACTGGCAGCTACAAGAAACACGAAACGCCAAAAAGAACATAAAAATCAGCGACGACGACGCGGCATGCCACTACACTTAATATATTGGCGAAAGCGCCAACTTTTGCCAGCAACACTTTATCTACAAGTTCGCCGCGCCGCATCGCGTCGCGTCGCAGAGTATAAGCATACTAAAACGTATCTATGAGATACATATTCATAATATTGTGTATATGACTCTCAGTGTGGCAATGAGTTTGTGGCTTTGTGCCTATAATAATAATTGGTACCATTATCGCATTTAACACTGCTTAATACTATTTAGGAGCAATTTGCATATCGAAATACTGCGTTCAGTATTGGTTTGGTGTTTGTTTGGTGAATGAGTTCGTAGTTGTGTTAGGTCTGTTTTTATATCAAATGTATCTACACTTACATATATACCTATCAATAGAGAGACAAGGCTGGTTTAGGCACTTTGGGCTAAGTTTTATGGTTGCATGGTTATGATGACCAATAACTGCTGTGTTTGTTTTTTTATTTTTGCAGCGGGAAGATGTGAGGTTTCCTCGGAAGTGTTAAAAAACAATCATTAGGTTATTTATGATAAGTTGAATTTTAAAGGTTTCACACTGTTTAGTGGAAATTAAGTTATTTGTATCGTTTTGTTGATACATTTATAGGGGCAAGTTCGAGTACATTTGTAAAGCTGATTACGGTTAGCAAAAATTGGAAGTGAATTTTTCTGACAAATGTATTTATCAAGGTATAGCAACCGGCAATTAAAGTCTATACCATCATCCATAGATACAAACGATAGATTTCAAATATGAAACCAAGAACATCTAAACAATGCCCACCATCACTTTCTCATCGATTTTAATGAAACTTGTGGGCAGCATCTTTAAATAAGCGAGAGGTTTAAGGCCAAAATTCACAATCGACTAAATATTCACATTACGGCAGGTCTTGGAACAAAAAAAAAAGAAATTTCAAATGGACACCCACAATCTTTATATCGGTATCAAAACCGCGTATGACAGCATTATAGACAGCATTATGTAGAGCATCTCTGCCATATTCTTCCGCCTGTGGAACGATGATATAAAACGCATGCTGTTCCGTCAAGGTCTGTAAAAAAACTCGCCGACAGCTTTGAAGTAAAAAAAAAGAATTAGAAAATGCTTCTTCTTCAACATCATATAACGGGTGATTTTTTTGAGGTTAGGATTTTTATGCATTAGTATTTGACAGATCACGCGGGATTTTAGACATGGTGTCAAAGAGAAAGATGCTCAGTATGCTTTGACATTTCATCATGAATAGACTTACTAACGAGCAACGCTTGCAAATCATTGAATTTTATTACCAAAATCAGTGCCCTAGAAAAGTTGGCAGAAAATCCGCTTTTTTATCGACAGCGATGAGGCTCATTTCTGGTTGAATGGCTACGTAAATAAGCAAAATTGCCGCATTTGGAGTGAAGAGCAACCAGAAGCCGTTCAAGAACTGCCCATGCATCCCGAAAAATGCACTGTTTGGTGTGGTTTGTACGCTGGTGGAATCATTGGACCGTATTTTTTCAAAGATGCTGTTGGACGCAACGTTACGGTGAATGAACCGAACACTGATTTTGGTAATAAAATTCAATGATTTGCAAGCGTTGCTCGTTAGTAAGTCTATTCATGATAAAATGTCAAAGCATACTGAGCATCTTTCTTTTTGACACCATGTCTGAAATCCCGCGTGATCTGTCAAATACTAATGCATGAAAATCCTAACCTCAAAAAAATCACCCGTTACTTGAAAGAATATTGGAAGAACTCTCACGCCATCACAAGAGGCACGATCTTTCAAAAACGCCGACGATGTTGGCATAATTGGAAGAACTTTAAACTCAGAGACCAACGTCAGCGCTAGATTCAAATGAAATGAAATGTCTATCGCTGCTTCTTTGGACTAAGAGCCCTCTTTTGAGCGAATAAAGGCTGTGTTGTGCAAAAGAATGGACCTTGTCAAAAGCCAACGAGAACGCTTTAGGTTGCTTTGAGAGAAGAATGTTCCGGTTCCGTTGCCTTTATATGTTATTGTATTCCCTTCTACATTACCGGTTTGTACAGCGACTCAGACCCATCCAAAATAGTGAAAGTCCAACGTCTCATATTGTTTGGATCATATAGAACGTGTGGAAGAGGAAGAGGACCTCGAACCACTTCAAGTGCAAAACTGGAGTTAACTAAAGCTAGGTACTAAGAGCTGACTGGAGAAGCTTATTGGTTGAACTTGAGGCCCAGGTCTACCTCGGACTGCAGCGCCACTTAATGTAAGCTAAAGAGACAGGATCTTGAATTCAAGCTGGGTGATATTCATGATCTCGACAGGGATTACAATACTCCAACTACACTGCTTCGACTTAGGATTCCACTCTCCACCTGTAGGGTTTACGGGGTGGACCGTACAAAACTCTGTCAAGTTGGCCTCAGAAATCTTCGGCAGGCCATGGCAGGAATTTTGCTCATCGTTTTAATGTTTATTATACACAATATGTGCATTAGATAAATAGGGAAGGATCTAGAAAAAGTACCGATACTTTGTAGATGGAAGGTCTCCTTCCCCAAAACCAATGGTAACATCTTTGAAAGTTTCGTCGAATTACTCATATGTGTGGACACATAATTGCAAAAACACTTTATGCCAGTTACTTGAAACCTTTTTGTAAGGATTGTGGCGAAGCGGCTAAAATAAAATAGTTTTAATCACAAATAATAAGACGAACCACTCAAAGTCAACCTCTTTGACAGGAAATCTCCAAGGGTAGCTTACAGAAAGTTAGGACTCTATTTTTTTAGCGAAGCTAATTAAATGAGACCTACCCAAAATAGTAGATAGAGAGGGAGACCTATCCATGGGCAAAAGTTGATAAATATTTGAAGATTTGAAACGGCCACAAAATCCGAAAACAGAACTCAAATCATGCACACAAGTTCTTTTACGAATTTCTTCTGCTTGAAAAAACGCAAGGACGTTCAGTATAAATTTATTGAACATTATCTTAAATAAACTATCCGTGTCCTTATATGATCGCTGATACTCCACTGAACTCACCATTCCGCTGTAAGTCACGTACTTCTTCCCTGCAGTCCTATCTAAAGCCGAAGGCCGAACTAAGAACGTATACTATTTTGTACTATGAGATTCTTCTTGTAATTGCACCACACGAATGTGCAACGCTTTGCCTCACTCTGTTATTTTCACAAAACATAAACACAAAACAAATGTGACCCGCTTTTGAAATGTAAGTACATGTTATACAAAGTTAATATTTGTCATACGGTCATTTGAATGACGCTATATGTCACCCACAAATAAGGTTAGATCGTGTTTTAACGTCTAACGAACTTTGCTTCCATCATCGTACCTGAACAAAATCTTTTCGATGGATATCTACGCGAATATTTCATTTTCATTCCAAATCCTCCACAAAGTGGAGCAGGTCACCTCTTTATAATGTTGATAAAATCCAACATGTGTCTTTATAATTCAAATGATTATTACTTTTATAAATCCAGGTTGTTGCCTTTGCCTGTCAAAAACCCAACTTGATGAATGAATCAGAACTATTATTTTCAGCGTTTTGACTTTAAAAAAAGCCGCACCGGCAAAAACCCGTTTATTTGTTTTACAACCCGCAGGATGGCCAATATTCGTTCATTTATTAATTGCCTGTATCGCTGTTTACGTTCAAGCTTATCTTCTCGTCGCGTCGGTCTCGTCTCCGATGTTGGCCTGTATTAGCAAGGTACCTTTGTCTGATCGGTGGTGAACGACGATGCATGGTGCTGGTGTCGGTCGCTCGTGGCCAATGTGCCATAAGCCAAGCCAAGAAGGTGCGAGACGATAAAGACCCCAGCACCAGCAACAGCATCAGCACAGCACATGGCACAAAGGCGAACGAGAATTCACTTGGACACGAGCACGCGGCTTAATTGAGACCAAGTCAGTCGCCATCGTCGTCCATCCATCCCGCAACCAAACATGCTATGTATGTGGGGCTGGGGATATTTTGTATAACAAATACCGTGTCTTTTGGTACTCAACATTCCCCAGATATACCCACAAATAAGTAATAAATTCCCCCTACGGGTTAGGAGGGGAACAGTATATCGTCTTTGCCGATATAAATTTCTCTGGAACATGGATTTTACATTTGGCAATTATTATCACGGCAGAAGGTGGTGTGATCCTGGTTGTGCCAGTGGATCTATGGGCGTTTTATTGTTTCCACAGGCCTTGTGTGACATATTAATTGACACCTAGATGTTGAAGGACACTAATAAATAGTGAAAGATGCACTCAGCTTTTGAGCGCCTTTTAAATGCTTCACTGCCACTTGATTGTGCTTAATCGATCGATACAACTGCACCTCGTTGTTGTTTTTTTCTTATTAATTCCTTAATCCCATGCTGATGCTTGTGCATATACATTTCTTCACCTGGGAATTAACAAGCACAACATTGTTGCAACAAATGCAACATCAACAATTTTGTGCAACAAATTATCGATCGTGAGAGATTAAAATGATATCAAACGAGAGTTAATGTCAATTTTTGTTCATATTTTTAAGCCGCGCCGCACCGTGTGGCAGAGTAATAAAAGGACTTCTTTTACCCCTGCATTGCATCCGCATCATCGTGTCCGTTGATGGTTGAGTTCTAAGGCGAGAGAGCTCCCTGCTTCTTATACCACGTAACGATCAATTCGTTGATATGCCTAAGACATTAATCTCGTAATCAGATTATGGGAGCAGTTTTTCTTGGCTTTTCTCATTTTTTTTTTATTTAACTTCTTGCGTCTTAAAAAATTGTTTTGTGTTTTAGTTTTGTTTCTTTTGGTTTCATTCTCATGTTCGAATAAAAAAAAGAAATTGGTCAGTTTGCTATATGTGGAGTAATAGATTCCGTTGACATTTCCTCTTCAGAGCCCAGGGACCAGGAATAGAGTGGCATAAATGACATTTAAAATCAGAAACGGATACATGCATGTAAAGGTTATTTTTTATTCGTAATCAATCTGTCGATGTGGATTGACATGTTTGACAAACTTTTAGAATTTGTATCCGAGGGATACATAAGGTTTTAATTGAATTTCAACTGAACACATAGTTTCAAACGTGTAAGCCTATTCCCCGTGTTCAATGGTTCAAACGAGAATTAGATATGAGCTGATTTAATCACATTAGGATTTATGAATTAACAGTGAATGTTTGTGATGTTTATGTATGGTTTTTGATACGAGTTGTGAACTTCTGAAAATCAATTATCTTTGTGAATTTTTTTCTGAGATATTACAAAGAGTATAATTTCTTCTATCAAATACCTACCTTCCATTAGCTTGACATCTGCCTGAATTTGCTGGTTTTGTAAATTGTAAGAAATTATAACAAAACAAACATGCTACTAAGACACCTACTTAACAAATACACAAAAAAAAAACTGAAAACATAGCGTGTAAATTGTTAGATATTCTACTGCTAACCTACAATAATTTGTCAAATGATCACTATAATTGAATGTTTACCCATGCAGCACCTTTACTAAACCGACATTTATGAGAGCTTTCCTTAGAATTAGCCATCAATTATCTCTTATTTATCTAAACAACAACGAGAACACACGACGCACACATGCAAATAAATTATTATTGGTTACTCGATTGTCAGAAAAATAATTTGTCAACTTCATAATGGATACCGGATGAGAAATATAGGAATATTATATGCTCTTCCTAATGGTCACACAGTACCACTTTCACGCATTTTAAAGCCATTAATTGCGCATGGAATCTCTAAAGCACGATAAACTTTTATTGGGTTAAGCCGTAGTTGTGAAAATGATACCCTACTTGGCTTTTGGCTTAGTTTAAAAAACTCTAATATGGAAAATGAAGCTTTTCAGTACCTATTTCGTATAACTATACCTACCATGTTTTTGTGCTAAATCAGTGTCGGATCCATGGCATTTGATGGAATCAAAAACGTAAACTTTGTTTGTTTTTAAATCAGTATTTTTTTCATAACACGATGATCGGTTTCTCTTTGATCAATGTTTGCGATAAGTTAATAGGTTCAGCTGACCCTATGAACTTGCATTCTTTTAGATGCACTTGGAATCGTGAACCAAGAAATAAGACCGAAAGGCAAAGTAAAATAGATATATTCAAGCATCCGAGACGTTATTTGTTTGCGTACGCGAATCATAGAGTAGAGAATAAAAGGAGTGCTTTATGCATAGAAGTTTGATAGATATGCGATCACTTATGAAAATAAATTGCACGACTGGATCGCATGTACTTGCTCTTTTGCGCTGTCAGATCATCGAATAAAATATTATATGAAATATATTAAAAGTATTTTATGTTTTAAAGTTTTTATTCGATTTTTGTGAGTTTTAATTGTTCGAAAAAAGTAAGTACGTTATACCTATATTTATCAGCTGGAAAATTTAAATTCCAATTTATTTGTTTAAGAAATGTGAATAACAAAGAATTTTTCTTTGAAAATCGTAGGTATAGTTAAAAAATAAAAAAATAAAAAAATCAAAGATGACATTAATGGCTCACATTTAAAAATAAAATTTAAAACAAAAATGTTGAGCCATTTTCAAAAAATTGATTTTTCAAAAAAAAAGTGCGAAATTAGGTCGGGTTCCTTCTCTTTCGGAATTTTAATTTTGATTGTTATCAGTTAACCAGTTTTCAAAAAAAGTCGAAGAAAAAAAAAACGTCTTATGGAAGTTACCTACCATCTTAAAATTTTTACTTCCGATTATTGGTACTATAATGCAAGTTACGCATTCGTGTGGTAAACTTTTTACTGGCGTTAATAGGGACTATAGGGCAAGTTTAGGATTCGTCAATATTAAGAAATTGAGATAACAATCAAACATGACATTACGATCATAGAGAAATGCTTAAAAAGTCATTGACAAAAAATGTCCGTCTGTCTGTCTGTCTGCCTGTCTGCCTGTCTTTCTGTCTGTCCGGGTGTAGGTATATCGATCCGCAGCCTAAACGGGTTAAGCAATTGCGTTCAAATTTGGTACGTGTCTCTTGGCATTCTTCAGAGAGGAAATTGAAATTTTATTTTTAGGGCTAAAAATAACGGTAGGTACCTGCCATATAACGATTAAGGAAAAGTTTATTTTTCTCGAAAACGTAATCAAAAAATTCTAAAAAATTGCATAACAAAATTACACACAAAACATTTTTTCAAGAAACTAAAAATAAAAACAGGATTTTATCAAAACCGGTCCTACAATTTTCTAAATACTTTTTTCTTAAATTCTTTGTATTATAAAACATGTGATGGCATACTTCATTTTTACTAAGAACCGTTAAGTATTGTGGTTTTGATACTTTTTATAAGTTTTTTTCAACGTAAATATTAATTGTTTCTGTCAAAGATGTCATTGGGCACATAAGAGCAAGTACGTGCGACCCATTTTTTTTACTATAACTCCTTTCTGGTGCATATTAACGCAAAATGAATCAGTATGTATACTTGTGTAAATTAAATTTCCGACAACCAATAGAAATGGAGCTATGAAGCATAGCAACAAAATTCCAAATTACGATAAATTTGAAAAATTATATCCTTTTTCCAAGCCCTTTATCTCAGAGACGAATTGACATACAAACATGCAAGAATAGTCAAAATATAGGATGGACATGGACACTTCTTTCCGTAGCACTTGAGAAAAAAAACAGTAATTGATGATAAACCTAAGAACGGTAAAAAATGTTGCAGTTTTTGGTATCTACCGAGTATCTCACACATCATCATTAGGAAAAGCCTGCACTAAAGGGATTATGACTACCCTTATAATGTTGTTTAAGCACAGTGAGAACGTTAGGTAAATAGGAAAAGATGTAAGAGGAGGTACTGATGGCATATTCGTTTTAAAGTGTTGCATTTAAAAGTGGGAGGGAAAAACAGTGGCAATGCGTTCCACATTCGTGTGGTACGACTAAAAAAGAATCTCTGTGTTTGACTTTACGTCCGAAGTTGGGCTCAGCAAAATAGTTAATTGCATTAGTATTTTCAGATAATAAATCGTTAATAAATATGAAGAAGAGAGCCGGAGACAATACAAAGCCCTGGGGCACACCAGCATTTTTTTATGATTATCAGACTTAAATCCGTCCAACACAACTTGTATTGAATGGTGCGAAAGGTAATTACTAAACCAACGAAGAAGAGATTCGTCGAGTTCAAATGCACGCATTTTCGATAAAAGAAATATCAAGTGCAATAATTTTGCTTTCACCAAAGCGGTGAGCAGATTGGTTCCACTTTTCGGTGAGATATACAATCAGATCACAGTGGACCTGTTGCTACAAAAGCCGTACTGCCGGTCATTAAGGAGATTTTGTTCTTCGAGATATTTCTTGACTTTCATGACTTTAAAAGAAGGGGCGTTAATGCCGATAGTTTAAGGGAGAGGAAGATTCACCTTTTTTTTGGGATAGTCTGTACAAATGCTGTTTTCCATCCACTTGGAAACAGCCTAGAGGAATAGGACCGATGGAAAAGCTTACGCAAAGATTTTGCCAGCGTTGAAGAATACCTCTTCAAAACAATAGCGGGGAAACTATCCGGGCCAGTGATTTGTGTATGTTAAGATTTTTCAATACTCTAGCGACTAAACGAGTGCGAAAGAAGATTGGTCACATTAAATCATTTACGCTTTCAAGTACAGGAGGAGTTCTGATACCTGTTGGCAGCGTTGAGTTTGCCACAAATTACAAGCAAAATTCGCAGTCAAATTCAAAATCTCTTGCGTGTTTAAATTTTTGCAAGTTCATCTATTACTTCACTCAATTCCAAGCTTAATGCCACCTTGTTTTCTATCGCAATCTTATATATAAAAGGAAAAAGGGAATGTATGTAGTTTTGTATGTTACTTATGGACTCCTAACTTACTAACAGTTTGGGAAATATTTTCGAACTCTTGTACAAGCCAGAGACGTCCGTGTTTTGTCAGAAAATAGTCACCTAATTTTCGATCTACTGCACCGAAAAAAAATTCCTTCCTATCTTTCAAATTTGTCTAGTTTATGTCGTGCAACATCCAGTTGCATTGTGCCTTACAATCACATAGCTAAAATATTATTATTTATTATTATAGTGACTGGAATTGTATGAATTAACAACATTGCTGCATACACTTCCGTCACATTCAAGCACTCCAAATTCCTATATATGTATGTACCTACTTTTATCTTTACAAAATTGGTGAATGGGCAATGTTGCCGTCAGTTTAGGCACGATTAGACACTGAGGAATTGAAGTGAAAAATTAGATCCTACTGTAACACAATATTTCATATGAAACTGTTGTTCCAGTCATGCTGAACAAATTTATTGGAATCAAAAAGTCGAAAATTTTACAAACTGCATTCATAGCGATAAAACGCACCTACTTCAACTTGATTTATCATTAGAAAAATTTTAAGAATTAAGAAAAATATAGTAGATACCAGAAGGATGGATGTACGGAATAGAATAAGTGGAAACTTGATGAAATATGGTGGGAGAGGTTTTTGCTCGCAGTTTCTTTGTAAGCATACTTTTTGTTGCACTTGCGATTGCACTAAAGAAAGACAACTCATGAATATTATCGTTTGGTCGGTCAAAAGTAACAGGGATTGCAACTGAAATATATGAATATTTTTAGTATAACAACATCGGTCGTTTCGAAATTTACGAAGATGAACACCTGGACCAAATATGACGCAGCGCAATCATAAAACCTATTGACGACCTATCTTGCCTTCATCATCGTCGTTCCTAAATAGTGGTACCTAATTGCAACCGAGGAGGGAGGACGTGTACTTAAATTAAGGTAGGTAGAGGAAACAAAAATTATTAAAAGAACACAAAATTTATTAAACGTCCAAAAAATAAGTTTGTTAGCAAGCTTGAGGTTTTCTAGCTTTGGGAGCTCGCTCCACCCCTTTTTCAAAGCTGAGGGGGCCGTTTGATCTTCGGGGAAGTAATGTCGAATTTCACCTTTTTTCATGGTTGAGTTTACTTCTATGAGACATGGTAATAAGGTCGAGAAAAGGGAATTAATGTCAAAAATTAAAAAAAAAAATATAATACAAAATATATAAACAAAATCAAAAAGAGAAACATTTAAATCGAAATAGATAGGTAATAGGGTTGGGTTTGATATCCTGTTTTCTTATATTTTATTTATTTGTTATTCATATTCAACTCTGTACATTTAATTAAGAATATGATTCTTTTGCGTTCCCGTTTTTAAAAATGCCGTTTTTTTAAATCCCGCTTTTTATAATCCCGTATCTTATTTTTATATAATCCCGCTTTTGATTTTGTTTCAAACATGTTTTTTTTTATTTTTTATTTGACTTCAAAAGTAGGATAATAAGAATTTAAAAACAAGTAAAATAAAAATAGATTTTGTAGTTTACTTTTTTTATATAATAAATATTACATTACTAGCATGTGTAATGCGGGCATGCTGCATTATGGAACAAACCTCCTTGCCTGGGGTCACTCCATGATTTGAAGTAGGTGCGAAGTTGAGTTATCTGCTGATTTTCAAAACAAGCCTCACATTGCCGTCGCACGATTTTTTCAACTGTTCTGTTCAAAACCACTATAGCTCCGCAAAATGAGTTTTGTTTTTTTTTTTGTTTTTTTGAATTTACAGAATAATAAAAAATCGAATATAACTAACACTAACATCTATTGTATTTACTATTTAACTTCATAAAAATATTTTGTAAAAATAAAATGGGATTAGCGGGATTATAATAGATCGGGGTTTAAGAAAAAGGGATTTTAAGAAAACAGTAATTTAGAAGACGGGATCTTTGAAAAACAGGATTATAACAAGCGATATTCCGATACGCTCCCAGGTAATTAAGTCGAAATCGTATTAAACGTAAGCGAATACGCTCATCAGTAAGTTAGCATGCAAACAAGGTCTGGTAATAGGTAAAGAAAAAATTCTTTACAATGCACAATGCAAGTTTTGTTTGGTTCATTGTTATCGAATTGTAATCGAATGATTCCGTTCTTTAATATTTGTGATTCGTTTACTAACAATAATAAGAAGAAATTTAGTTAATTAATTAAAATTATTCTATTTAGTACATATATATATGCACTTGTATTTAATTGGAATGAGTTTTTAATTCACTAATAAAGCGACTAATATAAAACTAAGACGATTAATATTTATAAAATAATTTAACACCAAAATTATTGGAATTCCACATTATTTCAATTTGAAATGGAAATAAAGCCAATTCGACCTTATTACCTTCGACTTTAATTCACGGCACCCGTAAAGATTCTGAATCAAACACATAGTTCGGGAGCCAGCGACAGATTTGTATGACCAAGTTCCTCTCAAACGATAATTAGTGAAAAGCATCAGGGAATAGTATTATAAAACCTCGTGAACGTCAGTTGCGGTTCCGTTGATGGGATGGTTCGTGGTAGCCTCCCACGCACGACGAATTTAATTCTAGTTTGTTAGTCATTTCCTCCCGACTAAAAATTTGTCAAACCATAGCTTATCCAACGCAGGTTACATTCACGAGGTTTTATAATATTATTCCCTGATGCGTTTCACCAATTATCGCGTGAGAGGAAATGATTGACCAATTTTCACCTGGCTCCCGGACTAACAGATTACTAAATGAAAATATCGAAATAAACAAAGTTGGCCATATTGAATGTTTTAAAACACCACGATGATTATCGAAAGAACTCATTCTTTTTCTGCCTTCATGAAAAGTAAGTCGGTAGTGCTTTCTTTTCATTTAATACAATTTTCTTGGTTTGTGTGCTATACCAGTAGTTTTATTATGATTCTGGATTCGAAGTTGTTGTCAACAAATACGGGTAAAACGAGTAATACAATATTCTAAAGTACTTTAAACCACCGAGTAAGAACAGTGCTTCAGCTCCCCCTCCGAGCAATGAGAATTCGTACAAATCGTCTGTAGACAGACAGAGTCGACCCTCAAAAAGACAAAAAACCCAAATTTTCACAAAATAGTGAAAAACGTTATTATTGTTATTATTATTATTTTGTTCCCCTGTAACAGTTGTCTTTTGCTGTTTTATTGTTCTTGATTTTACTTGCGGTTATATATACTATAGCCGGGCCCGCGGCTTTGCTTTAGCCTGAGTCCATGGATACAAATATCGTGTTTTAGTTTTTTTAAACATATTTAATTAGAAGTAAAATAAAAACTTATAATAACTACGCCATGCCATTTGTTTTAAAGTAGAAGTACGCAATAACACTATGTATAGCATGGATGTGACGTATGTTCTGTTATTTTGCGTGATGTGGTACGTACATTTTTTCTTTGGCCAATTTACAAAGTCTTAGGTAATGTATTTGAAAAAAATGTGGCCTCTATGTTTCTCGAGTAAATATCCTAATAATTCAAAAAAGATTTGTTCAAATTCGTTTTGCTTCAATTTTATTATATGGTGATATTGATTTATACGGCAAGTTTAAGATTCGTAAATAAAAAAAAAATACAATCAAACATGACATTACGATCATAGAAAAGTCTAAAAAATAGAGGCAAAAAATGTCTGTTTGTCTGTCTGTCAGCCTGTCTTCTGTCTGTATGGGCTTATAACATCTAAGCGTTCAATGTTGGTTTGTGTGATTCGTTTGGCATCCTTCAGAGTGAGTTTTGAAATTTTATTTTAAGGATCAAAATAATGGTAACGGATTAGAAAAGGTTTATTTTTTCGAAAACGGCTGCAAAGATTTTGATGAACATTTTTTAAGAGTATTTCAGTAGGTACTGGCTCTCATTTGATAAAAAAAAAAAAACAATATTTTATCAAAATCGGTCCAAAATGAATTTTTGCCAAACTGAATAGAAAAGTCTTAATCTAGTTGCATTCTTATTCTTACCAACGCAGGTTTCCTTAACAGTGGATATACACTAAGTACTTGTATTATATGGGATAAATCTTTAAATTATAGAAATTTCTTTTTTAAGATATATAGGTATATTATACGAGTAAAATTCAATTGCATTTGAATTTCATTAATTTTAACATTAGAAAGTTGCAGCAACATCTTTCAAAATCGAAAAATATAGGAGTAGTTGAAATATCTTTAAAAAGAAATATTTACAAAATTAAGATGAAAAACTTATTTAAGATTTCCTTTTTAGATGAAAGCAAATTTGGTTGATTGGTTTTACACAAACTTCATTTTGTTGCTTATTTTAAGCAAATGAATATTTAACATACTGGGTGGGTCGGTGAGCCAGTGGGCCCTGGACCCGTAGTTCTTCGAGGGCCCGATGTTCTTCAAATAATCACGTACATTTGGGAAAACTGAATTTGACAACGGAAACTCGCAGGAATATCAATTCGTGCATTAAATAAATGTGCAAATTTTAATGTGTTTTAATTGCATCTACATTTTTTATCGCACATGAAGCTGAGGCGCGATCATTTTGAAATTAAGTTCAAAATCTCGCCTCACAGACAGTTTTGTGGAGAAATATGCTGTTTACGTAGAATCAAGAACTATCGACTGAAATTATTAACCTGAAAAAACCTTTATGGAGCAAACTTCATATCATGTCGTCCTCCATTTGAATGTTGAATGAAATCACTTTACATAAATTGGACACACTTTTTACGTACCTTTATATAGCTTTGCACATATATTGTACATTACCAAACTCAAACGCTGAGCGATCTTGTAGCTTTTGCTTTGTAGCAAGGATCAAAAAATATCATCGTGCCAAACAAGATTATCATTATCAGGAAAAGCAAAATTTTGCCTGGAATCGGAATTGGCTAGGAAATTAGAATTGAAAACCATGTTCAACATTTTTGAATCGGCCAAAGTAAGAAAAGTTTGTATACCACAAACAAACAAATGAACACAGAAAACACAGACTTTTATTCAATCAAAATGGATTTCACCAATTTAGTTTTCATTAGACTTTAAAAAAGTTGTCTACTAATTATAAGATTGAGTCTTATTTACGATTATGCAATTGTATTTTTTTTGTATACATGGTTTTGGTTACCACCGGGCCCGAATATTCTTTTGCATTTCATCGATTTTCTAAATAATTTTCTCATTTTTTGTTTGTGTTGAAAACGTTATTGGTATCTTCAAAAAAAAAAATAACAAAATAATATCTTAATTACAATTTATTAAAATAAAAATATGTTAGTCAAGTTTATATATGTAGTTTCGACAATTATGTTTTCAAATTGACCAGTATATTAAAAGCATTACAAAAAAAAATTAAAATAAGCTTTTGTATACCTAAGACTAATATTTTTAGATATCAACCTTTACCAATTTTTCAAAAATGAACATGAAATACCTATTTACTGTCAAATAAAACTGATATTAATGGACATGGCTCACTTCCAATTTTTTTTCATTTCGTTTCCGGCTGAACTGGTTCTTTCTTTCTCAGTCCCAATTTTGAAAAAAACCTAAAACATTTCAAAAATCGCTTTTTAATTTTTTTAAATGTTTTTTTCGAGGAAAAAACTACTCCGGTCAATTAATTAAAAAACAGTAATTAACAACTAATATATAAACTATAAAATAAATGTATTGGCGCGACAGCTCCTTAAGGAGCCAAGGCCTAGTGACTTATACTCTCAACCATTCCTGTGTGTGTGTTGTTAATCTGCAAGAATGGACTACTAATATTTTAACAGTAAAAATAAACATCCTTAAAATATTAAATCATATTTTTATCAGATCGTTGTGATCTATAATTTTGTAAGGGTCTCTCTATTTCGAAGTCTCTATGTAAGATTCTAAGTAACGTAGGAACGAATAGTTTTATTTGCAGAAAAGCTTCGTTCATTTTCGTGAAACTAGCACGATATAGGCATTAATAGAAACGTCATTTTTGTCTGCTAATGCTTATCACAGAAAGGAGGTAGGTACGAAAACAAAGGGATCTATAAAACTACGACAAGCAATTATGAGCACTATTGCGTTTCTTGTAACTTTTATTTCGGATTTGACATAAACTTAAGTTCACGTGTGAAACAAAGCAAAGCCATATTTTTGTTTACATTTTGTAAACGTTATGTTCCTAATACACAAAGGAGGGATTAAAGTTTCAAAGGTTTTATTTAGTACACTTTTAAGCCCTGGTCATCATGCTGTTATTTAAGAGATATAGAAGCCCGTCGGCTTTTTAATATTTAAAATTTCTTCGTTAATGATAAATTTCAAGTAATTTTTTTTTTAAATTATAGGTACATAGAACCTTTAAGAAGATCTCAGTTATATTGATGCACTCTGAAGGCAGAAATTACAATATTTATACGCTGTTACTTTATGTAAGCCAAGGAAGAGATTTTAGAATTACCTATTTAGGTACCTACCTACTGGTTTGCTTGCAGGTTTATGTTTCATTATACGTACAATGTACGTAACACAAACTACCGTCGCATTTTTATTCTTTTGCTAGTGACGCAACCGCCATTTTAGTTTTTGAACAACCTGACAGTTCTACAATTCTCCAAAAATAAATAAATGAAACAATAAAAGTAACACAAAATACTTAACAACGTCACTTCCGTTTCAATTTAATTTTCATTTGCCCTAATCTGGCTTACAACACTCATTCGCCTTATAGCCCTCCACTCCCGATCCCCGCGACCGACGAAGGTAGGACGAACAATTTAATTTGATTCTTCCTTCTTTTATCCTTAAGTATCAATCCAATTGAGTATTAAATTTGTAATTCACTGAACCACTCAACTGTAATCGGTTGGCACTTGACATGTGAATCACAATAAAGCATTGAATTGACAAGGTGTCATCTTTCAGTCCGAGTCATTTAAATTCTGTCCTCTCCTTATCCTCCTCCAAAACGAATAACAAACACTAATAACAACACACACTTGCACACTGTGGCAACACGAGTCGAATACCTATGTATGCAGGTAGGTATTAAGTTTCAATCCAATTCGAATGCGAAGAGGAATTTTGACAAAAGACTTGACCGCACAATTTGACAGATTAGGTAGGAATTTTTTTTTCTATGCCTAAACAAAATTTATGTACATACATACTTATTTATCCTTGACTCACCATTACTACAAATGCTGTGGCTATCCAGGTTTCCACTGGAATCGCTGTCACTGTCGTCGTGGGTACTTGCTCGCCCCCCACTGCTACCACCACCCGGTGGTACGCTAAGGTCACGCGGTCCCTGTGGCGATGGTGACCGACCGCTGCGGTCATGATCATCATCTAGATCACGGTGATGGGCAGAATTGTAAGCCGCCGCTGCTGCCGCCGCTGCAGCTGCAGCCGCCGCCGCATGATGTTGCAGATGGTGAGGATGCGCATAATGAGAATGCAGACCGTTTGTGGGACCATTATTATTAATAACACCACCCCCACCGCCGCCGCCGCTTCCACCGACGACATGCAGCGAATGCGAGAGTGGGTGTTGCAGGTGTGGATGATGTGAATTTAGGTGGTGGTGATGATGCGTCGAGATGTGGTGGTCACTGGAGTTATCATTGCCATTCATGGCGGCATTAGCTGCTGCCGCTGCCGATGCTGCCGCCGCCGCTGCTGCTGCACTGCCAGCTAAAATATCCGTTATCATAAAACGCGATCGTGGCGGTTGTAATACCGCCATCGATCCACGTTGAACTGGCACTGTCATTGCCGTCGCCGTCGTGTGCGTCGTCGTCCCTTCACTGTCACTATCGCCGTGGGCGTCCCTCGTTATTCTTCCGGTGGCCGTAATTGTGGCTGCGTTAAAGGGTCGTGTAAGTCTCGACTCTATACTTTTGAACGGAGAACAAGAACTGTTATTGGAAGAGTTCACGCAAATGTGAACCGGTCCTTTTGAACACTAAAATGGCTCAGGTCGTTGAAGCAGCATTCGGTTCACTCTTTGACACATCACATTAAATCACTTTGTTATTGAATTTTTCTGTTTCAATCAATTAGAATCACTTTTTTTAGATAGGTACCTATATTTTTTTATTCAAAATTATTATACATGAAGCTTCATAAAAATGTAATCCAAATGGTGCTTCACAAATCACTCAAAAAATATATTTTCCGTAAACGTGTCAGTAGCAAGCTATCAATTTAAATTGCCACCATCAGTCCATTGAACTAAAACAATAATTTAAAATCCCTATTCATTCAAAAAGTATGACGCTTAACGTTTGACAACCGAACGGGCACGCTGTCGAATCGACACTAACAACATGGTGAATAAACAAGCCCCAATCTTTTTGACATTTACCACGTTCTTACCACGATATATGTTGTTCCACTCATTGGATTCAAATCAAATAGGAATTCTTACAGCTGTCTCTTTTTCACTTGTAGAGCCACAGAGGCAGGAAGACACATCCCATTTAGCCCAATGAACACATTAGACCGGAAAAAAGTGGAAAAAACAACCACCATCATTTATGGAAACAAAAACTCCCAGTTAAACGGTCTTACAAAACACAGTCAATAGAGGGCACAGGCTGCTTGCTTTGTTCTCTTTCCTTTGCCTGCTATTCACAGCTTGTCCTACTCTGGCGTGGAGTAATTGAAAGTAAATTCATTGATGGATGTGAGGCAGAACCGGAATGTGTCAAACTACCTGTCACTGCAGCCAATCGTGTCAGAGTTCCGTAGAGAGTAAAATTATAGCAAACAAAATGATGGTGGTGAGTTTGCTATAATCTCTCATTGAAAATGTACTAGATCAAGGGAGAAATATTAACCAAAACCAAAGCGCATGCATTTTGTTTAAGGGGCGGAACTTCGTTGGAGACAGGTTTTTCTGGCTCTCGTTCTAAATGACAGTTGGATGAATTTATTGCTACTCTATTACACAGTAAGCGGTTAATCTGCACCTTAGGCTCTGTATATTGGAGATTGGTGTGGACAATATAGCATAGCAGAATGGGAGAGTGCATTTTAATGGCAATTAAAGCAATAGTTGTTCTCGTTATTCTGGTTTGTGATATATCAGTGTAATGGAGAATTGCAGGGCATGGGATAATAATTCGATCGCCCACCAACCCACATATCTTATTTGACATTTTATTTGATAGAATGAGAAGAGTGATGTGGTGAGCCGAAAGAAGGGTGGGCAATCACAATCCTCCCCTTCTTCAAGAGAAAATTTGTGCTAATTCACCTTTTGTTCGGTTTTTAGAGCTTTTTGAAATGTTATTTTATTTTTTGGTGCGTGGGAGATTTGAACGTTGAACTGAAGTTTAACAATGTGTTAGTGTTGGGAGGTATTTTAAGTATTTTTTTATTTAATTTTTTGTTAGTAATGTGATTGTGTTTTGTAAGAGCTCTTGAGGGAAAATTTGTAATTGGAGCACTCTAATTAGTTAGCTCGTTAGTAGCTGTTAATAGGGTGAAATTGTTGTTGCTTCCAGGTGTATATTTGGAGTTGAAGAATATGGTGGGCACCATTACAAATAATATTGCTTTAGATTTCCTTGTAAGTATTTGTTGGGTCTTCTTCGACTTAAAATGTTGGTGACGATAATTTTCGGGAGGGAAGGAAAAGAATGTTTTTTCCTTCTTTCTTCATTGTTCATTAGTGGAAAATGGAAACGGTAACGGAAACTAATCAAATGAAAATGGTAATTGGAACAAAAACGAATTCAGTCATTCAGGCCTTAGATTGTAGTTACCTAACTGTAGGAGGTAAAGTTTTTCTGACTGTTAAGAAAATGTAATTATGTGAGTAGGTGCATACATGTGTGTGGGGAGACGCAGCGGAAATACGTTTTTAGGAAGTAAATAGTTGAATATCGATCAAACCTCAAATTGCTTGAATTTCTTCAACATAGAAGCACCAGGTAGATTTGATAAAAAAAAAACATTTTGCTACGATATGCGGCAAATATCAATTCTGTTTTGAAATTTGTGAAGTAAATACATAGGTAGATGCAGAAGCAGAATACACGTCAATTGAACGCTATACCTACAGTTGTGGATCCCGAAACAAAATTGGGAGAGGGGGGGGGGGGGTAAGTATCTAAAATAGATCTGCAAAAAAGAATGCAAGTTTCAGTTCAAAAAAGTGAATAAACTGTAAATTGTAAACTAATGCAAATCCTTTCAATAACGGATTTGCACCAAATTTATGAATGACCAAAAATTACGGCAAAAAATGTTTGCAATGTCCCAAAGGCAGTACCTAGGTACACAATTTTGGCCATTTGTAAAAAATATTAAAAACTCCTCTTCTGGACCGTTCAATACAAGTTGTATTGGACGGATTCAAGTCTAATTCCCATAAAATAAATGCTAGTGTGCCCCAGTCTCCGATCTGTCTCCTCATTTTTATAAACGATTGTCTATTACTTCTATTACTTCTTCAGCTTTTTCGCTGTAATGTGAAGCTCATTTCACTCCGATTTATACAGCATTGCCAAATGGGGTAATATGAATCGTGTGCGGAGTTTAATGCTATATTCCCATTGTCTTGTCTGCGTGTGAACGCTTCTTAAAGCTTAACATACCCCCATACAAAAATTTCACTCGAAGTAGCCAGCTGCATTCCTCCCCTTAAAAGATTCTTCCGTAATACTCGTCTTCGTCTCGCAAGGAATGCTAATCAGTTTACCCTTGAGCCTAATTTCGGACCTACCGCGAAATAATAGAGATTCTTTTTTTAACTGAACAACACGAATTTGGAATAGTTTACCCGGCTATTTTGATTTCCAAGCATGCAAAACCAAAGTTAATCGCCTCCCTATCATCCTAATTCTAGCGCAGTGTACTTGCATATTACATTAAAACATTAAAAGGGAAACAAATAGTCCCTTGTGCGAGCGTTAATATTAAAAAAAGTTAAATTTGCCCTTTAAAAATTTAAAAATTTTATAGGTTTGATTTTTTTCTCATTTTTGGATATTTTAAAATATTTTTGTTGGTTTTGGAGCCGCATTCTACTTACTTTGTGGCAATAGGGTCTTCTACGTAAGATACAAGTACGCTCGAAATCTTATTTTTGCTTCACAACTTGAAATTTTACTATCTGTATCGATCTTTAAGTAATCATAAGCTAATACAATGTTTAAACTTATATTTCTCATAAAACAAACGCATTTAAAATGCGGCCACCGAAAAGTTTGAAAATCCATGTCGTTGGACTTGTACACACATAAATCAGTGTACTATTGTGTCATGATTGTTTGCCTGCCTTTAAAACGTGAAAACAGAAGGCCTCTCGTTAATCTCTTTCAAAACATCTAAATAATTTTCGGTTGAGTGTTTATAGATATCCGAAGATAAAACGCTTTTGTTAATTTGATATAATGTGTCCCCAAACATTTGTGCCCTTTGGCTACCTGGCTTTCTAATTCTCATTGTTAAAATCATAAAAAAAATCTGTAATTTTTTAACGCAACAATAACTCGGAGAGGGTTAGTGTTCCATTCAAAAAATTACACACTCCTAATTAAAAAAAAAAAAAAAAAACATATAAAGACAAATAAAAATGTGCGTTTTAGCTGACGGCCATTTCCATGTCATAACTGCGCTCTGCGCAACGGTCCGTTGAACAGTTGACAGTTTTTAGGACATTTCACCTGTGAAAAACTCTGCAACCCCCGAAATTCACAGTTCAAATGAAATCCAAAATGCTTTATTACGCGGAAATCTCGGGTAATTAATTCGTGGCAAAGCGAGGGCGGAAGGACGTACATATAGCTCGCTTTGGATATACCTATGGATATGGCCATCACCTTTACCAACTCGTTACCATCTAATTGCGCCTCAGAAAGCCTAATTTAGGAATAATAACGGGCGACATGAATGTGTTAATTGGCTCCTTGTGTTTTGGACCATTAATATGGGTTCCCTTTAGGAGGCCTTCGGGTTCAGTTGGAACCCGCATAGCTCCATCGAATAGGCATAAGACTTGGTCAGAAATGACTCAATTTCTAGAGCGTGATGTGAATGATGATGATTAATTCATTTTCGTTTGGTTTTAATTAAGAGAAAATAAATAGACACTGAGATATGTCACCGGTGTTTCTGCTCATTACGACATGGAGGAGTATATTGGATTGTGGGCTTTGATGATGTGAAAGGTGGCCATAATGTGTTTTTAGGCAGTAAGTGTTTTCTTTTCTGTTCGGTACGGTGGTGGTGGAGGTGAGCGATTGCTTTGAAACAATAAAACACTTATTCACCTTTGATTCGCAGGTGGAACCCTAAGTAATAAATGTCAATGTCTATATCTGGTATAGCCTGAGTTGAGGAGAACACTTGGAGGAAAACAATGAATCAAGAGTTCGTGTCGGTTTATGAATTTTGTGAAAGTTATATTTCTGATTGGATTGTAAGATTAATCTTAAGGAAACGATCATATCGTTAGCAAGAATTCGCAACTTGAATTCTTTCAAAGCCCAAGAGGATAACAAATTGTTTTGAAATCGAATTTGTTTTACAGAATTTGCTTTCAAAATAATTTTTTTTTTAAACTTTGTATTTGAAGTTCTACATTTAAAAATTCTGCAAAATATAATTTTATTTTTAAAGAAACAACTTTTTCCACCAAACACAGCGCAGAACCAATTAGTTTTTTGAAATAAACTACCATTTTCCTTTTCAAAAAATGCTCCCTAACCTGAAAGGAAGGCTTTACACGGCAGTTGTTCGTCTAGACAATATACAAGATGTTTGAGATGACACCAGTAAAAACAAAAGGTGGTCACATAAGGAGCAAAAAAGTCCGAGATAGCGTCACTATTAAAAATACAATATTTGATAAAAAACTTGGAAAAATCCTAAACCTGAAGGCTAGTTCTTAGTTCTCAACTTTTAGTAAATAAAATTGTCAATGATTATTAATTAGCAAAAGCCGACACTAAATGCTAAATATCTCTCTGGTTTCCTATATTCATTAAATGATCACGAATTGTATATAGTGTTAAAATATTTCGGCACAGAAACAATTAATTCAGATTCTTAATGATGAACCAAAAAAACTAGCAGATTTCCGTAGACTTGACTGACGGTTATATAGGGAAACACGATTTTTAAGAATTTTATTTGGGTAGCATTGATCTGAAAAAAGACAAGGAACTAACACTAAGCTTTAGATAGTTTAATGAATCTTTCATGTCCCATAGTCCAAATAAGAGGCATAAAAACCTCATTGGTAAGACTCGAAACAGCTCATTAAAGATTGTTGAAAGCTCTCCTACCGATATGCGATATGATTTCTGGCATATAACCGCCTTGGCAGGCTCGAACGTAGTCTAATCTGGAGGTCCAATTTTCGATGACTTTTTCCAACATCTGTGGCCGTATATCGGCAATAACGCTGTCCTCCAAGTGGTCAATCGTTTCGGGCTTATCGAGGTAGCATCGTTTTTAAAGAAGTACAGACCAATTATTCCACCGACCCATCAAGCACACCAAACAGTCAGTTTTTGTGGATGTGACGGTGTCTCAACAGCAACATACACTTGAGGATTATCATCACTCCAAATACGGCAGTTTTGTTTATTATTCATTCAACCAAAAGTGAGATTCATCGTTAAACAAAACTCGCTTATGAAAATTGAGATCAACGGCAATCTTGATCATTCACCGAATCTACGCCTTGCTAGGTGCTCCTGTGGCTCAATTCTTGCACGACCTGGATTTTGTAGGCACGCAAACCAAGATCTTTCCACAAAATCTTCCATAAAGTGAATGGACACAATCAATTTCAGGTGATGTGAGGCATCGGGACTAGGGATATGACGCTTCCACCATCTCTTCATAAAACTATTTTGTTAGCCATTTTTGATTATTTAAATGTCGACGACGACGTGAGAATTGAAATTCAGTTGTCGTAAAGGATACCATAAGGATACATATAAAGAATACATATTGGAAAGGTTATGTGGTATTTGTAATGTATTTAAAGCAGAACAAAACAATTAGAATATAATAAAAAAAATACAACTTATATTCAACAATATTCCAAAAAATTATATGAACAACAAAAAATCTTCTCCAGGCGTTTCAAATATCTTTTCATTACCTTTAAAACGACAAACATGGTTTATCTGGTTTTAGCCTCTATCTCAATTACAGTTGTATTTTGTTGATCGGTTTTAAACATATTTTACGAAACAAGTCAAGGAAATATTGAAATGAAACGAAAACAAAATCAAAAATTAAAAAAAACTTTCAGGGGTTTCAAAGCCAAAATACCATTCTTGGATACGCAATTTAAATTTTTATAATACATTCACTACGGACTTCAAATAGATGTAATCCGTTTGTGCAATTTTTCGCTTTTTCAAAAAAAAAAAAAGGCGGAGGCCTCTTAATATCGCTTATGGAATCAACTATATATGCATATACGACAATGGCTTCATTTATGAGAGTAGGATGGGCATAAGATTATTTTTTTTGTTGGTCATCGCAAACATGAAAAAGGATTCTTTAAAACAAGACGAACATTATTAATAGAAAAAACAAAGAGAAAAGCTCTGAGGTGGCTTGGTTGAGGAACAAAAAAATCAAAGTAGGAGGGCATCCAGGTTGAGAAGGGCGGTAAAAAACCATGAGCTCTAAAATAAAGATAAGTTTATTTATGAGAAATTTAAATGATGGCTTTGCTGTAATTAGTATCCCACCAAAAACATTTTCATTTTCATGTAAAATGTTGCTATATTGGGCAATATACGATAAGAGAATCGAGTAGGGACTACTTACTTATTAATCTACTTTTTAATTTTGGGAATTAAAATCAAAATTGATTTTGCTAATAAGCCTTTTAAGTCAAAGTCCAACATACGGAAGTTACAAGAGAAAATCTCGGTTTCCACGAATTTATTATACATAAATATAACTTGATTAGATTAAGATGCCCTCTTCTGCATCAACGTTTTGACACCCTCTGCATAAGCCTTGATGTGCTATTGCCTATTCTGCTCATGTAGCCCCCCCCCCCCCCCCCATTGAGTTGTACCTCGTAAGAATACCAAACAAAAGGGACATTTGAGGTCTATCTAGCTTTTGAACGTATTTTAATGTAAGACTTCTTGTGACTTGTCGAGTTTTGGCCATTTCTCGTTTGCGAGTTTGAGGAAATTATCGTTAATTCTAATTTTCTTATTTTCCATTGGCTCAGGTACCCAAGGTACATTTTGGCTTGGTTCCATGGATGAACCGTTTTTGTCCAATTCACCAGCCCTTTCATTTCCGTCACAATGTCACAGTGTCCGGGACCCATCGGAGGGTAACAAGGTTTGTTTCACTGATTTGTCGAAGAACGTTGCAACAGCGGTCAATCAGTTTGGAGACGATTTACGATTGACTAAACATGCGTATGTCAAAATTGACCTGATGATGAATGGTTTTTGGGCTAGAACCCCAACTCTTACCAAAAAGTCTACTGCAAGTATAAAATGCTATTGAAGCTTTCCTTTCTCTTTCTTTGATATTTTCTTTCCAGTCTAGTTTACGGTCTAATACTATCCCACGATATTTGGTTGTACTACATATATATACGGAATGGTGTCCCTATTAATGTGGGAGCAGTTATATTTGGTACGTTTTGTTTCCATTCAATCCGCAGCTATTGGCCCAAGTTATTGAGTTTATCAAGGTCAGCTTGCAGAAGTTCGCACAGGGTGGCAATAAACTTACCTGCTGACATTGAGACAATGTCGTCCGCGTAGGCCACTACTTTCATGGCGGTAAAACTTAGTTTGACTAAAATCCCGTTGATGACCTGATGTCCAGCTTAGCTAAGAACCCATTATGTGCTATGATTGAAGGAGGTTGGTCTATCGTTTGATACAATGTAGATACATATACAACTATTAAGTAAACTTCAGGCATGGGTCAGTCCGAGAACATAAGAGAAGGTTTTTAAGACCAATAAATTAAAAATGTCTAAAAATAATAATAAAACTATTAAATAGGAAAATTTCCCAATCAAAGTTGTAAATTGCTTTCTTCGTATAAATCCTAGAACCCACTAACCACACCAGAATCGACCAAAAACCTTTTAATTTGCATTACACTGTTATGAATATCATGGCTTCAGAAAAGTCAACATTCGTGTCAACTTCACAATCCATTTAACTGTGCCTAGGTCATACGAAATAATCTTAAACAATCATTCGCAAAACAAACATCCAACAGCTTAAATCGTAACCTGGTATCTTCCATATCGACACTCAAAGGCTTATTGACAAAACCGACAGAAGCTTATTGCCATAAACAACGTCATCCATTACAAGTGCATAAACAATTATAAAACACCCATTCGCCAAAGTAATGTCCATATCAAAGAGAATATATCCAGATCCACATGGCGAAGTGGCTCAAATATTTGCCAAACAGTTTCGTTCCACAGCGTGTGTTCGGCTCGGAGTGTAATACTATTAGTAGGGGCCTTACAGTAATCCACCATGATTACTAGGCGGCCATTAAAATACAAACATCCGTGCAGTCGCCAAACCGTCCGTCGTCGGTTAGATGGGCTAGAGCCTGGCCAAGGGACTGGATTGCACGTCGCGAATCAATAGTTATAAGTCCATCCAGCAATGCTGTCACGCCATATTGCACTCTGAATGTTGATTTTAATTTTTGTTCATTTTTTTTTATAATTAATTTACTTTAATGCTTTGATAATTTGCTCGCTTGTTGCAGCATTTGCAGCAATTTGCGCTGAAAGTGCTGCACCGCGTAGGTATATAGTTGGAGCTTCATTTGGAGTATGTATGTCAAGCTTTGCTGATTATATCCGCGTTCGAGTGGGCTCCCGATTGCAGCGGCATTAGTGTGCGGTGTATGTTGGAACAAGTGAAGCCATTAGGCGCAATTAAATCGCCCAAAGGGGGCGAGTGGCAACCACTATAGCCAAAGCTGGAATTTTCCAACCCATGCCACATATAATATTAAATATAAAAAATGTGTGGGACTTTGCGTATGTTGTGTATGGCCAAACGTCAAATTGCCGGGTGCACTTGGTCAGAAAATTGATCGGTGGATGTCGTAACATATCTCTTGCATTAAATAAATAAATAAATACGAATAATATGTTAAAATGCACTTTTTCCTAATGACTGGCTGCGAGTTGTGGCGGAATTGTGTTTTGCTTCGATAGATTTTTTAACTGGAGATTGCACTTGCCTCTTATTTGCTTGTGGTTATGGCGATGCCATGTTTTGATTAATTTTAATTATATTTTATTAATTTGTTTTGTATAATTTGTTTTGATTTATCCTTTGGATGTGCATTTTGAGGCTTGTGTTGTTGCAAAACAAATTATGTGGAAACTCAACATTTTCGTAGGAAAATATTATTTAATAAAGAAATTCGGGAACAATTTACTCGTATCTACTTCTTGTTAGCTGCATCTTAAAGAGAATAAAATATTTCTTTTGAATTGAAGTTAATTGAATTTCATATCTCACGTTTTTTACTTCCGATTATAGGTACTTTAAGGCAAGTTATTGATTCGTACAAAAAATACTAACAATCAAACATGACATAACGATGATAGATAAGTCGAAAAAGTGGGTCCTAAAATTCTGTCTGTCTGTTCGCACCTCTGTGGCCTAAGCCGATTTGCCGATTTGCTTCAAACTTGGTATTTAGTAGGTATTTATTTGTTAGTATCTTGGGGGTGTTTTTCATTTTTGTTCTAGGTCGAAAAATAACGGTAACTGCCATACAATCTTTAACGACAAGTTTGATTTTCTCCAAAATGGCTCTAACGATTTTAATAAAACTTTCAGGGTGCTTTTTTCTTACAACAATACATCTTTTAATAAGAATGATTTTTTTTTCGAAATTTATTCTCTCATAGAACCGGTTTTTTTCAAATGCGGTTTTATCGTCAGGAAGTTATTTATAATTCAATTAACATTGCATTTTAAAATTTTAAAAAAATTGGTATTCGAAATATTTTGAAAACGGGTTGATTGATTTTTTTTAAATAATTTTCCCTGATGAAAACTACAGATTTTCTTATAGTGACACATACTAAAAAAAATTAAAAATATTTTTTCGAAAAGTTTTTCAAAAAAATTAAAAAAAGGTAAAAATTAATTACTAATTAAAATAAATGGAAGAATTTTCTAAAAAAAAATATTTTTATGTATGTGTTTATATGCAGCCACTAAGCAATTATCTAGCACAAGAACAAGTTCGTGCGACCCAGTCTGCATTGTATTTAAATTTTTTTCGACAATGTGACCGCACATATGAGGATCCATTCGTGTAATTTATCTATTTAAGTTCTAATACATATTTTGTACGCTATTGTCAGATAGATTATAACTCATTGTGTCATATTAACATAAACTTGTATAGTTGATGGCGCTTTTGTTGTGCGGCAAAATGTACTTGCACAAAAAAATGTCAAAATACTGTGCGGGGAATATATGAATGCATCTCACCATTGAGAGATTTTAAACTTTTTTGAGCCAAGCCCAATAGGTGGCGTTACAAGTAAATTTAAGAAAATGGAGAAGCTTCTTTAAAACAAAGAAATGTGAATATTTATACATACCTACTAGACCTTTGTTTGTTTCTGTAGCCAAAACTCGAAAAACAGTAGATTCTAGGTATGTCGGTGGCTATAAAAGGTGGCACACGCATGTTCGGCACACACATGTATTTTTTATATAAAAGATTCTTATGCTTAAAACTTTGTTATAAATCTTCACTGGATGGCACTGTAGTATTCACTATTCAGTATATCAGTTGATCGATTAAGGCGATATTAGTGCGTAAACAGTCCTAAGTGAACACTGTTTAGTTAAGTAAATTAAGTTTAGCCCAGAAATATTGGACAAAAAAAGAATCTAATATACCCGATCAACGCCGAGTTATGATTAGTACAACAAACATGCAGTAGGTGGCACACATTCTTTTGTTTCTATGATATATTGATAAAATGTTGGAAGTTGGAACTTCAAATTAAATTTGCACTTTAAGCACATAACGAAATGAACAATTAATATATTTTACAAACAAAGAAAACAGTTATTCTTAAATTTGAAGAAAAAATCGTCAAAAAGAGGAAGACGGAGCTGGAGCCAGAACAGATGTCAAAAAATGTTGAATATACACAAATTCAATGTTGTGAATACACTCGGATGCAACTGCAATACGGAGACGGAAAGGTTGGTTAACTTTTAATATAAAGTCGTGCAGTTCTTTTGACATTTCAAAAACAAACAAATGGAACACAACAGTGATGCCTGAAAAATTAAAATTTTAAGATTTTTTAGGGTTGAGCTTTGACGTTTCTTGTTTGAAAAAGAAAGTTTGACAAGGACTAAAAATAAGAACTTTTAAATTGATTGTAGAACATACACAGCTGGCCAAAAAATTGGTGTGACTATTTATTTTTTTATTAGTTAATTTTTTTTTACATTTTTTTCAGTTGCATTATAATTTTTTATGTTTTTAATAAAACTTCAATAACAAAGAAAATAAAAGACTTTAATAGGATCTTGAATTAATAGAACATTTTCATAATAAGTGGCCGAAACTGTCGATTGACGCATTTTAGCCTGGTCAATAAAATAGGCGCGTCTTCCTAAAGTATTAAAAATATTGATTTTATTAACATTTAATGTTGGTTACCTAAATTTTCGATTACCTAACTCTATTAACCAGAGTATCCTCCATTGTTAGCTTGACTTTTTTGGAGTCGGCGTGGCATTGATTCCACCAATTTTTGGCATGTCTGGTTGGGTATAGAATACCATTCTCTTTGAACGGCTTCCCACAATTGGTTTCTATTTGTGAAATATTGCCCGCCTAACTTTCGCTTGAGTGCATTCCACAAGTTCTCAATGGGATTGAGGTCAGGGGATTGACTTGGCCACGGGATAAGAGATACTTCCTTCTCTTGGAACCAATCTTTTACGAGACCCGCCGTGTGTTTTGGATCGTTATCCTGTTGAAAATGCCATCGGAGGGGCATGTTTTCAGAAAATGGAAGCATTACATTTTCCAAGATATCCCTATACCCATATTTTGTTAATATGGT
This sequence comes from Platycheirus rosarum, assembly GCA_963971375.1. Taxonomy (NCBI): domain Eukaryota; kingdom Metazoa; phylum Arthropoda; class Insecta; order Diptera; family Syrphidae; genus Platycheirus; species Platycheirus rosarum. The sequence continues at coordinate 31,449,795 of OZ020508.1, forward strand.
TTTAATGAGAAATATAGGACCGACACCGTACCAGGAAAAACATCCCCACACCATAATATTGCCACCTCCGTGTTTGATTGTTTTTTGTGTAAAGCGGGGATGGTATTCTTTTCCTTTTGGGCGTCTTACATTACGCCCGGAGTCCGAAGAAAATAAATTTATTTTAGTCTCGTCGCTCCACAGGATATTACGCCATTTTTTAGGTCCTTCAGGTCCATTCCAGTTCGCGTATCTAAGAGCAAATTCTTTCTTCACACCTATTTTTTCGACCAGCTGTGTACATATGGAAACACCGATAAAATCCAATGGTATCCTTAAATTTGTTGGCTACTTGTCTTCATGATCAGTTGACTGTTTTTCTTTTTGTTTCTTATTTTGAAAGGTAGCCTATCTATCTGTCTAGTTGGCGTTTTTGCACAAAAAAAAAGGAAAAAGGAAAAAGGAGAACCTACAATGATTAAAAAAAAATTATTCAACTATTATGCAAATATTTTAGTTTTCGATTAAAACACTGTGTATTTTAATTACTCATAAATTTTGAGAAGTAAGATGAGAATTTTTTGTATAAATATAATATAATATAATATATAATATAATAATATCTTACAATATGTCTTTCTAAAATGAAATTGTAGCAATCCCAACAAAGTCTAATAATGACTCTGCAGCATAAATGTTTGATATAATAATAATCAACCATAGTCCATAGATAATAAAATAACGCACTTTAGCTAATTTATCGCAAACGAATTTCATACATATAATTGAACAGCAAATCAGTAAAGTTGAGGGCAGTTCACAGCAGAAAATTTCTCACTAAAACAGCAATATCTTTGTACTTTTCTCTCCAGAGCAGTTAAAATTGAAATCAGCTTCATTAAAGAAATGTTTACTTAGTCTTGCAAGTCTATTTGAAGCCTATAGTATTCTCATGAGGCAGCATTTTTACTTGCGATATAGGTACTTTAATGTAAGTTATACATTCGTGCAGACTAAAAATTTTGAGATTACAATAAAACATGACATTACGATGATAAAGAAACACAGCCTAAGCGGTCTCGCCAATAGTCTTCAATTTATTTTTTTATTTTTGATTTATATAGTTGTTAACTAACAATTTTAAGTTATAAATTTAACTGTTAGTTAAAATTAAAATCATCAGCGAAAAAAGAAATTGACCCCATATTATTTGTTAAGCGGCTCTAAAACAAAATTAAAATTAAAAATTAAAAAAAAAACAAATTCATTTTTTATTTAATTATTTAAGTTAAAGCACTGGCGACTGCTCATACAATACAAGACATACAAGAAGACTTTAATACATACAGACGAGGAGAAAAAAACAACAGAAAACTAAAAACAAAATGAGAACAGCACGCGGTTTTAACATTTGATTTAACATTAAACATTCTTACAAAATATAAAAATACTGATCAAAGTCCTTTAGGAAAATATTTAAACTACAAAAACCGATTTTCGAAAATAAACTGTTGTAAAATTACTCGGGCTATCAATATTATTATTGTAGTATTGATAAGTCTTTTTAAAAAAATAATACAAATTAATGAAGATGTTTTCACATATATAAATGTAAATTAAATATGTTTTAAATGTTACATATATATGTCGGATTGCTAAGCGAATGAAACTGGGTTCGAATCCTGCTCAAAGCCACCTTTTAATCTCTTGCGCCAGTAAATTTATTTATTTATAATCTTTGAATGCACTGTATCATTGCTTCGTTTGAAAGTGTACTTAACTACAAATTTATCTGTCAAAAAGCAAATTTTTCGAAAAAAAAATGTGTTTCCTTTCGCCATTTTCAGAAAACTTGTACACCAAAGAAGTTAAATGATATAAAACTAAAAACTAAACAGTTTTCGTGTTATAACAAAAGATTGAAGATTTAAATAATAAAAAGGTAATCAAAAAGGCCTGATTATCACAAAATTTCAGGTATGATCTATCGTTTGATCAAAAAATGTTGTTCGAAATAATTACAAAAAGTACTCTTCCTTTGAATTTGTCACTTTCTCCGTAATGTTTTATTTAAATTAATACGAATTTTATATTCGAAAAGACTTATAGATTACCTAATAGATGGTGCTTATAGCTTGAACCAAATCACTTGGTCAACGGTCAGTTGCGCAAGAATTAAGATAACAAGAGATTTAATGAGTTCAATGCATCTCTGGCATTTAACATTACATTAAATAAATTTTTTTGAAAACATGGCAATAAGTTATGATCGTATCTTCGTATCTCATGTAAAAAAGTGCATTGCTGGAACTCAAAATTCATGAGATGAGCAGAGAAATTTGAAGAGAGCTGCGCAGTAGAATAGCCAAGTTAATTGTTTCAAGCTATACCAATATCTAGATTCTAGAATAATATATTTTTTTAATGAATTACTAGCTATCATATTTGTTTAATGAGCTGTATATTTTTTTTTTATAATTAACGCGCGCACAAGGGACTATTTGTTTCCCTTTTAATGTAACACACTGCGCGGGCATTAGGAAGATAGGGAGGGGAGAGATAGAAGGTGTCGATTAACATTGGTTTTGAATGTTTGCATATTGAAATGGCAAGGGAAAATCCCGGGTAAACCATTCCAAAGTCGTGTTATACGGCTAAAAAAAGAATCTCTATATTTCAGGGTACGTCCGAAATTGGGCTCAAGGGTGAACTGATGGGCATTCCTAGCAAGACGAGTATTACGGGCGAAACTTTTAATGGGAGGAATGCAGCTGGCTACCTCGAGTGAACATTTTTTTATAAAATAAACGATAAAATAATGAATTCTAAAAAACTGCTTCCCAATACATACATTTTTGTCAAAAAAAGAAAATAAAAATTTACCTACTATTGTTTTATGATGCTTTCTACGAATGGTGTAAAAAAAATTTCGATTGGACATATAAATTACACCGACTGTTAAAATACCGACAGAAGTTTGATCCACAAAAAAAAGTTGTCAGTTTAAAACTTTGACTATTAAAATGTCGATTGAAAAGTTGCTGGTAAAAATGTCGACTTTCATTGAATACTATATTTTCAGAAAAATGTTAACTCAATTTAAATATGAATTCAATGCTACCTATAAAATAACAATTTTAATTCTCTAAAATTTTCAATGCGTGAAAATAGTTTTTGCTTTCATTTTCTTTTTATAATCTATTATAAACGATAAACAAACCCGTCAATTATACTATTTTGTCTTTATATTTTGCCTTAATATCACAAGTAGTATATATATATATTTTCTTGCATTGAATGACCAATATTTACAGATGGTTTTAGAATCAGACTATTAATATAAAAACAAACAGTTATCGGAGAGTGGCTTGTTGATTGACAGTGGCAAAGTGTTCACATGAGCTTTATTCACTTTACCAATGTCGATCTTTACGGGTCGGTTTTTTTATATCAACTTAATAAGAGTCGACATTTTAACCAATCGACTTTTCGAAAGTCGACATTATTACGGTCGATTTTGTAAAATCGACATTTTAAAAATCGGCAAATCGTAACTAACCCGTTTTCTAAAGCTTTCTCTCGAAATCCTTTTTCATAGATCAATTGTTATTTAATTGGATGTACGTATTGTACGTGTAGCTTCCCGTGGAAATTGCAAGCACCAAATTTGCACATTGAGGATGCTGGCATTCAATAATTTCGCTTAAATTGTCGAACAATGTTTTTTATTTTTAAAATCTGTACACATTTAGAATAAATTATTAAACATTTGAAAAATGTTGTTAAAAAACCAAATTGGCATATAATCATACAGCGTTTGATCAGTTTTGTTTTTCTTACCGGAAGATTGCATGTTAGCCTGGTCAAAATAGACATTCACCCTTGCATAAATTCCCACAAAGCTGAAAATGTTCATGAACGTCCAAGAACACTATTATAATAAAACTATGCAAAGTCCATATCGATCCGATGTGTGCAAGAAATGTTATGCAAGTTTAAAGGACACAAACATTTTACTTGCGATTATAGGGACTATAAGGCAAGTTTAGGATTCGTGAATATAAAAAATGAGATAACGAGATAACAATGAAACATGACATTACGATCATAGAGAAGTCAAAAAATGATCGAGAAAAAATGTCTGTCTGTTTGTCTCTCTTCTGTCTGTCTGTCAGTATGTATAAGGAGCTGCAGCCTAAATGGCTTAAGCGATTATTTTCAAATTTGGTGTGTGTGATTATTTTGGCATTGCCCAGAGGGGAAATTGAAATTTTAATAACGGTACCAGCCATATGACCTTCTAAGGAAAGCTTATTTTTCTCGAAAACGGCTCCAACGATGTTGATGAAAATTTTTGAGAATTTTTTGTTGGTATTGGATATCATTTGATTAGAACGAAATTTACGGGAAAAGTCTATTAACGGTACCTTTCATATAACGCTTTTTTTTAATGTAATGGCTCTTTGGATTTATATCAAATTTTATATTTGAGAAAACCTAAGTAGCTCAATTCATTCTGCATATCAAATTTTTTAATAAATATTTTTCTAATAAAATTTGATTTTTAAATTTTTTTTATTGAAAAATCAATATTTTTAACTAATCAAGAAAAATTATTTTAAATTTTATAATCACATGTATATTAATAAACTCTAAAAAACTGCATACCAAAATTAGAAAAAAAAATCAAAAAAACTAAAAATAAAAAACAGGATTTTACTTCATTTTTACTAGAAACCGTTAAGTATTGTGGTTTTGATACTTTTTATAAGTTCAAACTATGTTATTTTCAACTTAAATGTTACTTGTTTCTTTCAAAGATCTTGCTTTCGAATGTAATCAGGCACATAAGAGCAAGTACGTGTGACCCAGTCCCATTTTTTTTATTTTTTAGCGACAAAAATGTAGCTATTATAAAATTTACTAATAAATGAGGTTGTGCACTGGGCGAGGTTTTTCGCAATAGACCTTCACTTCACATCTAGTCCAGTAAATAAACAAGTTTTACCCTACCAAAAGTCGGATAGTTGTGAAGTTGATATGATGTTTGGGATGCCCGATAGATAGGTCAGTCGAGAGGGGTAGGGGTAACGGGTGGATTACCCCAGGGCCCGTAGAAAATTACTATAAATTAATAAAAATACCCAAATTTAGATAAAATTGAAAAATTATACCTTTTTTTCAAAGCGCCATTATCTCGCAAACGAATTGACAAACAAATATGTTTGAATAGTCAAACTTTAGAAAATTTAACGTAGGACTTTACCATAAAAAAACTTATTGATAGAAAACCTAAGAACGGCCGAAAGTTTTCTAGTTCTGCTCTTGAAATAAACTACAGACATTTCTGTGGTGGTAATGAGAATTGCTTTAAAGGCTCTAAAAACTTAAAAAAACGATTCTCTTTTTCTTATTAGCTCAGTTCTGCAAGTTTAAATTTTTTTTTAACCGAACTCATATTCAGACGATCCAGCTTCATATGTCATGCCTTTAGTTTACATAGGATTCTACTCATAAATTATTATATTAATACTTTTATTCAAACGATTTATTTATAACCTATGTTCCAACGTATTAGACATGACGCTTTCAGCTCATGTTAAAATAAGTAAGTTTTTAAAAAAATTCGATTCAATGATAAGCCAAACGCATCTCCTGGGCAGTCTCATCAAACTAAAAGATTTATCAAAACCAAAAGTACCTACATAAATAAAAATTGATTATGCTTAATCCCAACGATGCATTGGGAATACCAGTTTATCGCCTTTATCCGTATACAGTAGCCGCCACTTAACGCATTAATTGACAAAACACAAAACCCTTTCCGTTTCCAGCGAAAGTTAAACCTTTCCAAGAACAACCTACACCGACGATATTAATTTGATGGATGAATGAATATTGAAATCCAATCTTTTCGTGTTATTCATGCCATAGTATCGCAGATGATGTTCCGTGTCAGCTTTCGTGAATTGATAAATTCCTCGGACAAGGTTCTTTCTTCGATTCTTCGATTCTTGAATTAAGAGTTGATAGATCTGGAAGGAAAATCGACAAATTATACACGAATTCCCTCTGGGAATGAATAAATACATAGGCCGATGATTATGGCTTATGGGACGAATCAAACGAACTACCTGTTTCGAGAAACTGTGAAAGTCTTCAAACGACATCACACACTCATTAAGGACACTTTATGATGTTTTTGTTTTCGTTTCGTCTGCTTTGTTTGCAGAGAAGCGGCAAACACATGCAACCAAACAATTCAAAACGATTTGGACTCTTCTCTGATGATACCGAACAATTACAGTTTCGGAGGAGACCCGAAATTTGGGTTTGGAAGTTGATGTGGCCATGGCCATAAGATGACTTCACATACAAATCGAGTCTCCGTCTGGAGGGGGTGGTGACCGTAGTCGCCGAACTTATGGTCCAATATAACAAAAAAAAAAAAAAACTATTGAAGAACCAAAGTCGTATAGGGTCAGCACGCAAAGGTGAGCTCCGAATGTTTATTTGAAGTGTTCTATTCGACATGAGGGTATCGTAAATGTCGACCGAAAACAAATTATAATTAGATTATGAGGCATGATGATCCTTTAATGATCAGCGTTTAACTTCATTCATAAATGTTGTGGGATAAAAACCTTGAGATCCAGAATGGGAAGAAACTGTTTCACAGTTTCCGGTGTTGCATAATTAGAGCGGGGAATTTAGTTTTTGTTAGTGTTTGTTGTTGGTTCTAGAGTGTATCAAGTTCGGATCGGATAGATACGCTTAAAAGATCATTTTCTCTATATTAAGGGTGATCTAAAGCGGACAGAGTTGAGATCGAGAGGACGGAAGATGAATTAAGGCTTTCGGGTCGTTAAGTCCATGATGGCGTTTAAATTGAATGGTTTATGTTAAGTATTTATTAAGAAAAAATTGTTTATATAAAAAAAATGGAGGCAGCTCTAATTATTGTTTAGCATTCAACTGTTTTTTTTTTTTATTTAATTTTCTTTTAAAGAGTTGGTTTTACTCTTCATGGGAACTGAGATATTTGGTAAATATCATCGATTAATATATAAATATACCTATATAAAAAGATATCGATAATATCAAATAAGGTAAAATTAACTGAAATTATCGCAGATATTGTTAATTCAATAATAGAAAAAATGTATAAGAAAAACTTTATCATATTGAAATATTGGTTACAATATATCTTAGTTACTGCATTTTGTCGTGTATATAGTTTTTTTTTCATTTCTTGTAACATTTTGTGCTTGAATTTTTGGAAATTCGACCTTCACCATTATTAATTTTGTTCATTATGGTTTTCACTAAAATTATTTCTTTTGCCAAATCTCTGATGGCATAAACTGAACATTTTGTTCTTTTGGGGATTTTGTATTTGTAATTTTTTTCAAAAGTTGTGGATTTGTTGATTAGGATTACAATTTTGGACATTTTGTTGGTCTCCCAAGACTAAGATAATCATCTCCCTCTTTTTGATTTCGACTGCGCTAGGCCCATCCTTGAGTTTCATTGTTTAGATGTGATATCTCGCTTAGTTGCTTTTTACGACTAGCCGGGACGGGAGGTGCTGCTGGAATATTATACTTTGACCCTGCACTCCTGACTCTTTAAACGATTTAGAGGTACAACATATAATCAAAGAGAAATTCAAATAAAATTAGAGACAAAGAACCATTAAGGAAGATACCCCCAAGGCCCAAACTTAAATAACCTTACCTTTTTTGAAAACTACATATATAGCATGTTCTCATATGTATTCCCAAGAATAAAAAAATTCACGGCTTGCATTATATCTTTGCCGACAATGAGGAAAAAATTCACGGGAAAAGTCTATTAACGGTATCTTTCATATAACGGATTTTTTGATGTTGGGCTTTCTCAGTAACCGCTCTTTGGATTTCAATCAAATTTTATATTTTACAAGATCTAGGTATCCAAATTAATTCTGCAAATTTTAAAATTTTGAATAACTTTTTTTCTAATAAAAATAATTCTTGATTTTTTTTTTTTTGAAAAATCAATATTTTTAAAACTAATCGACAAAATTATTTTAAATTTTATAATCATATGTATATTAATAAATAAAAAAAAAACTGCATACCAAAATTTCAAAACAATTTTTTTCAAAACACTAAACATAAAAACAGGATTTTATAAAAACCGGTCCTACAATTTTCGAAATACATTTTTTCATAAATTCTTTGTTATTTAAAACGTGTGATGGCGTACTTAATTTTTACTAAAAACCGTTAAGTATTCTGCTTTTGATACTTTTTATAAGTTCAAACTGTGTTAGTTTCAATGTAAATGTTACTTGTTTCTGTCAAAGATCTTGCTTTCCAATGTAATTAGGAAAATAAGAGGAAGTACGTGCGATCCAGTCGTGCCCATTTTTTTTATAATAAGCATGCGCAAAAGGTGTTTTGCATCTACCCTTAAAATGTCAAAAACACCGTGCGAGCATTAAGGTACATGAAAGGGATTTAAAAGGAGATGTCGATGGACATTAGTTTTAAAATCCTGCACATCAAAATGGGAGAGAAAAACCGCGCCAGGTAGAGCGTTCCACATTCGTGTGGTGCGACTAAAGGAAGAATATCTGTACTGTATAGCGATAAAATAGTGAAAGACACGTTACATTACGGCGATGCTCGTGAGATGTAATTGAATCCGAAATTTGTCTATCACCTATTAAGTTTAAATATCTTTTTTGGATGTGATCAAAAAAACACAAGGGGGTTATGGGAGCACCTGCCCAAATATGCGAGTTATACTCGAGTTTTGATTGAATTTGTGCTTTGTATATTGTAGCCAGATCAGACGGGGTAGATAATATGATAAGTTCGTGAATATTAAATAATAAATTTAAATGAATTGTTTCGAATGACGTAAGAAATGCGAAATTAGGAATACATTTTTGGCATTAAATAATTTTCAAACAGTGAACATTTTCGGTTGACAAAAACTAATGTACCTATAGTATTTGTTTTATCAAAAATTGGACATAAGTTGCAATTCAAAGCTAAACCTGGCTTAAAATTACGTTCATAAAAACCTATAAAGTTGGTAAGGTTTTCGTTCACCATTGACGAAAAATCTTATAGATATACGTTTTATTGGATACAATTTCCTTAAAAGTCCGCAAATATTGATGACGTTCGTCGGTCATGCGTTCTGATACGAAATTATACCTTTGCCTAAATTGAAAGGTTTATCCTGCCTCACAGTTGATTTAAGTTCGTCTTTTTAATTGTAGCTTAATAACCTTTTGAAATTCTAAATATTGACTGCGATTCGGCCTCGTTTCGATCTGCAAGTTTCAATGTTTCATTGTTGAACTTTCTTTCAAGCTGTTTTTTTTTTAAATAATTGCTAAAAATTAAGATCATAAGACAAGGTACAAGATCGACTGCTGGTATGATGAAGACAACTGTTTTGGCTTAAAATGAGCAATTGAAATGATTTCTTATTGTTCATATAACAAAAAAAAACGACAGCGTTTTTAACCAATTAATTAATTTAACTTAGGAATCAGCAATTTCAAAAGGCATAAATCACAATTACCCAGCATGAAATGGATTTGTAAATTTCCTGAAATTGCGTCTCCATTAAGGAATGAAAAATTTATCAACCATAGTGCCGCGATGATGCACTTCATTGTTTCATCATCGCATCGCAGTGCAGGCAGGCAAACACCTTGAAAACGAATAGCAAACGAATTGGATGAATTTTTCAACACTATAACTCCCAAAGTGCATATCTGTCGCTGTCATTGCAATTTCTCATCCTTCATCCCCTGTGTCAGGACTGACATCATCTGTTGTGAAAATCATGAAATATTTGTGCGTATATAATGGAACATTTCACAGCATTATCCAACTTTGCGCGTAAAATCGATCAGAGGCAAATACTAGTACATTAGCAATTCACCGTATACCGTCAGGACATGACAATTAAATTTCCCATTTAACATTTAATAGCATCCACACCACTTCTCATCTCCCCCATCATGAATTGGACACTCATAAATTAAAAAAAAAACTATCTCATCAGCTGGAACATTATTCTCAATTCGAATTCATTATAAATAAATTCCCATTGAATTATGTATATTTGTATGTCCATGAGCCCGGGATCAGATAGGACATAATTGAAAATTATTATTAAGCACTTTCCATATTTGTTACTAATGAGAGCTCATTATATCCACTTAGCAGCTCGACTGACGACATATGACGTGAAACTGTGCACAAATTGGAAAACCGCAAAAAAGCTGTTCACTAAAAAAATGTCAAACAAACGCCCACGTGGAATCCATTATTATGGTAATTAGTTCGGTTGAAGTTATGGCAGAAAAAAAACCTTTTATTTATGGCGAGTAATTTTTGCTATGCGATTTTTTTAGTCAGGTATACACAAATTCAATTGTTGCAACACTATGGAAGCAGAAAAAATTTTTGATAGAAGACATCTGGATAAGGATAAATAGCTTTCAGGTTAAATATGTATTGAAAGGACACCTCATTGTAACATTGCTAAGAATAAGAACTTAAGTGCTAAACGAAAGCATTTAAACTATACAATAAAACACATCATAGCTTTTTTGAAATTCTTTTCCTTGGCGTGATTGAAAACAGGGCTCCTGCAAGTCACAATTTTGATAGATTTTGTTGCGGGGAAGAATTGTGTTATATCGAATAGGAGGTACGCAGATCGGCAGATCCCACGCCTGAATATTCAAAAAGGAACACGGTGATCTTTTGACCTGAACAATCAAATTTCAAATTTGCTGGGAGCAAGGAACTTCTTCAATTTCACGGATACCTGTACTCCGACTTATACTTTATTTACTCTAGGTAGGTACCGCAGCACATATATAATGATCTTCTTCTCCTTTCAGAATTATGTTATGATCTCGATTTGGAGGGTTCACTGGGTTTCAATTCATAAAACGTCACGTCGGCAGACCACCCGATTTTGAATTATTTAATGTCTAAGGCAAATATATACAGTTGTCATTGCTGTTGTTTGATCCAGAAGTTCTTTCGAATGATTTCCTTCCGCGATAGTATTGAAATGTTGGGTGCCATTTGAACAGGGTTCTTAAGGCATCTTCTTTCTTCATGACAGTATCAGTTAAATTGGTCATGTTGTGTTTGGTCAAAGATGGTAATCTTAATGTGGAGGATTCTTACAATCTATGTGTGTTTAATTTACTTGAAAGAAATCCGCACAGAACGTCGGAAAGCTGTATTATGTTTCCCAAAAGGCTTTTCAATATCCGCTAAACGGTTTTCATGCTGTCTGGCATAAGCTTTATTAAACGGTAGCTTCCAACCTTCCCTTGTAAGTTGGAAGATGGTAACTTTCTCTCCACTCACTGAAATGGCATTGGATGACAGCTGATGAAAAGTTTGCCAAATCGTGAGCCATCTATACCCCATTTCACTTATCTTTTTCCACCAGGGAATTCCACAAACCAGCCGCATAAACGAAAAATTGTCGCTTAGAAACCATGTAGTTGAAACTTGGAGAGACAAGTATTTGGCTTCGTTCCGAACGCGAAAAAACTAGCTTTTTAAATATAGATATATTCAGGGCTCATTGTTTGCATCAGACCATTCAAAAATATTAACACTTTACTGTCTTTTTATATAGTTTTGTAGTGGCATACTGAAAATGCTGTTTGCCTATCGTGAAACATGATCGAAACTTCGGAGACATTATAGACACCTATTGACTAAGCTTTGAAACGGATGTTGCTGGTCAAGCCGCCCATACTCTTGACTTGTTTCTTACTTCTCACCCTGATAAGTATACCATTAGTGTAACTTCTCCATTTGGCACTTTGGACCATTGTGTCATTTCAGCAAATTTCTAGTCCTCCACCCATCCAGTTAAAGAAAAACTCCCCACCAGGACTGTTTGGCAATACGAGAAAGCCAACTGGGAGGGCCTGAATATTTGTTTCCCAAACTTTAACTGGTCACTATCACACTATGCTTCCTCGATAGTGACATTGATGTCAATACGGAAATGATCACAAGTGTGATTCTTCTAGGGATGCGTGCATACACAAAAATACAAATTCTGAGTGTAAAGAAGCTATCAGGTTCAAAGAAGTAAGTTTCCGATCCTACAAAGCCAACCCTACAGAGGAAAATCGCAAAAAGCACGAACATGCAACCAAAAATGACGGCAAAAAGTTCTGCAATGTCCCAAAGGCAGTACAAATTGTTGGTCATTTTTAAAAATATTAAAAACTCCTCAACATCTTCGGTTCCAACGCTCATCGCTAATAGGTAATAAAAAACCTATTGTCTACTCTTCAGAGAAGGCAAACTTGCTCGCAGCTCATTTCACTGCCACCTCCTCTACTTGAGAATGTAATTTTTTCCATGGGACAGATTTCTTCCGCATTCGTACAGTAGCAAGAGTTCTCAAAAACTTCGATATAAACAAATCCACTGGCCCGAACACACTCCAACCGACGCATAGCTTCTCCATGACCGTCAGTACGGCTTCCGCAGCAACCGTTCCACTGGTGATCCGATGGCTATTTCACCGAACAGTGGAACAAATCTTTACATCGCTCTTGATATCTCCAAGGCATTTGATAGAGTTTGGCATGAAGCTCTCTTATCAATAATGCGTGCTTTTGGGATCGATGATTCTTGTTCGTTGGATTAGAAGCTATCTTCTGGCCGTTCTTTACAAGTTTTATTGGACGGATTTAAGTCTGATTCCCACACAATAAATGCTGGTGTGCCCCAGGGCTCCGTTCTATCTACGACTCTTTTCCTCATTTTTATAAATGATCTTCTGTCTGTTACTTCTAGTCCACTTAACTGTTTTGCTGACGACTCTACCCTCAACTTTTCATATTCGTTCGATAATTCACGTCCTTCGCAACGGTACCGTATGTCAAGCTCATTAAACTCCGATTTATACAGCATTGCCAAACAGGGTAATATAATTCGTGTGCTGAGTTTAATGCTTCAGAAATTCAATGCTCTCTTCTGTCGTTAAAGCTAAACATACCAATGCCATTGTCCATGAATGGCACTTACATCGAAGAAGGTGTTTTTTTTTAGACGTGTGTCTTTCAAGAAGAAATAAAATGCATATACCTAGTTTAATGTTTAATGGCCAAGAATTTAGCTTGATTATAAAGATAAGGATTTGCATTATGTTTTAAAAATGATTTCGGGGAAGTGGCTCGAATAAAATCCGGCGGAGTCCCAATTTTGTGAAAATCGGGATCGGTGGCGTCTTGGGAACATTCACCGAACATGTGACGCGCTTCATGGTCGTTCGGCTTCAATTGTTGGATTTTGTAAGCCTGCAAATCAAGATCCTTTCTCAAAATATTCCATAAAGTGGATGAGTGGATGGACTCATTCGGGTCTTCTTCCATACTCTGTTCCACCGAAACGAGCCATTATTTTGGTAATAAATTTGCACAATTTGCAAACTTGTTCAGTAGTAAGTCTATTCATTATGAAATGGCAAATCAAACTGAACATAAATCAAGTGACAGCTGTCAAAAAGACCAACTCCGAAAAAAGTATTTGCCAGATTGAAAACCAAACGTCTATTAAAATAAAAAATAAAATATTTTTTTTTAGAAAATTCTTTAATTTTTTTAATTAGTTTAAGAGTTTTCTCGGAAAACCTAAATATGCAATAAAATTTGAAAACTAAATGTCTTTCGAAGAAAAAAAAATTTGAAAATCATTCGACCAGTTTTTTTAAAAAGGCGTTTTTTTGAAAAACTTTTCGAAAAAATATTTTTTCTAGTATGTCATTATAAGGAAATCTGTAGTTTTCATCTGGGAAAATTATCTAAAAAAATTCAATCCACCCATTTTCAAAATAATTCGAAAAACCATTTTTTTTTAAATTTAAAAAAATCGAGAAAAAAAGTTTTGAAAATTTTAAAATGCGATATTAATTGAATTATAAATGACTTTCTGTCTTGAATTTTTTTTTGAAATCGGGATAATAGTTTACGATAAAACCTCATTTGGAAAAACCGGTTATATGACAGGTTCCGTTATTTAACAAATTTCGAAAAATTTATTCTAACTGAAAGATGTATTGTTGTAAAAATAAAAGGCACGACTGGGTCGCACGTACTTGCTCTTATGTGCTAATCCTTTTTAAGTGCAGGCGTCTTTTTGACAAAGATTTTATTTTAATATTTTTTGTATGACGTGCAACTTCCTTAGAATCGTTTTGTGGTGAAGCTCGAACGAACATGCGTCACGACAAAGGGATAAACACATAAATATATAGGATTGTTAGCTTTTGCAGTTTTTTAGTGTAGTATTATCTTTCCACTTGCTGCTTACTGTTTATAATATAATTTGCTAATAGAAAGATACAAAGGACTTTTTTCAGTTAAATTTTCATTTTGGTATGGAAAAATTTGAACAACTGGCATAAAGATTCGTCGGAATCAGCAGTATGGCAATAATGCTAGGTAAAGGGACCTTTATACGTCCCAATATGGGACCAATGGAATTTATAAAGGATTTAGGTACCTATAATAAGGTTGGAAGGAAGGTAGGTACTAAAATTAAGATACGTGTTCCAACTACTGTTAAGCCAGTAGGTATAGAGACAATATTAAAAGTTAACACAGTGGTTTTGTTTATTTATAGGAAGGTGTAAACTTTTGTTTTCTCGATTGAAATTTTTGCATTCAGTAGTAATCGAATAGTTTTTTTTATTTGTTAGTTGTTTTTGTGTGTTTATCAAAGGCTTCCTTATTTATTCTGTGCTTTTATGATGATGAAAAATACTTTAAAATACGTAAGTATGTATGTAATGTAGGTTGTCACTTTCTTTTATTTGACTAATGGCTTGGCTAGGGCTTAGCCGAGCAATATGAAATAAAATGTTGGGAAAAAAATTTATGAATTCAAAAAAACACTACTCATAACGTTTTTTGGAAAAAATGTTGTTAAAACTTTTTGTGAAAAATCCATTAAAACTAAAAGATAGATTTTGCACAGAAAACATTATTCTGAAAGTTTAATCAAAATCGTAGGAGCCGTTTTCGAGAAAAATAAGTTTTTTTAATAAAAGTTATATGGCAGGTACCGTTAGTTTTGGAGCTAGAATGCCAATTCCAAAAACTGTCGGGTAGAGCACTCTAAAAATACTATATACCAAGTTTGAATCAAATCGGCCCAACCGTTTAGGCTGTAGATATCGATACGGACAGACAGACAGACAGACAGACAGACAGACAGACAGACAGACAGACGGACGGAATTTCCGGACCCACTTTTTTTGACTTCTCTATCATCGTAATATCATGTTTGATTGTTATATTTTTTTTTTTTTTTTACGAATGCATAACTTGCCTTATAGTCCCTATAATCGCAAGTAAAAATAGCACCTTGAAAGTTTTATCGAAATCGTTAGAGCCGTTTTCGAGATAATCAAACTTTTTTGTTAAAAATTGTATGGCAGGTACCGTTATTTTTCGACTTATAGAAAAAATTAAAAAAACACCCCCGAGATACTCCTAATAATTACTAGGTAAATACCAAGTTTGAAGCAAATCGGCCCATCCGTTTAGGCTGTAGAGGCGCGACAAGACAGACAGACAGACAGGCAGACGGACGGAATTTTCGAACCCACTTTTTTCAACTTCTCTATTATCGTAATGCCATGTTTCATTGTTAGTTTTTTTTTTGCACAAATCCATAACTTGCATTACCTATAGTACCTAATCGCAAGTAAAAACGTAAATACCTACTAAGAAAGTTAACATTTACTACCGTTTATGCCAGAGTTCCAAACTTTTTCCTGTTTGGAACTCTAAAACAATGAGATACATGCATTCCAAAAGCAATGCGAGCTACATCCGATGATCCGATTAGCAAAATCAAATTAAAAGTTCATGAGTTATAACAAATCTTTCAATATTGTCAAGTCTTAACTCTCACTGCTGAAAGCTCTAAATTCAAGAAAAAATGATTATTACGAAGAATGAAACAATAATTTTACTCAATGGCTTATTTGTATTAAAATTGCTTCCGTAATAATTTCCACTTCCATTCTTTACAAAACTACCAAAATTCGCCATTTTCATCTCAAATTAAAAAAAAAATTCTAAAATTCTCCTATTTTTCTCAAGGGAATCCTCAATAAGAAAAAGACACCAAACTAACCCACGACAAGCAGAAAACTCTTGTTTGATCTCATTTATAGCAAGTTTCTCACTTTTAAGACTTTAATGAGGCACATAATTCATTTACTGCTATCATCAAACGCCCCATTCTCCTAATTACAAGGATAACATACCGAGCAATCAAAAACAAAGCCAAACCATTTGAGGTTACCTTTAGCGGTGCACCTCTCCTTAGGCTAGGTATCTTGTTTCGAAATGATCTAGTGGCTGTAAGGGACAGGTGCTTGTTTAATTACCACTTACCTTAGCCTTTGCGTTTCTTCGAGTCTTTCTGTTTGTACCTTGGACGTGTCTCATAAATAAAATACAACCGGCACAGAGTCTTTGAGTTCTGTTTTCATTCATCAACAATGTTGTTTTTTGTTTCCTATGTTTTCCTTAGTGCTGACCATAATCATTCAAGCCAGATCGTAAATTATTTTCGGACTCACCAATATGACATGACCACGCTGTCTCAATGTATTATTCCTTGTGTATCCCTCGACTTATCTAAGGAATTCCAGAGGAGGAAAGATATAAATGCGCACGCTTCAAATTCCTTTCGAAGTCCTGACAAAACAAGGACGATAATACTCTGAGTTTTGTGTTGAGAAATATTTAAGCCCAAAACGGTTGCATTCTCCTTGGAATTAATATAATCAAATTAAATTTGGAACCAACATTAATAATTGACAACCACCACATCGCCTGAGGTCCTGTTTTTGTTCCTGTGCAATTTCTGGATGAACATACACTCCCTCTCTGTATGAATACAGAAACCACATCGTTACATTGCTTTTTCACCGCAGGATGTGTTGTCCCATTGCGGTGCAGAGGAGCTGTTAATTCCTATTCGATTACAATTGAATTATTTGTATTTGGGCGCTCATTTGAAACGGGCCCACGGGAAGTGTGCACTCATGCTCGGCAACAGTGGCATTTTTAGGATAAAGAAAAAAGGATACTCGCACACAACAGGCGGTGATGATTTGCTTGGACCCTATCATCTGGTCTCCCAATAGGTCCTAACCTACGCACAACATGTTACACTTCTAGTTGCATTATTAGATTGGCGGAACATTTGGATTGAATGGAAAAGCAATTAAGTTTGAAGTTGCATTTTACGGAATAAGGATTGTGGCAGCTATTCGTCATTATCGGAGCTGCTCGCTCTGGTGTCCGTTTTACATGAGGAATCCTTGTTATTGGTTATTTGTCGGATTTTGAAAGTCGATTGGAAAGGACGCACCGTTAATAATTATTACGTAGAGGTGGGATACTTTTCATATTTTCGGTCTATCAAAGATTCATTATTTATCAACGCTTCTGAGGAGGAATGATTGATTGATTGTTTTAGTTAGATGATTTGAAATTAATTCTGGAAACACTGTGAATTCGGACGGAAACGTAACAGTTGTTTTTTTAGTGGACTAATGCGTTCGTTCAGCTGACAACACGTATTTAATATCATGTTTAGGTCCTGCCGTGCCGTGCCGTTACTATCTCGATTGTTGGAAGTGCCTCCATTGCCCTATCGCCATTTTTAATTTTTTTTTTTTAATTATTAAAAGTTTCGTAATTATACACTTTTTCGGTCACCTAAAAAAAAAATTCAATACTAGACCGATTTTCATGATTCTTTTTTTTAAAAGTTCGACGGATTTTCGATAAAAAATGTTTAAATTATCCCCAAAAAACTGCATTTTTGGCGGTCTCAAATATATGGTCGTTCCCAGTACTGAAAGCTTTTCGGTTTGTTCGATGCAAGTACCATTCATTGACAATGATATGGTGATGGTGGGTATGTTTAGCTTTAACAACAAAAGAAAGCATTGACAATTGAGTTTTCGAAGCATTAAATTCTACACAATTTATAAATATTATCTCATTTGGTACCGTTGCGATTTCACCTCCGAAGGTGAAGGACGAGTGTCATCGAACGAATATGAAAAGCTGAGGGTAGAGTTGTCAGCAAAACAATTTAGTGGATTAGAAGTAAGGAAGAAGATAATTTATAAAAATGAGGAAAAAAGTCGGAGACAGAACGGAGCCCTTGGGGCATACCAGCATTTATTTTGTGGTGATCAGACGTGAAACCGTCCAATACAACTTGTATTGAAAGTTCCAGAAGAAAGCTTTAAGCCATACTGGCTTCCATGAAGAAGCTTTCGGTCTTCTAGATATTTCTAAGCTGACGAATAATCAGCATTTCCATGACCTTTGAAAGAAGGTACATAAATATATGGGTCGGCAGGAGGAGGGAAAATTTCTGAAAGTAGGAGCGATGAAAAAGCTTACGCAGTGGCTTTGCCAGTGTGGAAGAATACCTCTTCAGAATAATGGGGGTTAAACCATACGGGCCAAGGGATTTGTGTATATCAAGATCTTTGGGAACTCTTGATACTGTTTTACATTCCCAAGTACCAGAGGAACTAGCAGCGAAATGAGCTGACAGTATAAGTTTGTCTTCTCTGGAGAGTAAACAATTGGTATATTATTATCGATGTTCGTTGGAACGAAGATGTTGAAGAACTTTTAATATTTTTTTACAAATCACCAAACATTTTTACTGCCTTTAGGAGGTTGCAGAATTTTTTTCCGTAATTTTTGGTCATTTAAGAATTTGGTTCTTTAAATAACGGAGTTGCATGAGTTCCCTTCTTGTTTGTCCTTTTTTCCATTTTGCTCTGTAAGGTTGGCTTTGCAGGATCGGAAACCTACTTTTTTTTAGCCTGATATAGCTCCTTTACATTCAGAGTTAAAGGCGGACTTTTCTTTAGGTTTGATACTTTTTACTCTATTAGGAATAAAACCACGTATCCCTATAAGAATCACATTTGTGATCATTTCGGCACTGGCATCAATGTCACTATCGAGATAGCATAGTGACCAATTAAAGTAACAGAAACAATATTGCAGGCCCTCCCAGTTGGATTTCTCGTATTGCCAAGCGGTTCTGGTGTGGAGTTGACACAATGACACAATGGTCCGAATTGCCAAATGGAGAAGTTACAATAACGGTATCAGGGTGAGAAGTAAGAAACAAGTCAAGAGCGGATTGCACAGGAACATCCGGTATTCGAGTTGCCACAGCAATCTGTTGGGTAAGGTTGTGTTAGCCATACCCAGCAAAGATCTCCAAATACCTTCATTCCGCTGTTGACTGACTAGAACAGTAGAGAAAACTGTAATTGTGTACATTGAAAACGACCTAAATAAACTTTAGAAATCACTTTGGAGCAGATAATAGTTTGTATCCATAGTGGTCACCCAAAACAACATATGCTTGAAATAGGATTCCTTGTTAGCTTAAAAAATTAAAATGATTGTAGCCAGATCAGCATGATTGGCGACCTTGGCCTATTTCCCTTTTATTGTATGAAAGTACACACACTGCGCGAGCATTAGGATAATAGGGAGAGGAAGGACAGAAGGTGTCGATTAACATTGGTTTTGAATGCTTGCAAACCAAAATGGCAACGGAAAATATCGCCGGGTAAAGTATTCCAAATTCGTGTTGTTCGGCTAAAAGAGAATCCCTATATTTCACAGAACTTCCGAAATTGGGCTCAAGGGTGAACTGGTGAGCATTTCTTTTTGAGACGAGTATTACGGGAGAAACTTTGAAGAGAAGGATTGCAGATGGCTACCTCGAATGAAATTTTTTTTTTAAGGAACCGATAAAATAAGGGATGGCTTGTTTCAGAGGTAGTTCTATTTCCTATCAATTTTAACACTCTATTTTGTTTTCTATCAAGCAGGTGAAAAGCAGATCAGAAGCAATTATCAGCGTTTTTAGCGATCTCATGATGACTATAACTATGAAGGCTGATCTTGGCTTGGATGGGGCTGGCTTGAATCTTCGTCAACGTAGCGATTGAAAAGGCAATCCGGCCAGAATCTGCTAAAACGTAGATTATATCGACATAATTAGAAAGTTTTTATACTCTCGATAAAGCGATGACTAGCCACTTGGTGGAAATTGATTGTTCTTAAAATTTTAAATAAAAAAAACACTTGTTTATTCCACAATATAAATATAAATACATTTATTTTGTTTTTTTTTTAAACTAAACCGACGCGTTTCGTCGTGAATTTGAAAACTATGTCCTAAGAAAAATAAACAAGTGTTTTTCTTATATTTAACATGTTAATAATTAGAAAAACCCACAAGGTGAACACGATTTACATAATGAAGAGTATTCTCTTCAGTCCCAGTACGGGTATTGAGTTAGCGAGATGTCTTCGTCCTAGATGAATTTGAAGTAGTGCAACCCTCTCACTCGAAATTGGATGGCGTCGACTTGCAATAACAATGTATACAAGAACTTCTTGAATGAGGCCCAGACAAGATTTAGATTGATTTCGATGAATTTGATGATGAACCCTGTTTCTACTAATAAAATCCAAAAGAACCTTTATAGTCTTTCAATTTCAGAAAAACTTACAATATTAACTTATCTGCTATAATGCGGTCTTACCATCAGTACTCCCAAACATCTAAAACCAACTTAATACAGGTGTCCCTGCATTCGTTCGAGCTAGGAGTTCTTACGCCTGCCATTCTTCTTCTAATTTGAATCTAAGACTTCCTGGGATAAAGCTTATTCAAGGCTTGGTTAACAAATACGCGCTTCACTATATCTTTTTTCCTAATCATGTCAATAATATTGTAAAATGAAATTATTTATTTTTGTCAACTTTGAATCACTTACATATATACGTTAAGCTTTTTAAATTTCTTAAAATAATCTTTCGCGATTTCAAAATATTTATATCATACTATGAAAGGTCTCCTTAGCCTCATTAAAAAAATATCCACAAAATACTTCTTAACATTTTATCCTTTCAAATAACATCTTTTTCAAAATACATAAATGATCGCTTTACTTTTTACACGCTTGGAGGAGGAAACCTTTTAAGAAAGTTTTTTGAATGTCAAAAAAAGAGACAGCAAAGTTTTTCCCCCCTCTCCAGTCAGCATAAGTTTAAAATGCTTCTCCTTGCCCTAATAAGGCTACCAACAAAAACACACACAGATATGACTAAAAATTGAGCTTCTTTCTTTTTTTTTCTAAATAGCACGCCGGGGGTACACGCTTTTTAAATATTCCAAAAGAACTCAATTTGCATACATTTTCCTGATATTAAAATCGCTATAAGCACTCCCATCCCCTCTCTACAGAACCATACACCATATACCTACCATCCTTTTGCGACTTTGCTTATGTGCATAAAAAAGTGACACAAAGTTGAGTTTTAAAAGCTCTCTTTTGGAAACTTCATTCCTATGCTACCGCAAAATTTTTAACCAAAAGTCGGTGGTGAATTGGGGGTTATGTAGGCCTTCTTAGACTGTTTTTGTATGTAAGATTCTCATGATGCGCTTGAAATTTACGAAATACATATATTTTTTGCCTAAAGAAGTTAAAGGCCTATTTTTATAATATGTTAAGTATAAGCCACACTTTTTATAGTAAAGGTGATCTAAGAACCTACTTTACAGGAACGCTTACACCCTCCTTTTTAAACATTCTCGTGAGTTTCTAAAAGTTTCATTCTAATAGTCAAAAATTATGAAAACCGTTACTTGAAAGGTACTCCTCCGGTAAAACTAAAAAAAAATACTTACAAAAAAATTAATTAAAATCGTAAGAGGCATTTTCAAGAAAATAAAGTTTTCATTAACTGTTATAAGGCAGGTACCGTTATTATTTTTAGCCACAAAATCAAAATGTCAGCCCTTCTGGAGAATGATAAAAGAACCATGCTTATCTAATTTGAAGGTTAATCACTTAACCCACTTAGCCTGCTGAGTGTTATAGATCCATATGGACAGACAGAATTTTTTTCTATCGTAATGTCATGTTTGATTGTTATCCCGATTTTTGTATACCTATGTATGCACGAATCATAATTTTGCCCATTTAAACAGGGCCCCAAGAGAATTGCGCCTTTTCTTCTGTCCACCTGCTGAATCAGTTCCAGTAACAGTAGATATCCCGTCCCGACGTTCCTATGATAAAAGCGCAAAAAGTGTTTTCATTTAAATTGTTGTTGTTGTTACTTTAAATGAACAGACCGGATGTTGGGGAGTCTGAAGCGTATACCCCATGTACGATGTACAAACCGTAGATATCACAACTCAAGTAAGAGTGCAATGAATTTTTGAAGGTGAATTGTACATAAAAACGTCAAAATGGCGCATCAACCCCCGCTGTGGTTCGTGCGCAAGTTAACCGCCCGGTGTATTTGGATTTCGGGCGTTTTCATCTCTATTATGACTTTCATATCCGTTTCCATGTTTTTTTTTTATTTTGAACGAGTATTTATTCATGGGACAGACTGGCGGGGAAGAAACCCGACAGTTTGCACACCCTCCTGCAATTAGACGAGTAAACATTTTAAGTGGAAGGTAAGCAAGTTGATTTCGTTTTAATTTTCTGTCAACTAACTGAAAGGGTGTTGTGCTTCTCATTCCACAGAGGGGCCGCATACTCGTTAAGGATACAACAGCATCACATAGAAGCTGGAATTGATAATGTATTCATAAGCGACGACGGACTTTTTATGGCTATATGACGGGACCCGGGTACCGTTTTTTGCTGTTGACATCGCTGACAAGCTGTTAGGATTATTATCACCCTCGCATTTAAATGGAGGAGCTTTGGCAAGCAAAATGGATTATAAGTAGCCTGGCTTTGTGCGCACCAGGACGACTGGTGGTATGGGTATTCTCTATATACAACAGATCCAGGGGTTGATGTCTGAAAAGTGGGTGGTTTATCTGGCAACTTTATCGCACATTTATAATTTGGAAATGGTGTGATAATGCTGACACATAAAGTGACAAAACAAGCAGTCCTTGGGGAATAATTTTGGCTCAGCAAACGTGTACTTCTATACCTAGTTAAAACAGGGGTGGGTTTGTAGGATTGCTCTTGTTGTTTTTTGAAGAACAGGTTAAGGGTAAAGTAGGGTATACGGGTTTCCTATGCGGCTGGCTAATCGAGATTCTGTTTTATCCTGGCGAATGTACCCATTTTCTAAGTGTCAAAGCGAGAAAAATGTTCGCTAATGTATTTTCGGTTTCTTTTCATGTTTCCTCTTAACCTATCTACATATTTAAGGCAATGGAAGTGCAGGGAAGATGTTTGTTTGAACGAATTTATTTCATTTGTAATGGGAGAGGCGGGAATGATAATAATAATTTGTCATTAGAACTGGAAGTGAGTAGGTATATCAATTTTGTATGTGAATATATCTAACACTCTTGTCTTTATAAATTATGTCATTAAATTGCTCTCATTGTCATTGTCTTATTACCCTCATTGTCATGATAACATCGTCTTTTAGAAGGAAGTTATCAGGTTTTTCGCTTTTTTTAGAAGCTTAGGTATGTTATTCTATGGACGAATTTAATATCTTTCCTATTAATTTGGAGTTGATATATTACCTACACCAAGATATTTAGAATGCTTTAAAAAATGTTAAGTTTATGATAAATTACTCTATATACTCATAAATCTCTTATATAAAGAATTGTGTTGTGTTTCACAAGTATTTAAGTTTTTCAGTTGTAAAATAAATCCATTGAATCAATTTTCCTCAAATTTTGTAAATTTATGATCACAAAGCTTATTCTAACTTTTGATTCATTTAAGTAAAGGGTTAAGTTTTCAATAAATCAATTGGTACAACTTGTGTGTCTTTTTTGAAAGCACTTATCATTAATGTTGAATTATTTTATCTTTCTTTAGCCAAAAATGAAAACACGACACCGATTTACTAGTCACAAGCTGTTTGTCTGTTGTGACTATTTCTTGTGAGGATTGTTGTGACTCGATAACATTAATTGGATTCTCCTATAATCCTCACAAAAAAAAGTCACAATAAAACATCCCACACCACGACTATTTTGAATAACAGTTTGCAAACTTATCGAAGTAATTAGTTTCAATAAAAAAGCCGCAAGCATTTTTTTTAGTCCATAGAATGTCCCTTCTTTTGACAGAAGGTATAGTTAAATAATTGCCTTCTATCAAGTTCATGCTTTACTACCTTGATTATTGGTAATTGGACCAGCACTTTTGCAGACGCACCACAATGTAGGAACTTGGTGTTCCCTTTATTAATGTGCCTACTCGATCTGGATGAAGATTTGATGTATAACTTCCACCGGTAATGTCAATGCCGTCTTCTTGAGGCAGTATCTGGCTGAACCCTGGTGACAATAGTCCTTCTTGATGAAGGTGACAAAGCCACGGATTGATTTCTTCAACGCCAGGTTGAAGACGTTACAAACCAGACCATCCCATTGACGGGTTCCATTAAAGATGTTAATTGGTCTGGACAGCAATTCGGCTCCTAAACTTGGTTCGTAGATAGTTGTTCGCAAAGTAAAGTGCATACATATTAATAACAAACCGAGCTGCTGTGATGCAATATCCGGATCTATAAAGCGTTTTCACTTTGGCTTTTGAGAATTAAGTTCTTCTTCACTTATTTTGGACCCTGTACATTTTTTTCTAACCGATAAAAATCTTCAAAAGACACTCGAGTGGTGTGGGACTTTTACCGCACTAAAACCAACGGTTTTTGAAGGCTATTGATGGTATTTCTTTCAAAACTGTAGCAGTTATTAGATCTACCCTGGTGATTTTTTGTTAGACAACTTATGTTGACACATGCTTCTTACTTCTTTGAGCGGAATTTCACATTCGTCATTTCTATCAAAAAACTGTAAGGGATCTGCAGTTGTGTTTGCTGGGAATGGTTTAAAGACATTCGCAAGATGTTTAGTGTAGAGAGGGGGGTACCGTGTGGCTTACCCCAGGGCCCGAAGTTCCTCGAAGGGTCTCGCCAATTACTATTAATACTTTAATTTTTCTGGGAAAACTGAATTTGACCGCTGAAACTCGCAGGGATTTCAATGGATGCATCAAATACATTTGCAAATTTAAATTTTTTTTAATGGCATCTATATGGTTCAAAATTTTCAACGCCAACAATTGTAAAAGTCTTTTACTCCAGGCCAGAGACGCGACCATTGAAATTAAAGTACAACAGCTCGCCAACGTTTTCGTTTCTGCTCTTCAGAATAATAAATTGCACGACTGGATCGCACGTAACTTGCTTATATGTCACATTGCAAAATAAAATTTAAGAAAATTAAAGTCAACACCAAAACATTTATTCGATTTTTGTGACTTTTGATTGTTCGAATAAAGTACGTTAAATTGTATTGAGTGAAATAATTTAAACGCCATTTTATTTCTTAAAGAAATATAAAAAAGTGTGATTTTTTTTTAAATCGTAAGAACGGTTTTTTTAACAACTTTTTTTTTTAAATTAAAAAAAAATTATTCAGGAATACAAACTTAAGCACAAAATTTACAAAATTAATATACATTTAAAAACAAAATTTAAAAAAAAATTACTTACCCGATATCAAAATATTGATTTTTCAAAAAAAAAAAAAAGTTTATTTTTTAATAATTGAAAAAAAAATTACAAAAAAAAGTTTTCGAAAAAAAATTAATGCAAAATTACTTAGGCTACTTACATATTCCTGGATAACAATTTTGATAGTAATGGAATCACCAGTTTTCGAGAAAGTCGAAGAAAAAAGACGGTCCTATGGGTGGTACCGTTTTTAGCCACCATATTACATTTTTTTCAATTTTTTTTGAACGAATACATAACTTGCATTATAGTACCTATAATCGCAAGTAAAAACACTTCGGTTCTGTACCTGAAATTAAAGACAAAAACACAACTGGAGAAGAAATCGGATTCAAGACAGATATGTTTGGCCATATTATGACAGTTGTCAAGTTTTGACCATCTCTCGTTGGCGACTTTAGGGAAATTCTCGTGAATTCTATTGTTTTTATTTTCCACTGGCTCAAGTACCCAAGGTACAGTATGGCTTGGTTCCATGGATGAACCGTTTTTGGCCAGCTTACAGCCCTTTCATTTCCAGTCTCCGGGGACCCATCGCAGGGTAACAAGCTTTGTTTCACTTATTTGTCGCAGATCGTTGCAACAGTGGTCAATCAGTTTGAAGACGATTGACGATGAGGCTTTGATTGCCGCCTGGCTGTCTATGAAAATATCAATATTTTTATTTTCCAGGTTAAAAGATAAGAGGTGCTTTGCAGTTTTGACAACTGCGATCACTTGTACCTGAAAAAACACTTCAAAAGTTTGGCAGTTTTAATCGAGATGATACCAGACAGACCCTACAACTACTTCCGTTTTCGAACTGTCTGTATAGACCAAAATAGGATTTTCGTTTATGACCCGGTTTTCCTTCTAACATTCTCTTGTATAGAAAAGTCTGTTAGTGCCACTGTTTTAAAATCTAAGTGCGGTCGGTTTGGGTTTCCATGTCTATGTAATTTTCTATGATTTTATGACCATTCATGCCTTGTCATCCTCCATTTGAATTGTTGAATGACAATATTTCGTAGAAATTGAGCACATTTTTCAAAGTTTTTGATAGCATTTCACATATTCGGTACGTAAACAATGTCAGTATCCAGTGCTGAGCGATCTGTTAGCGTAAGTACTCGTAAGGATCAATAATTATCATCTTTCCTATTCGGTCAAAAAAGAGTATTAGGATTAGCAATAAATTAGAAATTAGATTTGAATCCCGCGAACAACGATTTTCCCTCGGCCAAAGCAAAAAAAACTTGCACATAGATAAACACAGAAAACACAGAGATTTTTGTTTACTGATTAGATTGATTTAACAAAGTTTTCTATTAATTATAAAATAGAGTCTTATATACTATTAGAAAGGACGGGCGTACATGATTATCTCCCTCCGGGCCCGAATATTCTCTTGGGGGCCCTGAATGTCCTCTCTGAAGGGCATATTCCTGCGGCATCGATAAGTCAATTAAAGTCTTAGCAAATTGACAAATGGAAGCGTTAAATTAGCAGCAAACTATATGTTGCGATCAAATAAGATTAGAATTAGGAGCTAACCACAGAAGTAAGCGAGCACCAGAAAAAAAGGCGTACAGGAATTTGTGCTGTTCGGTATCAAGATAAAACCTAATTCTTAATAAGTACTTTCTTTGTTCAATCTTTCCATTAATGTATCTACGAAGAAACAACTTAATTAATTTAAATGATACACACCAATGTTTCTTCATAAGTAATTAAAACTTTATTTTACCAAAGAATTACTTTTATTTTCCATTTATGCAGAAATTATGAATATTTTTTGCCACTCAAGACATTATTTTCAGGGCTGAAATAGCAGTAAAACGTAGGTGGCAGGCGTCCGTCGCCGTTGGTTGTCGTCGTCGCGTCCAGTCGTCTGCATAATGGCGACCAACACACGCGTCCCCGGGAAAACGTCGATTGCATGCAGTTCTTCTGATCCTCGGAACGCAAAACGCGTTACCACCGCAATTTAGATAAGAGCAACACATGAATTTCAACACCTCCAGCTTTCTTTGGCACCTTGGGGAATTTATGCCTTCTGTTAAGCAAAACATTGGAAATGAATTTACAGGCGATGCGATGGATGGACGAAGGCCAGGTAGGCTAACAATGGCCACGTTTACATGACGGTCTGCGCGAGCGACGCGACGAGCGCCATCGCCATACAACCAGCTGTAGAAATGTTTTATTCTTTTTTTTAGATGTAATATGCAAATTACTTTATACATACTCACACTTCATAGTATAAGATGTATTCTGGAATCCAAAATCTGGAGGATTTCTCTTGAAGCGAACTCTGTTTTTAACACTGAAGCCTATCGCATTTTATTTGTTTATTTTGTTCTTAAAATTGGTACAGCAAATTTGTTATCTTAATTCTTGCAGCATTTCTTGATTCATCGTTTTAGATTGGTGGCAATGTTGTCTGGTTGCGAGGATTGTGCCCCACGTGGGACAACAATGGCAGAGGAAAAACTTGTTCATTGATATGAAAGCTGAAATCTAGGTTGATGATGCTAATATAAATTTGGCCCATTAGACTTTGGTTCGAGTGTAGTTGGAGAAGGTTAAGTATCTATGATATTCGGATTCCATACCCTGTTCAATCCGTGGCTGTTTTATAAACATATCCGCAAGTATATTGTTATCTAATGTTAAAATGATCAATTTCTAGCTAATTTTAGAAAAAAAGGTGGAAGTAAATCACATAAAAAAACTCTTATCTTTACCACATGATACTGCGTTAACGCGATTGCACAACACAAAAAGTATTCTAAATGTTGACAGCTGTCAGAAAAGAATTCTATAGAATTATCATCCAAACAAACCAAAGTTGCTGGTACCAAATAATAATCTCTCACATAAACTCGATGCTGAATTGATATTGGACCGATAAACACACATTTTCTATTATTCGGTCCCTAAGTGAATATTGCTTGTGCACCGTTTAAGGTTCAAGAATTTCTCTTATCCCAATAACGCATCAGATTCCGAGCACTTCGATTCTCCACTATCAGGCAATAAATTGTGATAGTGTCGCGCCAGAACAATATGCTCGCATCATTAGCATTTTACTAATTTAAATTAATTGAAACATAAAACACGAAATTGCTTTCAATGCCCCAAAAGGTGTTGGTTGCGAGATATTAGAATTGATTAATCAGTGAGCCATTCAAAGGCCATATCAGGGCGATATCGGATCGGGCTTATTAAGCCGAAAGGGGTAAACAAAAATCCGTCAATCCATATCAGCATCTAACTGCTCCATATTATCTTGCTTGCAACAATGCCGTACAAAAGGGACTTAAGTTGATGTTTCTATTTGGATTCACACACACGTCGTATTTTGGGGAACCTTTTGTCTGGGGGACTGTGAAATGGACATCATGATGGGATTGGGATGGAATCGAAGACCCATTCATTGGTCATCCATAAAACTACTCGTGTAGTTATCCCATTGAAAAATTTGAATCAGCGGTGGTATGGATGATAAGTCTTAGGAGCGGTGAACATTTCCGGCTCTAGAGGAATAATTCTATTAAATATGAACGTGAGAGGAGGGTTTTGGTGTGTGATTAGCTTACAGCTGGCAGGCAGGCAGGCGTGGAGATTCGTTGTTCGATCTCTATACGCACACCGGGTCAGAAAACATTAGTTTAATCTAATTAGGTGGAAACAGATCGCACTCCTTTATTCCTTTTCATTAATCGTGGGCAGTCTTTCTTTGGTAAAAAAATATTTTTTTTTAATGTGGCTGCTTGAGTGGGAATTTTTGTTTGCATCTATGTTTGTATTTTTGTTAAGTTAAAAACATCATTTTCTTTCTTTTTAAGAATCATTATATAAATTTATTGGCGCGACAAGGCCTAGTGACTTATACTCTCAACTATTCCTGTGTGTGTGATGTTAATCTGCAAGAATGGAAGGGACTTACAGTTTACCGCCGAGTCCGAACGGTTACATGAGATGCACTTTTTCGAGACAAATTTTACTCTTGGAGGTTTTGTCAGTTCCTCGCAAGAGGCAGTACCCCGGAAAAGAAGATGGCTATATTTTGGATTCGAACCCAGGCTCATTCGCTTAGCAGTCCGACACACTAACCACTAAGCTACGGGGCACTACGTGTTTAAGAATCATTAGCGCTGTTTAATATCGTCTTTTGATTCATTGAATCTTGATATCTATATCTCAAAGGCAGTTTCTTTAAGACATTTCGTCCCACTATGAAAAGAAAGTACTTTCAGAAAGCAAACATTTTTCTGAAAGCAAAACTTTCATAGTGTGACGAGGGAAAAGCCGCATTTCTTAAAAAACATTTTCTGAAAGCGATTTGCTTTCCGAAAAACGCTTTCACAAAAAATACATTCATTGTGTGACTAGTTCATGAAAGCGTTTTCAGGGATGCAAATAATTTTCGCTTTCAGAAAATGTTTGCGAAAGTTTTTTACTTTCTTGAAAGCGAACGCATGTTTTAAACCCTAAATGGGCCCTCTGTCCCGCAGAAGTCGAACGTACACCGTGTGTGTGGAATAAGGGCGATCCCCAAACACGCATGTCAAAAAAGCGGCATTTTAAGAGATCAGTTCGGCAATTGGTGTTTGGGTGGATGACGCTAGAAAATAAATTGCACGACTATAGATCGCATGTACTTGCTCATATGTGCGGTCACATTGTCCAATAAAATTTAAATAAAATGTACTACAAGGTTACAAGAACTTGTTCTTATGCTAGATATTTGCTTAGTGGCTGCATATTTATGTATATATTAATATAAAACAAATATTTTTTTTTTAGAAATTCTTTCATTTTTCTTTGCGTTTATAGGTACTTGTTAGTTATGGATTAATACAAAAAAAAATTCTAGCAATCAAACATGACATTACGACGATAGAGAAGTCGAAAAAGAGGGTTTTTCTTTCTGGCAGCCTCTTTTATCGAAAATGCATTCTTTTGAAATTGATGCTTCTCTTCTTCGCTGGATTAAGAAATAATTTTTCAAAAATTCAATACGAGTATAAGTTGTACTGGATGGGTTCAAGTCTGATACCTTCAAAACAAATAATGATTTTCCCCAGGGCTGCGTTCTGTCTCTGGCTCTATTTTGCATTCTTATAAATTCCTAAAATATATTCTCAATCTACTGAGCTGAGCTGCTCCGCTGACGATAGTATACAGTATACACTTACCTTTTCATATTCGTTTTTGGACTCACAACTCCGCTCTTTGGATGTGGATCTTAAATGGCTCCGTATGCGAAACTCTTTAAATCCTTAACGTGACAGCATTACCAAATGGGTAGTAATCGTGTGGAATTTAATGGGAAAAAATGTGAAAAAGCCCTTAACCGTGTGTTGATTATAAAAAAAAACGTAAATCTTCAAACAGCTACAAAAGGGCCCCGGGTACTGCATTGCGTCAGGGCCCCAACATGATTAATTCGGCCCTGGCAACACAGACCAAAAGACTCTATAATCAGAATAAAGAACAAGAAAATCCGAAGCAGCCTCTTCAACGACAGTTTTATTTATAAGGTCACTAAATCAGACATAAACTATCCCAATACCCGCAGAGGAATAAGGACGATATCTAAGGTTAACCCGGTGAATCCATACGATTGACCGAAAGACGAAGCAGTAAAGTAGGACAAACACTTTTCCGACCAATTAGTTGAAATGAGTTGATATTCTTTCTACCAGAGTCTATATAAAGGGTGTTTTTTTAGGGGTATATAGAACTTAAGTTGGCAACACTATTTTAACTGGCGGCCATTTTGTCAGCTTTTAAATGATTTATTTTTAGTTTGCTTTGACATTTCAACATGAATAGACTGACGCCTGAACAACGCTTTCATTTTGAAAACCATGGTTCTGTTCAAAATACGTATCGCGCACTACGTTCATTTTACGCTCAACATAGTCGTCCATCAGAGCAATTAATTCGATTAACTATGGAAAGTTTTCGCACCACGTTTACTCTAAATGCTAATACGCATCCACAGAGACATCGTACAGTGCGTACAGAAGAAGTCATTGCTGCTGTAGAGCGTAGCGTAGAGGAAGATCCGAATCAATCTATCCGCCATCGTACACAGGAATTGCATATGTGTCCATCCACTTTATGGAAGATTTTGGTTTGCGTGCTTATAAAATCCAACTCGTGCATGAATTGAAGCCACAGGATCACTTAGCTAGGCGTAGATTCAGTGAATGTGCCATAAACAAGATTGACGTTGATCCCAATTTTAATAAGCGAATTTTGTTTAGCGATGAAGCTCACTTTTGGTTGAATAAATACGTCAATAAACAAAACTGCCGTATTTGGAGTGATGATAATCCTCAAGTGTATGTTGAGAAATCGTTACATCGACAAAAACTGACTGTTTGGTGGAATGATTTGTCCGTACTTCTTTAAAAACGATGCTGGCCAGAACGTTAGAGTCAATGTTGACCGCTATAGAGCCCATGATTACTGACTTTTTCGTTCATCAATTGAACAACCATGATGTGCAACATGCAACACAGCTCGTGCCACAATTGATTTATTAAAGGATACGTTTGGTAACCGCATAGTTACACGTTACGGACCCGTGTATTGGCCTCAAAGATTTAAAGCCACTTGACTATATTTTGTGGGGATATGTGAAGTCGCTAGTCTACGCCGATAAGCCCGAAGCGTTTGACCACTTGGAAGACAACATTCGCCGCGTTACTGACTCTGACTATATACGGCCACAAATATTGGAAAAAGTCATCGAAAATTTGACCTCCAGATTAGACTACGTCCGAGCCAGTCGTGGCAGTCATACGCCAGAAGTTATATTTAAATTATAATGCCATAAGATTCTCTTTTGAACAAAGTGAACAAAATACAAATATTGATAAAAAATAAAATGGTCAGTGATAAATTTACTTTAAAAATTCTTTATTTCTGAAATAATTGTTGAAAAAAACGAAAGTTTTATAAATGTATAATTTAGTAAAATGTTGATATTTTGAATGCGCATTGGAAGAGAAAATCTAGTATCATTTCCTTTTTAGTGATTTGCATATTTTTTTAGGTAGATTGGGCTACAAATACTCTACAGATTCATCTACATATTGTTTAAATCCCGCAGATAATGGCTGCGCAAAACATAAATAATTTAATTCAGTTTCTCACAAAACAAATTGGTCTAATAGTTGTTAACTAAATAATATTAGTTGTTGATTCAAGCATAAAAGAGAATTAAATAAACTAAATCTGAAAATAACCAATTTTGATTTTATGTTCAACAAGATATTCCTAACCTACCCGCATTATCTTTCCACACCAAAGCAACAAGACTCAATAAAAATTAGTATGCGCCCATTTCTAGTTCGAATCACAAATTAATTAAGTGCTAAAGTGTCTAGCGAAATAGTGAAGTTCCGATTAACATTTATAACATCTATTGACATTAACATTTTCTATTAATTTTGTATACTTTTCTGCTATAATATTGATGCTAATATCTTTAAATGCTTTACTTCAATCTTAATTAAATGATTTGAGATACATGTTTGGTTAAAAAAAAATCTCAAATATATATTACTAACTAAATTATTAGCATTTAAATATGCTTGATTTAGAGTTTAGGGAAATACATATATTTAGAACTTATTTAGAAATGAGAATGTTAGGCTAAGATTTGTGGCTATTTGTTTGGTATCTTAATGGCATCGGCTATAGTTTATCGATCATTTAGGATCTTAAACACTGCTTTAGGAAATTAGGACAAAAGACTTATTTCTAGAGTTCTCTAGTGAGACAGGTCTACTCTGCAAATTGTGGGCCGTAAAAATAAATACTTGATGAGCATAAATTATTTGTATTTTTAAAACATTGGCAAATGTAGTTAAATAATTTAACTATTTTATGATTATCTATCCAAAAATACTAGATAGATAAGCAATCATGACCCAAGGTTTTAAGATTAGATTCGAAAGATAGAATGCTAATTGACTTGTACGGAATTTTTCGTCTTTCTAATCTAAACTAATAAAAAAAAGTAAAATATGATCAAAGATTTTTTTATCGAAAGAAAAACCTACGCCAATTGTCTTATGAGATGACTAAATTTTGGTATTTCATAAAAGAGTTCAGAGTGTTAAGTTCCGGGCTTTGCCTTATTAATAGAAGAGTTTCTATTCTGTTCTGTCCTGTGTCAATGTCGTCTTGTGCTATGTTGTCTTGTATTTTTTTTTCTTTTTTTTATATAATATTGTGTGACTATGTGTCTGCAAGGCACAATCCCTTTTAGAAGAATTAGAGAGATAGGAAAGAATTTTTTCGGCGCAGTAGATCGAGAATTAGGTGACTATTTTCTTCCTTAAAACCCACGGACGGCTCTGGCTTGCACTAGCAGTTACAAAAACTGCTTCCCAAACTAAGAGTCGAACTAAGGATCTCTCGCTTAGCAAGCAAACAACTTATCTACTGCACCTCTTGCGTAATTGTATTGTAATTATAATTGTCTGAATCGATGGCCTCAGTTAGCCACTGCTCATAAGTATCTCCACTTTGTAGATTTATCTACGGAGTAGATCAATATGTAATGTTATGTAAAACCCCTAAAGTTTTATGTTAATATTATTTCGGTTTTGCATCAATGATCAATGAACGTAAATTATACAAGAACGGGAAACGACTGGAACTTGGAAGCTTTAAAAAAACATGGATCAATCACACTCTACAAATTCAACCGAAATTTGCCATCAGAGTGGTCTCGATGTTGATGATTTTGAGGGACGATATCAGCGTAACTCAACGAGGCAAGCTAGTAAAGACGCATTTTGCGAAAAGCTCAGTATTTTCCTTCCCAGAAAAATCGAATGAAAATGCCGTTGCTTTTTGAAGATTTATTTTTTGTTTAATCAAATCAATATCTATTAATTAAATTAAAATTTCACAGATCTGAAATTGACCCCAGGTTGCAATGATAGTATCTCCAACTGTTATCTATGTTGCAATGCAACATGAGTCTAAATAAAAAATGGCATTCAACTGTCAAAACATTAATTAAGTTTTGCCATTCTGGGGAGATCTAGATTTCGGAGGCCAGTGATGCCGGTGACTATAGTCTGTTCAACAAAAATTGTCAGGACAGGGAAGATAATACTTTTGCCTCTCAGTCTGGTTGCATAGGCTTGCATATTTCTGTTTCAAGTAAAAGCTCTAACAGGGTTACCGTATTTATCATTATAAATTGCCGCAAATCGGAGAGCAATGTGCGTAGGGTTGCCACTTACTGATTACAATACAATACCATTAATTAAAAAAAATATATAAATTCACTTCACAGTTTAAACAAATTTTAAACCAATTTCAGTTCAATATGTTTACTAAAACCGCATATATACATATTTATTAATCACAATACCATTTCAGAGAAAATAACTTCTTTATACTAAAATATCAAAAACCAATCAATTTAACTGCATTTTAAGGCTTTTCCAACTATTAGTACTAACAAATAAACAATACGACAACAATTACCCTCTCACAATACTAAATTTGTTCTCAAAAGCTTCAAAACCGAAAGCACTATGATAAAAACTAATAGAAAAGCTATATACTTAGTACTTTTTACTTGCGATTATGGGTACTAAATGCAAGTTATGCATTCGTGCAGATTAAAAATTTTGAGATAACAATCAAACATAACATTACGATGATAGAGAAACATATTTGAGTTACTGGCAAAGTTCTGTCCGTCTGTCTGTATGTCTGGCGTAGGTATGCATTATGTTTAGGTAAAAAAAAATTAATATGGTGGGCTAAAAACGGTAGGGTA
Organism: Platycheirus rosarum; assembly: GCA_963971375.1. Classification (NCBI taxonomy): domain Eukaryota; kingdom Metazoa; phylum Arthropoda; class Insecta; order Diptera; family Syrphidae; genus Platycheirus; species Platycheirus rosarum. Next base: position 31,485,254 of record OZ020508.1, read on the forward strand.
GGGCGGGGCTTATTAGACAGCGGGACAAGTTGGACCACACGAATTTCTCAGAAACCGAAAGCACCACAAAAACATGATTATACACTAACACAGCATGCTCTCATAGCAGCACGTACCAAACCGGTTTTAGTTGCATTGTATATTCAGAAGCGAAACCAGGCACAGTTTGTGTTTTTTAAGGGCAATAGTAAAAATACGCTCTATACAGTTTTTTTTTATTTTTATTGTGAAAAACCTGAAAGTTTTTTATCAGTGAATATATTGTATATTTATATTTTGTGTGTTCAATTGAATAGTTTTCAGTACTTTTGTATTTATGATTAAATATGTTCATCAAACTAGGAGCGGGGCTAGTTGGACCAGGTAAGTTTGTGGAGAAAGTTAATGATCGTAGCATAATTTTTATTTTTATCAGTTTCAGCTTTTACCGCTGCAATAATGGAGTCTGTTGCTCAGCAAACTGGTCCTCATGTTGTTTTTGAGAGATCTAATGAAAATGCCACTGATGACTCTTTACCGTCAACATCTTGAGGAGTTGGTTGATTTTCACCAGAAGTGGTTTTACCATTTCCAAAAGCAGGAGCCAGAAAGCCAACACTGACAAAAAGAGGAAAAGACGAGCTGCAATTTTAACTGACACCCCGGAAAAAGATTAAAAGACGAACAAAATCGAAAAGTGTCCAAACCCAAAATCAAAAAAAAAAAACAGAAAAGTCCAAATAAAAAAAAAAAAATTTGCAAAAATCAAGTTCCGACGAAGAAGAAGAATACTTCTGCCTTATGTGCATGGAATCATTTAATGATAGTTTGCCGGTAGAAGAGTGGATTCAGTGTCATACTTGCCGAAAGTGGGCACACACAAAATGTTCAGTAGCTGGAATTGGGCCCTTCTTTGTTTGTGTTAATTGCAACAGCGATTATGATTCTTAATTGTTTTTAAACCTTAATTTAAAATGAAGTATTTTATTATTATTTTTTTGTATGTTATTATTAAATGAAGTATTTTTTGTTATTTTTGTACGTTTTTTTGACTGTTTTAAATAAAATTCTTTAAATAATTTTGGATTTGTTGTCCTTTATAGAACTTGTTTTCCACTTTTAAGGGCTAGGTCCAACTAGCCCCGAATGCCGGTCCCGCTATAGGGGCAAGTTGGACCACCTGGACTTGATCCATTTAAGGCAGCATTATTCTTCTCCGGTAACATATCTCAAATGTTTTCAAACTTCATTTAGAAGCCAGGATCCCATTCTATCTTTTAATACCAGCTCTATGGTTGTACTATGAATAGTTTGATATTTATGAGACTTCAAGTAAAAAGTGGTCCAACTAACCCCGCCCTACCCTACTTTTTTCTTCGACTTTCTCGAAAACTGGTGATCCGATTACAATCAAAATTAATATTCAAGAAGATGTAGGTAGCCTTAGTAATGTTAGATTAAGTTTTTTTTCGATAACTTTTTTTTCGTATTTTTAATATTTTTTTTTAAATTTTAATTAAATTTTAATTTTAATTTTTTTGATAAATCAATATTTTGAAAACGGGTAAGTGATTTTTTTCTTAATTTTTTTTAATGTGCGTTATTTTTGTGCTTAAGTTTGTATTCCTGAATTATTTTTTTTTATTTTTTAAAAAAAGTTGTTAAAAACCGTTTTATTTAAAAACCCAATACAATTTAAAGTAGGTACTTTATTCGAACAATCAAGTCACAAAAATCGAATAAATGCTTTGATGTTCACTTTAATTTTCTTTAATTTTATTCTACAATGTGACCGCACATATGAGCAAGTACGTGCGATCCACTCGTGCAATTTATTTTCAATTGGTAAAGGCTACTCTGTTGGTGGAATATGTTTCTTTCAACCTACACAGCGAGAGTAGGTAGAATTTCAGAGATTGATGATATGCCGCTGACTGGACTCCGATACTTATGGAACCTAAACGGAACGGAGTCAAACGCTTTGGACAAATGGAGGAGAATCATTGGCTTTGATAGATTTGTATCAATGTCTTGGCATATGTTATTTTTAAGAATGCTGTATTACAGCTATGACTTGCTCTGAAGACGGATTGCTTCACAATCTTCTGGCTCACTATAATTTCAAATGATTTGGAAATAAAAGGTTAGATAGATTTTTACCAGTTTTTTGTTTGTTTTAAAGTGGGTTTCTTAGGAATTGGAACTGCAGATTTTAAATTACTCTCAATCTTAATAAATAAAAATTAAAATCTGTATAAACAAAATGTATTAATGATCATTTTTTTAAAATAGGAAACAACAAGAAATAAATAATGAAATTATATAAAAAAAAACACTTTTATAGTTAAAAAAAATTAATAGTACGAATAAAAATTAATGAACATCCGGAGTTAAATTCAGCTTCTGCTTTTATCGGTAGTGGGATGTTGTATTTTTAGTGTGTGTAAAATCCTATTGCACTGCTGATATTTTTGCGAACAAAACAGGGCTATTAACTGTGGAAGATTTGATATAACGAAAATAGTGAAGCAGATATGATTAATGCAAGTTTATAAACGAAACAGATGTTTCACAAACAGACGTTTATAAAAATTTACCTGTGTCATTGCTTCTTTGCCAAAAAGCACCTTCCGGAATTGGTTACACCTTCTCCTCTATATGCTATTACCCAAGAGGTATCGGTGAACATAATTCTGATTGCATTTTCGCATGATGCCAAAGTGAGGATGAGGAGAAGCTACAGCAACAAAAAAAAACAACATAAACTTAACTTTCATTACAGAGGATACACATAAGTGTATCTACATTAACGTGGCATTTCTTTTGCATGTCTCAAATCGTTTTACCCATCATCATCTGCATAAAACTCAAATTAGACATCACAAACGGCTTCCTTATCTAAATGACTTGTGTTGGTATCAAATACAATTGCAGACTCTTAACCTCATATATAATATCACCTCCGCAGCACAGCTCAAAAGGAATCTCTTTTTTTTATGGTCTTAAACAGTTGTTAACAGTGTCCGTCCGGTTGTATTCTCCTTATATTTTTCGTCCACCACCGGCACTCCGAGGCAACTAATCCGCAAATTAGCGTCAATACCAGGACAACAATTTATTTATAAATTTACGGAAACGTGTCCCAAATGATTGTACGTCCAGCATACCCAAAGGAGTATCAGGGTGAGAGGGCTTCGTCGACTGGAAGAATTCTAAAATGCGTGTATGCGAGCTGCGACTGCAAGCATCAGAGATCAGAGCCTGGCTTTGGGGCCTGCGATATGAAAACGACTGTTTATCAATGAACAGCGTTTTTATGGCTTTGTCCTGTTAGTGTGCCTTGGAAAACACGTAACAAGTTCGATTCAGGCGATAAAATAAATTGCTCTGGGTCGTTTGTTAGCATTCATTGCCCCGGCTGCGGCTTCGTCATCACCCGCTGTCGTTAAAGTGTCCCTGGATTGTCATACTTACAATAAGGCTCTGAGCTGGTGGCGCATCTTAGGTTGAAAATATTTCTTCTGTAGACATGGCCATAATGCATAGTTGTGCATAGTGGTTGAATCATCACCTGTCCCATCAACCCAAAATCGTTTAAGATCAACGATTCTTTTGTTGAGCTTTTATTGGCATTCCATTGTTTCCAAATTAAAATGCACTTAAAAATGGGACAATAAATTGGTAACAAAGTAATAAGGACTTCGTAATGAAGCCAGCGCTGGAAGGTAAGGGGACTTAAAACGACTTCGAAATACGGCCTTATTTTCTAGGAAGATTTTATGAAACTTATAGATCACCAGATTAAGGTTTGTACTAAGGGTCACCATGCCCGTTAACAAAATGCTCAAGGCCAACTTCATGTATGTAAATTTTCGCAGATGGTGACAATATTGTAAGACAGTTTTTTTCAGTTTAAAAGTTTTCTAGGCTATAGGTACCTTCCAATATCTGCAATTAACATCGCAGAAGTTGTTGCCAGGTCCCGGCGTAGCTGAAAAAGTTAGTTTTGCGTTTGGCGGTGAGATGAAAAGCTGAGAGCAAAACAATTTAGTGGATTTGAATAAGTAAGAGACAGAAGATCATTTATAAAAATGAGGACAAGAGTCGGAGACTCTTGGCTTGGTAATGAGCAGCCTGCTATTTATTTGGCATAGTCGGAATTGTGTTCATATCTTTTCAGGCCATAAACATATCTTGCGCAGCTATTATATGCAACAGTCAGTTTTCTTTTGGACTCATAGTCCATAATGGAAAATAACTCACAGCTGTACGTAAAAATGGGCAAAATGAATGATTTAACTAACCTTAGCTTAACATTGGTTGGTAAATATTTTGCTGTAGGACTTTAACCTCCAAGTGCCCAATATATTTTAGCAACTGTCCTATTAATATGTACATCCCAATCTAGATTATATTTAAAGAAAACTCCAAGATTCTTTATACTTTCCAAATTTTCTATCGGGATCAAGTTAAGAAAAAGAGTCGGAAACTGATCTTCACACCTATTTTTGCTTAAAACCATCGCTTTTGTTTTGGTTGGATTAAGGTTCAGCTGATTTTCAACTGTCCAGTTTGAGATTTTACATAATTTCTGATTCATGAGACTGGTGTTCAGTATTATATCTGATCTTGAAAACATCTTATAAATTTGAACATCGTCGGCGTATATGTGATATTCACAATCTGAAAAGCATTCAATTATGTCGTTTATAAAGCAGGAAAATAAAAGCGGTTCTAATACAGAGCCTTGTGAAACACCCATAAGAACATTTAATATACTCCAGCAATTGTTGTTGTAAAACACATTTTGCGACCTATTAGAAAGGTATGATGAGATAATATTGCACAAGGAGTTCTCAAAAAAAAATTTTGTCTCAAGTTTATTCAACAATATGTTATGATTAACGCTGTCAAATGCCTTAGAGAAATCTAAAAACACAATTAATCCCATCATTTCACTGTCGAACCCGGCCTGTAACCTTGATCAGAAACTTTGATCAGAGACGTCTAGCTCGGAAGCCAGATTGGTGTTCAGCAATTAATTTTGTATGATTAAGAAAAACCTTTATCTGATTACTCATTACTTTTTCAAAAACCTTGCTCAGAAATGGTAATATAGCGATTGGGCGATATTCAGTTTTGCATCCTTGAGAAGGTTTCGGCAATGGACAAATTTTAGCAACTTTCCAAAGATCAGGAAAGACAGAAGTGGTCAAAATCGTATTGATTTTGTTGGAGCAAAACCGGTAGAAGAATCTTTATGAATTCTGGTTGGATGTTATCAGAGCCAATAGCCTTTGACTTTATTCTTAGGATTTCAAGGCCTACCGTCGAAGTGTCAACACAAGAAAGTGAAAAGGTATGGCTTTGGTTATTTAGAGAATTTAAAACGTGAGAAATATATGATAACAGGTCCACCAAATAACTTCTTTTTTTTTTAAATGCTTCACCAACATCGAGTGTAGCTTCGGCTGTGTGGCTCGTAGCGCCTTCCTGTTGAAACCAAATGTTGCCAATATTTTCGAAAAATGGCCCAATTATGCCTCTGGACCGCACAAAGCAGTGACTAGTTTTGGGTGTATTGGCTTTTCAATGTATGCGTACGGGTTTTATGATTTATCATATATAACAGAACATTTATATCTTCTCCATCTCGCATATAATTCATCTCGTGCCTTAATCTTGTTTTTTACTTCTTGTGTTATCCATGGATAGTTATTTTTTTTAATTTTTTTATGTTTACCTCTCTTTATGTATAACCCCCAAAGAAGCCTATTAAAATGACGCTTATGGCCAAATCTGGCACACCACATCTAGTGCACTAGTTTATGCGTCACTATATTTTAGGAGACTCATCCCAGTTGGCTTTCTCTTTCTGGCAATTGCTTCTCTTAGGAGCTCGTTCTTTAACTTTCAATATTTTTCCATAGGAGGAAAGGGCAGACAACATGACACAATATGGTTAGATATGCCTAGGGGCACCTTTATCAGACTGCGAAGTAAGAAACAAGTCAAGAGTGTTGTCCGATATATACGGTGAACATCCTTCCTGTATTTCCCGAGACAGTCCCGTATTTAACTCGTCTGTTCCGGCTAAATTTTGAGGAAACCAATGACGTATGTATAACTGTCCCGTATTTTATTTTTTTGTTGCGGGTTTGTCCATATATGTACATATTCGAATAACAAAACGTTCGAATTTTTTAAAATTTTATTTACAATAATTGTATTATGCCTTTAATAGTTTTGTGTGTCAAAGATTCAAAAAGACTGTTAGGCAAATATTCATGAATTTTACATAACCTGTTAGGAATCCTTAAATCATGTATGTATCAATAAACTTTAAAGTTTTTAATTTGGTAGTTCTCCGAAACGTTACAACCTGGCCAAAAATATAATCTTCGTTATATTTTGTCAAAAAAGTGGATAGATACAACTTACAATAATTCCAAACTTGTTTGTTTGTTCAACTAAAATCATTCTTAACCTTACACATTACAACAAACAAAACAATAATTTGTAGCCGATAAATGGAAAGAAATGTTAAAGCATTTTTGGAATAAGAAAAGTATAACATTTAAAAATCTTTTACTAATTGCCGAGCTCGGCTTGGGTCTGCCAGGTTCAAATGCTCCAGTCCAGAAAGCATTTTTTCCATAATAAACAAAATTTAGACAAATGAAAAAAAAACAATTAAATGTGAAACTCTCAGAGCTGTGTTAAGGATAAATTAAACTATAATTTGAACTATCAAAAATTAAAAAAAAATTAAACAGCAAAAAAAAATCATCAAAAAATTTTTTTCACCAAAAAATACCAACAATAATCTCTTTGATAAAGTGTGATTTATGTTAATTTTTCAGACTTTGTTCAAGAAAATCTGAATCTAAAAATAAATTAAATTTTAATTTTTAGTTTTTGTTCTAAGAATTTTGTTTTTCTATTTGAGAATTTTTTTATGATTTTTTAACAAAATAAAGGTAAACATTTTTTTTCAATGTTCAAATTTATGTCCCGGATTTTGCTCAGAGCAATATGGTCACCGTACCGATTTGAGAGTTGGCTCGTCTATACTTACCTAGTAAGATTAGCAAAGATTTCATCACAAGTACTTCTGGTGTTGGCGAGCTAAAATAGGGAAGGCAGATTTTCCCATAACAAAAATTACAATTATGGGAACTTTCTTACAGATCTAACTACAATGACATATACATACATACATCTATAAGAATTAAGTTTAATTCATTCGTTATATTTTATGGTATTAAAAAATCATAAAAAATTCTCCTCTTCTCTCTCTTTTCTCATCCTACAATCCTTGAATTTGGTCATAATAATTAAAAATTGACGTTACGCGCATTGCCATTGCTAACTCCGTATTCATTTTCGTTCGTCAGCATTCACCAACCAAAACACATTTTATTATCTTGTCATTGATTTGTTCGTCGGTTTTGTCGGAATACATCTACAACTTAAAAAAAATCCATGCATCCATTTTGGCTCAAGCCCAACACTCCAGCACCAAATCCTCGAAACACCAGACATTCTGTCGGAACCTCACACACAGATCGCACCTCTCCCAAAGAATCCAAGACCACCACCACCACCACCTGGACCAGGCCCGAATAACAATAAAAACATATCGAAATAAAAAAAAAATCAATCGAAATCGAGGAGACAAAAAACCAACGCTGGATAAAAACGATCCAAAACTGCTGCCCTCGGATAATGGTCGTGTTTTGTGGACAATCAAATAAAATAACTGATCGTAGTTTGTGATAAGTTAATTTCCTTTTTATGTGTTCTGCTCAAGCGCCTTATCTCGCTCCAGATCAAAAAGAGGAGAGAAAACATCGCGGCCGGTCGGTTGGTCGAACCCGGACGGGACAACCAAAAGTGACGCAGACTCGATCGTCCCACTACACATGGACAACAGAGACCGACACCTCCAGGGCTATACGCACTTTAAAGCGCACAGAGCTTACGCAGCCCAAAAAAAAGTGGGCACCTATATCATATGGTCTTTTCTACTTGGGTTCCAGGATGGATTTATTGTCTGGGATTGCATTAAAAAGACATAAAATTTGTTATTAATTCAATTTGGAGTTGGAAATTGATTTCTCTGGGACTAATGAGGAAGTTTTAAGCTCCAGATTGGGAAACACTGCAGTTGACACCTTTTTGTGTTGTCTTGGCGGCATCCGAAACAGTCGATGGGATGACGATTTAATTTTTGAAATTAATACCGATCCATTTAGTAGTATCAAAGGTGTTATAGGAATACACATATTAGTTTAAGGGACCAAATAATGGCGGCGAGGTATTTTGAATTTTAATTTATTCATGAACACCAATTTTTTTTTCATTTTTTTTAATCGTTCTTTGGAAATTCTGCTAGTTTTGAATAATTAAATGGATCATTTGGGGAAGAAATAAACATTTGCGGGTTATGGCAGAACTGTTTTAGATATAAACAACTAACTTCCTTTACAATCCTACGCCTTTATGTTGTTTGAATATTGATTTTTTTAAATAATATGATTTAACATTAAAGATTAATTTATATACAAAAAAAAATGTAAAATCTGAGCTTGCTTTACTTAAAAGTAGACAAATGAAAAAATGTTGTTTCAATATTTACCTTATTAAAATACAACAGTGATGAAAAAGAAGGGTTCAAAAATCTAGATAACTTGAAAGAACCTCTTCTGCAGACTGTTAACATTATCAATAATGAAGACTAAGATTCCACCAATGAAAAATAAATAAAACTATCAGATTAAACCTAACTGAAGTGCTGAAATCAGTATTTTAGCTTAAAACAACATACCTGCTTGCAACTCATCTTGAAACTTTAGTCGAAAAAAGGCCTTATGAATGGAATTTTAGGATCGGCGCAACGCCGATCTACTACATAGGGATAAATCTTTTGTTAATATATCTTATACACACATCCTATCTAGTAATAGATTATTTGAAAACGTGTAACATTTTGTCAACAGATTAATTATAATTTCAGATCAGGAAAGCCCAAAATCAATCAAATATTCTTTTTACTACAGATTCTTTAAACTACCCAAGAATTCCAATCCGACACCCGGTTTTTTTAATAGATTATTACGTCTCATTTCTGATAAAGATTAGAAATACAGAAATACATCCATGCATTCTAGGCCTCCTCAGAAAACTCAACAGTACCCGTGCTCTTGCTGCTTAATCAAATGTGTATTCAAAACTTTACAGAAACTTTTGATGTTAAAAATAGAATTTCTAAAAGCTTATTTACTAAGGTCTGATTTGATTAAACTAAAATTGTTAAAAAGGTGTACGAAACTCAGAGATTAGCAAACTTGGTGCAGTTTTTACTTCCGAATATAGGTACTATAATATAAGTTATGCATTCGTGCAGATTAAAAAATTTGAGATAACAATCAAACATGACATTACGATGATAGAGAAACATATTTGAGTTACTGGTAAAATTCTGTCCGTCTGTCTGTCTGTCTGTCTGTCTGTACGGATGTATATTGGACTGCAGCCTAAACGGTTGGGCCAATCGTCTTCAAATTTTGAACTTAAGATTATTTTGACATTATACAGAGGAGTTTTTTCAATTTTTTTTTTAGCTCAAAAATTAACGGTACCTGTCATATAACCGTTATGTAAAAGCTTATTTTGCTCGAAAACGGCTCCAAGAATTTTTACTTTTTACTACTGTAGGTTTGCATTATATTTTAGTGAAAAAAAATTTAATATGGAGGGCTAAACACGGTACCTCCCATAGGACCGGTTTTTTTTTTCTTCGACTTTCTCGAAAAGTGGAGATCCGATTACAATCAAAATTGATATTCAAGAAGATGTAAGTAGCTTGAGTAATTTTGCATAAATTTTTTTTCAAGAACTTTTTTTTTGTATTTTTAATAATTTTTTTTTTTTTGAAAAATCAATATTTTGAAAACGGGTAAGTGAATTTTTTTTTAATTTTTGTTTTTAAATGTACGTTATTTTTGTGCTTACGTTTGTATTCTTGAATTATTTTTTTTAATTTAAAAAAAAACCGTTAAAAACGGCTCCTACAATTTTGAAAAAAAAATCACACTTTTTTACATTTCCTAAAGAAATAAAATGGCGTTTAAATTATTTCACCCAATACATTTTAACGTACTTTATTCGAACAATCAAAAGTCACAAAAACCGAATAAATGCTTTGATGTTCACTTTAATTTTTTTTAAATTTTATTCTACAATGTGACCGCACATATGAGCAAGTACGTGCGATCCAGTCGTGCAATTTATTTTTATACGCGCTCAGAAGACAACAAAACATCCGTGAAAGTCCTTAGTGAGCTGTCACTTGGTTTTTTCAAATATGGTGTTTTGTAATATCAAAGTTTAAGCTCATATGCGAGATAAGGATATACAATATGCAACTTGAAAATAGTTAAAAACTTTGTTGAGAATCAAAAGAAATGAATTGCACGACTGGATCACACGTACTTGCTCATATGTGCGGTCATATCGTCGAATAAAATTTTAAAAATAAGTAACATTAACCTAGAAAAATAACACTATCTATCTATTTTGAAAAATGTAGGACGGATTTCATAAAATCTTGTTTTTGTTTTTAGTTTTTGAAAAAAAAAAATTGAAATCTTGGTATGCAGTTTTATAGAGTTTATTAATATACATGTGATTATAAAATTTAAAATAATTTTGTTGGTTAGTTTTAAAAATATTGATTTTTCCAAAAAAAATATTTTAATTAGAAAAATAAAAGTTGTTCAAGTTGACCTAAACGGTCATATATGGCAGATAGAGTTATTTTGAGCCCTAAAAATAAAATTTCAATTTCCCCTCTGGGGAAATGCCAACAGAATCATACACACGAAATTTGAAGATAATCGCTTAAGCCTTTAAGGCTGCAGCTCGTTATACATACTGACAGAAAGACAGACATTTTTTGTCGATCACTTTTTTAGACTTCTCTATGATCGTAATGTCATGTTTCATTGTTATTTGAATTTTGTATTCACGAAACCTAAACTTGTCTTATAGTCCCTATAATCCGAAGTAAAAATGAAGTGTCTGTTTTTAATATCTAAATAACATACAGTACTTACAACAAAAACATATTTTTTTAATTTTCTGTCTGTTTGTTCCGGGTAATCTTGGGGACGGCTGCACCTATTTTGACGGGATTTTCACTGGAAGATTGCTAATGTTCTAAGGAGTAACTTAGGCTATTTAAATTACACACTAGTTGGCGATGGGGTTTTGGAATTTTTTTTTTATTTATGGACCTATTTTGACGGTATTTTCACAGGCAGAAACCTGATGTTGTGATGAGTAACTAAGGCTATTTAAATCAATCGTTGATGCCGCTGTGGTCATTTTACAAGCAGATAGCTTATTTTGTAAGAAATAACTAAGGCTATTTTGATTAAAATTAAAAAATGCTGCTTCATTTAAGTACTTTTAAATTGAAACATAGACTGGCATGGACAATCCAAAATCTTCTTTCGACTTCTTACGTCAACTAATTTTCTTAAGCCAAGAGCCTTAAAACATTGGCAAACGAAGTCTGGCTTTGAAGAAAAGGTCAACAACCAAATATGCAATTATTTGGAACGTCAAATTGTATACTTCCTTTTATTACTACATATATGATATATGAATGTGCTTTAAAGAAACTCACCAAAATTATTCGGTGCAATAAACTTTTGACTGAAACACTGAAATTATTTAGCAAATTTGCATACACGGCATCGAACTTCCTACTCAGCAAAGATAATAACTGCCGATATTTAGCCTTCGTTTATATAAAAATCCACACTCTCTTCCGGTCCGTAATAGCCTAGCTATATAGAGTAGAACAATTCAGCCGCCTCTTAGCAAACACAGGAAAACTCCAAATTATATACATTCTATTAGCCATTAGAACGTATGAAACATTAATTCCTTCAAGCCCCTTTCGGTCATGTAGATGAGGGAAGAAAGTTTCTAGGAAGACGTTTCGTGTTGGCTATCTTTTTGTAACTTGTACTTTGGATGTACCCTTTGCTATATTTGATTGTTGGGGTAACATTATACGTTTATATAGTAAAAGCAAGAGGGGCGGTGAGGTAAAAAATAGAACTACACCAAAAAGGACGGTATGAGCTTGTAGTTACCAGACGATTTAACATAGATATTGCTACTCAGGTGGTTCTTCGAAATAAGATGTTTAATACATGAACTTAGTAATAGATGAGCCTGATTTGAACGAAGTAATATTAGCTAACTAACTACCAACTATTTGAAAACTACAGAAGATAGTTTCATTTTGAGTATGCATTCCCGACGAATGAAATACCTCATGTACATAGGCATTATAACATAACTTTTACTTTTACTTTTTTTTTACTTTTAATTGATTTTTATTTTAACTTTTTACTTATATCTACTTAAATGCTAGACAAAAATCTTAAAACTAGCTAAAAATATCATCTTAATAAACTTACTGGCCCTATGCGGGCGCTCTAAATTAATCTCTAACTTAATTTTAATTGCCTTTCGACCTAAAAATAACTCAAATTTGTCTTATCTATATCGCTATATCGGGTTTTATTTTTTCCCAAAAAATTAAAAAAAACTGGTTTATCTTTATCTACTTAACTTAATCTATCTTAAACTACTTAAAAACGAACTTAAAATAAAATAAAGATAAACTTAAAATTACTTAAAATAAACCAAAAATACTTAAAATTACTTAAAATTAGAACAGCCACAGCAAGCTTTTTTTGATTTCCGTTTTTTTATATTTTTTTTTTTTTTTTGGTGCCGCCGCAACTGCCCTACTTAACTTAAAGATACAATAGATATATGTAGTCGGCCATAGGCGATATGTCGTCTTTGCCGACTGAAAATTATCGGGTTTTAGTTAAGCCTCCAAAATTCGTGGACCTGATCTAGGACTTCCTTCCGATCCCGGTCGGGCACAGCCCTACTGAAACGGAGGCGCTCTGCTTCGCTCCCAGCGACTATGTCCCGGTGTTCTGCGGCCGACGTGGTAGATCAACGGAACCGCCGATCTATCCTGAATCAGCCCTCGACTATGAAGGTAAAGGAAAGCCTCGGGCGGGATAAAACCACTCAAATGTGTGCTCTCAAAATATTCATCTTGGGGGTAGTAAGCCCCGAAGATTTGTTCATTAGTTGAGGTCATCGCCCTTGCAATGTGTCCGCGAATGAGCTTAATTAAAAAGTTATCTATCCTATTTGTATTGGCCCCGTTGTATAGAACCTCGTTGGAATAATAGTGTTTGTACTCCGACTCTGGTGTTCTATAAAGTCCGAGACAAGTGCGAAGGCACTGTCTCTCGAACACCCGAATCTTTTCCATTTGAGATGGTGCAACGTTGAACCACACAGGGCATCCGTAGGCAATCATCGGCCTGATGAGGCGGATGCTATAAAACAACCGTCTTGTCAGGGCAAAAGCTCCCCTAGCCCTGGTCAGAGCAGCCTCTACATGTCGATTGAAAAATAGATACTGATCCAACCAGATGCCAAGGTACTTTACTACATCTTTACTCGCCAGTGGATGTCCATGTGGCCCAGCGATCACTAGCTTGCTCCAGTTCTTTCTCGTATCCCTAGAGGCCCTAGACAAAGGGGTTCTAAACAGGATAGTTTCACATTTCTGGAAGTTAATTTTCAGCTTCCAATCATTACAGTACTTTTAAATTTTACCGAAATCACGTTGCAAGAGAATTCTGATGACTTCCACTTTTGGACCTGTTCTGTACGCAATCAAATCATCGGCATACGCAATTGCATGAGGTAGACTCCCAATGAGATCGCTGGTGTAAATACTAAAGAGAATCGGCGAGTTCACCGCTCCCTGTTGCAGACCGTTTTTAATATCAAACGTTGTGGTAGATGTTACATTGCCACTCTTGACAACAAACTTTCTACCATTAAGCATGTCGTAAAGCATAAATAGCAGAGGTTTACTTATGCCCCATCTGGTTAGCTTCAGATAAAGACCCTCTAACCATACGGTGTCGAAAGCGTATGGGACTGGAATTGTCCTTTCCTTTTTTGGAGAGAGGATGTACAACTGCTGTCTTCCAACTCACTGGATAATATGCATTATTCAGCGCGTTGTTGAACAATGTTGTGTATATGTTTATTGCTTCCTCAGGGAGATGTCGTAGTACAACATTGGGTATACCATCGACTCCCGCTGACTTCTTTTTCTTTAATGATGCGAAGATCATTTGTAGTTCGACCTTCGAGATGAGCAGGGAACTTGGCCCATTTCGCTCGGCGACGGTGGCATTTGCCAGATTGTCTTCATTGAATCCGGTAAAACCAAGATTCTCAGATCGCCATTGCGTGATGCTATTTCGCAGGTAGAAGTGATTCAGCAGAGCTCTGTTCTCCAGGTCGTGATTTGGATGAATGGACTCATTCACCTTATACACTTGCTGAAAAGCAGAACCCACTGTCTCAACCTTTTCTAATGGATCTTCGATCACAAAGAAGTCGTCGTCCAAGACGGCGTCTCCCAGATCTACTCCTGCGGTCTGGAGTATGTTTTCGTTGTCTGTCGTTCTTTGGAGCTTAAGACATGGAAGATCATTTTGAGTGTTATTTCTAAAGATTTTATTAATCTCGGGAAACATACTCGGGTCGCTAGAATTAACGGCCTCGAATTCTGTTATCCCAGAAGTAAGTGGTAAGAGTTAATAGATAATCGATAGTTTTGTTTAATGAGCGAGTTGACATTTTTGATTGAAGACTTCAGTGTCCTAATCTCCAGATCGTTTCTGTCAGTAAACCGCCTAAACAAGAGTTTTAATCTTGTCAGGAGGCCACTTTTTTGTCTATGTAGTGCGTCTATTGTCGCGTTCTTGTAAGTTTCAGTTGCGTTATGTTCTTTGTATCGTGGGATTGTTCTGTCCATCGTTTGCTTTATGACACCATCCATCTGATGCAGGTATCCATCGATCTCTACGTTCGATAGATTCCTGTCGTTTGGAGGCGTAATGTCGTTAGAGAGGAGTTCTCTTGTCAAGATGTTGGAGAAACGTGGCCAGCGTGCCTTACTAAAATTGTAAGAGCGCGCAGGCACAAATTCATCCACAAGACCACAAGTTCGTTTGGTAGCTGTATGACGGCGGAAAGTCCGCAGTGGTCACTGTCGTATTCTACTGTCTGTAAACAGTTTCTTGTCTGTTCGCCCACAGAGTCAGTTACTGTCAATCTTGAGTCTAACAGTAGTAGATCTAGAAAAGCACCGCTCCTTGGGAACGATGGTCTATCTGTAGCAAGAAGGTCGATTTTATACTCAATATGGTGTCGACCCATCCAATCAAAAAGATGGTATCCCCTTGGATTTTGGATTTGATTTCCCCAATCTTCATGTTTGGCATTGAAATCTTCAGCGATAATAAAGTAATTTTCATCCGAGTGCAGACTAAGGCACTCGAAAAGTTTTTCGAGCTCTGCAATAAAGTTTGCAGGTTGAATTATAACATAACATTTATACAAAAATGCTCATACTCAGCTTCCTTCCAATACCAAAAGTCCTTTTTTCAAATAATCCTATAAAACGGACTAAAAGTCAAAAGTTGTATTCCTTTTTACATGATAAGTTTCATTGGCAACATTCAACGGTCTCCAGAGGCCAGAAGAATCCAGCAAAATGCTTGTCACCCCAAGCTCACACTTTGCCAAACGATAAGAATCATATTCGCTAAACTTTCCACTCGAATTAACAACATGACATCCGTGCTATTGTTTCAACATCGTTCGTACAACAATCTCCATCATAACGTGCGGTATCCTTAAAAATATTACGCTACCTAAGTCACATTTACTCACCTTGCCTAACACGAAACCCAGAGCTAAAGCCTACAGTCCATTGGGTCATCGGAGAGAACTAGAGCTAGAGCCAGAGCCTTTTGCCAACCCAAGAGTGTATGGTAACTCATGGTCGCCTCTTGGATGTTTAATTTATTTTGTTTTGCCATTTTAGTTGAACGTTTGTTTTATAAAATATAATTGCATTCGGTTCATAGCTGTCGTAATTATACAAGCGAACGTTAATTTTTGTTAATAATGTTAAGCGCTTTCATGGTGAATTCAGTTGCGTTTTGTGTACGGTGGTTTGGTTTGGTTGGGGTTAAGCCTTGAAATGTCCTTTTGTCATGCGATTTAATAAGAATCGAATAGTGTTATGCAAAAAGCATGACAAGTTGAAAAAGAATTTACGGCAATTTAAACTGGGGCTTAGTTAATTATTTAAGTTCAGCACAACATAGCTTTTTCGCGTTTTTTTTTTATAAATTACGATTAATTAAAAGAATTATTGATTAAACAGATCGAAACTTCACAGACTCGAAGTATAAATACGTCATATCTTATTGGACCAAAACTTTTTTCAGGCACAGCCACCATGTACTTGTTTTTTTTTCCTTCCATTAATATGCAATTCCAGGTTTTGTCGCGCCGGCTCGATCTGGATTTACTTCTACCGATAATGGCGATAACGTCTTTGTAGGCCTTGTTGACGATAGTAGCTCTTGTTGACTCTTCAGTTTTAAAAGAATTCCGGCAGACTATCCCTTTGGCTGAGTCTATTAATGATGTTGATTTGTCCGGACAGCAATCAGGCTTCTTTAAATTTACTTGTAAATTGTAATGATGGTCATGGCCAGCC
Organism: Platycheirus rosarum; assembly: GCA_963971375.1. NCBI lineage: Eukaryota > Metazoa > Arthropoda > Insecta > Diptera > Syrphidae > Platycheirus > Platycheirus rosarum. Next base: position 31,501,941 of record OZ020508.1, read on the forward strand.
TTAAAAGACGTGTTAAGCTAGACGGTCCTTTTAATTGGTCACTGCAGTGACATTCTGACGTCACAACAAAATAGGTCCTACCACCGTCACTGCTGTGACAAAGGTAAGCGTGTCAGTGACTATCACACGAATGACACATGTCTGTCCTTATTGTCCCAAAATACAATGAACGTCAAAGTGTGTCACTGTTGTCCCTGTATCTCGGTGTCACTGCAAGGACATGCAAAACAGTGACGATCACACGACGTGACAACTCTCAAACAGCTGAGCGTTGGCGGTGAGCCTAAACGGCTCAAATGAGTCCCTGTGTCATGGTTGTTTTGGTGAAATATAGACGTGAGTTTCTGAAGTGTTTCAATTACCTAAATTAATTTAATTTAAAATAAAAGGCACGACTGGGTCGCACGTACTTGCTCTTATGTGCTAATCCTTTTTAAGTGCAGGCGTCTTTAAGATTTTATTTTAATATTTTTTGTATGACGTGCAACTTCCTTAGAATCGTTTTGGGGTGAAGCTCGAACGAACATGCGTCACGACAAAGGGCTAAACACATAAATATATAGGATTGTTAGCTTTTGCAGTTTTTTAGTGTAGTATTATCTTTCCACTTGCTGCTTACTGTTTATAATATAATTTGCTAATAGAAATATACAAAGGACTTTTTTCAGTTAAATTTTCATTTTGGTATGGAAAAATTTGAACAACTGGCATAAAGATTCGTCGGAATCAGCAGTATGGCAATAATGCTAGGTAAAGGGACCTTTATACGTCCCAATATGGGACCAATGGAATTTATAAAGGATTTAGGTACCTATAATAAGGTTGGAAGGAAGGTAGGTACTAAAATTAAGATACGTGTTCCAACTACTGTTCAGCCAGTAGATATAGAGACGATATTAAAAGTTAACACAGTGGTTTTGTTTATTTATAGGAAGGTGTAAACTTTTGTTTTCTCGATTGAAATTTTCGCATTCAGTAGTAATCGAATAGTTTTTTTTATTTGTTTTTATTTTTGTTTTTGTGTGTTTATCAAAGGCTTCCTTATTTATTCTGTGCTTTTATGATGATGAAAAATACTTTAAAATACGTAAGTATGTATGTAATGTAGGTTGTCACTTTCTTTTATTTGACTAATGGCTTGGCTAGGGCTTAGCCGAGCAATATGAAATAAAATGTTGGGGAAAAAAATTTATGAATTCAAAAAAACACTACTCATAACGTTTTTTGGAAAAAATGTTGTAAGCCATCTTATTTCTTTTGCTGTTTTCTATTTTATGAATTTTTCATTTCAAAATCGTTCGACCAGTTTTTTCAAAAAAATGTTTTTTTTGAAAAACTTTTCGAAAACATATTTTAAAATTTTTTTTAGTATGTCAATTTTAAGAAATCTATAGTTTATACTAGGAGAAAAATTAAAAAAAAAATCTATAGATCCGTTTTCAAAATATTCAAAAAACAAAATATTTTTTTAAAAAAATTATTAAAATTAAAAAAAAAATGTTTTTGAAAATTTTGATAAGCAATATTATTTAAATCATAAAACTCTACATATTTTGAAAATTTCATCAAAATCCGTCAATTAGTTAACGAGAAAGTCTGATTTTAAAAAACCGGTCATATGGGAGGTACGGTTATAAAACTTTTTCTGAAAAATCCATTGAAATTTCAAAGATAGATTTTGCACAGAAAACATCATTCTGAAAGTTTAATCAAAATCGTAGGAGCCGTTTTCGAGAAAAATAAGTTTTTTAATAAAAGTTATATGGCAGGTACCGTTAGTTTTGGAGCTAGAATGCCAATTCCAAAAACTGTCGGGTAGAGCACTCTAAAAATACTATATACCAAGTTTGAATCAAATCGGCCCAACCGTTTAGGCTGTAGATATCGATACGGACAGACAGACAGACAGACAGACAGACAGACAGACAGACAGACGGACGGAATTTCCGGACCCACTTTTTTTGACTTCTCTATCATCGTAATATCATGTTTGATTGTTAGAATTTTTTTTTTTTTTTTTACGAATGCATAACTTGCCTTATAGTCCCTATAATCGCAAGTAAAAAGAATAAATAATACATTTCCAATTACATTGATTAAAGGCAAAAGTGAAAAGTCAAATTAAGTATGTCCACGCGAAATATGGTAGACGTGGCGTTTCTTGCGACCTACATATTGGAAAGCAGCAGTGACGATGACTCCGACAATAACCAAGGGCCACCGCAAGGAATTCGTTGTTCATTCATTGTGGTCCAATAATTGGTTGTTGCAACGTAAGAATGAAGGTTTCTGTGCAAAACTAAAGCGAGAATTATGAGCTGAGGAGTCAGAGCTCTATCGTCTCGTCAAACAGCCGCGTTTTGACGCCGCGTTTTAGCGCCAAGCTTCAACGCCGCGTAGTAATATGACACAATTCATATCCCGTGTTACAAAGAGCGCTTTTCAACGCCGGGTCGAGGTCAATGCGGCGTCAATAATCAAGGTCAATATGCGACGTTGAAATAAATAACAAATTATTTTTTTTCCTACGTTAGAAAAGATTATTTTTTTGAGAATTAAAGGCTTCGTCAAACAGAACGCGTTTTTAACGCGGCGTTGAGATTATTTTCAAGCGGAGTAATAAATGCGGTGTTAGAGAACGTAAAACAGAGAGCAGCGCGTTTCATATTTGAATCTTGATTTTAATTTTTTCACCAAATGCCAATCAGGTTTATTTTTCCATTTAAAACTATTAAATGACAAAAAATAAGTCAACAAATTTCTACAACAAATTCAGAATAACTTAATTCACCAAGCACAAAATAATTTTAAAAAAATCTTTCTAACGCGGCGTAAAAAAAATAATTTGTAATCAATCACAACGCGGCGTTTTAACGACGCGTTTTGAAGCGGTGTGGAACTTGACGCGGGGTTAAAAACGCGATCTATGTGACATGGGATTTGTATTAATTTACCTATATATTAAAACGCGGCGTTGAAACGCGGAGTTAAAACGCGGCCTCAAAACGCGCACTGTTTGACAAGGCCTTAAGTCACTTAAATTAATGTTTTGATTTTTTTTTTGTGTCATTTTCATTTTTAATATTGCTTATCATGGAAAAACTGATAGAATGTGTAAGGAAATAGGAAAACATGTAAGAATATATGTATGTAGTTCTGAAAAACGAGATATGGCAAAAAGTCGGAAATGACCTATTTCTCCAACGTTGCGTTAAAACGCCGCGTCAAAATAATCTCAACGTCACATTAAATAATCTCAACACTGCGTAAGAAACGCGCTCTGTTTGACAAAGCCTTTAATTCTCAAAACAATTAAAAAAAATAATCTGTTCTAACGCGGCGTCAAAATAATAATTTGTAATTTATTTCAACGCCGCGCTTAGACGACGCTTATTGCCGCCGAGTTGAACTCGACCCGGCGTTAAAACGCGCTCCTTATGATATGGGATATGTATTGCTGTATACTACAACGTGGCGTTGAAACGCGGCGTAAAAACGCGCTCTGTTTGACGAGGCTTTTAAACTTTGATGGAACACGTTTGTCGTCGTTTGAGAATAAAAATTCTAGGAACGAGCTTAAAATATTTTTTTTTAAATTGAAAACAATTCAAAAACATGTTTTTTTTAGTAGTAATGCATATTATTCTTAATGTGCGGTCAATATTTCGAATAAAATTAAAAAAAAATATTAAGGAAACATCAAAGTATTTATACGATTTTATTGATAAAGCGAACAAATTTAAACGCCATTTTATTTCTTTAAAATATGTAAAAAAGTGATTTTTTTCTTTTTTTCAAAATCGTAGAAACGGTTTTCAAATAAAACGTTTTTTTTTAACTTTTTTTTAAATTAAAAAAAAAATATACTAGAATGCAAACAAAAATAATCTAAATTTAAAAACAAAATTAAAAAAAGAATTAGTTACCCATTTTTACAATATTGATTTTTCAAAAAAAAAAAAATTTATTATTAAAAATATAAAAAAAAGTTTTCGAAAATATTTTAAAAAGAAATTGCTTAGGCTACCTACATCTTCATAAATATCAATTTTGATTGTAATTGGATAACCAGTTTTCGAGAAAGTGGAAGAAAATAAACCGGCCCTATGGGAGGTACCGTTTTTAACCCATCGTCTTCCGTTTATGTTAACCAAAATATGATTGTCATAGACAATAGCACACAAATTTTGTTCATAAAATTTCTTGGAGCCGTTTCCAAGAAAAAAAACTGTATATCTGTCTGTCAGAGTGTCAGCCTGTCCGTCTGTATGTATAACGAGCTGCAGCCTTAACGGCTTAGGCGATGACCTTCAAATTTGGTACGTGGTATTCTTTTTGCATTCATCAGAGGAGAAATTAAATTTGTATTCTTAGGCCTAAAATAACGGTACCTGACATATAACCGTTAAGGAAAAGCTTATTTTTCTCGAAAACGGCTCCAACGATTTTGATGAATTTTTTTGAGAATTTATTTCTTGTAGCTATTATTTATTCAGAACCTTATTTTCGGCAAAAGTCTATTAACGGCACCTTTTATATAACAGTTTTTTTCTATTTTTTTGGCTTTCTCGGTAACGCCTCTTTGGATTTGGATTATCGTTGTAGACTAAGTCACTTCACATAGGTACCCCAATAGAAAATAATATATCTATATTTAAATCTTACTATCTTGGAAGCCAACTCATAGGTCAAAAACGTGATATTATGCGCTTACTAAACGTTTCCTTCAACAAATTAATTGTGGCACGCGTCTTGTAGAAACCACGTTTCGAGACCATACAATTCAGGATCGAAAATGCCGTTGGCTCTAACCCTCTGGCAGTCATCGTTTGTTACGGAGTAAGGTTCCACCAGCCCAAAATTCACACCAAATTGTCAGTTTTGTTTTCTAAATGCTTTATTTTTCCTTATTTGTGTATGTGGCCATTCCAAGATCTTTCCCCAAATTTTTTCATAAAGTATACCTAGATGGATACCGAACCAATTGTTGTTTGCGATGGCCAATGGACTCATTCGGGTCTTCCTCGATGCTGTTCTCTACAGTAGCGATAGCTTCTTCAGTACGCACTGTACGACGTCTCAGGTTATGAGTATTATTATTTAAAACGTGTAAAATGTGGTGCGAAAACGTTTCATCGTTAACCAAATTTATTGATTCTGTCAACCATAAAATAGCCGTAGTGCGCGATGCGTTTCACGAACAGAACCATGTTTTTCGAAATATCTAAATCTGTACAATTTGCAGATTTATTTGATGAAATGGCAAATAAAACTAAAGTTATATCAAATGGAAGATGACAAAATGGCTGCCAATGAAAACAGTGCTACCAAAATCAAAATTTATACTTCTAAAGGGTCTGGACATTTTGGTATATTTTGCCTTAATTTTTGATCGTGTAAAAATTTGGTAAAAAATTCTCATTCCCAAAACAATGTGATCAAAATTATATACCTCGAGTTTACTAGAAAAACTTGTGTATTGTGGCAACACATAACAAACAACTCAAAATCTGCCTCGAATCACATCCTTATTCCATTAGCATTCGAAAAAAATCAACACGAACTATTTTTTAGGGCTATAACCATTGGTGTTCGTTATTTGCCATATACTTAGGGTACTTCCATTAAAAAACAAGCAAACTATTCTTCCCTTGTTCACTCCTTTACACTTAAATGTCCAAGAGCTATATCTCACCCAACATAAACCCCTTTTTATAAGATCTCCAAAACTGATATGGTACAAAACGCCAGGCGTTAATTGGTCTCCTCTACACAGCTCTACAAAAATAAACCTCTGCCTACACATTTAGAGTAAAATTTATTTATCCATTTCGTATATTTATCAAATATCTTAAAACGAGCGATTTTCCATTATGTACCCTCTTGCGCTACAACAACAAAAAAAGATACTTTGATAAACACGATAAGGTCCACAACCATATATCTCGAAACACATGCCTCACTGTGTATCACCTTTTATCAAATTAGCCGACCAAACGATCAGGACCAAAATTATTACCCCAATTCATATCAGACTTACATGTAAAATGAATTTAAAATTTAAATAAAAAAACAACTGTGGCCTGTTGCATCAGCTAGCACGGCTGCGGCGGCGGCGGCTGTACGGCTGCACAAGCCAAGTCGAAGCGGTCATTGGATGGAAGAGGAGTCATCTCATCGAAGAACGTTCCTCCAAAAGGCGACACCGATCACACGGGTCGCGCGCGCGGACATCATCACGCGTCCCAATCGTTCATCTTCCCACCCTGGACTAATTTATGTGCAGCATTTAACTAAATTCTCATTCTATTGCTCAATTATGTCAGATATGGCCCGGGACACTTCCTCTGGTTTATTGAATGCGTTGCCAAGTGATTAAACTTTGTGTGAATGGCTTTCGAGTGTGTGTTAAGTGGGGCAATTAAATTTGTAACAAAAACGTAGAGAAAAACCGAAAACACCTAGCTGAAGAGGATCTTAAGTGCTTGGAAGGTTTGTGCTTGGCCATCGCATCAAGAGCCTTATGGCTTGGCGGTATCCAAAGGAAGCTGGCCATCGGTGTAAATCTTCCTCAAATGAGTGACTAAACGATCCGACAACGGGCCATACTAAATAATTTCAGGTTATAGGTGAGGTTATCGTTATACTCGTATAGTGTTGTTGGGGCCAACCGGTCTCCTCGGAACGATGTGCTGGTCCTGGGTCCGTGTGCTGCTCTGGAATCCCCACTTTAACGATTGTTCTAAATGAACAAACCTTTTAATTTGCTTGTTTCTAAATCTGTTATCTTCAGTGTCTTTGGTGCTTTGGTGGTGATGACTCGATGTGGCTGGTGGTGGATGGAGAGGCCGAAATAGGATGAGCTGTATATCTCTGTGATTGCAGTATATCACATATTGTATACTTGGAAGTAGAATTTTTTTTATTTTTTTTATTTATAGAAGGACGTCTTGAATATTCACTTGCAGGACGTACAACCAAGGATAAGAAATAGAAATTGATTTACATCCTAAGCCTCTAAAGCGATTCTCTTGAACTTTACACTTATATATTATATCTGCTTACATTGGTACCTCCAGATATATGTTTCATTTGTTTGCTTTCATTTTCTCCAAAAACTCCACCTAATCAGACGTCATATTTCTAAATGTATGCCCATCTAACGGAAACAAAAAGCGGCGAGTTTTCCCTGGTTTTGGAACCAAAATAACTTCGGCTACTCTCCATTCACGTGGAACATATGGTAAGCAAGCCTAAACGTAGCATTAATCATGTTGAATTTAAATAATTATTTTTCTCGGTAACTCTTTAAGAATGGTTGTATATTTATCAAGTCATAAACGGAAGCTTTTTCGTTTTTTTTTTCTTATACCTAACGTCGAAAAGTTCTGAAAGTGTGATATTTCGAAGTTGGAACTTTTCAGGGATCCTTTCAATATCACACACAATATCACGTCAAAGGGTGTGAAAGTTTTCTCGAGATATTCAACGAATAGAGATGCCATATTCTTATCTGTTTTAGCCCATCCTCCATCGTTTGTATTCGAATTGGTGCTGATTGAAACTTGTAACTTGGTTTTTTTTTAACAAACAAACACCCTTAATAGTCTTCCACAAAGAGTAATTCGTACTTTTTCTGCTGATAGACCTTCGATACAAGTAAAATTAAAAAAAAAATTGAGGAGCTCGAGATTGTTGACATTTCTTGATTGCTTTTCCCGAGTAGAAATTCTTTGATTTCTATCCTCGATCTTGGTATAGTTTTTATTTAATCCTCAGTCAAGTCAAGTAGATCTAGCGTTTTGGCCAAGTTATGGTAGGTAGGTCAGTACGGTTTTCCAATCGATAAAAAGTCAACACAGGATTTTCTGCAAACTCTAATAAGGTATCTTATTCTTCTCGGTGATATGGATTTTGATGGCCAACCCCATAAGAGCGTTCTTTTATTAACTATCATTGACTATCGTTGTTGTGTCAAAAATTTTGGTTAAAGCGTAATTGTTAGACTTTGTTGGGATTGTTACGATTTCATTTTGGAGCGATTTATTGATGACATTGTTGATCTGTCAAACAAATATGTAAATATTAAAAAAAAAACTTCAGAGTATTTCTTCAAATGAATAATTTTATTTATTCCGCTTAGTACAAGCACATGATATCTTAAAACTAGATAGCAATTAAATCTTAAAGCTAAGGTGAAGAAACAAGATGAGGATAAAAAGAGGAAGATTAAGATTGAAGAGCTAGTTTGAGAGAGGATTTTGAGAGGTTTAAATCAAAAAATGTTGGAATTGTTTACTGTTCTAATCATTCTAGTAATTGGTTCAAATATTATATCAGCATTATCACGACGTCTACTAAGAGTTTGTAAATTTAATAATTTTAAACGGTTTTCATAAGGTGGAAGATTATATGGGTCATTCCAGGAAAGGCCGCGCAAGGAAAAGCGAATGAATCTGCGTTGAATGGCTTCTATACGTTTAATGTGAACAAGGTGATACGGAGACCATACTACGGAGGCGTACTCAAGAAGAGGTCTAACAAACGTGACATACAGAGACTTAGTAACATAGGGATCAGAGAATTCTTTTGACCAGCGTTTTACGAAACCTAGAGTAGAGTTAGCTCTATTAATAATATTATCATAGTGGGCTCGAAAATTGAGTTGACTGTCACATATAACACCTGAGTCGCGAATATTAGTGACAACTGCAACTGGTTCATTATCTATAAAATATTGACGTTGTGGTAAGGGATGGAGTTTTCGGGAATATGTGATGGCTTGGCATTTATTAACATTCAGTTCAAGAAAGTTGTGCTGGCACCAAGTATGGAAATTGTTTAGGTCATCCTGAAGTAAACGGAAATCGGCCATGCCTTTAATATGTTTTGAAATACGCATGTCGTCAGCATAAATCTGAAGGTCTGATCCTTCAAGGATAAGATCCACATCATTAATGGTCAGTAGAAAAATCAGAGAACCTAAATGACTTCCTTGAGGGACCCCTGATGTAGGGCAGATAGGGTTGGAGCTGCAGGATCGAAAAAGGACAGTATATCGACGATCAATTAATTTAATGCAGATTTTGTTATCGAAAATAGTTCTATTTGCATTATCGTTGCATGAGATCATGTTTTTAATCATTCTCAATCCATTTTAATTTTTAAACACCACCAACCAATAAAAAATTTTTTATGAATTTTGAATTCTGATTTGAATTCTGGACGAACTACTTTGACTTTGACAGATCAACAATCTCAATTCATATCATGGACATGAGTTGGAAATAGTTACAAATCATAACTGTTTGACACTTCAACAATGCATTTTGGAACGATGTTTTCCTGTCAAACAGTTACGAAGCATAACTACATTTGGCACTTTGGAACGAATAATTGTTAACAATTGTTTACGAGTGTCAACGATAGTTAATAAAACATGTTTAGTATTAAAATGCGATTGCTTATAATTACAAATATAGCATTAGCTGCTGTAAAATTATTTGATTACTTATTAGAATAAAAACATAATATTCACATTAATACCATAAAGATCAATAAGGTTATCCTTTGAGCATGATTTGATATTTTTTTCCTAAGGTTTAAAGGCTTGCTCCTTTATAATTTTAGAACTTGTTTTTTTTTTTTGATATTTAGGCCTAATCAATTGCGTTTAAATGCTGACTAGCTTTTTGCTGTGTCAATTGGATTAAAAATTATATTTTTAACCCCCTATTCGCCTTTGTTTCCCACACAAATAGTACATTTATTTCTATAGATGAAAATTTATCTTGATAAAATTTATTACTATTTTATACGAAAATACCAAGATAAAAGTTATCTCATATAAGTTAAATTTTTACTTGTTTTTTAAATAAATGTTTACTAATAATTTAATTTTTTGAACCAACAATCCCAAATCTCTGTTAAGTAATTCTCATCACAGATAATTTTTTTTACTAGTCTATGAACACTTGATTGACGACGAATGACACGAACAACTAATTCGTATTTATCGTCTTCTCTTTTACACTAACACAAGCAATGGAAACGTCAAAATTTAGCCGACTGGCTAAAATTTAGCCTGCTTTGGAGGAATTTAACCTGTCAAAATTTATCCATGATCAAATTTAGCCAGCATTTTAAAGGGAATGAAGTAACAAGAATGAAAATTTTTAGATTTTTTGTGGTTGAGCTTTGACGTTTATCCTTTGAGAAAGAAAATGCTATGCACGGACTAATAATAAGAACTTTAAAATTGCAAACAATTCCTAATCATGTTTTTTAGTGATAATGGATGGTTTTTAATTGTTTTTTTTTTAGAATTTCGCAAATTTCTTTAGAATAAAACAGCACTGTTTGTAGGAAATTATTGGATATATTTTGTTGCCTATGGTTTGACTGTATGTCAAACTGTATTGACATTTCTGTTTAGTAAGGTTTGGAAATTAATCATGATTCGTTTAACGCTAAAACAATACTTCCAAATTGGGGAAATTTATTTTGAAAAAAATAAATCTGTTCACCTAGTTTATAGAGCAACTTCATCCATTTTTCGGTCAACATAATCGGCCTTGTGAGCAAGCAATTCGTGCAGTTATTGACAGCGCGGAAAAAACTTGCACTTTCAAGTGAACTTTGCACTTTGGCACCCATTGGCACTCATGTATACAAAAGTTGGCACTCTTTTTCTAAATAAAATATCATTTAAGATTTAATTTATTTCCTCAAATGTGTGAAGGCAAGATTAATTAAATTGAATGGGAAGGGCGGTCCATTTTCGAGGAACAATACTCCTAAAGCGCCTCCCAGTTTCTCGTGATTATGCGACTAAAGAAGAAATCACATATATGCAGTGAACACAAAGGTGAACCTAACCTAACGACAATTAAACACGTTAAAGTTTTCCAAAATTGTGCAAACAAATCCCTTGGCTGACAGACTGGAGATCAGCGGTTTCGTCAAAAAAAGATGGAGCAAACAAACAATTTATGAAAATAATAACGAAAAATTCTATTAAATAAAACAAATGTTTGCTTTTAATATGATTTTAAGTTAAAGTATTTATTTAAACATTTAAATTTTAATTTAATTTAATTTTAAACATAAAATTGTTCGCTATAATGTGGTATAATTTATTTTAATGTTATATAGTGTTGTCTTTTTTTATCTTGTGTTTTAATTGGTATGTAATTGCAGTATCGTATAATGCGTTACTTTTAATTGTTAGTTTGTCGTTAAGCACTTTGTCTTGTTCCATCTTATATGACTTGTAAATGCAAAATTCTTCTATTGTGTCCATAGTTTTCCCTTTTTTGCATATGTGTAAAGGTATTAGGTTATTTTCAAAGTTGCTATAATGGTGGTTTTCATTAATTAAATGTAAAGCGAAATTTGATTTTGTGTTTATTTTAGGTTTATGTTCTTTGAATCTTTCGTGAAAAGTTCTGCCGGTTTGTCCTATGTAGTATTGTCAGTCATTGCAGATTATTTTATATACTCCAGAGCATGATTCAATATTTTTGTTATGTTTTGGTCTTAATATTTGTTGAATGTTATTTTTTGTTTTATATGAAATATTTATGTTAAGTTTTTTTAACTCATTTTTTATTGTCTGTGGTATTATATTCGTATATTCTATTGAGATATATTTGTCGTCCTTTTTTGTATCATGCATTATGTCGTTGTTTACGTTTTGAAGTTTTTTCTTTTTTCTTTTTGTAAATTAATTTATCTATTGTTTCTGCATTGTAACCATTTGCAAGTGCTATTTGTTTTATTATGTCAATTTCGTGTTTATAATCTTCTTCATCGATAAGTACGTTTAGTAATCTATTTATGAATGCATTAAATGATGACATTTTTTGTGAATGTGGGTGGTGGGAGTTTTTGTTTATAACAACGTCAGTAGTAGTAGGTTTACTATAAATTTTATATTTTAGTTTTTGCTTTTGTCTTTGCTGATATTATAGTCTAAGAAGTTTATATTATTATTCTGTTCAATTTCTGTTGTGAATTTAATTTTATTGTTTAAGTTGTTAATATATTTTTTTAATATGTCAATTTGTCTGCATGTACCATTAAAGATGTGGAAGGTGTCGTCAACATATCTTGCGTAGAAGATAATTTTCATTAAACAATTTATTATCTAATAAATTTATCCCTCAAAAACTACTGGATCAAACAAATGCAACGACCCTGTATTTATAGGCTGTGAATAATAGATAGGTGGAACCTTAGGGCGAAGCAGAAAAGTGGGAGAGTTGTAGTCCCAGTTGAAATCATAACAATCGCAGGTTAAAGAAGAAGAAAAAAATGTACCCAAACCTTAAATTTTTTTGTAGATTTTCCGACAGCACAAATCAAATGTTAAAAATAAAACAATTTTAAGGCTCAATTTTTATATATATAGATTATGAAGTTTTTGGTTTATTATTTTTGCTTACTTTTCAATATTCTAAAAACTAATCAATAAATTTTATGATAGTTGTATATTAATAAACTTAAAAAACTTCATACCAAAATCACAAAAATACTTTTTAGTTCCAAAAAAACAAGATTTTTTTTAATAGATTTTTATTTTTTTAAATACATTTTTTCATAAATTCATTATGATTTAACATTGTTGTGGTATTCAAACTTTTGATAAGTTCAGACCGTGTTATTTTTCTACGTAAATGTCACTTGTTTATGTCAAAAATCTTGTCATTCAATTTAATTAGACACATTAGATCAAGTACGTGCGAACCAGTCGTGTCCATTCTTTCACTTGTGCTTACAGCTTGGAACTTTGTGGCACACCAGCTAAAAATCGACGACATTTGGTTCCAACAAAAAGGTCCAACTTGCCATTCAGCGCGCTTTACCATCAATGTATTCCAGAAGTGGTCCTGTAAAAAGTTATGGGGCAATTTTAAGTCATTGGTTTATGCCGACCAACCAGCAACTGTTGAAGGATTGGAAGCTAATATTCAAGCCACTGTTGACGTCATTCGGCCAGATTTATTGTAAAAAGTAGTGAAAAAATGAACAAACTCGTAGTCCCGACGGACATATGCCGGAAATCATATCTACAAAATAAATGCCATGAAATTATTTACCAGATAACAATAATACAAAATTCATTCCAATGATATTTCTGTCTTGTTCTCAAGCTCTTAAAAAACACCAATTACTTACTTTTTACTGAAAAGGGTCTACTATCTTACTTTCGATACAAAAATATTTCAGTACAGGAACAATTTCTTGCTTAGAAAATTATTGTTGGTTTTTATTGGCTTATAAGTTTGGTTTCCATTTACCTAACAAAAGTTTGGCTGACATTTCATCACTTTTGTATAGATTTTTCAAGAGGATTCCAGCCCTTTTGTTTTCCCTTGTAAAACGTCCAGATTCGATACTGTCCAAATCCAACCTAGCACCTGTAAATGAAGAATTCAACTGCTATCGTCAGTTTATCCAAATTTATTCCAATAACATCTACTGAAGTAGTATGCCTACATATCTCTCCAAAAGGGCATATACATAGAATCCTCCTACATTCGATTAAAAGCCCATAAAACAAAACACAAATATAGAGTCAATAATTGATTCCTAGCATTCCCTATTAAAAATCCATAAAAATAAAAAAATAAAAATATATTATTATTTTAATAGACTTTTATTATTTCCCAAAATTGTTGTCCCTCTAGTTTAACGATAAAAGTCGAAGTCGTAAATCCTACTTAATTGCCCCAACAAATAAGAAACTCAGGTTGGATGGTAAATTTCCATATAACTATACTAAAACACCATTGAGCGCCACATTGAATGTCAGGCGGATGATGCATTCCCTCACCTGTTCTCATCGCTGGCTGAGCGGCAACAACACCTTTGTGTCCAAAGCCGTCGTGCATCCGTCGTCGAGCATTCTTTGGTTTGGCGGAAAGGTTCACCTTTTCTTTTTTGGTTAAGCCATAAATCTGTTCTGCTATTGGATGGGTGTTTCATTAGAGATTAGAGCGACTGCGATATTTGGCTTTCAATAGTCTGAGCTGACCATTTTTTTTTTAAGTTCAAAAGACCTTCAGGAGACGTTTGGTTTTTTATCTGGAAAAGTTTAAGATGAACGTAAGTATTAGGATTTTTGCAAAATGCGAAGAGTGTTAAAACGTTTTGTTTGATGAAACCGATATTGTATCATATAAAGGCTTAACAGTTTTTTTTTTCAACGAAATATTATGAATTGAATATTGGATCTTGTTCCTCGACAAAAGTTATGGCTTATTGAACTTTACGAATCATCAATTGAATTCTTAAAAAAATAAATTCAAGATTAATTTTCAAAAACAGTTCAAAGTCAACACAGATGACGTGAAATAAAGCCAATTTTCCATATTTTTTTTCATATATTGTATATTGTATCATTCTGCTAAAATACAGAATGATAATTTTTTTTTCTTAAAAAGATATTGGACAATTTACAGTGATTGGTATTTAAACTACCTTACAACTACCAAGTTATAATGAGTCTTAAAATTTATAAAATTAATGAAAAATAATTTGCACGACTGGATCGCACGTACTTGCTCATAAGTGCGGTCACATTGTAGAATAAAATTTAAGAAAATTTAAATTAATTAAGCATTAATTAAGCACAAACATAACATATATTTAAAAACTAAATTTAAAAAAAATCACCTACCCGAAAATACAAATACAAAAAAAAGTTTTCGCAAAAAATGTATGCGAAATTACTTAGGCTACCTACCTACATCTTCTGAATATTAATTCTAATAGTAATCAGATCACCAGTTTTCGAGAAAGTCGAAAAAACGGGTCCTACGGGAGGTACCATACAAAATTTCTTTTCACCAAATTCTTTGACTTTCTCGAAAACTGGTGATCCGATTACTATCAAAATTGATATTCAAGAACATGTAGTAAATTCGCAGCAATTTTTTTTTTTCGAAAACTTTTTTGTATGTTTAATAATTTTTTAAAATTTTTTTTTAATCAATATTTTGAAAACGGATAAGTAAATCTGTTTTTTAAATTTTGTTTTTAAATGTATGTTATTTTTGTGCTTAAGTTTGTATTCTTGAATAATTTTTTAAAATTGTTGTTAAGTTATTAAAAATCGTTTTATTTAAAAACGGTTCCTACGATTTAAAAAAAAATCATACTTTACATACATACATGCGTTTAAATTATTAAACTCAATACAATTTAAAGTACTTTATTCGAACAATCAAGTCACAAAAATTGAATAAATGCTTTGATGGTCACTTTAATTTTCTCAAATTTTATTCTACAAAGTGAGCAACTACGTGCGGTTCAAAACATGAACCACACCTACTGAAGTACACTGATTTTTTTTATAAAAATTCGTTGCACATTTTCCTGTCCCGTAAGAAATTTACCCTCATGCGCGTAAAGAAGTTTTCACGATCCACAAAAAAAATATCCCATTTCCTATTCATAATAATTAACTTCTGCTCTGCCCTAAAAAATCCCACCCACTCTTATCTTTAATGATCACTCATTTCACATATAGAAGACCACACACAATCCACAATACGCTCTCAATCGGTCTCAATCGCTCTCTACATATTCTTAGACAAAAACGTTGCACATTTCCGTACCACTACTTCCGTTTCATCCGTAAGAAATTTACCCTCATGCGCGTAAAGAAGTTTCACTTCAAAAATAAAAAAAAACCTTAGTAGAATTTCAAAATAACCCAATGTACTAAATTTGAAAATGATTGGCCAAACCGTTTAGGCTGTAGTCCAAAATACATACGAACAGACAGACAGACAGACATACAGAATTCTGCCAGTAACTCAAATATGTTTCTCTATCATCGTAATGTCATGTTTGATTGTTACCTCAATTTTTTTATATTAACGAATCCTAACCTTGCCTTATAGTCCCTATAATCGCAAGAAAAAAGGACAGCAACACATCATCGGCTTATTCTCTTAGAACCAAAAAAGTAAAAAGCTTTTGAAGCAATACCTAAAAATAACTATGACTAAAACTAAGACATCATTTTGGAAGGAAACAATCGGATTTTAATTTACGGATTACATTTTTCAAAGCCCGCAAAGAAAAGTAGTAGTAGTTTGGTATCCAAAGGATATCTTCATTGGATATTTTAATGATGTACACTCAACCATCTACTACTCCCTATATTTAGTGACAATTTCACTAAGAATTAACCTCCTTTAATGATGTATTTAAACTCTGAAGCTTTGAGTAGATGATTCCCATTAGAAATATGACTCTTCCTGTTTACTGAATCCATCAAGTTACTTCTCAACTAAAATTCACCACTTCACTTATTCAGCATTCCATACTCAACCAAAGTCAGTTTTCCTCCATTAAATTGCATGTCAACTGTTCAAATCAGCTCAAAATGGGGCAATCAATTATACTGTTATACCGCTATGAGTCTAAGAGGTGCAATTACAAAATTGTACTCCAAGACTGCACCGATAACAAAACGCGAAATCAGCCTGCAATATGTTATGTTCCCTTCGCATGGAAGCCTTTTACTTGTTTTTTTTTTCAATTTTTTGTTTTTGTACTCTTTACCCCATCATGTGTGTTTGAAACCATTTAAATTCAAACTTATATACCACCGGAAGAACTGGACTCTCCGCACCTCCAACCCCTCAACAACAACAATGTTGTTCACTCTTGAGTTTTGTGCGGCATGTTAAGGGTAAAGGTAATAACAGCGTCGACTACGTCGATGACGCTAACGACTAACGGGCATTTCATAACTGCAAAACGGAAAAACGGAATCTTATAAATACTTTCGTGTCGCAATCATTTGAGCGGGCGTTTTTTAAACATACAATGCAAGTAATTGACTTTGCGTGCGTTTAACACACCACAAAATGGCATAATAGTCCTTGCCTAACACCAACACTGTTTCCATCATATAGATTTGCATTGCATGTGAATGCGCACTATGCGCCCTCTGCATTTTACAAACAGGTTGATCATTATGTTAGAAAGGGTGAGATTGAATTTCTCTGCTGGAACTTTGTAAATTGTGACAATTTCAATGAGTTTACCCACCGAAATGGATTGATTTTGAAGAGAAGAAAAGTGTTGCAGAAGTGGTAGAGAAGCAGGTTTGTTTTGGTGCTGACCTTAGGTCTGTTCCTAGGAATTAATGTTTAAGGATTAGGGATACAAATATTTTAGAACAATGAACAAGTAGATGAGAACGCGCATACCCGAAAAATTTGAACGCTTTTTAAACGTCAAAAACATTGTCAACTTATTGTCAAAGCTATTTTTTCAGTATAAACTTCCAGATACGAAAACCTTTTCTCTATTCCTTGAGCTCCCGGGGGTTTTTATCTTAAATGTGTTGTTGGGTCGTAATTAGTAGTTGCCTATTACTTTTGGAGTCCCTCAAGGAAGTCTTTAAGCATCTCGTATGTTTACTTTTCTCATAAGTTTTTCAGATTATGTAAGCCCTAGTGATTGGTGATGACATAAGACTACGAACAACTGCATCAAATCCAGCAAAAATTAAAATCAATGAAATTCATAATCATATTTAAGAATGAAGGTTCATGAGCCGGTTTAGTTTAAACAGTCATAAACCATAACATTTCAATGAAAATGCAGATGCATCATTTGGCTGACCAAGATAAGTGAGATTTACCAGGATTAAATTCTACCTTGTATGGTAGGGGTTTTCAGTCTGATACTCTTAAGATAATTGCTGGTGTACCACAGGGCTCCGTTCTGTCTCCGATTCTCTTTCACATTTTTATAAATGATCTCCTGTCTAAAACTTCTAATGTTCTAAACCACTAAGCTAAGCTACTTTGCCGAATAGAGTATACACTTAGCTTTTCGTATTCGTTTTAAGATTTTTTTTTCTTCTGATTAATAGATTTTTGGTCTATTCCATTCCTGATTCTGGATCAAAATCTGTTTCAAATTCCATATCAGAAACCGCGTCCAAATCCGATTGCCATTGTATTTCTGAATTCAGACCTGAATCAATATTAGTACCGGTGGACCAATTATCTTCGTCATCAGATTTATCATTAAAACTGGATTCTGTTTCATCATACTCTGTATCTGTATCGAATTCTTTCCATCTTAGAGCATAATTCCATGCGTCTTCTCGGTCGTTATCATCATCCTCATCATCGTCATCTTCTTAATCGGTTTCGACTTCTAGTTTTGGCACCCATCGTACTGCTCCTTTTCTTCTAAAAATACTGATACATATTACAATTTTCATTGTCGTATTCCTCCCGGATTTGCTTATGCAAATAAAATAATATGCGCTTTCCATAAACATCCTGTAATTATCCTGAAGCCTTTCGATGCGGAAAAGTCGATGTTTCTGGATCTGGATCATCTTTCCATTCGTGGTCAGGCATTATATAATTTTCGTGCATTGGATTGACCAGGTATCTATTGGAGGGTTGATTTTCCGGCTTCACAACGATCTCGAAGTAAACTCTCTCGCAGTAGAGTTGGACCCTTTCGAAAAGATCGTTAACGCTTTTGTACAGGGCAATTCCGTTTTATCTGGTGTTTTCTTCGTTCCATTTCACTACCCTTTTTTTAGTGCTTTGAAAATTTTGAATTTTTTTTTATTTTATTTTATTCATTTATTCATCAATTAACAAAACTTAAAATCTAATTAAATTATTAAAATAAAATAAGAACTACAATTTTGTAACTAAGTTCCAGAGCTCAAAACGAATAACAAATGAGTTTCAAAAACATGTCTTTTTTTCAAAATTTGAAAAAATCAATGGATTCATTATTTGAAACTACATTTGCCTGTCTTAGGCTCATTCAATCCATAATTTACTCTGTGATATGGTATACGAAATGTATCAAAGGCTCTAAAAGCATACGACGGTCAGTTTAATCCTACCATACTCAGTAAATGCGGACAATTTATTTTATAAGCTATAATTTCTCTCGCAAACATTATATCAAAGTATTGTCGTCGTATTTCAAGAGTTTCAAGCCTAAAAAGCAAGCATCGACTTTTATATGAAGGACGTAAAATTTAAAATAATTTTCTGGAAAGCCGTTTTTGAATTCTTTCTATTCTATTTGAATGAACAGAGTAGAACGGGTTCCATATTATACAGGCGTATTCCAGAATCGTTCTTACGTAGGAGAAAAATAAAAAAATCAATGTAAAAGGATCCTTAAATTCTTTCGAGTTTCTCATGATAAATCCTAACAAAGAGCTTGATTTAGAGACAATATAGTCAATGTGACTATTAAAGCAAAACTTAGTTTCGAATATTACTCCTAAGTCTTTAATTTCATATATTTTAAATTTAAATGAATAGGGCATGGACGGCGACAGAACGATAGACTTTGACACTTGGATACATTCAGATGTAAGTTGTTATTTGAACACCAGACAGAAAGATTAAACAAATCGTTTTGCAGCTTTAAGCAGTCAGATGGTTTTTTCACGGTACAATATAGCTTAACGGCATCAGCAAACATAAGACATTGAGAATGAATCAATGTATCAGGAATGTCGTTAACAAATAACAGAAACAGTAAAGGTCCCAAGTGACTACCTTATGGGACACCTGATGTAACTTGTATGGTATCTGAAATACTATCGTTCGTTTACATAGATACGATTCAATCCATTTTAGTAAATTAGAATGAAAACCATATCTTCGAAGCTTTTCATGTAAGATATGGTGGTCGGCCCTATCGAACGCCTTGGCAAAATCTGTATATATTACGTCGCACTGGGATCCTTTTTCAAGTGCATTCAGCACAAAATTTGAAAAAATGGCGAGATTTGTGCTGGTAGATCTACTGCTTACAAAACCGTCTTGCATTGGAGATATTTCTTCTTTCAGTGAATGGATAAGCTTTGGCATAGTTGATGACTTGCATATAGGGCGATAGTTACTTATATCATTTTTGGAACTTGCTTTGTGAATCGGAGTAATAAAAGAACTTTTCCAACAATCATCTTATTAGAAAACCGCCGGTATTTAAAGGTGTCAAACTGGGTGAATACTTCTAGGTGGATTTAGAAATTTGCAATATTGTCAATTGGATCATAAAAGTGGATTATTGGAAAAACATGACTTATAGTAATAAAATAAATGTTTTCGTTGGATTAAACTGTCAAGTGTCCAGGTCCTTTTTTCCAAAATTTTTTTCCCAAATTTAAACTAATTATTGAAGAAGGATACTGTGCCAGATATAGAAATGTGTAAGTAGATTAAATTGTTATAGCGTTTAGTGACAATTAATGAACTTCGTGTACCCTCATAAAAATGTATCATTTTATTACTTTTACCTGTAAGAACTACTCAATGTGTGGAATGACCACATATTCATTGCCAGAAATGCTTTCGAGATATTTCAGAAACAATTTTTTCTCGTCTGATCTATCTACAATCTGAAAAGCGCATATTCAACCAAAGTTGGAGTATTGTTCCAATATTTACCTATTAAAATGACAGCAATGCATTCATATAGAAAAATCGTCTTTGAGGCCTATTCACGAATCACATCTATTTTTTCATGGATGGAAGCTTGTATATGGACAGCATTTTCCAAATAATCTATTGATGTTTGTTAGTAAATCCTGCGTTCTGTTACCTGTAAAAACAGTTAAATAATGGCAATGTGTATGGTTTAAATGCTAGAAAAATAAATGGTACAACAGCCTAGGCACAATATAATTTAACAGTATTTATTGTATTCTAGAGTTGTGGTGGTCAGCCACCACACAGAGAAATAATTTTTCTTTTTATGGTTCTGGTCTAGACTATTATCTACAAAACTTACATGCATATATCCGTCCAAAATTATAGTACAAGTATAATAAGCATTATATTATGGTGAAAAAAAATGTATATGGTGAGCTAAAAACGGTACTTGCACAGGACCGTTTTCTTTTCTTCGACTTTCTCGAAAACTTCGATTACTATCAAAATTGATATTCAAGAAGATGTAGCTAGCCTAAGTAATATCGCATACATTTTTTTCGAAAACTTTTTTTTTGTATTTTTAATAATTAATTTTTTTTTTAAATGTATGTTATTTTTGTGCTTAAGTTTGTATTTTTGAATTTTTTTTTAATTAAAAAAAAAAGTTTTATTAGAAAACCGTTTTATTTAAAAACCGCTCCTACGACTTTGAAAAAAAAATCACAATTTTTATTTTTTTTTTAAGGAAATAAAATGGCGTTTAAATTATTTCACTCAATACAATTTAACGTAATTTATTCGAACAATCAGAAGTCACAAAAATGGAATAAATTCTTTGATGTTGACTTTAATTTTCCTAAATTTTATTCTACAGTGTGGCCGCACATATGAGTACGGGCGACCCATTCATGCAATTTATTTGGGTAGCGTGAAAGACCGTGCTTGGAAGGATGCCGTAGGCCAAGGTGCCCGAAGCAATAAGGATATATAGAACAAATTGTTGGATGAGGCCGGTAATGAATGAAGGTTGTGCCGATAATGATACTGTTAATAGTTCCAAACTCCGCAACTACCAGTCAGCATTCCTTCAGTTCAGCCAAAAAGTTAAGTAACCCATTCGAACGCAGCTAATTGTCATTTATACTAAAAGGTAACGTTCAATGTGTACACTGACTTTTAGTCAAAGTGAATCCATTGAACATGTTTTTTGACATGTGTCAACTAAAAGTCAACTAACATTTAGGGCCAATTGACCTATTAGATGCGCGTTGACTGATTTTAAGTCGACGCATTGAACGCCAGGAAAGTCAATATTTCTTCTTTTTTACTGGCTATTGTTGTGATCTCGACTGGGACCGGCAATCTCGTACTTCTTTGCTTCGCTTTAAAGCTTAACCTGTGGGTTCGCCGGATTGACCCCGAAAAAGGTTGGCAAGCTTCCCGGTTTTCGAGTGTTGAGCCAACTCTCTTCAAATGTGAAAAAATAACTATCTTTCATATACCCTTAAAAGTTTCTGCCGTAATACTCGTCTTGCAAGGAATACTCACCAATTCACCTTTGAGCCCAATTTCGGACATACCGTGAAATATAGGGAATCTTTTGTTAGCCGAACAACACGAATTTGGAATAATTTACCCGGCGGGATTTTCCCTTGCCATTTTAATCTGCAAACATTAAAAACCAATTTTAATCGACACGTCCTATCTCTCAAAAAAACAAAGATGATTTTTTTAAATTGACACGAAATTTACTTTGTTCGAAAGATAATTTTCTGGCATTATAATTTAAATATGATTTCTGGCATATGATCGCCACGGCTGGCTCGGACGTAGTCTAATCTGGAGGTCCAATTTTCGATGACTTTTTTCCAACATTTTTGGCCGTATATCGGCAATAACGCGGCGAATGGTGTCCTCCAAGTGGTCAATCGTGTCGAGCTTATCGGTGTAGACTAGCCACTTCACATATCTCCACAGAAAATAGTCAAGCAGCGTTAAATCGCACGATCTTGGAGGCCAATTCACGGGTTTCTAACGTGAAATTATGCGGTTACCAAAGTTTCCGAAAAGTTAGTAATCATGGCTCTATAACGGTCACCATTGACTGTAAGTTTCTGGCCAGCATTCCACCATTCCACCAACCCACAAAGCACACCAAACAGCAAACAAAACTAAAAATAAATCACTTGACAGCTGACAAAATGGCCGCCAGTTAAAATAGTGTTGCCAACTTAAAGCTCTATACCTCTAAAAAAAAAACACCATTTACTATTTTTACTTGCGATTATAGGTGTTATAATCATAATGCAAGTTATGCATTCGTGCAGATTAAAAATGATAAAGAAACAGTTTGAGTTAGTTTAATGCTTTGAATTTCTAAAAATAGGCATTTTATTATTTTTAAAAACTATGATAGACAATAAAAATAAACTAATTGGTCACGATTTTCTGGATGAATTTATTTGTTGAACATGCTATAATACTACAAGGAATGCGCTGTCCCTTAAAGTATGACTACCACTGTATGTATGTCACACAATACGTTTCACTAAAACGTTAGTTATTGCGGAATAACACTCAGAAGAAATGATTCGCTTATCGGAATGCCAAATCATTATATCCTAGAACTTCTAAATAGAATATTCTGCCAGGAGACCATCCCTGAAAATTTTCATTTTTCTAGAATTTCATCTATTTTTAAAAAAGGTGACCGTAATCTACCCGAAAACTATACGGGTATTGCTGTGCTAAATTCTTTGAGGAAGGTTTTTACGCAAATACTCTATAATAGACTCATAAACTGGGTTAAACAAAGCAATAATATAAGCTGTTTTCAAGCGGGTTTCCGAGCAAAGCTTTCAACAATTGATCAAATTTTCGTACTCAGTACTATTGCTTGCCGTTTTATTGACAAAAAGAAATGTTTTATACGCTTTTTTCGTTGACTTGAAAGCGGCTTTTGATACAGTTAACAGAAATTCCTTGCTATATAAGCTCGCAACAATTGGGTTATCAACCAAATTTATAAGAATTTATGAAAAACTATAAACTACAAAGAAATCAAGAGTTTTTAAATGCGCAACAGGCGTTCCTCAAGGATGCGTTTTCAGTCCGCTGATTTTTGCATTGTTTATTAATGATGTCGAAAACCATATCCCTGTTGGTGTTCTCTTTGGAGATGTGACTATTAAAATTTTGCTCTATGCAGATGATCTAGTGATCTTAAGTGATATTCCGTTTACACTTCAACTTCAGATCAATAAGCTTAAACAATACTGTGATTTATGGGATCTTAAAATAAATACTTCAAAGTCTAAAATAATGGTGTTTAGGTCCACTAACAGATCTATTGGTTATGAGCGTAATTGTTGTCTGGATGGTGAAATCATTGAAGTTGTAAGGGAATTCAAATATGACATACAATATGAATATTCACGGTCATATTAAAGCTAAGACAGTTGCGGCGAAAGCTGCAATAAATTTTATGTGGTCACAGTTTTTTGCCAACAGTTTTGTAGACCCAGTATCAAAATTCAAAGTTTTCAACGCGACGGCTGGTAGCTGTCTTTGCTATGGAAACGAGGTGTACGGATACGAGCAGTTGGAAGAAATGGGAAACATACAAAGGTTTTTCTTCAAACCAGTTTTCAAACTACCTTCTAACACCCCCAATTACGCCATTAACATTGAATCAGGTTTAGCCCCAATATTTTTGAATAACTTAAAAGCTCACGCAAATTACATTGTAAGAGTTATGAGGAGATCTAATCAAAACCTACAAAAGCGGATCTTTATGATCTGTTTTAGATGTGGCTATACTCCTATAAAAAACTGGTATGATCTCGCTGTAACTCATCAATTTGCAATGTCATTCACAGTGGACAATGTAGAAGCACTGAAAAATTCGTTTTACGAATGCATATCTAAAATAGATGATACAATATATGAGAAGTGTCTTGTACTAGGGAGAGAATCAACCTCCAGGAGTACATATAGGCAACTCAACCATAATCTAGGTGAAAACATCTATTTTAGGCAAGAGTTTACAATGTCAGAAATGAGTACGATTTTCAAGGTTAGAACTGAATTGCTTGACTTGAACTATAAGCCACACAGAACAGATCTTAACCCAACTTTGTAATCTTATTTTTGCTCTTTCGTTTGAGGAATGTGTCAGCATTCTATACGGAGATCGTGGTTGGAAGACTCTTATACGCTATGTTTCACATGCACACAATTTTCGAAATGATTATTTGAGTTGTTTGTTGTTGTGATGTTTTGAGACCCAATGGAACATAAATTATGGTTCAAATCTAAAATAATATAGATTATATGCAGTTCCTTTAACAATCTATAAAGATTAAGCTCAATCATTTTTGTTTTCGCTAAACTTAAAGCTCATTAATTTATTTTTGTTTTGACTAAACTAAAAGTCCCTTTTGTTAAATCAATTTTAAAATTTAAATTTGAATGGTCTTTTTTGTTTTATTATTAATGTTAATGTTAATTATGTTTTTATACATTAAATTTTTTACTTTGTTATTTTTTTTTCTCTTATGTATTATAATATAACTTATTTTTCTCTCTCTTTATTGTAATTTTTATTTGATTTTTATCCGGCAGACGGCTTACTAAGCCATGCTTTGTTACTCTTTAAGAACAACATTTTCTATCTTTTTAATTTTGAAAAATATAAAATTTGAATTGAATTGAATTGAATATGAATATACAATGTATTGCCTAGTATTCACAAAACTCAAAAACTAATATTTGTTTTGTGTTTTCAGAGAAGCACTCAATTATAATCTGTTCAATTTATATTTTCATTACAGGGAAGATAGGATATTTGCTTTTCATTCTTACTGTTATTGATTTCAATAAGCTATCTCCATTTTAAAGCTCTCAAATGGTTGCCAATTGGGCATTATAAATTGGTATAATTCTCACACAATCAACTGTTTTACTTAAACAAAAACTTGCTCAAATAGAAATTCTTCTTTAATAAATTGCACGACGGTCATAACTCGAGTAAATTTTGAAAAAAAATATTAAGGGAAATTCAAAGTTTTAATTTTGACTTTTGATTAGTCGAAAAAAGTACGTCAAATAGTTTTTAGCGGAATAATTTTTCAAAATCATAGGAACGGCTTTTTAAATATAACGGTTTCTTAACAACAATATTCGAAAATATTTTGCAGTAAAATTAATTGGGCTACCTACATCTTTCTGAATAACAATTTTGATTGTAACCACCAACTCATATTTTTTTTCCCAAAAATATAAACCACACCTCCAAAAGTATCTACACAGATTTTTTTTTATACAAATCTTTGGAGCCGTTTTAGAGAAAAATAAGCTTTAACTTAACGGTTATATGACAGATACCGTTAATATCTCTGTAGAATGTTAAAATAATCTTATGTTATAAATTTGAAGACGATCGACTGTTTACGCTGTAGTCCAAAATATTTCAGGTCCTCTTTTATATTTAAGTGTCAATTTCTTAAGTTGAGTGCGATGCAAACACTTGCAGGTGCCAGTGTGTTTGAAAGCTCTCTTCCATAAGACCTGTACTGAAATATAAATTGAACAGAGTATAGCAGAAGGTTTAAGAATCACTCCTTAGAATTGAAAGAATTTCTATCTACGATTTCTAACTGGTTAGAGTAATCAACACTCATAAACACCAGGTTGACCTAATAACCGCAAAAAATCATAAAAATACACTCACAATAAAATCCACCGTGTCAAACCAAAATAAATAACTTCTTCGTTTCCAAAATTTTGTCCAGATAAGTGCTTTTATTCTCAAAACTCAAACATGCGTAAGGTTGCCACGCTAATCACGATAAGGCGTTTTCTAAAACAAAAAAAATAACCATAAATACTACAACAAAATGCAAGCGCTAATTACCATGCTCGTAAAAATTACGAAAATAAATGGTCAAAACTATACAAATTTCAAACGGTTGCCACTTAGTTTCAGATATGCAAATCACGCTCCTCGAAAACGAACAGCTTTTCACATATTATTTCTAACGTTCAAGTAGCTAGATTGGGAAGTCGAGAGTGAAACGCTTGTGTGCATAGCTTTAAGTGAAACTATGAAATTAATTCAGAATTCTGTTTCAAGGTTTCGTCCGGGCAGAAAGGACTTTTCTTCAAGCATTCCGTCTAATCCTTATTGCGTGTTGGAAAATGTTAATCAGAAGAAAATTTTATGAATGCCTTTTTAGCGTTGGTCCGATAGCGTCTAATGGATACAAATTGGCTTTTTTGAGTACAAAATCAAACGGCACCCTAAGTGTAAGAAGGCAAAAAGGACTTGAGCTACGCGTTACTTGGCCATACTGGAGTGCGAAAGGGTTGTTTATATGCATATGATCGCATCATTAGGGGAGCAAATGTTTCCGTTGGGTCTTTATGACTTTTAAGGAATTTATTGTAAAACTTGAGTTTTATCAAAGAATTTCATGGAAGTCGTTAAGAAGTTGGTTTTTAATGGAAGAATGCTTTGATAGAGATTTAATGTCATTTAAAAATAAATAAAGCTAAGTTAATGTTTTGTTAACATAAAAGCTTGTGAATGTGGAAAAGGAGTTTATGTGGCTTTGTTCAATTTGTTAACTTTTATTTGGGAACCATAAATATGATTGGAATCGGTTATGAAGAATTGAACATTAGAACGCAAATTTTCGAATTTTAAGATTAATACTGATTTTGACAGTTCACATTTGTTTTCTAAGCTGGTAATAAATGTATAATCACGAACAAGAAGTTTTCGTTAAAAAGTGAACAGTCTTGTGAAGTCTTAAGTTTTTAAGTTTTATATACATATAATAACTGTGTAGGTACATAATCTGTCAGAGTAAAGAATTTCTTCAGCACAATCAGAGAGAAGGACAAATATGGTTATAGCATTCCACATTCGTGTAGTACGGCCAAAGATAACTCTGTACTTGATAGTACGACGGAAATAGGGCTCAAGAGTAAAGTGATGAGAATTCTAGAAGCGCCAATATTACTGTTGAATTGTTTAAGGGGAGGAATGCAGTTGCCTATTTCACTAGAGCCCTGAAAGTAGAAGTAATGGTAAAAAATGGAGAAACGAGAGACATTACAACGGTGTTCAAATTTCCTTAAAGTTAAAAGTAAATTAAGTAATTGCCAGTCATAAACAGCGCAAGTGAGCACCATGTCTTACCACCACACAAGTGGATTATCTTTCCCCGTTTTACAATACTGGTCTAAATCAGAATTTGATGAGCTTACCGTTGCAGTTCTAAATCTGAAAACTGAGTCTGGAAACGAATATGAGAAGCTAAATATACTATTAACTACCGTCAAATCAACAATTGATCAGATCTTTACCCAAATCAACAATTGATCAAATCTGTACCCTTAGACAGGTGATGGAAAAAAGTCTGGAATTTAATATCCCAACATACCATCTTTTTATAGACTTTAAAGCCGCCTACGATAGCATAGCCAGGGTAGAACTTTATAAGGCCATGAGAGAATTCGGCATCCCAAATAAATTGACACGACTATGTAGACTGACCATGACTAACATCACAAGCCAAGTAAAAGTAGCCGGTTTGCTATCCAGACCAATCAACATCTTTAATGGACTCCGACAAGGGGATGGTCTGGCTTGCATCCTCTTCAACCTGGCGTTGGAGAAAGCAATCCGTGACTCTGGCACGTCAACAAGAGGGACTATCGTCACCAAGTCCAGCCAGATACTAGCTTACGCAGACGACATCGACATCATCGGCAGAAGCCAACAAGCTCCTTTATAATATAATACCTGGGGCTGCACATAAATGAAGGGAAGACTAAGTACATGGCGGCAACGTCTGCGAGAAATGTTGGTACAACCATCAGGGTAGCGGAGCACGAACTTGAAGTAGTGCAGTCCTTTAACTATCTTGGGTCAAAAGTAGCAGCCGATAACAATATGGAGGAAGAAATACGCGGGCGGCTGCTGAAATCCAACAAAACCTACTATAGTCTGTCCATAAAAATCAAACTGCTCCTGTACAAGACTATGGTCTTACCAGTACTCATATACGGATCCGAGACTTGGGTGCTTACAAAAAGGCACTCTGATCTCTTATCCGCGTTCGAGAGAAAAGTCTTACGGAGAATTGTTGGCCCCGTGTGCCAGGAAGGACGATTCCGGAGAAGATACAATCATGAATTGTATGAAATCTATCTCGAAGCAGATGTTATTTAAAAAATAAAGCTCGATAGACTCCGGAGGGCTGGACACCTAGCTCGCATGAGTGAAGAGGAACCAACTCGGAAAGTCTTTTGCGGTACTTTTTATGGTAGAAGACAACGTGGCAGACCTTGCTTAGGTTGGAAGGATGGCGTAGACCAGGACGCCCGAAGACTTGGGGTGCGCAATTGGATGGCGTCGGCCAGCAATCGGCATGTATGGAAGAATTTGTTGAAGGAGGCCCGGACCGGATCCCGGTTGTTGCACCGATGATGATGATGATGATCGTCAGCGAGACAATTTATTGAATTAGAAGTTGCAGACTTATTCGTATAAAAAAGTCGGGCAGCTTTGGGGCACACACACCAGCATTTATGTTATGGGTTTCAGATTTGAAGCCGTCTAATACAACTTGTATAGAACCGTTTCTAATCCAACGAAGAAGGAATTCGTTCCATACCGAAAGAATGCATTTTCGATAAGATATATAATGATGATCAAGTGCAATTCCTAATCTTACTTTCTTCAAAGCGATGAAAATATTTGTCCCACTGGTCGTACCATGAAAGTCGTACTGAATGTCCTGTAAAAGCTTTCATTCGATATTTCTTTAGCTGATTATTTTTCAGCGTGGTCCATCGGATAGGCAGGAAATTTGAGGGTGAAGAGGTTTGGCCTTTTCTTGGAATTTGCTGGACAATTGCCATTTTCCATTCCAACTGCTTGGAACAAGCCCAGAAGAGTAGGATATATGAAAAAGCTGGCGTAGAAGTTTTGCCAGCGTGGAAGAACAGCTCCTCAGAATTATAGCGGGTATACTATCCGGACCAGCCGATTTTTGTATTGGATCTTTTAAAGAGCCATTAAAGCACAAGTGCGAAAAAAGATTGGGCCATGGAATTGTTAAAGCGCTCAAGGGCTCAAGAAGTGATAGACAAGGCGTGGGATTGGCGGGTACTTTACAAATAGGGTAGCTTTTATCAAGAGAGCTAACGAACATAGTGACATTGACAACAAGCGTTGTGTCCATAATAAATTGTCAAAAATAACAATTGCAGAAAGTTATGAAAATTATGGTCTACCTCCGTGATGAAATTGGGAATAATTTTAAGCCAAGAATTTATTCCATACGCCCAGATTATAGGTATTCCTAGTTTCTAATAAAAAAAATTTTGATGCTCGCACATAATGACCCGTTGGGTCTACCAACCTGGATTGGATCTGGGCCTCTATTAACACGCGTTTCCAATTATGTCGGTCTCTATTAAATGTCTTGAGTTTCGCACGCAAAATTGATTTTTCTTTGGGTCGACCATCGTAAAAATTTCTTTTCGAAACAACGAAAAG
Organism: Platycheirus rosarum; assembly: GCA_963971375.1. Classification (NCBI taxonomy): domain Eukaryota; kingdom Metazoa; phylum Arthropoda; class Insecta; order Diptera; family Syrphidae; genus Platycheirus; species Platycheirus rosarum. Next base: position 31,531,968 of record OZ020508.1, read on the forward strand.
AACTCTCAACGACTTTTACAAAAGTTCATAAGCCTCTGCATGATAAAATAGAACTGGAAAGATCTTATACCTTTCCATATAGCGTGGGGCTCTTGGGCCTGGTTCAATATGCCCCTCCAGCTCCAGCTCGATCTCTATGCTGCCGTCTCCAGTTCTGCACACCGAGCAGTCCGAGGTCTCCTTCTAGGTGGGCGCTCCTTCGGAGATGAGGTCTCCTCTTGCTTCTGACTCACTCAGGTACGGCGTCGAAGACCTTGCGCGCTGAAGCGTCGATATTCATCCCCTCTACATGGCCGAGCCATCTAAGCTACTATGGATACGGATATTTTTGAACAGGCTAATGTCGTTGTATAGCGCGTACAACCCGTTATTGTACGTTCTTTGCCACTCGTTCTTAACCTGATCGTAAACAAGACCATAAATTGCCGTAGAACTTTACTCTCGAATACCCCAAGGTCTATACTTCTGCACCATATAGCAGGACCGTGGTGATGAGTGTTTTACATAGCGTCTCCTTGGTTTCTTCCCGATAGAGCTTTATTTCTCAATTTCTTACTCAGCCAAAAGTGCCAGTCATTAGCCAGACTGCTTGAAGTAGCCTCTCCAGAAGGTTGACATTGATTGCGTGTCTACTTAAATGTTTCTATCCCCTATTTGCAGGGCCCAGGAGGTCTAGTGAATCCTGATGTTTATTGTTTAACCCTTCTGAAGAAGTTTCGCATTTCTTTTCCATTAAAGCACCCCTGTATCTCCTCGACTTCACGTTGCTGGTGATCTTTTTTTCTTTCTCCTGAGTAAGCCATCCTTACTTCGCTTAACGTAGAGATTATAAGTTGCTCTAGTTCTAGTTCCCTCCGGTTTAGCTGTTTGTTTGCCTGAGCACATTCGGAGTCGCACCAGGGGTTTCTCGGAGGTGGTTTTGGGAAGCCCAAAGCGCGAAACAGATTGAACCAGCGACAGCACCAGCACCGTCAACAGCAAACAGCACGCTGACCAGCAAAATAAATTGAAACACATTGCTACCAGCAACAGCATCGTCTTCTTACTTCTGTTTGACACTTTGTGTCATAAAAAAGTATACGTATTTTGCCCCTGAATTTCACTTGCTCAAAGTTGGTAGCAATGGGACAGCAACAGCAAATTTCGGACTTTGGTCTAACGACGCGGGTGACGTTGCTGGTGCTGGTCTAATCTAATTTGAGCCATTGAGATACATTGGTTCTAAATTAATGGCGGCCGCTGTTGCTGGTACTGTTGCTGTTGCTGGTTCAATCTGTTTCACGCACAACACCTCTGACGCTGCATTTCTTATGACTTATTGACATACAAGCCATTGGTGAATGGGTTTCACATATTTAGTCGTAGGATTTCTCGCTAGCTCAAGGCATACGCGATCAGCATACGGCGCGCCGTGGCGCTCGCTTCCGATTTAAGTCGTTCAACATTGCATTCAATGAGTCAATGTTTCCTCCTCGGAACGTACGGAAGTTCAGAATGCTGGAGGAATTCCAATAACATCCAACATCAGCAGATCTAATGTTGATTTTCTTTCTATAAAGCCTTTTTAGGCAAGCCTTACAAAAATTGATTGAATTGACTTGCATTGATAGCCTTATAGCAGCTATTATATTTTTTTAATTTTCAGTAAACGTATCTTTGGAAAGCCTTTTTGAACCTATAATTCTACAAGCCTTGTTTAGAGTTTGCCAAGTTTATTTTAAAGGGCTTACCTATATCAGCTATTTTTAATAGTCAAAGTTTGAAATGTGTGGCTTGCAAAAGTTTGCCTTATACAAGCTCTATTGTTAGTTAGTTAGTTTGCTATTTATTAGTTAGTTAGTTGCTATTATGGGCACCACAGGTTAGCTCTCCAGTTAAATGTGTAATGATTAAACCCAAAAGTAATTATTTGAAAAATGATTTTAGGGAATTGAATCCATTTAGCCTCATTCATTCATATCATTAACGTATTTATTACAAACATTATAAGATTATTAATTTGTAGGAACTAGCTACTCTGCATCTCTTTGCTGTTAGTCGTTCGTTGTCACTTCTTCCTCCAATTTGCATGTGCTGCTGATGATGCCATTAAATTCGTTCCTTTATGTGCTAAGAAAATTTTACAAATAATCTCATTTTTCGACTGAATTGAAAAATGTAATTTGCAATATAGATATGTATGTAAATCTGGAAAAAAATGTTACAAATATCCTTTTCACACATCTGAAGCCGCTACCCAATGTGCCACTATAGTGGCATGAATTTTGAATCATTCCGCGACTTTTCCTGCTCGTCCGGGTCTGCATTTTATAACTTTTCTCGTGGATTCTTAACGATATCGTAATGACATTAGGTATATCATTATACGGAAGCTATTCAGGACTCCCATTTCTTGGATAGCTGATGCTCAAAGTACGTGTGCAATGTTAATCCAATTTGTGTGTTTTTTTTTTTCATTTCCATGATACTTTCTTATGTTTAATGGACTCCAACTATAGTTGGAGTTACATAACAAAGAATCTTGTGCTGGGTGCGGTGTTGGCGTTCCTTACGCTGTAAATGGGAGGATCTGACACTTGCAGTTATATCTAGAAGTTGATTTTTTGATTTGTTTTAAACTAAGAAAGGACATGCCCCAGTACCAGTGTGAAGGCAATGGATAATGTAAATATTAGAATACATGTAAAACAAGGCGTTCGCTCCCATTGGTAATCATTATTCATGGGCTGGGATTTCTATGAGTGTACGATTTGCTTATGGCATAGTTGGCAGGATTCATGATGGAAGCTAGCTCGTTTACAAGGATTTATAACAGAGGACTCTATGTTTATTTGAAAAGAGACTGACTGCTTTGCTACAATGTTGGCATATAAATTTCAAAAATTGCTTCTGTTGTTCGGGAGATCACAAACTGGATTTGCGAAATCCAATTTACGTTTATGTATATGTATATCAAAAACCATAATCTGGGAACTGGCATGCTATACAAGGTTCAGGGGTAAGCTTTGGGCAATATTGCCACTTTGGTGGTGCAAATCAAACATTCATCAAAATTGTAATGTCTTTTGATTTTACAGGTCATCTGGTGTTATTTGGTTTGGGATGGGAGTAAATTCCTTGGCGAACACATTTATTTTTCATGCAAGGACGTATGTAATACATAGTTTTTTTAGTTCTGATACACATGTGTAAGTTTAACAAATGTTTATGAATTCATCGAACGGTAAGTAAAGTAGTAGTAGGTATATGTATATATACTACTAAGCCGTAGAACTGGACGCTTAAAATGATTTGGGAACCAGCTTTTGACGTATTAATTGAGCATCTTCTAAGCCGTTTATTTCCCTCCAGCACTGAAAAAACAGTATACTCATTTAAGAACATAAATCTCATTTTCTATGTTTTGTTATACACGGATCTCTATCTGGAATAAGTCTTAAGACGTAATAAAAAAAAACAATTTAGGATCCTCCTTTCTATCTGGATCGAAATCAGTTGCAATTCTGAAAATCAGATGGCACTTTTGCAGTATTGTAATAGTATGTAATAAAGTAGAAACAAAGTTTCATGATTTGGATCGTTTTTTTATTATCGGCAAGACCCATCTGGATCTTAGTCGATAATAAAACACAGCTACCTTTTATTGTTTATGTTGTTGTTACATATTTTTTTAGTTAAGAGGGCATAGACATTGTCTTTCCATATTTAACTGCTTGACTGACTGAGCCGCTAATTTGGAACCAACGTAAAGCGCCTCAATATAAAAAGCAATCAAATATGGAAACAGAATGATGTTGACAAATGACAGACACCCGATTTAGTCATAGCCCTCAAAGTTGGTATTCGGGGTTAGGTTTAACTCAGCTTTTAGGCTGATTAGAAGCTCATTAACATTAAATTGATGTTGCTCATTCTTTTTTTTTTTTGTTAAATATTATAAATTTAACTATGTGTCTGTAAAAAAGCTGGTATTAGATGATCCTTGTTATATGTCACTGCCGTGACATTCTGGCGTCACCATGACGTAGTTTCCTGTCCTAAAAGTGTCACGACGTGTGATCGTCATTGTTTTGTATGTCATTGCCGTGACAAAAGCTATGACAGGCACGGTGACACGTCGCTGCAGGGACTGTGTCCCAACCGTGACACGGCACAAATTTCTGCCATGTCATTACTTGTCACGGTTGGGCGTTCGGAGTTGAACACCCTTTTGTTAAATAGCTTTGGTGGTGCTATCGGATTTGCAATTTCGTATACCCAAAATACCAGTTGAAGGTGAGATGAGGAACAAAACATTTTATTTCAAAGAAATTTCCAAAATTTTAACAAAACCAAGAAAAAAATATGTTACCACTAAAAAAACATGTTTATGAATTGTTCTCAATTAAAAAAAAAAAAAAAACATTTTAAACTAGGTTCCTAGAATTTTTATTCTAAGGTACGTTAAACGTGAAACGTCAAATTTTAAAGGCCTCAAACAGAGCGCGTTTTTACGCCACGTTTCAACACCACATTATAGTATCCAGCAATACATATCCCATGTTACAAAGAGCGCGGTTTCAATGCCGCGTCGAGTTCAACGCATATAAATTACAAATAATTTTTTTGACGCCGCGTTTATTTTTTGAATTGTTTTGAGAAATAAAGGTTTCGTCAAACAGACCGCGTTTCCTACGCGGCGTTTTAAAGTAGTGTTGGAGAACGTTACAAGGACCTGTAAACAGTGCGTTAAATATTTGAATCTTGGTTTTCATTTTCTCACAAAATATGTACATAGAAAATGACAAAAGCAGTCAAAACAAACGCGGCGTCAATTTTTTTTTTTTTATTTATTTATTTCAACTTTGCGTTTTGACGCAGCGTTGAAAACGCGCTCTATCTGACATGGGATATGTATTGCTGTATATTACAACGCGGCGTAAAAACGCGCTCTGTTTGACGAGGCCTTTAATTCGCAAAAAATAATAATGTGATCGTCACTGCTGAAAATGATAAATGTCATTGTACTTTAGAGAAACAAAGCTCACCTTGACACACTTTGACGTTTATTGTATTTTGGGAAAACAATGACAGACACGTGTCATTCGTGTGATAGTCACTGTAGCTGGCCTTGATTCGATTACCTTTGTCACGGCAATGACGGTGGTAGGATCTATTTTGTTGTGACGACATTGTATATAGAATCTATAGTACTATCAAAATGGGTATTTCACCTAGCGCCGGGAACGGGAAAGATGTATATAAAGTGTTAGCAGTTATTGTGTTATTTCTTTGTTATTTTCTGATAATGAGAGAATGGAAGCTTTCTATATAGAACCTATAGTACTACCATCAGTGTTCGAAAACTAGCGCCATCTAGTGCGTCTACATCTCCCTAAAGCTTTTCTCTGAGTGAAGACCGCAACGTAACTTTTAGTCGGGGAAATGTACTCAACACATATGCAATGTTAGAAAAAGACAGAACGACGATATAAAGTAATAGCAGTCAGAAGGAAAAAAACCATGAACACTTTTTCATGTTATTTTATTACCATTTTCTTAAAATAAGCGATAATGAGAGAATGAAAGATAGAAATTTAGACAGGTATGTGAGGAGTTTTCATGGCTGCCTTGGAAATACACTGTTTTTGGTAGGGTTTTTTTTATAGATACGGCAAAAGGATGAAATTTACCTATTTAACGATTTTTGTTGAAATTTGATATTTGGTTTGGTTTTTTTTTGTGTACAATTTTGAATGGTTACCATGTTTGATTATTATATCAATTTTTTTAAGTATGCAAAAAATTGAATTAGTTGAAGTACCTACCTAGTTACTTATTTTACAAATAAAACATTGTTTGCAAATATTTGTACCTATGTCAAATATCTCGTACTAAATCTACTAATAACTACTAAATATAGTACTAAATCTACTACTAACTACTAAATGTAGTACTCAATATACTAATAACTACTAAATCTAGTACTAAATCTGCTACTAAGTACTAAATATAGTACCAAAACTACGATAGTACTAAATTCTAGTCCTAAGCACTAAAAATCTAGTACCAAAATACTATTGTACCAACAACATGGTACCAACTGGCACCAGTTTTATATTTAACTAACGTTCGAGATTGAACAATATTTATATTAAAACTTTAAACAGTCAAATCCGAATATGGCAACATTGGTAGTTGATTTTGGTATATGAAATACAGAAATAACAAAATTTCTTGAAAAATGCAAAATCCAAAAAGTAATTGAAGACGCACAATATTGGTTTGTTTACGAAAAATCAAAGGGAAATCCATTAATTTTTGTTTCCCTTACTCTGCCATACCATATGGTCTAGTGTGACTTTTTGAACCTTTCACTCGTACTTATTATTCATTATTCTTGCAAATGCTTGTAATCATTCTAACTCATACGTTTCTGAAAATATAACATACAACCTACTCTTTCATCACTATATTTCTGTCTACTCTCCAAAACCTATACAAATGCATATCAAGAACTACTGCAGCGCTATAACGGCAGTATCTCGCTAAACTAGATGCTGCCTGATGGTAGTACTATAGTGTTTATATACAATGGTGACGTCACATTATGACACATTACAATACTAGCTTAAGGCACATTGCCTTTTAGAATGCAACTGGATGCTGCACGTGCACGACACTAGTTAAATATGTAGATAGATAGGCGCAGTAGATAGAGAATAAGGTGACTATTTTCTTACTTATATCCCACGGACGGCGGCGTCTAGATTGCACTAGGAGTTTGAAAAATTGCAACCCAACTGAGATTCAAACTCACTATCTCTGCAAACATCTTACCTACTGCACCACTGCCGTTCATTCCTTACATATAAACGTTAAGAAAAAGCTTATTTTTCTCAAAAATGCCGCGAACGATTTTGATTATAATAGATTATATAGTTTTATCAAAAACAAATCTATAAATAATAAATTGCTTGACTGGATCGCACGTACTTGCTCAAATCGTCGAATAAAATTTAATAAAATACACGACTGGATATCACGAACTTGTTCTTATAGATAATTGCATTGCATATGTAGTATATTAAAATAAAAAAAATATTTTTTTTCGAAAATTCTTTCATTTTTCTAATTAGTGTAAGTTTTTTTTTGGAAAAACTAAATGTCTATCAAGGAAAAAAAATATTGAAAATCGTTCGACCAATTTTTTTACAGTCGTTTTTTGAAAAACTTTTCGAAAAAATATTTTATATATTATCTTTTTTAGTATGTCATTAAAGGAAAATCTGTAGTTTTCATCTGGGAAAATTATTTAATAAATTCAATCAACCCGCTTTCAAAATATTTCGAAAACCAATTTTTTTTAGAAAATTTTAAAAATCGAAAAAAAAAAGTTTTTGAAAATTTTGAAATGCAATATTAATCAAATCATAAATGACTTCCTGTGTGCAAAGTTTTATTGAAATCGGGATAAAAAAAATTCGATAAAACCGCATTTGAAAAAACCGGTTCTATGAGAGGTGCCGTTATGGAACAAATTTCGAAAAAATCATTCTAATTGAAAGATGCACTGTTGTAAAAAAATAGCACCCTGAAAGTTTTATCAAAATCGTTTAAGCCGTTTTTGAGAAAATCAGACATTTTGTTAAAAATTGTATGGCAGGTACCGTTAGATTTCGAGCAAAAATGAAAAACACGCCCCGAGATACCAAATAAATACTAAATACCTACTAAGTTTGAAGCAAGTCGGCCCATCCGTTTAGGCTGTAGAGGCGCTAACAGACAGACAGACAGACGGACGCAATTTCCGGACCCATTTTTTTCGAATTCTCTATCATCGTAATGTCATGTTTGATAATTAGAATTTTTTTAGCACGATTCCATAACTTGCCTTATAGTAATTATAAATTCAATTAACGGTATCTTTCAAAACGTTTTATTTTGTTTTCTAATATATACTTACAATTGGGTTCCTATTGAATTTATGTTTATTTTGTGTTCTCTACTAATTCCTGTATTTATGTATGTTTTCACGTAGTGCCCCGTGGCTTAGTGGTTAGTGTGTCGGACTGCTAAGCGAAAGAACCTAGGTTCAAATCCAGCTCATAGCCACCTTTTTTTCTGGGGTACTGCCTCTTGCGAGGAACTGACAAAACCTCCAAGAGTAAAATTTGTCTCGAAAAAGTGCATCTCATGTAGCCGTTCGGACTCGGCGGTAAACTATAGGTCCCTTCCATTCTTGCAGAGTAACAACACACACACAGGAATGGTTGAGAGTATAAGTCACTAGGCCTTGGCTCCTTAAGGAGCTGTCGCGCCAATAAATGTATTAAAAATAATTACCTCATCAACGGAAAAAGAAACTAAGTTGTCGCATCTTTAACAAACATACAATGCTCGGCTTTAGTGAAGCTTCAAACTAAGGAGCTGACAATACAATTTGCTTCGAATCATTGAGAAGATCATGATAATAAGGTTGGCAGATAGTTGCTTAATTTTATCTAAGTTCCAGCATGTCATAACTCTAATTACACAAAACCCTATGATGTGTATGAAAATTGTTAACCAACGTGATAAATAAAATATTTACCACGGAATTTAGTTGCAGTGGCAAAAGCCAACTTTCTTCAAATCAACATTATCCTCATTGTTGATTGGTGATACATGTTCCATCTTTTATTTGCATACATGTTTCAATTAAAAATTTAAAGTATAAAATATTTATATGTAAATAAGAAAATCAAGTTTTTTTTATTGATAGTATAGTTCCAAGTTCATGCCATCGTGGATTTCGTCTGTAATTTTTGAGTTATGAAAGTTTTCTTGGAATAATAATTAAATTGTTTGGAAAACTTACAATCACATAGCCTAATGGGATCCTTGTAGATGGTATACCATTTCTTTAGGACTATTTTGTCATACTTTGTTCCTGTTTGTGCAGCTATTAGTTTCTTCAGGTCACCAATGGTATCGTCAGGATTGCATTTTACACGTACCTTAGTTGGGTGATAAAACAGTATTATTTGACTGAAGGCAGGGAAAATAAAAGTTTTAAAGATTTTACCTTCTTTCCCAATCGATCGTTGCACGTTATTTCAATCATTTTTACTTGCTTTGGTTAAGTTTTTCTTTAATTTAACACAAGCTCGAATTAAAAACAAAAATACAGAAATCGTTTGGTGTAAATGTCAGAGGCAAACCTAAATGACAGATGCCATCTGCTAGACGTGTTCAGGAATGTTGTTGTGTTTTGTGGGAAAGTTCGGATTTGATTTATATTTTTTGAGATTTTACACACAATTAAATTTTTAAATCGAACTGGCGGAATTGCAAAATTCAAGGAATTTTTTGCAAACTGCACCTGTAGTTCACTTACAATTCAGCGCGCGATTGTACATGACAGAAGAAAGGAATTTAAAACTTACATTTGTTTGACATAAAATCAAGAAGCATAAAGAAGTGAACATAATAAGAACGTAATGGTTAATACGTTTTTTTTTTTTAATAAAAAAAAAAAGTAAAGCGAGGCTAGTTTGAATTTCATATGTGAATGCAACTAACTTTTGCAAACTATCAGCTTTGACAGAAAGTTAGGTTTGTTTTGAGTCCTAGGTAACATGAATGACCTTGACTTTGTGTACATGATTCCTTTTTTCGGTTGTTTCTTCTTTCTTCTTTTGGACAGGCACGTACGTTGGTGTGTACACTTATTTGGATTACCCCGAATATATCCAATACTTTCCTACAAACTGTGCTGTTTTATTCTAAAGAAATTTGCGAAATTCTAAAAAAAAACATTCATTACCACCAAGAAACATGATTGGGAATTGTTTTCAATTTTAAAAGTTTTTATTTTATAGTCTGTGCATAGCATTTTCTTTCTGAAATGAGAAACATCAAAGCTCAATCACAAAAAATCTTAAAATTTTCATTCTTCCATTCGTTACTTCATTCCCCACAAGGACCTTGTGTACATGATTCTTTTTTTGGTTGTTTCTTTATTCTTTCTTTTTGACAATTGAATAAGGGGTGTAAAAAAGTATAATAGTATAGAATTGGTTTATGGTAGATTTTCATTGTTCTGCAACGTCTTGATCTGCAAAATCAAGAAAGTTTGTTTGAAAAGTATTTCCTTGCTATAATTTTGTATAGCTCGTTGCTGTCAAAATCATTTGCTTTGCTGTCTAAAAACTTACTTTAATTTTGTTCTTGAAAAGAAGTTTAAATTTGTGCAATTAAAAAATTATAATAATGGAAGAAGATAATTCAGACGATCGAAAAAGCAAAGCAAACAAATTTGACAGTTGTTGGCTTTGTTGCGTTCAGGTTATTAGCATTCAAACATTCAAAGGCAAACAATTCAATTTTGAACATGAACATTTGAAAATTGTTGTAAAAACGAGAAATATTGCTTACCTGAACTATTGTTGGTGTTCGTCTTCACCATAATCTTGATCTTGATTTCTCCTACTTCCTATAATCTTGATTTATCAAGATGTTCTTGATTTTTATCTTCCCTCTCTATCGAACGAGTATGATTTTTATGTGTTATATCCTACTTTTTTGCAGAAGTGAAGTTGCAGAATAGTGAAAATGCACTATTATTGTGTCGATTAGAATGTTAATCCTATTCACACCAAACCATAAATGACATTTTACTCGTTTTCCTCAAAACGAATACCAAAAAAGACTCGTTTTCCAATACGTTTTTCATAAACGGCTTGTTTTCGAAACCGACTCGTTTTCAATAAAACGACTTGAAAACGAGTTTCCAATTCAAAGATGAATTATTCAAACAGACCTTTTTGTCAAGAGAAATGGGTTTTGAAAAAAAAACAGCTAATTGCTTGCTGTCAAAAGTAGTTGTGTTCGTCTACTTTTTCAGTTGTTTTAGGGAAACTGTCAAACTTTGAAGAGTGGGGATGAAATCTCTCAGAAAATAATAAATTCGCTCAAAAGTAAAAGAACGCTTTGTGGAGGAAAATAGGAAAACTTTTTAAACGTCAAAAAAATTAAAATTTAACTAAACGAAATGGATCAAATAAAAGTTGTGATGGAAACCATTGTATTAGGCCATTGTAAGGTCATTTTATTATTTACTTTGGATTTAACTTTTCAATTTTTTTTTAATTTAAAATTCTTCAAATACGAATCCTTTACAAAACGTCAAATTTCAAATGTACTTTTGAGTTTGACAGAATTCACATTTTCTTCCCCAAGAATTTTTTTGGTTTAAAATAGGGAATTAAGGGGATATGTTTTTCTCTCTCGCAACATGTCTCTTCTCCCGAAAACTCTCCAAAATGTAAGTAAGCGAACAACATTTGTGTAAAATTGTGCAAAATAGTCTGTTTTAGGGAGTAGACGAACACAACTAGTATGTAAATAATTTCAAAAAATTCTTAGCAGCGGTAAATAGATAACTTTTTTTGCAAACGTTTTGTTTTTTAATTAATAATAAATACAATGTGTTTTTTTTATTTACAGAAAATGGAAAAGAGTAAAGCAAAGAAGAACTTGGGGAAGCTCCAACGAGGATTCTGTGTGTCGAATTTAACCAGCCGAGGAAGTTGGACCATACTTAACTGTAGAAGACGGGGCTGAGGGCAGGCAATTTAAAAAAAAAGTATTGTGAGATGTTTGTGATGTATGAATAGTTAGTGTGTTTAATAAAAAGAATATTTTGTTGTTAATTAGTTATATAAATACGTATTCTCCTTTCCGAAGTGTATCGAAGCCAACAATTGGCAAAATAATTAAGGTTGGGTTATGTGTTTTTTGTTTAGCTTTTGCCAAAACGATTAAAATGTCAAACAAAAACGAGTCAATTTTCGGTGTGAACACTCTACTCGTTTTGGTAAACGAATAGCGAAAACGAACTTGGTGTGAATAGGCTATTACACTGGTTCCTTTCTAGGCGAGAAGGAATTTCAATGTCCTGTTCATCGGTCAAATGAAGAAGGTACTATCATTATTTGTCGAACATACCTATTGTTTTCGTGAATAGGCCTACTACCTGTTGTAAACGACAATGATTGGTTGGGTTCGACATTCCGTTTGTCAGTTTTTATTGCATAAAATTTGTTTTATTATTTATTTTTATAAGGTAAATGCACCTCATTGCGATTATAATTATATTTTTTATTTTTTAAAGCTATTTGCGTAGTTAAAAAGTTGCAAAGTAATATATTCCCTTCATAAACTGATACATTCCATTACGTCAGCGGAAACCATTTTTCAATAACAATTTAATTGCGGTTGTTCAATATTTTAAGAAAATTGGTTCTAAAATTAAATTTACTTACTAATTCTATGATTTTTTTTTATCCCCTTAGTCTCTTAATAAATATTTTATGATCGCCACAAAACACCGGTGAAAGTTTCTCATAATGGGAAAGTACTTGAGAAGTTTGTTACTGGCACTGCTCCTGGTGCAGTATGTCGTCTTCAGTAACACTGCCACTACTCCACAAAAGTGGAATGCAAAATTCACCCCAGACACAATCGAAGTTGACATGGGCACCGAAACGCAGGTTTTCCTGGAATTGATCGGTAAGATTCCATCAAAGGAAACATTGACCAATAGGGTACTATCTCTCCTGCTATAAACGCTGGTATACTATGGAATATAATTCTTTCTTCCTCACAGACATCGACATCAAACAAACATCTAGCATCCGTGTTCCAAGCGACAACCAAAACTTGGCACGAACTGATACTGTGATTGGAAGCAGCCAAATAGATCCCAACAAAGGCTACTGGGCTGGAAACATAACTATAAAAGCGCTCTTCCTGGGTCAAACAAGGTTCTTTGTTGAACTGACTACTACCGACAATGAAATCCAAACTTCAAGAGACGAACTGACGGTAACCATCATACGCCCTCTTCGTCCCATCGATATTGCCTTCACAGTATCAGTGGCTCTGTTGGTATCATTGCTTTACATAAACTTCGGTGCAGCACTGGACTTGAGTGTTCTCAGTGGCCTCCTGAGACGTCCTGTCGGTCCGACTATAGGGTTCTTCACCCAGTTCATCGTGATGCCATTGCTGAGCTTCGGATTGGGATGCTTACTCTTCCCAGACTCAGTCGAAATGCAATTAGGATTGTTCTTTACTGGTGTGTCACCCAGTGGGGGAGCTTCTAACATCTGGACCGTTCTTCTGGGCGGCAATATCAACCTATCGGTTCTCATGACAACAATAAGCAATATCGCTGCCTTTGGCATGATGCCATTATGGATATTCACATTGGGACATGTGATCTTCAGTCGTGGCAAATTGGGCGTTCCATATGGCAAAATTGCCACCTTTGCTGTTTCGCTCATTGTCCCTCTTGGCATTGGAGTGGCCATTCAAAAATGCTCCCCACGAACAACAAGAGTTCTAGTTCGTTTGCTGAAACCAATATCGACAATGTTGATACTCTTTATCATCATCTTTGCAATTGTAACCAATTTGTATTTATTCAAGCTTTTTTCCTGGAAGGTAACTCCTTGAATCCTATGTGTTTAAGTTGAACAAATTATTTTTATTTGTTTAGATAATAATTGCTGGATTGGGGCTTCCATGGCTGGGATATGCAATGAGTTGGATTGTGGCTAAACTTTGTAAGCAAACGCAACCCGACGCACTTACAATTGCCATTGAGACTGGCATTCAAAACACCGGAATTGCAATTTTCCTATTGCGCTTCAGTCTTCCTCAACCGCAGGCGGACTTGACGACAGTTATACCGGTTTCGGTGGCTATTATGACACCATTTCCCCTGCTTGCATTGTACTTGTGCAAGAAAATTTCGGATCGTCGGTCGGTAGACAACTCTGGTGAATCTCAAAATATCATTTAACATAGTAAATAGGCTAAATGTTTTATCATATTATATACAGGGAAAGGGTTAAATATTTTGAAATTATTATATAGTTTACTGTTTACATATATGACATGTACTCTTGGAAATAGATTTCGCTTGGGCGTCCATTTTGACGCATGCGAAATGTGTTCGTTCTCATTTTGAATATTTTTGTCTAACCGAATCGGAAGAATTTTTTAATGTATCTTGTCTTTGGGGTTGTATAAATAAATCAATCATAAATCAGTTTAAATAATACAAAAATCTAGGGACATGGAAGGACCTTTACAAAGTGCCCCCCGAAACAGATTAATTTGAACAACGGAAAGGCCTCCTAGAGGGACAATATTGCTTTATAAAACGAACCGGTTCTGTTAGGGTTGACCTGGCCCTGTCCCAACACCTAGAGGCTCCTGCAACATTTTTTTCTGGAACTGAATTAAACTGATCTGAATTTGTTTTTTTTTTTTTTTTATTAAATTCAGGAACACGAAAAAATCATTAATGTTTTTGTCCATCAAATAAAAATATAAATTTTCGACTTTCTAAAGGAAATGATTTAAAAAATAAAAAAAAATCCTTCAATAACCTTCAAACACACATAACAATAGTACTCCATTTAGTACCTATAATGGTTCGGTTTGAATGGCCCTGCTTGAGGTACTCCGAGGTATTTTGATTGTTTGTCAGTCAATTTGGTCAGCTTAACGCCCAACTTCTCCAAATGCAAACTGGCAACTTCTTCATCCAGCACCTTAGGTAACATATGCACTCCGATTTCATATTGATCGGCCTTGGTCCACAGCTCGATCTGAGCCAGAACTTGATTCGTAAATGAATTGGACATAACAAAACTAGGATGTCCATGAGCACAACCCAAATTCACTAGTCGACCTTCAGCCAACAGTATGATATGTCTTCCATTGGCCAAAGTGTATCGATCAACTTGTGGCTTAATGTTGACCTTTTCTTTGGCATTCTTGTTTAGCCAATCTACGTCGATTTCGCAATCGAAATGTCCAATATTGCAGACAATAGAATCATCGTTCATGTTGAGGAAGTGCTGGCTAAGGATAATGCTTTCGCAACCGGTGGTAGTGACAAAGATGGTGGCTTCTTTGCTGGCTTCATCCATTGTAGTGACTTCGTAACCTTCCATGGCAGCTTGCAGAGCAATAATTGGATCGATTTCGGTAATGATAACACGTCCACCGAAAGCACGAAGAGCCTGGGCACAGCCCTTGCCGACATCACCGTATCCAGCTACGCAGCAGACTTTGCCGGCGATCATAACATCAGTTGCCCGTTTGATACCATCAATAAGAGACTCACGGCAGCCGTACAAATTGTCGAATTTGCTCTAAAAAATAATACAAAATTTATTTATTGAATGTCAAGAACTGTTAAGTCTTGATCAACCAACCTTTGTAACAGAATCATTTACATTGATAGCTGGCACACCAAGTCGTCCTTCTTTGAACATTTTGTACAAATTGTGAACTCCTGTGGTGGTTTCCTCACTCAGACCACGGATTTGTTTCAAGTATTGAGGATATTTTTCGTGCACCAAGTTGGTGAGGTCACCGCCATCATCGAGAATCATATTCAATGGCTGGTTGTCTTTGAACATTATTGTCTGCTCGATGCACCTAGGATTGGAACAAAATTCATGAGGTTTATGATTAAATTATTTATAGACTGTGTTACCATGAATATTCCTCGTCAGTTTCCCCCTTCCATGCGTACACTGGTATACCAGCTGCAGCAATAGCAGCGGCGGCATTGTCTTGTGTACTGAAAATGTTGCAACTTGACCATTGGACCTGGAATTGTATTTGTTTAAACAATATTTTTACTTTTACTTGCAACAAAGATTAAGAATAGAATTCTAGGGAACGATTCTATGTAGCGGCTCCAAATGCGTGGTCTCCGAAAGTTCTTCCCCGATTGCTTTGGCAAAAGATGTCATTCAAACAAGGACGTTCTTGAAATTATAAAGGCGTACACAACAAGGAGTTCCATGTCCAGTTAGACTGAACTGCTTATTCCACCTCAGGCCTACAGGCAGCGATTTATTCTACATATATATTATGGATCTGGTCCTCCAAGTTGTGGGTCGTGCCTTAGGACTTACTTTCCGGTTAAATAAAGAACACGGACTAACGACCAGATGAGATCTGTACGTAGATTGTTAGTTTCCTAACAGACAATGAGCAGCGGTGGCTCAAAGTCTAACCTGCTGTATTATTTCATTTATACGGACAAAGAAAAGATGAAAAATAATAATAATCTCGGTTTTGACGCCAAGAGAGCGTTTCTGTTGCTGGAATTCGTGATCACACATCCTTTGCTGCGAAAAGCAGTTCCAACATCTCAACACTCACAATGGGTCATGAATATATCCTGACCAAACAACTAGTAACCAGATTGCGATCGACGAAAGTCCCTTCTACAGTATTATTGATATCAGACAAAACGAAGTAGGTATATGCTCTCATCAACGAAAGTCCATTCCCACCGCTGACTTGGTCAGAACGTGACGATTGATAGGTATACTTTAAAGTAGTCAGTGCTACTTTGGGCTGAGTAGCCAATTGAGGAATAAAGCCCAATCGGGAAGAACCCAGGATACGGTAAAAAAAACACTGGTGATGAAGCATGCACCGTTTCACCTACGCGCGATTTATGGTCCTGTTAACGATCCAATTAAAAATGAGGGCGAGAAGATACTACGAGTTGTACAGCGTCATAATCCGTATCCAGCGGCTGAGATGGCTCGGCCATGTAGAGCGGATGAACATCGACTCCAGTGCGACAAGGTCAGAAGCCAAAGTATATCTCATCTCCGACTCGAGCCACCTGGAGGGGCATTTTGAACAAGGCCCAGCAGCACCATGCTATGTCGCGCCAGCAAAAGTAAAACTAAAGTAAGTTTTTTACGCTGCATCTGAAGTGCTAGGTTTAACACGGCCACCATAACAACAAAACTCCTGATTTGAAGGTCTGTGTCGGTCAGCACATGCAGCTAAACAGTAAGCATACAAGTCAACGCTGGAAAGAAGGACCAGAATCGCTCGTGCGCTCTACGAGCAGAAGAGGAATGAGGAACACCGGCTTTTCAGAAAGAAAAACAGTGATAATGAGAACCTGTTCTGCAGGAATGAAGTTCGAAAGTTTTACCAAAAGGTACAAACTACCAAAGCTAGATAGCTCGAACTGAATGCTTGCAAAGGCGATCAAGGGAACATCGTAGTGGAATCGCAGTTGATGCTGAGAATATGGAAAAACCATTTCTGCAGACTGTATAACGGCGATGACGAAACGAATTCCGCTGTCAGGTAGAATGATCCATTTTATCTGGACGAAGTAGACCAACAATTCCGCCCACCACATCTGGATGAAGTAAAGCTATCTATATCTAAGCTCAAGTCCATGGATATTATGTCCGTGGACCTTGTCATCTTGCCATCCTAGCCACATGTTGGAGGGATGACTTAGACCCAGGACGCCCGAAGCCTTGGGGTGCATTTGAATGGCGTCGGGATGTATGGAAGAACTTGAAGTTAAAAAAACATTGATCTTAATTTTAGAAATGACAAGTTTATGACAGTGCACACGGCAGTGAATTCCACGCTTCCAACTATTCTACTCATTATTCTCATTGAGCAACCATTTCATCACAAGATCAAATGTCTACAGAAAATAAAGAGAAGAATTTCATCAGAAAAAACGCGGCTTCCATTCATAAAAAAGGAGGTAAAGTCGACAACATTTCAAATACAAAGAGTAAAATGAATAGTTTCTAAATTTAAGTAAAAAAAAAAAAACATGCTATTATCTTCTTAGGCCACAAGGCGTCATATTTGCTATTCAAATGCTAAAATTTGTTATCAGTTATCACTTCACTATGCTTGGCTTTGACCTCCTGAACTCAATGGCAAGTTTATCTGGCCAAAGTGATTCTCAAATCGAAACAAATTGTTCTTCAAACCTTTTGTTTGTAATATGAATATTAATTGTGAAATACATTAATAGCATTACCTCAGCTCCTAGTTCGATCAGAGTTTCAATGAGAACAGCTGTTTGTACAGTCATATGAAGACAACCGGCAATGCGAGCTCCTTTCAGTATCTTCAATGGTCCGTACTTCTTGCGGCAAGCCATCAAACCGGGCATTTCATTTTCGGCAATGATGATAGCCTTACGGCCCCATTCTGCTAAGCTAATATCAGCTGCAAATTAAAAGAAAAAAATATTTTAATAAGCGAGCAACTAACTAGTTCATTTTAACCTACAAAAATGTGATGTAGGAAAAAATATCAATTAGAAAATTTATTTTAACTTACCAACTTTGTATTGTGGCTTGGACATATTATTTAGATAATAATTAAATTATTTATGAAATAAAATTATGAGTACTTGGCAGCAAAAATTAAATTAGCAGATTGAGGAGGAAAACAAAAGCCGACCGCATGCGAGGTTACTGGAATCGAAGGTGACGGATAAATGGAATTTGTTGGAAAATACGAAATACCTATCGATGGATGTTTGTTGTTATCGATAAATATCGATGGAATGATGAATACATTCAGCTGGTCAAATTGCTTATAAAGGTGTACTTATATTTTTTTTTAATAAAAGCTTTGTATATACACCATTGTAAATGGCCCCGTTCGGTTGCGTATAGCTTTACACTACAATGCTATTGAAATATACTATGCGTTTGTGAACGCATAAAACCCAATAGGTAACAATTTCTGTCAAAACGTACTACATTTGTACAACCAGCTGATTTCGTATTCAGCTGTTCCATACGATACCAAAGTATACCAGAAATTTATCGCTACTTGTGTTTCGATTTGGAAGTCATATGTTTCGTTGTTTGTTATGGTCATCAGCTGTTGATCAGCTGTCTTTTTACACGTATTACAACAACAATGCAATACTTTGGTAGCGCTTCTATGAGATACCGAACGAGGCCAATGAAATCTATAGGACTATCAAGATGGGTGTTTCACTTAGCGCCATCTAGTTTCGCTATCTAGTTATTTCTCAGTGTAGACTTTTAGTCGGGGAGATGAATTCAACAAATATGCAACGTTAGAAATTGACAGAACGGGAAAGATGTAAATAAGGTGTTAGCAGTCAGAGGGAAGCAAATTATCAAGTCTTTCGTGTTATTTATTTGTCAATTTCTGATAATGAGAGAATGGAAAATAGAAATTTAGACAGGGGTAAAAGGAGTTTTCATTTCTGTCTTGAAAATACATTGTTTTTGGGTGGTTTTTTTTTATAGATACGGCAACATGATGAAATTTACCATTTTACCGATTTTTGCTGAATTTTGATTATTGGTTTTGTTTTTTGAATAATTTTGAATGGTTACCATGTTTGATTATTATATAAATTTTTTTTAAGTCTGCAAAAATTTAATTTGAGTGGAAGTACCTACCTAGTTACTAATTTTACAAATAAAACACATTGTTTGCATATTTTCGAAACTATGTTATTGCTTTAGAGTATATCCACTTATCACGTCAAAAAATCTAGTACTAAATATACTACTAACTACTATAGTACTAAATGTACTACTAAGTACTAAATCTAGTACTAAATATATTACTAAGTACTAAATTTAGTACTACATATAGTACCAAAACTACGATAGTACTAAATTCTAGTACTACGTATTAAAAATCTAGTACGAAATATACTTTTGTACCGACAATATAGTACCAATCGTCACCAGTTTTATATTTAACTAGCGTTCGAAATTAAACAATTAAACATTAAAACTTTAAACAGTCAAATCCGAATATGGCAACATTGGTAATTGATTTCGGTATAAGAAATACAGAAATAACAAAATTTCTTGAAAAATGCAAAATCCAAAAAATAATTCAAGACGCACAATATTGGTTTGTTTACGAAAAATCAAAGGGAAATCCATACATTTTTTTCTACTTACTCTGCCATACCATATGATCTAGTGTCACTTTTTGAACCTTTCACTCGTACTTATTATTCATTATTATTGCAAATGATTGTAGTCATTCTAACTCATACGTTTAATTCCGAATCAAATCGCAATGAGGCGCGCTGAAATCGCCAATTGGTGTGTGAATATAGAATAAGTATAGGCAACAAAAGTGTATTAAATACTGGTAAAATATCGGTAAAGGTTCTCGTCTCCACTATTGCGAGTTAGTTTCGAATCAACCAGGGGCCTTTTTCTCATTTACTACATAAGCTATATCAACTACATTCTACATATATGCTTTTGTGCCTCATCAGATACATTTTTCTGTTTCACAAATTCCACTGGAAGTGTTGTATGAGAAATATGTAAGATGAAGATTTGAATATTCTGTCAAACTGACAATAGTTGTTGATTTTCATTTAAACAACATAGAAATCGGGTTTTTCGTTTGAAATATCATTCAAATAATTATAACTGAATAGAAAAATTGGATTTTGCTTAAAAAAATTTATTTGTAAAGAAGTTCTTGTGAATTGTGCTTAGTCAATAAATACACAAATGTAGTTTTAAATTGAGTGAAACGGAATTAAATGATACATTCTTCCAGTATTTCCAGTCTACAATAGTGGTGAATTAAAAAATATTCTACATTCATTTTGTGAAACAGAAATGGTGTTACATTACTGTCAGTGTACTACAATGTAGTTGATGTAGCTTATGAGAAATAGGCCCCAGGAAAATGGCCAGACGAAAAATGACCACCATGAGAGTACCTTAGAGTATGTATATACAATGATAAAAGCCCAAGAAAAAAGAAACAAGAACGACAACTAAGAGAATAATATTCTCTCTTCACCTACAAACTGAAAAATATCCGCTCAGTTACATATGTGTACCGGTCCCTATCAAGATGGGTGTTTCACCTAGCGCCATCGAGTTTCGCTATCTTATCCTAAAGTTTTTCTCTGAGTGAAGATTGTAATGTAGACTTTAACCATATATATATTTTGTTTCCCATACTGTCTAGTGTCACTTTTTGAACCTTTCACTCGTACTTATTATTCATTATTCCTGCAAATGCTTGCATTCAATCTAACTCATATATTTCTGAATATATAACATACAACCTACTCTTTCGTCATTATATTTCATTCTACCATTGTATATACATTCTCTATAGTACTCTCATGGTGGTCATTTTTTGTCTGGCCATCTTCCTGGTTGATTCGAAACTAACTCTAAATAGTGGAGACGAGAACCTTCACCGATATTTCACCAGTATTTAATACACTTTTGTTGTCTGTACTTATTCAATATTCACACCAATTGGTAATTTCAGCACGCCTCATTGCGACTTGATTCAGAACTAAAAAATGATGCTTCATGATAGTACTATATGCAGTGTATATACAAAGCAACTACTGCAGCGCTATTACGGCAGTATCTCGTTAAACTAGATGCTGCCTCATAGGAGCATGTACTATAGATTTTATTTACAATCATTGTATGTACTCTCATGGTGGTAATTTTTCGTCCGGCCATCTTGCCGGTTAATTCGGAACTAACTCTAAATAGTGGAGATGAGAACATTTCCCGATATTTTATCAGTATTTCACACACTTTTTTTTTGAAAATGCTTCATCAACATCGAGTGTAGCTTCGGCTGTGTTGCACGTAGCGCCGTCCTGTTGAAACTAAATGTTGCCAATATCCTCCTCTTTAATTTTTTTGAACAAACATTCGTTCAACATGGCCCGATAACGATCGCCATTGACTATAACGGCCACTCCTTGCTCATTTTCGAATAAAGGCCCAATTATGCCTCTGGACCAAAATTCGCACAAAACAGTGACTCGTCGCCCCAAATGCGACAATTTTGTTTGTTTACATACCCGCCAAGATCAAAATGAGCTTCATCTGAAAAGATGATTTTTTTGGCAAAATCGGCATCTTCTCTAAATCGATCGCAGGCAATAATGTCGCAATATTTCCCAGCGTATACATAACCATATTCGTTCAGCGGAAGAATAAAACTAATTATCTGTCAAATCAGACATGAGCTAAGTGTTACCATTCATGAAATAAGCAATAGTCGAAAAAAAAACGTTAGATGGCGGACCCTTTATAAACAATGGTTTAACCTTTCGCTAATGCACGTTTATTATTTTATTTATTATTGGTAAACGTCACTTTACTATTCTACGTAAATTTTTTTTATTAATGGATCCGTAGCTTATGTCTTATTCCATGGTTTAGTTATCTCGTAGAATAAAGGTAAAATAAACGTTGTTTTATTAATATGTTTGCCAAAGAGTAACAATGATAACAATTTTGTTTGATGTTATAAAATTCAAAACAATTTTTGCAAACTTTTTCACCCAAAATGTCTGAATACATCCATTAATACCGGGATCCTTCGGCAGAATTCAATCAATTTATCTTCTCTCACAACCATTTAATTAAACCGGTTAGCTGAATATGCAGCCAGCTTACAGAAAAACGCTGAATTATCACATATACCTTACCTCCTCTAACACAGGTGGTCGTTGAATTTAATTCCGAAATCATCAACAAGAAAAAACAAAAAAGAAACCAGAAATGAGGTAATCACCGTTCACCGCTTCGAAGAACACACAAACTGGAAAACGGCCAACTGAAACTGAATACTGAAGAAGTAAACGAAAGCGAGCAAGAGTAGCGAGTGGACGTCGACGGCGGAGCCCAGTTAAAATAAAAATAAAATAACTCGGTTTGTGTTGTGTTTGTGGTGTTCTTGTTTTCTTTAAAGTTTTTTTTTTCTTTATTATTAAATATTACATTCCTCTATTCAATTTGCCTTGAAAATATGACCAACAAAACAGCAGAAAGCCACCAGAAAAAAACATAGTGTGTGTGTGCAACGCCGCGCCCATATAATTAATTACACTTGTATATCGCGAGTTTCGCCACTGTGTTTGTAAAAAAATTTATTTAAATTAATTTAGTTTTTATTTTTCAAAAATTCACAGAAACAACAGTATGTTGGCTGGAGGAATAAAGAAGGAATAATTTTCTGTATAATTAATTCGGAATTGTCTTGCGTCTCGTTCTGTCCCGTGGTTTATGTGCCAATCTTCAGCGCCAGCCAGGTCTCCAACCAGACCAGTGTGTACACATTACTCCAAATACCAGTTAATTCGTATGGCATATGCGAACAAGTAAAAAGTAATGTGAAACGTGTTCCTTTTGGGTGTGTTTGTGTTAATTAAGTGCATATCTACAGAAAGTTTATTTAATTTAAAATAAAAAATAACTTCTGCATCTTTTCCAATTTAAAGAAAAGCTCACGCAAGTTTGTGCAGACCGGACGGTGTCGCCGCATTCCTTTGCTCGAGGAGGGAGTTTTTTTTCCTGCGGACCAAGGATAACAAAGTGGAAACACTGCAAGGTGGGTGGATTGATTTGTGCACACAAAATGCAATTTTTTTTGAGAATTTAGTATATATAAGCAGGTACACATGAACTCGATCTTTCAGCAAGTGGAGTTTGTACATAAGTGGGTATACATATGGTAAAATTAATTTGAATTTAATTGATCAAGATTGTGGAACTTAAAATAAAAGATTTTGGCTGGGAAGCCGATGGTGATGTTAGAAAATGAGTTGTTCTCTTGTTCTGGTGTTAGGAGGGCAAAGAATACACTTGAGTTGACGTCATTGTTAAAATTAGGCAACGACTTGATGTTGGAAGCAGATGGAAGGCAAAGTTTGTGTCTCGAAAACAAGAAAAAAGTCAACTTAAGCTTTCGGCTGATACTTTTCGTTTGAGTCAACACCAGAAAGCAATAAAAGATTGGGAATCAAATATTAATGACTGAAAGTTTTATCTATAAATAAAACTGAAAGACTTTACTTTTTATGTATCACCTTCTACCTACATAAGCACATAATATGAAGGAAGATACATACATATGTATGTAGGTATGAAGCTATCTGCAGACCAATTCGATTGGGTTCAATCGAATCCAAAACTTATGCGGGTGCCTTGCACCTTTGAACGTCTGACTCCTAACAATATGCTGAATGTTATGTTGGTTTAACTCACTGCTACTCAAACTATGGTCCACAAGATTTGTGAACGTTTTGTAAGGCCCTATAAGACTGGCAATTGGGCCTGTTTCAATATGCCCCTCCAGCTGGCTCGAAATCTAACCTGCCGTTTCCAGTTTCGCACTCCAAAGTGTCCTTCTACCTGGTCGCTTCATCGGAGATGAGCTTTATCCTTGCTTCTGACTCCCTCAAGTACGGTGCCGAACCTGGAACGTCGATGTTCATTCGTCTGGCATGATCTTATTGTGCTCCGGCAAAGGTCAACAGTTCTTCCGACGAACGTGAAGCCGGTCAAGCTTGCCAACAACCTCTCGAATACCCTTTAATCAGCAGGTGAAAAGGTGCATGCTTCTGCACCATAAAGCAGACCCGGGATTATGAGTGTTTTGTATACCGTCTCCTGGCTTTATTCCTCAATTGGCTACTCAGCAGAATGTAACAGCGATTGGCACTGACTACCTAGATGTATACCTATCAATCGTCACGTTCTGACCAAGTCGGTTGTGGGAATGGACTTTTGTTGATGAAAGCATAAACATACTTCGTTTTGTCTTCGGTTATAACCAGTCCCATTCGACTCGCTGCTGACTCCATGGAAGCGAGAGCACCAGTTACTGCCCGCTTGGTTCTTCCTATCACATCAATGTCGTTGGCAAACCCAAGTATTGGCGTTGATTTTTTAAAGATAATGCCTGATGTGCTGGCTTGGGTGTTGCGTACTAACTTCTCATGCTTAATGTTGAAACAGCTGCACGACAGTGCGTCACCTTGTCGTAACGCCTGTTAATTTTGACGGAGCAGCGAGCATTCTCCATCGTCATCCTAATTGCCCCTCTCGAACACCGACGCAATGTTTCATGCCTTTCCTTATTTTATTGTTTCTTTTACAAACAATGTTCACTCAAACGACGAACCGTGAAATAGTTTACCCGGCGAGATTTTTCCTTGCTATTTTGATCTGCAAGCATTCAAAACCAATATTAATCGACACCTGTCCTTCCCCTACCTAACTTTCTAATGGCCGCGGAGTGTGCTCATTAAAAGGGAAACAAATAATCTCGTGTGCTATTAAAAAAAAAGAAAAAAAAACTTAATGAACATTTTTGAGAATTTTTTTGTAGGTATTAGCTATTATCTTATGGAAAGCAAATTTACCCTAAAAGTCTATTAACGGTACCTTTCATATAACGTTTTTTTTATTTTCGACTTTCTCGGTAACGGCTTAATGGATTTCAATCAAATATTTGAAAAAACCTAGATAGCCAAATAAATTGTACATACCAACATATTGCAACAAAAAAAAATTTATTTATAATTATTTAATTTTTTTTTTGAAATTAAATATTTTTAAAACTTATCAAAAAAAATTATTTAAAATTTTAAAATCAGGTGTATTAATAAAGTCAAAAACTGCATACCAAAATCTCAACCAACATTAAAAAAAAAAAAAAATAAAAAAACAGGATTTTATCAAAATCCGTCCTACAATTTTCGAAATACTTTTTTCATAAATTCTTTGTTATCTAAGACGTTTGATGGCGTACTTCATTTTTACTAAAAACCGTTTAGTATTGTGGTTTGGATAGTTTTTTTCAGTTCAAACTGTGTTACTTTCAACGTAAATGTTATTTGTTTTTTGTCAAAGATCTTGCTTTCCTACGAAATTAGGCCCATAAGAGCAATTACGTGGCAATTACACTCCTGGCATAAGCCCAGAGTACTTATCTTTGCATAGCAAAAGATTAGGCCCTATACTTGCCTTACATAAGTTAGAGAAGAAACAAAGTACTTAATTTACAACACTTTATGATTAACAAAAAAAGTTGGTTGTCTCTAAAGTCGGTTTACGGGTGATAATTTTACGTGATAACGTCATAAGAAAACATTGATACACCAACACCAACATACAGCCCGTTAACTCACACCATATACAATTTCACTTATCACGTAAAAAAATCTAGTACTAAATCTACTACTAAGTACTAAATATAATAATAGATCTAGTACCACATCTAGTACACAAATACAATAGTACGAAATTCTAGTACTAAGTACTAAACATCTAGTTCACAAATACTATTGTACCAACAACCTAGTACCAATCGGCAAGAGTTTTATATTTAACCAGCGGTACCCTACGTCCTAGAAAAAAACATGTTTTAATGTGAAATGCGAAAATAATGCTAGCGGGACCAAACATTCCCCGGGACGATCCCTGTACAAAATTATATTTACCATGTAAATTTCATTAAAATCCGTTGGGCGGTTTAAAAGTGCATACTTGACATACATGCACATGATGTTCGCCTGGTGCTCAGAATACGTTTGCGATCGATTTTGGTTGAAAGAACCACAGTATCGCGGTTAGCATGAGTGACGAGTCTTATCATTATGAGTCATGTCATTACGTACGTGTAGCCTGTCATCGATTTATAAGACGTTATCACGTCAAAAAATAAAGTTTTATAAATTTAAATTGTTCATGACTAAATGATATATTAATAAAATTAATAAACAAATTCATTTCTCTTTTAGATTGATTTATTACGTTTTCATTTTAAAAATAATTGATTCCATCAAAAAAATTCTACCTGGGTTGGGTACTGCTAAGAGACGACATCTCTCTGGTCTAAAGTTGCATGTTTGGGCCTCAGACACTTCAAAGATTTCATAGGACACATAATCATGGTCGGGCGGATGTAACTCTTGGTTGTCATCTCGGTTGACTGGTCTAGGTCGGTCATTGGCTCATTTTGGACGTCATTTAATAACTGATTGAAGTAGTCTCCCCAAATGGTTAACATCGATTGCGTGTTTACTACAGTGTTTTCATCCGCATCTTTGCAGGGCCCAGGAAGGCTAGTGAATGTTGAATGTTGCACTCTTTTGAAGAAGTTCGCTCTTCTGGTATTAAAGCACCTCTGCATCTCCCGGACTATTTTTATTTTTCTCCTGCCTTTTATCAACGTAGAGATTATAAGATGCTCTGGTTCTTTTGTGGAGCCACGATCTGGCTTTCTCGGAGGTGGTTTTAAGAACGATTACACCTGACGCTGAATTTCTTGTCGCTTGTTGACATGCATGCCATTGGTTTTCAAGGATCATATGGTCAGTAGCGGGATTTCTCGCTTTCGATTGAAGTCGTCCAACATTGAATTTCCTCTGCGTTTTTGTACACAAATTTTAACACAAACTAGATAGTGGTCCGAGCTGATGTTTGCTCATAGGAACGTAAGAACCTTCAGGATACTAAAAGAGTGGTATGACGATTTGGTTGCAAGTTCGTCCATCTGTTGACCACCATATGTCCGTGTGGATGTCAAGACTAGGGAATCGCCTGGTTCTTATAACCATGGTTTTCTCGCTATATTAAGCGATGAGTCTGTTGCCGGAGGTGGTGTCGTGTAGATTTTGCTTACCCATTCCTTTACCAGAGATATCCTCTTGGTCTTTGGCAAGGAACTCGTAGAAGCTTTCTTTGGTAGATTTCTCTTTATGTCATGGGCGCTAATAAAGTTTAAATGGTAGAATTAGGCTTTGATACGGAAGACCCTTTGCCTTAGTCTTCCTTTGACAGCGAATCCGCATTCAAACAAGCGCGGACTCATCAAGATAACATTTCTTGTAATACAATTCTCAGTTTTCAGTTCTTCTCCAGCCCGTTCCATTACAATTCCATCTCATCTTTATGACCTTTCAAACTTTCGAGTCTCGCCTAACTGTTTAGATTAAGGTGCCCTGTTCCTACCGCGTTTACACGTAAATAATTGTCCTCTTATGTTTGTCTGTGGTTGGGTGGGGGGGGGGGGGGGGGGGGGCGTGATTAACATTAATGATTTGTATGGTTTTAAATCTTTACTCCTGTTTGTGAAAAAAGGTACTCAGGGTCATTCATACATTCAGCGATAATACTATTCCCAATTTACTGTTTTACTTTACTGATCAACTTTTGGTGTGTGCCGAGTTAACATCAGAAAACGCCCGTTAGCCACCGATTTGATCTCTATCCCTATCTGATGCCAACTTAATACTGATGTCTCTGTGTTTGTTCGTAACAGGCCAACCTAGCCATTTTGAGTTTATCTCGGAACGTTGTACTATATTGTCTTGGTAAAACCCTATTATTAAAAATAGGCACGACTGGGTCACACGTACTTGCTTTTATGTGCCTAATTACATTAAAAAGCAAGATCTTTGGCAGAAACAAGTAACATTTGCGTTGAAAATAACAAAGTTTGAACTTATAAAAAGTATTAAAAACCAAAATACTTAACGGTTTTTTAGTAAAAATGAAGTATGCCATCACACATGTTAAATAACAAAGAATTTATGAAAAAAGTGTTTCGAAAATTGTAGAACGGGTTTTGATAAAATCCTGTTTTTATTTTAAATTTTTTGAAAAAAAATATATTTTTAATTTTGGTATGCAGTTTTTTGGATTTATTAATATACATGTGTTTTTAAAATTTAAAATAATTTTTTTTGATAAGTTTTCAAATATTGATTTTTGAAAAAAAAAATCAAAAATTAATTTTAATTAGAAAAAAAAAGTTATTAAAAATTTTGATATGCAAAATTAATTGGACTACCTAAATCTTCTTAAATACAAAATTTGACAGAAATCCAAAGAGCCGTAACCGAGAAAGCCAAAAATAAAAAAACCGTTTTATGAAAGGCCCCGTTAATAGAATAGAATAGAAAATTCTCAACAAATTTGATTAAAATCGTTGGAGCCGTTTTCGAGAAAAATAAGATTTTCCTAAACGGTCATATGGGCTAAAAATAAAATTTCAATTTCCCCTCTGGGGAATGCCAAAAGAATAACACACACCAAGTTTGAAGAAAATCGCTTAAGCTGTTTAGGCTGCAGCTCGTTATACGTACTGACAGACAGACAGACATTTTTTCTCGATCACTTTTTTAGACTTCTCTATGATCGTAATGTCATGTTTGATTGTTATCTAAATTTTTTTAATATTCTCGCAAGTAAAAAAGAGTCCTTCAATCCATGGAGTATCGGCTGAGCCAGTCGATCTATTCTTGCTCCGTGATGGTGTTTTTCCAATGTGAATGCTTCTTGGAAATCTTTCTTCTTATTCGTTTTATGAATTTAATTTGAATTATTAATGCATTGTTGGGTATTCAATAAGAAGTGATGAGCTTTTGTCATAGTATCAATACTTATAGATAATTAATGCATAATTGTGGAAGAACGTGACGAGAAAAACCAACCAAACAAACGCACCTGTTACGAGAGCAGGCGAATTATTTTTTCAGTTGCGTTGTATATTTCGGATGAGAACTTTCATTTGTGGGATAACTTACTCTTAATCAGGTCTCTAAAGTTGGCATGACCATTTTGAGCTGGACTAAAAACAAATATCCTATAATTTTCCGTAAATTATCCGTGAAGAAAAAAATTTGCCGCGAAGTCGGATCATGTGATTTCCCATGTACTGCCAACTTGATATAAAGTTAGCATGACCAAACGCATATCTTTCTATAAATGGCACCTACAATTATCTACATAGGCTTAAAATTTGCCGTAAATTATCCGTAGACAAATATATAAACAATTCTTTTTCTAAAATCCCGTTTTCGACTAGACAAAAACGGTACAATTTAAGGCAAGAAAAATCTTCTGTTTTACAATGATAAAATTTCATGTGAAATTTAATAATCTTCCTTTTTGGAATGTTCCTGTACTGGATGGTACTGTACACCCATTTATAAAATCAAAAATTGCAATCCATTTGTAAGTGTGTGCCTCTATCCCTGCAGTCGTTTTTTTCATTATCGATGTCAAGTTTTCCGACTTTTTTATTTATTTTTTAACAATTACCTATTTTTTTTGCAATTATCATTCCTAAAAGTTCTGCTTAAAACTTCAACTTGTTTCTTAACAGTTTTTAATTTTATGCCGAACTTCCTTAAATTTATGTTTGTTTAATGAATATTGTAGACCATTTTTCGGGATTCGACGAAGAACAACTGAAATTCAAATTAATTTCTAAATCTTTCTCCAAAAAATAATTGAAAATGTTAATTTTACAATAATGCTTTCCATCACAGCTTCAATTCTTGCTTGCAAAACAGAAGGTTGGAAGAGGTATATCTATGGAAGTGCAGATGATGATATCTTTGACAAAAAAAAAAAAAAAAAAAAAACTGATACAAAAATGAAGTTTTTACAATAAATAATTTTGTTTTATTTTTAACTTAAATACATTCAAAATCTATATCTCAAGCCAGCGTGGGCAGCGTTGTCATTAAATTTGAAATTCCTTGAAGCCCCAGCGTAAACATCTAAGTTTTTGCTGAGTTGATGGTTGTAATCAATTCCTGCACTGGATCCCATTGGACGGCTGTGTTCGAAGGTGCCGGTTAGAGAGCCCTGAGGTGACCTTGCTTTCCTGACTAGAAGAACATCGTCTGCTACGGGAACTACATCTCCATACACCCAAGTGGACTCAGCGAGTGGGGAATTTTCTTCTGGTAGAGTGAATCCCAATGCGACAGCAATAAGTCCGAAGAAGATCAATGTTTTGAGAGACATTTTGTTTAAAGTTGATTTGTTGTACTTAGTACTCTGTTTTAGAATGCGAATGAAAGACTGATTGCAATTCATGGGATTCAGTTACCTTTTATAGGAAAGATTTCTAAACCGAGCAAGGCAGGCATTTCATTGTTGATAACAGCTGAGATCTGTCTCGTCATATTCGTCTATTATTATCAGTTCGGGGCTTTTTCTTATGGGATCTTTGTTTTGCTGCCTTGAGGTGAACTTTTTTTGTGGGCTTAAACATATAAAATAATTTATTATGAGGTGTAGGTAAGTGTAAGGTGTTCTACCTTAGAGAATCTCAACTCTTTAAGTATTGGGACTTTTGCAAATTGTTATTGTATGTCTTCTAGTAATTCATATTAATAATATTTGTATCTTAAATAGATTCCCTTGAATATTTTTTTTTGTCAAATGAATTAATTTTCTTAAATTTAATTTTTTTAAATAACAAATTTCATTAATAATTGTTTGCTAAATACATATACAAACAAACATATGTAATTTAAGATAGGCAAATGATAGAATAACAAGAACAACTTTTTTCGTCATGTTTATTGTCATATCGAGTTCGATTCTTTTCCGAACCCATTGCATGCCTAAAAAGTTATAATATCGAATTGATTTTAAAAAAAAAACTATAAACGCAAAAGATATAATGTATTTAAACAAAAACAAAATAAACCACTAAGATCATAAGCCTGTAATATCTCCGAACTCATCAGCTTACAAATCAATTAAAGCTAAAGGGATGCACGGGAAACCACCCCATAGAACAGCCATGAGTGTTAAAAATAAACCCCAAACTGATAAGCAAATATTCTGAAAAGTATCTGTTATCAATCACCTATACAGTATTGCCGGCAAATTTTAGACTTGTATAAAAGGCTGGAGAGTAGATCGAACAGCATTCAATCTAGCATTTGCAATTTTGAAGAAAGTAACAAATTTAATTTTAAACAAAATGTCTCTCAAAACTCTAATCTTCTTCGGACTTATGGCTGTCGCATTGGGATTCACTCTTCCCGTGGAAAATTCCCCACACTCTGATTCCAATTGGGTTTATGGAGATGTAGTTCCCGTAGCAGACGATGTTGTTCTAGTCAGGAAAGCAAGGTCACCGCAGGGTTCCTTGACCGGCACTTTCGGACACAGCCATGCCATGGGCTCAAGTGCTGGATTGGGTTACAACCATCAGCTTAGTAAAAACTTTGATGTCTACGCTGGAGCCTCCAGGAACTTTAGGATCAATGACAACGCTGCCCACGCTGGATTGAGATATAGGTTTTAAGTGTAATTAAATAGAAATAAAGACAAATTATTTATTGTAAAAACATTGTGTTTTCCTACATAAGAAATGTTAGAAAGAACATACACATACTTTAAAGTGTTTCTTGACATGGGCTGCAATAATGCGTGTGATTTCCTATTTTTGTTGTTTTTACTTGCGATTATTATTATTATTAAGAGGTCTCTAAAGTTAGCATGACCATTTTGGGCTGGACTTCAAATATATATCCTATAATTTGCCGTAAATTATCCGTGAAGAAAAAAAATTTGCCGCGAAGTCGGATCATGTGATTTCCCATGTACTGCAAACTTGATATAAAGTTAGCATGACCAAACGCATATCTCTCTATAAATGGCACCTACAATTATCTACATAGGCTTAAAATTTGCCGTAAATTATCCGTAGACACATTGTGAAATCAATTTATTTTAAGGATTTTTTTTTAGTTTTGCTCACTTGATCAAGTTAGCTGGATGGCGTATATCGCTATACATTTACGTTGAAAATAACAAAGTTTGAACTTTTGAAAAGTATCAAAACTACAATACTTAACGGGTTTAAATGAAGTAAGCCATCACACGTCTTAAATAACAAAGAATTTATGAAAAACGTATTTCGGAAATTGTAGGACCGGTTTTGATAAAATCCTGTTTTTTATTTTTAGTTTAGTAATTAGAAAGATAGGGAGGAGAAGGACAGATCAAAATGGCAAGGGAAAATCTCGCCGGGTAAACTGCTCCAAATTCGTGTTGTTCGGCTAAAAAAAAGATTCCCTATATTTCACGGTACGTCCGAAATTGGGCTCAAGGGTGAACTGATGAGCATCTCTTGCGAGACGTGTATTGCGGGAGAAGAATACTTCTTACACTCATACAGAAAACCTAAGCAATAAATGAATATGAAAAGCTGAGGGTAGAGTCGTCAGCAAAATAGTTAAATGGATTAGAAGTAACAGAGAGAAGATCATTTATAAAAATGAGTAAAAGAGTCGGAGACTGGAACAGAGCCCTGGGGCACACCAGCATTTATTTTGTGGGAATCAGACTTGAAACCGTCCAAAACAACTTGTATTGATGGAGAAGCTTTTGGTCTTCGAGATATTCCTTAAGCTAATGGTTAATCAGCGTTTCCATGACCTTAGGAAGACGTCAGTAGGAGGAGGTAGAGGGTTACCTTTCTTAGGGACAGGCTGGACAAATGCTGTTTTCTATCTTCTAGGAAAGATTCCAGAAGAGTAGAAGCGATGGAAAAGCTTACGCAGTGGCTTTGCCAGTGTAAAAGAACACCTCTTCAGAAGAATCGGGGCTATACCATCCGGGCCAGTGGATTTGTGCATATCGAGATCTTTGAGAACTCTTGCTACTGTACGAGTGCGGAAAAATATCTGTCCCATGGAAAAGCCGTTTTCGAGAAAAATAATCTTTTCCTAAACGGTCATATGGCAGGTACCGTTATTTTTAGGCCTACAAAATTAAATTGCAATTTCCTCTCTGGCGAATGCCAAAATAATCACACACCAGATTTGAAAATAATCGCTTAAGCCGTTTAGGCTGCAGTCCGTTATACATACTGACAGACAGAAAGATATTTTTTGCCACTTACTTTTTTAGACTTCTCTATGATCGTAATGTCATGTTTGATTGTTATCTCAATTTTTTTTATATTCACGAATCCTACATGGATTAACCTTTCAGTCGATTTAGGGATAAAAAAGTTCGTCATTTTCGTCTAAATTTAAGTTAAATTCCATGTTGGCAGCTTGTTAAATTCTAATAAATAACTTATGGTTCATGGAAACACAAATTATATATTATGCAACTGAGCATGGCATCTTCCACATTATGTAGGCAATTGAAATTCAGTGAAATTAAGGATTTACGGAACCTCATACTGTGAACTAAAGTTGCCCTTATATAAGAGCGAGAATTGCTTCCCTTTAATTATCTCCATCCACAACCTCACAAACTGTGTAACACAGCAGGACGCATTACCAGATTTAGACCCATAGCATAGGGCTTGCTATATCACATCGGAAATAATGTCCTCCATAATTCAGACGACAATTGTTACCCCTTTCTGGGTCAAATATAATAATACATATATATTTATGTATGTACATTTGGAAGCAACAATCGTTGCGCAGACACCGAAACAGTTTGTGTTCCGTATAATGGCTATACCAGTCCAGAGAAACCAATTTATTCGGTTTATATGAGGTTAGGAATAGGTACATCGGTGCAAATCCACATGACTGACCAGAAATTGAATGATACTGCATGACATCTCGTTGCCTTGATCTGGAATGAGGTCATAATCGTGTCTGCAACCACATGGCAATGGCAACTTTTAATGGATTTTTTTGCAGATAATAAATAGGGATAGCTTTTTCTTCTTTGAAATCAAGGAAGTTATTTTCATTTTATAAAGCTCTGCATATTGAAGATAAAATTAAATATCAATGTCACTTAGCAGAGGTCAAATTTTAAATTAGAAAGAAAAGCTTGAATGTTGGATGGATTTCTTCTGCAGAGTAGACGTAGTTTTTTTTTTTATAAAACGTTGGCAAAAGATGAGGTTTAATTTTTCAATTGGGGCGAATCGGTATTGAATTGACTTTGTTTGGCGAACATACTGTTGAAAATGCTGGGTATGTCGACTCTGTTGCTTGTTATTCAGTCAGTGATTCCAAATAACCTTGGTTAAGTATCGCGTCACTACTGTGGGGCTTGCGTCGTTTTACATACATTTGGGAAATTGATCAGTAATCTGGCAACAACAGTACCTCAAGTGAACAGACCAAATTTTTACATGAACCCAAGACCCAACACGAAAGGTAAAAACCGTCGAAAACAACACCATTAATTCTATGACTGGTCTTTGGTCATCGAAATGGTCGGAAGAAAAGGGCAATTTTGGCCGACAAAATATATTTAATGACGAGGAACATGTTTTGGAAGCATTGATATGTTTAAAAGCAACATTTTCGAATACGAGAAGACACCATTCAACAAAAAGTTCACCTGGTGGCGTGGCAATACATCTATAAAAAAAAGTTACTACTTGGTGTGGATTTTGGACCGTTAACATTGGTGCATTCTTCTTGAGTATGATATTTGTGAGGCACTTATCATCTTCAATGGAAAACTCTACAGGTCATTGATAACCAATATCCTTTGGCCTACATAAATTGAACGAAATTGATATGGCCAATATTTGTTTTTTTTTCAGGACGACTTGGCGTGCCAAAGTGACGTGAATTAGCTAGCCAGATTGTTCTGTATGATGATGACCATCAAGTATGAAAGTACGAAAATAAAGGTTACATTAATCGTTGGACTGCACATTCACCATTATGCAGCCTTATCAACAACTTGAAAGAGAATGAACTGCTTCGTGTTGTCACCGTCTTATCAGTGTCAAGTGTCTATCATCTACTTGAACTTGAAAATTATTTTTTTTCTAAATTTCATTTATAAAACTCAGCCTTGTGTTAATATGAATGAGAAATGAAGATAAGGAATTGTTGATTCCTGTACTAGAACACAAACTAGCGACAGAAACTACAGGATTTGTATTCATAAGTTAATTCAAATATAAGTTCAGTCTTAGTTGCCTTTTGGCCTAAAAATAAGTTAAAATGATATTAAAACCTACGAGCTTTATTTTTCATCACCTTGCAATCAGATTAAATATCCTAACTTTGATGTTCTGCGAAGCCCAAGACAGGTACGAAGACCCTGTCTCTCAAATACCCGAATCTTTTCTATTAGGATGATGATACGTTGAGCCTAACAAGGCATAAAAAGGCAATCATCGGCTAATGAAGGTCATTAACAAATCACCTTTAGCTAGCTATTAAGGTGTCTGCTGCTGGTATAAAACAACCGTCTTGGTAGGCTTCTTTATAGTCCTAGCCAGAGCAGCATCTTTATGTCGATTGAAATATAGATACTGAACAAGTCAGATGCCAAAGTACTTTACCACACTTTTACTCGCTAAGATGTCCATGTGGCGCAACGATCACTAGCTCTTTGCGGTATCCTTAAAAGCTCTTGAGATAAATGGGTTTTAAACAGGATAGTGTCATATTTCTGGAAGTTTATTATCAACCTGCAATCATCCCAATATTGCTGAATCTTGCTGTTCTGTACGCGATTAATTCGTCGATATTCGCAATTATATGAGGTAGACTCCCAATGAGAATAAGCGAGTGCACCGCCCCCTGTTGCAGACCATCTTTAATATTAAATATTGTGGTAGATATCACATTTCCACTCTCTAAAACAAAATCTCTAAAAGTTAGTATACACATCTTAAAGCATATATTAGTTATGCGGGTACGCCTAATGGTCCCACCTCAATTTGTTCTTTCAAAAACAGGAGTCTTTAAAGGCTCTTTTATCTTTAACAAATGCGAGGAAAAAAATCTAAATTTATGGTTTTTTTTTATACTTTTTTTTCTAAAAAAGGGATTATTTTTGGATTTTTTATACTATCTTTAATTCCAAGATTTACAGCCTTATCTTGTTCAGATAAAGACCTTCTAACCATAGGTTATCGAAAGCTTTCTCCAAATTAATCAGACAGGCAGCCTGCAATGAATTGTTCCATTGGTCATCAGAAGTAAGTAATTCGAAGATGAATTGAAGTTCCGCGATGTTCAATTCTTGAGAACGTTGTCGATTCGACTGTTTTGATTAGTTCGCTTTGTTTGTTCGCAAGACAGTGCGCCAATTGCAAAAGCTCTTTAACAAAATCCAAAGAAAAATCCACCATGATTTGCATTAGCGTAGAAGTGTTAGCTCTAAAATGAAGTGCTTGCTTTAAATACACACGAAGAGGGTTGTTTTTTTATAGCACCAACAATTCGTTTCTAATTCGGGTGAGTTAGTCAGTGTCATTCGTTGGGTGTTAAATTTAGTGGATTTTTCAGCGAATAAAACCACCAACTGGCCCCATTGGCGAAAATAAAGTTCTCCCATAAAGCGTGTACTGACAATTTTTAGTGGGCAGACTATTTTTTTTTTATAAAGATAATAGCTATGATCTTCGAACAGGGTCTGTTTCAAACAGAAAAGATTAGCTTTTTGGTGTTCAATGAGGAATTTCCTGTCCTTTTCGGATATTTTTTTTGTGTCCAATGGAGTGGTCTGGAATAGCTTAGCACAACATTTTCTGCTTCTACTTTTTAAGGAAGATTGGTTAAAACTGTCAGAGTCAGCTAATGCATTTTGCACGTTTTCCTCTTCGATTGTGGTTTTTATTTGAAATAAAAATGTTATCTATTTATTCGATTCCCATTGCGGAATAAATATAAATATTTATTGAAAAATACACACTGTCATAATGTCATGATTCATGAGCCGCCTGTTCAAAACTGTTTTGTTGTTTCTCACTACTTCTGGAACGGCCATTAAAGAAAAGTAATAATTGCCTTTTAGTAGTATTTTTATATGAACATACATTTATGTGCATCTTTGAAAGTCTTGCTTAACTCATTTGACGAATCTTCAAATGTTTTAAAATAAACAAAACAATTATCATTTGATGATTACCATTTAACCTCTGTCAAAAGCTATTTTGCTCTTTACCAAATGGTTTTAAAACAAAAATTGCAAAAGTAACACTCCTAAAAACAAAATCCACAACTTCTTCTTCAAAATTGTTGTTCGGCAATATTAAAAAAAGTGCACGACTTGATCACACGTAATATGTGCGGTCACGTCGTTGAATAAAATTTAAAAAATATTAGTATGCAGTTTTAGAGTTTAATATACATTTGAATATACAATTTAAAATAATTTTTTTGATTAGTTTTAAAAATATTGATTTTTCAAAAAAAAAAAAAAAATAATTTTAATTGGAAAAAAGGTTATTTAAAATGTTGATATGCAGAATTAATTAAGCTACCTAGATCTTCTCAAATATAAAATTTTACAAAAATCCAAAAAGCCATTACCGAGAAAGCCAAAAATTAAAAAAAATCTGTTATATGAAAGGTACCGTCTATTAAGACTTTTCCTGTAAATTTGGTTCTGATCAAATGATAGTCAATACCAACAAAAAAATTCTCAAAAAATTTCATCAAAATCGTTGGCGCTGTTTTCGAGAAAAATAAGTTTTTCCTAAGCGGTCATATGGCAGGTACCGTTATTTTCAGGCTTAAAAATAAAATTTCAATTTTCCCTTTGGGGAATTTCACAAGAATCACACACACCAACTTTGAGTGTGCAGCTCGTTATACATACTGGCAGACAGACAGACAGGCAGACAGAAATTTTGTGCCACTAACTTTTTTAGACTTCTCTTTGATCGTAAAGTCATGTTTGATTGTTATCTGATTTTATTTTTATATTCACGAATCCTAAACTTGCCTTATAGTCCCTATAATCGCAAGTAAAAAAATGACATTTTACTTAAGCCACTGACGCAATAGTTGAATCTTATTGCACTCAATATGCTGTTCCATTCGAAGATAAAAAAACCTAAAATCTTCTATAAACTTTTGTATTTTATTTTTATAATTAAACAAAATTTATTAAACAAATATTTCATTTCATTCACGAAAATTAAATACAAAAATAGAAAAATAATTTTAATAACAATTTTTGGCGGTTAATTACTATGTCTGTTTCTTTCACACTTTTTTAATCCAACAAAAAACTGTTTCCACTATTAAAATTGACATGACAAACTAGACATTAATGACTACACACACATACATGACGTAAGCACTAAAAAGCTGGTTCTGTTGAACTTATCCGAAGACACAAAAACAAATAAAATAAAAAATCCAAAAAAAAAGATATTTCAAATTTTAAATGTATGTTTTACCATTTGAAAAAAAATATATCTTAATATCTGATCGTCCAATATTATAACAACAAAACTTAGAAGACTAGACAATGTGCGTGAGCGTTATACCGCTCGCTTATTGTGTTTGTTGCGCTGCGCTGACTTGGCTGTGGCAGCGGCACTATTGTGTGCTAGCCTTCATGTTTGTAGAATTGTGGTTTCAAATTGGAGGGGGACTTTGTTGTGCTTGTGAATTGTGATGGTGATGATGATATCATTCTCGTTTACTTTTTGAAGAATTTATTTGAAAAAAAAAAAATTGTTTTTGCAATTTTGTGTGCCAGATACAATTTTTGGGTCTCTATCTAATAAAATCGGTGACTTTAATATTATGAATACAAAAATATGTTTATTTTTAACTTTGGGTGATTTTGAAATTTGTTATTTCAAATTGGCTGTGAGTGACTGAACGGATGAATACTTCAAAAATTTGTAGTAATTCTTGAAAGGCGTTAAGAAATCGACACTCAAAAAGGTTTAAATCGCAAAGCATGATGTAGTTCTGATTTGTTGGTATGTTGTATGGACCAGTTAGGGTAGTGTTAATCCAAATTTGCTGCTCGCTTCGCAGCACGCGAAAAACTGCAAACAATTTGGTTTTTTCACTTTTTGCTCTAAAAGTCGACAAACAAAAGTCCATTAAATTTGCAACAATTTAAGCCTTACAGCTGCTCTATAATCTCTATACCAAACCTCTTTGGGTCTTTGAAAATGGTAAATTTTTACCGAAAATTTTAGTTTATCCCACAAAAAATGTCATTAAGTCAAGTCAAAGTCTGTAAAACCAATAGTTCACTCACAATCTAGAAAAAACTAGAAGAAAGTGAAATTAACTTTGGGATAATGTTTAGGGATAGTTAATTTAATTTAATTTAATTTATTTAGAACCAGTGCATGAAATGTGGGGGGGGGGTGAAGGGCACTACAAAATTCCCAACCTTTTTTTGGTTTTCATTAAAAACTTTTGTTACATACCTCCTATGTTTAAAGCGTTTAGTATATTTTGGAGATCAAACAATATTGACTATTAAAATATATATGTGTGTCAATTCGTTAGCAAGATATGACGCTTAGAAAAAAAAGTTTTTGTTCAAATTTCCCTAAAAAATGCAAAAAATTGCATTTCTACTCTTATACTCGAATTATGATACGCATTTATTTTTTTGGGATATTTTTGGTGGATGGATCAGGTAGCTGGACTCAATACCTATCTGACAGTATAAGAACCACTCACCTAGGACCCAGGTTTTTTGCCGCCTGCTATATCTGGGTAGTCGTTTGCGTAAGCCAATATCTGCCTGGACTTGGTGACGATAGTGATAGTCCCTCTTGTTGACGTGCCAGAGTCACGGATTGCTTTCGCCAACGATAGGTTAAAAAGGATGCAAAAGCCAGACCATCCCCTTGTCGTGGAATCCATTTAAGATGTTGATTGGTCTGGACGGAAAACCGGCTACTTTTATTTGGCTTGTAATGATGCCCAGGGTCAGCCATCATAGTCGTGTCAATTTATTTGAAATGCCGAATCCTTGGTATGTTGGAATATTAAATTGAAGACTTTCTGTTCAATTATTGATTTTGCCCTGGTATGAAACCACATTAATATTTGCCGATTATGGTTTTAGCATGATAAGGGATGCCTTTTCGCCAGTCTTCTGGCATTTCTTCGTTGCCATACATTTGCTATGATTACATGAATTGCTTGATGTAGTGTTGGCTTTCCATGTTTGATCGGCTCGGCTGGTATGCCAGCTGCTCCTTAGGCCTAGTTATTTCTGAGCCAATTAATCGCATTTTGTGTCTCCTCAAAGCTTGGTGACTGCAGCATATGCTCTCCATCTTGAAATTCCTTCTGTGAGCTGACCTTTCTCAAAAGTACTCTTATATTTGGGTTTACTATATAGGTGTTGTAATTGTTTCTACCCTTATGATCTGCTTCCAGGTTTATACGTCCTTAATTTA
Source organism: Platycheirus rosarum (assembly GCA_963971375.1). NCBI lineage: Eukaryota > Metazoa > Arthropoda > Insecta > Diptera > Syrphidae > Platycheirus > Platycheirus rosarum. The sequence continues at coordinate 31,572,540 of OZ020508.1, forward strand.
AATTTAATTATAACTTTCAAATCTTTAGGATTTGTATTCCAAAAGACACTAATTTCCATGAGACATTCCTCTTACATTAATGCTCACTAGTTCACTTTTGGGCGCAATTAAGGACGAACCATCAAAGCCGAACACAACGAATGTGGAATGGTCTAATCAGAACGGTTTTACCTTTTCATTTAAGACCAATGTTCATCGACACATCCTTTCTTTCCCTTCTTAATTTCCATCGTTTTATCAGCATCGTAATGGTCCTAAAATATGGGAATTTTTTTTAAGTCGCACCATACGAATTTAAAATGCTTTTGTCTTTTTTGTTAGTACAGTATAGAAATAGTTCTTTCACATATATAATTTTGTCAAAATCCGTTAAGCTGTTGAAAGATTATATAAAAATGAGTTCCTTTTTATAAAAACATTATTTTTTGTTTTCTCAAAACCACACATAAAAATTTGTGAATAATATATTTATAATGCTTTCAAGACAGCATTCTGGAAGCTGAGTGTGTTTTCACACTTATACTTTCTTTCTATATTCGTGTGTGTGGTTCGAATTGGCTATGATTTCAACAACCCACTATTACCTCTACGCAGTGGTAAGCGTCATGGAGCAATGGGCAATCTTTAATTATTAATTCCAAAGTAATTGCATTCCTTTACAACGTTCTTGTACATAAAATATGACCATGGCTGGCTTATACACATAACCAGTTTATTTTTTTTATTAATATTGCACTAATTTCTGCTTTTGATTTTAACAATTTGTAGAAATTAGAAGACTCAAGTAAATTGTGTGCAACAATTCCTTTGTTATTGCTGAAAGTCACGGTCTGTGATTTTGTTGAATAACAATGTAAACATTTCTTGGATTGGATTTTAATAAAGTGTATTCTATGTATACAGAGACTACATCACTCCAAAGATTTCTGCTTCCTTAGTTGCAACAACAATTACGATTTTACAGCCGACTTGGTGTGAATAGTTGCCGAGATTGAGAAATTGGTTGTAAAGTGGAGAGAGAGAGGTTCATCTGTTCTTTAGCACTTGGACTTGGATTCTTGAATTCATTTGAATGACTGAATGGAATAGAACGACAAGGCTATTCACATTTAAATACATTTACGACAAGAACGTAGGTATTTGATTCAAGTGTGTTTTTTTTTCTTTCTCTTTACTTTACTGCTTTACTGGGATTTTTACACTTGCCGCTCTACTTTTTACATATGTATATCATTCATTGCACACCCTGGCTACCCCAAGTCAATTGATAGTACTAAGTTTAGCATTCATTTCCTATTATTTGCTTAATCACATGTTCTGATCTATTAAGTGGCAGTGGGGCAGCAGAGTAGTTTTTTAGGGTGCAATAGAACATTTGAATGATGTCTAATTGAACTTTAAAGTTTATATATTGTTTTGAAAATACACATGATACCTACATATGTAATGGCGCACACACTCAACCTGTAGTTTAATGACTAATCCGAAATGACACACCCAGTTAGCGTTGGACGCTGAAGACATTGATTGATCATCACATATTATTGGGCAAAATAAGAAACAAACTAAGAATAAGAAAGAATAACAAACTTATCGTTATTACAGAAGAAACTATTAAAAATGTACATCAACATTGTTGGAGCCATTTTCAAGAAAAATAAGGTTTCCTTAACGGTTATATGGCAGGTACCGTTATTTTTAGCCCTAAAAATAAAATTTCAAAAAACCCTCCGAGGTATGCCAACAGATACACACATAGGTACCAAAGTTGAAAGCAATCGCTTAAACCGTTAAGGCTGCAGCTCGTTATACAGCCAGACATTTTTTGTCAATAACTATTTTACGGTCGTAACGTCACGTTTGATTGTTAATCAATTTTTTTTAAAGGGTCTTTCATTCATCATCCTAATTTAAATTTAAATAAAACAAAGTGTGTGTAAGATATCGTCGAATTTGTTTTATTCGTTTGAAAGGCCTATGGATGCAATGTGAAATATAACTTCGTTTAAATGTTCGCCGTGGCTTCTCTTGGTGGCGCGCATCCGAAGTATCCAATTTTCCATGACTCTAACGCATAAACAATAAATCAGGATGAATTTAACCGATAGCATTGGTTATGTTAGCTTTGAGAGGAGCCTTGGTTTGTGGCCTATTCGCATGGACTTGCGACTTAAGAAAACCCCACAAAAGAAAGTCTAATGAGCTCAAATCACACGATCTCGGTGGCCAGTTCACATCACCTCCATGTGAGATGACCATGCCCTCAAACCGCTCATGCAGAATGTCCAATGTGGAATGAGCTGTGTGGCACATGGTGCCGCGCCGTCCTGTTGAAACCAAATGTCGTTGGTGTCCATATCATTCAATTCAGGCCAAAAGAAGTTGGTTTCAAAGGTTGTTCTCAAAGATACCGATGACACTTCCAGTCCAAAATCCTTACCAAACATTGACTTTATTGGGATGCATTGGACGACAATTTTGTTTGTTCACGTACCCATTCATCCAGAAATGGACCTCATCGCTAAAGATGATTTTTCGATGAAAAGCACACGGAACGTTGTCCGAACAGAACCAATTTTGGTAAAACAATTTTATCATTTTCCCGTGCTGTTGAACGCTAAACCCGTCCATGGTGATTTGGCAAAACAGACTGAATAAATACAGCCAATTTGACAAATGTAGTATCAATAAGATGGCCGCTATTAACTGTTAAAGTTTGGAAGCCCCTATTGCAAGACCCTTTATAATCAGAAATCCAAACCTTGGTTTATACTTAAAAAATGGCAACTCACTCATTCTTCTGTTTATAAGTAAGAGGTGGGAAAGAAACGATGCCTTTTTTAAATTTATTTAGGATCAGATAACTCAGGTTTTACTCATCAAAAACTTCAGCCAAACAATCCTTTCATTTTAATATTAAAACTTTTAGTGGTTATTCACAATGACATATTTGTGTATATAAGAAACCATTAAAATATGATAAAAAAACAATTTGGTGCTTAATGATGAAAAAAAGCTCCTCAGAGAGCTGGCAGTGTCAAAACCAAAAAAACACCATCATTTGGAATAAGTGTCTCTCTTCCATCCAAACGATTTAGCCTTCAGAAACAACAACAAAAAATATATGAAAATACACAAAAATGTTGGCTTGCGTTCAGAATAATAATTAATACAAAATCCGACTAAGGATGATGTCATTAAATATGTATACGCGCAGGGTTATGAACTTTCGTTTTATTGTTTGGAATAAAGAACACATGGGGTTTGACATTTTTGTATTATTTCATTCACGATTCACATAGTCGGGAATGTTCATTCGTTCGCTCGCGTTTCCATGTCTAAACGAAAAGCCATTTACAATCTTGGCCCTTGAAAAGCTTTTAAGCTCTCCCTTTCAATAAACAATCTTTGCAGTGATATCCCGACTGTTTCGGTATTTCGGTTCATGGAGGACGAAAGTGTAGAGACTATAGAGAGCCTTTGTGCGTTGCGCCAACAAAAATCGATATCTTCCTTCAGGGCATATATGTACATACATATGTACAATACAATATATACAATTTTGTATGTACTCTTGTGTCTAAAGGAATTATTTATTAAAATAAAATGAAAATAAATATTGATTTTTCATTCAGGGTCGGAATTCTTTTTTTTTTTTTGAGGAAACGTGGAAATGCCAAAAATGTCTGACTGTTGGGGAAAAAACTGGTACAGAATTATGTTAGCCAAACCACATAAAGAGGATATAAATTAGACTTCAAAGGTCCTTCGCTGTGTTGGAATTGCAGAAGAAGGTGGGAGGCAATTATGGCGTCATAGGTTATTGGAGGAAATGAAAATGAAATGTCTAGCCGGGTGTGGTGTAGTGTGAACGATAAAGAATTTGCAATTTTTTGGGAAAAGTGATTCACAGTGAGAAAAGTGAATGAGAAACTGTTTTAATTAAGATTAGCCGTTTTTTTTAGAATTGAATAATTATTTTTAGACGATGGTCTCGACGAGAGCGGAAATATTCAATATTCAAAATCAGTTTTTTTTTTAGTTTTTTTTTGAATTTCTGTTCTAGCATTCAAATATTTCTTAAATTAAATATTTTCTATAATACCAAACACACAATCAAATATTTCTATCCCACTGGATAGAACATTGCGACTTAAAATTGTATAAATCCTTGTAAACCTAAGTTTATTAATGAAAACATGCAATTAACAACTATTAGTGTTGCTATAAAAAAGAAATACTTAAAAATAGCAGCTATATACTGCCCTCCAAGTGCATCGAATTATGGATGTTGTGGGAAAAAGCACTTGAAAAACAGGTATGTTCGGCTGTATTCTTAGAACTACGAAATACTGAAATCCTACGTTACGAAGCGACACTTTAGAGTACGGAACGGCCAAAATTACTCGGAACTAAAGAACATTGAAACCGGTGTACCACAAGGAAGCGTCCTAGAACCAACCTTGCATTTGTTATATAAAGGGTGTTTTTTTTTAGAGGTAAAAAAACAAAAATGATTTGTTTAAATTAACATGAAATTTACTTTATTCGAACGATAATCTTCTGGCATTATAATTTAAATATGATTTCTGACATATAACCGCCACGGCTGGCTCGGACGTAGTCTAATCTGGAGCTGCAATTTTCGATGACTTTTTCCAACATTGGCCGTATATCGGCAATAACACGGCGAATGTTGTCCTCCAAGTAGTCAATCGTATCGGCCTTATCGTCATAGACTAGCGACTTAACATATCCCCACAGAAAATAGTCAAGCGGCGTTAAATCGCACGATCTTGGAGGCCAATTCACAGGTCCGTAACGTGAAACGTTTCCTTCAATAAATCAATTTGTTTCACTTTACGAAAAAGTTAGTAATCATCGATCTATAGCGGCCTTTGGAAGCGTTGTTCAGGCGTCAGTCTATTCATGTTGAAATTTCAAACCAAACTAAAAAACAAAAATTTTAAATTTTAATTATTATTGTTGTTTTATAAAAATAAATGTAATGTACAAAAATTACACAACTTTTATTATTTTTTTTAAGTACAACGCGCATTGGAATAAATTCCACCATCAGGTGAATGTTTGGTATGTAGGTATTCGGTTTTTCGATACGCTAATATGGCATTCATTTGCCACCCATATACGAGTATCAAGTGCTGAATACTTTATTACAAAAAAGGACTACATAATGTACAAATTCTTTGAGAAACCTTGAGGAAATAGGCAGCATATATTGATACCATATCAGTCAGTAACTAGTACATTGTTTATATTCCATTCTTTAAGGAATTTATGTGTAATCAATGGATAAAATGAAATGGGATGCTATTAAAAGGTTTTGAAATTTTCTATTCAACAATATTTATGTCCATTAAGTTTTCATAAGTCCTTTTACATAAGTTATATCTATTACATGTATTATATATATATATATATAAGTGAATCATTCATAACGGTTGTTGGAAGAATATTTTAAATACCAACATAACAATCCAAAAGCCCAGAGAAGCAATATCTTTGTGTAACAGGGAGCAATTGTACCCTCACTCTTCTGATATCTGGCCAAGATGGAATTCCACTGAAGTATTTTATTAAATGTACTATGTGTTAACCATGTCCTTTTCCCTACGGTCTGGTAAATTCCTTTGCTTGAAAAAAAAATTCTTTCATTCTTATTTGAGAATAAATTGCACGACTGAATATCATTTACATGGTCATGTAGTATGTTTGTGACAACTGTACTGTTTATACGTAATAAGGGCCTTTAAAGGATTTTATTCTATTGCTTAATTTTAATGTTGATTGTTTGAAAAAAGTACGTTAACCGCTCAATGCAAGTTTATTTTATACTGTTTCAGCGCTGATGTTAAAAAAAAGTCGGTGTGCCTCAGGGCTCCGTTTTGTGTCCGATTCTTTTTCTTATATTAATCAACGATCTATATTTAAAAAAAGAATAACTATTGGACGAACAATTTAGAAAACTTGATGAATTGCATTTTGTTCATATTCAGTTCGGTTAAGTTTTGAATGAATTTTTTACTAGATTAGGTATCAGACGAAGGAATCTATTACATGGCTGGATACTCTGTAAACTTGAAATGACCATGAAACAAGTTTTGAAAAGTAATTATAAATGACTTCAGGTATTGTTTTTCCTCCAGAATCCTTTCTGGGTAAACAAACGAACTAACGTATCTATACGAAAATAAGCAAACGTATACCTTGTGAACGAACAATTTGAAATCAGGATCAAGGTGCCGAATATGAATGTGCCCTTATTTGGATTCTACACATAACCCCAACCGTCATCGCATTTGGACGACGTCGTGCTGTCACCCTTCTTAAAAGTATTGTTCTTTTCTTCCTTGTTGACAATTCAATGCAAAGATACAATCTCAGTCAAATGATAATGACACTCCATTCCACTCCTAGACGCTAGACCACCATCTAACAGTTTCCATTTGAGTTAAGTTCATTACCATCTCTTAAAGCATAATGCAGAGTGATTTTCCCAGTGACTCCCAAGTCTCTATATATCGACTATTTGGCCGTTCGTGACTTGCTTTCATCGCTCATAGCGAGTTCACCGACATGCCAAATGAAATTAGTCGAATTAAATTTGTACCCGCATTAGGTTGGCCATTTTTAATGTTTAATTTTATTTTCTTCCTGCTTGGAATTATAGTTATAATGACATAATGAATATTGTGATGCCTGCAAGCCAGCATGAGTCATGTGGTATCAAAGGTCCTCCATTTTTTTAATTAGAATTAGAATTTGGGTGAGAAATGTTGTTTTTTTTTTCATTGGGTTAATAAAAAACTAGTACACGCATGATGCGTGCATAGCGTTTTTCTTTTACTTAGTGTGTATCAACGATGATTAAGGGCAGAGTAGTTGGGTTATGTAATTAATGGTTTCCATCGTCAGATAGACTGTGCTGTGCTAATATTAGAACAATGGCTTTCATTTAAGCCTTGCGTTATCCTCTGGTTAAAAAGGGAAAATACATTCCACATTTCTATCTGTTTCCACCCAGAAAGAATTAAAAAGTTGCGATTAATATTTATACTTGCGATTATAAGTATTATAAGGCAAGTTTGGGATTCGTAAATATATAAAAAAAATCGAGATAAGAATCAAATATGACATTACGATCATGGAGCAGCCTAAAAAAGTTCGTGACAAAAATGTCTGCCTGTCAGTCTGTATGTATAACGAGGTGCGCCTAAACGGCTAAAGTTTTAGCTTCAAGTTTGGCATGTGTGATTCTTTTGGCATTCCAGGAGGGATTTTTGAAATTTAATTTTCAGGGCTAAAAAGAACGGTACCTGCCATATGGACAGTTAAGGAAAAGCTTATTTTTCTCGAAAACGGCTCCAACGTTTTGGATGAACATTTTGAAGAGTATTTTTAGGTTTATTACCGGAAAATTTAAATTTACCGGAAAAGTCTATTAACGGTACCTTTCATACAACGGTTTTTTCATTTTCGTCTTTTTCGGTAAAGGATGATTGGATTTCTATAAAACTTTATATTTGAAAAGATTTAGGTTGCCAAACTAATTCTAAATACCTACATTTTAATTATTAATTTTTAATTTTTTTTATTGAAAATTCAATATATTTAAAGCTAATTTATAAATTTTATTTTAAATTTCACGATCGAATTTATATTAATAAACTCTAAAAACTGAATTTTTGTAGGTAATATCGGTCCTACAATTTTCGAAATACTATTTTCATAAATTCATAATTATGTAAGACGAGGTATGGCGTACCCCAAAATTTTAATAAAAATCGTTAAGTGTTGTTGTTTTGGTTATCGGTCGAAATATTCTAGGAAAACATTCTCGGTCAGATTAAAAGATAGGGAGGCGGAGGACAGAAGGTGTTGTAAATAAAAATTGCAAGGGAAAATATCGCCGGGTAAACTATTCAAAATTCGTGTTGTTCGGCTAAAAAAAGAATCCCTATATTTCACCCTACGTCCGAAATTGGGCTCAAGGGTGAACTGATGAGCATTCTTTGCGAGGCGAGTATTACGGAAGAAACTTTTAAGGGGAGGACTGTAACTGGCTAATTTGAGTGAACATTTTTTTATAAAAGAAACGATAAAAATAAGGAAAGACATGAAACAATGCGTCAGAGGGGCAATTGTTTCAGAGACATTTCTATTTGCTATAAATCTTAACGCTCTTTTTACTTGCGATTATAGGTATTATAATGCAAGTTATGGATTCGTGCACAAATTTTTTTTTCTAACAATCAAACATGACATTACGATGATAGAGAAGTCGAAAAAAGTGGGGCCGGAAATTCCGTCCGTCTGTCTGTCTGTCTGTCTGTTCGCACCTCTACAGCCTAAACGGATGAGCCGATTTGCTTCAAACTTGGTATGTAGTTAGTATTTATTTGGTAGTATCACGGGGGGTGTTTTTCATTTTTGCTTTAGGTCGAAAAATAACGGTACCTGCCATACAATTTTTAACAAAAAGTTTGATTTTCTCTAAAATGGCTCTAACAATTTTTATAAAACTTTTAGGGTGCTAATTTTTACAACAATGCATCTTTCAGTTAGAATACATTTTTTGAAATTTGTTCTATAAAGGTACCTCTCATAGAACCAGTTTTTTTCAAATGCGGTTTTATCGTAAACCATTATCCCGATTTATATAAAATTTTGCACTCAGAAAGTCATTTATAATTTAAATAACATTGCATTTTCAAAAACTTGTTTTCAATTTTTTTAATTTAAAAAAAAATTGGATTTCGAAAAATTTTGAAAACGGGTTGATTGATTTTTTAAAAATAATTTTCCCACATGAAAACTACAGATTTTCTTAAAATGACATACAAAAAAAAATTAAATATTCCTTTGAAAGGTTTTCAAAAAAACGACTTTCAAAAAACTGGTCGAAAGATTTTCAAATTTTTTTTTCCTCGATAGACATTTTTTTGCAAAGGGATTTTGACTACCCTTATAATGTTGGTTAAACACAGCAAGGGCTTTAGGAAAATAGGGAAGGATAAAAGGATAAAAGGAAGTAACGATGCATACTTAGTTTTTTTGAGAAAACTCTTAAACTAATTAAAAACATGAAAGAATTTTCGATTTTTTTTTTATTTTAATATATATATGCTTGTATGTAGATGTATGTATGTATGTATATGCAGCACCAAGCAATTTTTTAGCATAAGAACAAGTTCGTGCGACCTAGTGCATTTTATTTAAATTTTATTCAACGATGTGACCGCACACAAGAGCAAGTACGTGCGATCCAGTCGTGCAATTCATTTTATTCTATCGAGAAGGTGTCAATGTTTGCGAAGCGTATAAAAGGTTTAATAAATTGTAGCCACATCAGAATAGGAAAAAACTTCTGGCATCTATACAGAAAACCTAAGCAGTTAGCAGCATTATTAGCGGTCTCAAATATATGGTCGTTGTTTTTATTTTTCTACGTTAATGTTACTCTTTTTTTCAAAGATCTAGCCTTCAAATGAGGTCTCTAAAGTTGGCATGACCATTTTGAGCTGGACTAAAAATAAATATCCTATAATTTGCCGTAAATTATCCGTAAATTATCCGTGGAAAAAAAAAATTTGCCGCGAAGTCGGATCATGTGATTTTCCATGTACTGCTAACTTGATATAAAGTTATGACCAATCGCGTATCTTTCCATAAATGGCACCTACAATTATCTGCATGGGCTTAAAATTTGCCGTAAATTATCCGTAGACAGATTGTCAAATCAAATTATTTTTAGGATTTTTTTTTTTTTTTTTTAGTTTTGCTCACTTGATCAAGTTAGCAGGATAATAGGCGTATATCACTATACAGAATGATTCACGAGACATGTGAAAAAAAGGTAGAGCGTGTAGGTTGGGTCAAGACAAGAAAAAAATTGTATAGGAGGGGGTCCCCCCCCTCTCCCTTCTATAGCCAGGAGGGGCAATTTTCTTAAAAAATGACTTAAAACTGAAAAAAAAAATAAATGGTGGGCTAAAAACGGTACCTTTCATAGGACCGTTCTATATAAGTCGTGAACTGGTTAACGGATTACAAATAAAATTGATATTCAGAAAAATGTATGTAGGTAGCCTATGTAATTTCAATTTAAAATATTTTTGGAACCTTTTTTTTTGTATTTTTAATAATTTTAATAATTTACGGATAATTTACGGCAAATTTTAAGCCCATGCAGATAATTGTAGGTGCCATTTATAGAAAGATACGCGATTGGTCATGCTAACTTTATATCAAGTTAGCAGTACATGGAAAATCACATGATGCGACTTCGCGGCAAATTTTTTTTTCCACGGATAATTTACGGATAATTTACGGCAAATTTTAAGCCTATGTAGGTAATTGTAGGTGCCATTTATAGAAAGATACGCGATTGGTCATGCTAACTTTATATCAAGTTAGCAGTACATGGAAAATCACATGATGCGACTTCGCGGCAAATTTTTTTTTCCACGGATAAATTACGGATAATTTACGGCAAATTTTAAGCCTATGTAGGTAATTGTAGGTGCCATTTATGGAAAGATACGCGATTGGTCATGCTAACTTTATATCAAGTTAGCAGTACATGGAAAATCACATGATCCGACTTCGCGGCAAATTTTTTTTTTCCACGGATAATTTACGGATAATTTACGGCAAATTATAGGATATTTATTTTTAGTCCAGCTCAAAATGGTCATGCCAACTTTAGAGACCTCTTCAAATGTGATTAGGCATAAAAGAGCAAGTTCGTGCGACCCAGTCTTTCTCAATTTTCTTTAAATCGTTAACTGTAGGATAATTTCAAAACTCTTACATAACCAAAACTTTTTTTTTCTGTTGTTATCTCTTTTTTTGCCTGAAAGGATCCTTTTATGAACGAAACGAGGACATTTTTTTATGTCGGAATGCTTGATTGTCTGATGTTGATTGTCTAATGCAGATATAATGAACCAAAGAAAAAAGAATTGCGTGCTGTTTACCTGCTCTTGCAGTCCTTGCTCCTGTCAACGAACCTTTTCCTATTGTTATTTCATACAACTGCACATCTGCTTCTCTTCCAGATGTTCCCACACGAATAGTTTAAAAAAACCTCTAATAGCTAAATGCTTATTTAAACCTCCATAGATTTCAGTAGTTGAAATTTCCTTTCCAATTTTGGTTGCAGCATCGGAAGCAATAGAAACAAATATACTTCCATCTTACCAAAACAGCTGCTAGTGTGACGGTGGCTCTTAACTTGCCCCTTGGTGTTATGACTTTAACTGATGATAAATTTATTTGCTGACAATTAATAAAACCGGGGTTTATCTTTTGTGTCAACCTATAAATATTTCTTTGGTTGGTGTTGTTTAATTAAGTTTGTCACTTAAGCATTGAGTAAACTTAAGGTTTGTTTGACTTATTCTTCTGTGCAAATTTATGTCACTTTTTTTTGCATTGTTTTTTTTCAGCATATGCCAAAGTGTCGACATTAGGGTGGAGTATTGAGGCATATAGGAAATTAATCCCTCCTAGTAATGGCAATGACAATTTGAAAAGAATTTGCATTTTAAGGGATGATCGGCATTAGCCGTGGTGTCTATAACCTGGTTGTCTTCTTTTTGAGACTTAATTTGCCTTTGTTCATGCGGGTTGCCCTCAATTTTAAAGAAAACAGAGGGTAATCTGCACACCTAAGAGCTAAGTCTGTCACTTTTGCGATTTCTAAGTGTCTTCACCAATTCTGAGCTTTGAGTGTTATCCTCTTACTAAATTCCTTGTGCCTATCACAACTAATTTTATCGTCCTTAGGTGTCGTTCTAAAACAAATTTGGAAAAAGGCGCATTTCTTTTTCAAAGTCCTAAGGTCATGTTGCATTAGAATATTCAAGACATTCATTCTTATTTAGATCATAACAATACAATAATGCTTACATCTCCTTGATAGGAGTAAACATTATAAATATTTCAAACCACTTAAACAAACAATAACATAAGCCAAAGACAACGTCCAGAAATTTTAATGACCATGCAAGAAGCCTAGCCATCTGCCTGCCCACGAAACTGAAAGAGTTACAGTGCGGTTTGCTGGATTGAATACACCTAAACAATTATTATTATATTTTAAGAGACTTTATTGAGAAAAACTAAATACGCAAAATTAAGTTGAATGAATACACATAATATCTACTAAAATTCAAATTATGGGACTTTAAACATTTCTACGGTCCACTCTATTTTAATTTAAATCAGTTAAGAACCAAATCGGTATTTTTTTTGTTATTAACTTTAATAACTTAAAACTAACAAATATAAGAATTTAATTCATGCCAAGATTTTGACTTAAAGGATAGACACGGACCTTCTAATTCAAAACCCACTTTTTTTTTAAATAAAAATCAATTTGATAGTTAAGGCTACAGATACAAAGATTTACCGATTTGTATCTGCAAAATGTCATATCTTAGATTTAATTTTCGGTGTGGATTTTCTTAAGTGATCCACAACAAACTCAAAACCAAAACTAAACCAAGGTGTACCAATCTAAACGAACTGCACTGTTTGTAAGGTAATTACAAATCGTTAACTGAAGTCGACCTCTCTTGCACAATGATTTTCCCGAAAGGGCAGTGAATTCATGAACTTTAAACGGCACAAAGGAAAAGCGAGTAGAAAATAAAAGAACAAAGAAAAGTTTGAAAAAAAAACACAAGAAAAACATGAAAAGCATTAAAATAATAAGGTTGCAATGAATTTCACCAGACGGATTAGTTTTTCCGTTGCAAAAAGTCTGGATAGGAAGGATAAAGGCAGAGCTTAGCTCTGTAATTTCATTTTTTTTAAATATTCTTTAAAGTTGCGACGTTTTCTTCGACACGGGAAACAGCACAAGCATTTTTTTCTTTTTGCACGTCACAAGGCTAAAAAGGAAATGATTGCACCAGCAGCTGCCGCATAGATATTCTTGTTTAGTGGCAATCACACTCGCACACATTTAGGGATGGAAAATGCATTTTCCAAAGAACGTGTTTCTTTGAATAATATTTGTGGCGAAATCGAGCAAATTCAGATTTGTGGCTGGAATCCTAAATGCAACATCGTGTGTATATATAAACACAGGTATACTCGTATACTAGTTAATTTTTACAGTAGTCGCTAAAATTATTCAGACAGTAAATTTTAATGGAAAAAAATATAAGAATCTTAATCCTATTTATTCGCTTTGGAAGGACAATGAGTTATTGTAACTGGATAGAATTGACTCAGGCCAGGCCTAGATGGCCTACCTAGTGATTAATATGCCTGATTGTGGCAAAAAAATAAGGTTTTATTTCTAACAGTATTAAAAGTATAAAACCTAAGAAAAAGCTCTGGTTTGACAGTAACTGTATAAGATGAAGAAAAGAAGATTGGTTTTCGTCAAGAAAGTAAAACAATTCCTCGTCATATTTTTTTGTACGCTCATCTTGAACCAAAATTCTTTAACAACGTCTTCTGAGAAGGCTAATTTGTTCGCAGCTTATTTTTCTGCCAGTTAATCGTAACATAACCCTTGCTCTACTTAAAAACGCACTTGTTCAATCGCAAGAGCCAAAATTCGAGATTTCGATAAAAAAAAACGAATCAACTGGCCCAGATGGTCTAGCGTCTAGTCTGTATAATTCTAAAAAGGTGTCCTTCCTCGCTGCGGCAAAAACACTGAGTATAAACTTTTCCATCGCTTCTACTGTTCTGGAATTCTTTCTTAAATACAGAAAACAGCATTTTTTCAGCCTATTTAAGCAAAAAAAGCAACATTTTCTCTCACTAACTATTCCTAACGATCAATTGAGCTTATACCCCTCATTTCTAAAATGATGGAAATGCTGTTTCATGCTTAAGAAATATCTTCAAGATCGAAAGCTTCTTATACGACCAACAATACGGGTTTTAACAGCAATTTTCAGAGTTTCACTGGTGATCTGATTGCATTTCGATAGTAGAACGAAACAGACATTGTTTGGATAAAAATAATATTATTCCGCTTGATATTTTTAGAGCATTACCGTTTGCCATCGAGATCTTTCATCAAAAATGTGTTCATTTGGTTTTGGCGATATTTTTTTTCGTTGGATTAGTTCAATACAATTTGTGTAGGATATCTGGTGTTTACAAAATAAATAGTGGTGTGCTACAGGGCTCCGTTTTGTCTCCGGTACTCTTCTTTTATATAAATTAGCTCCTGAATCTTCTAACTCACTTCAACGCTATGTCGACGAATCCAGTTTCCAACTTTCAATTCTGGTTCATTAAACCCCGATCTTTACAGTATTATTAAATGAATCATTGATAGTTTAATGTTTCGAAAACTCACTGATATCTCTTTTGCCGTTGAAGCAAGACAAACGCCCCATGCTATAGCCTGTTAATGACACTTGCATCGATAAAGCCCAAAACCCCGAAAACTCGGTATGTGTGACGATCTTCAATGCGATGACAGCATAATTCACGATTAATATAGCTGTATACTTAGGTTTTCTACTTCCGTGCATTTTTTATATAGATCTGGCTAGTTTAGACGGCTTAAAGTCTAAAACTGAATAAAACATCTCTGGCAAGCTTGTCCCAAATGCTACTGCAATTGCTGGATATCATGCAGGAAAAAGGTAGGAATGCTTTTCATTGATCCCTATTTCGAACGAACCATCAATTTGTTCTTAAAGCCGCACAACACGAATGAGGAATGGTCTACCAAGTAGACTTTCTTTTCGCAATTTGCGAACAATATATCAATATTCATCAACAGTTCCTCGTCTCCCCCATTAATTTCAACAACGGTGACGCTGTCTATCATTGAAAGGGTCTTAACAAACCCCTGACAGGTGAGAATTATAAACAAACAAAAAAATCTCCTATCGATCAACTAACTTCTTTGTAGGAGTTCGGGAGTATTATTTTAAAATCAATGAGAAGCTCAACTAAGTTTCAAGAGTAACAAACATTTGGCCAGAAAAAAGCGTATCGTATACTAAAATTGAATGTGTTCAATTTAGATCAATGCTGAGCGTACTTTTCAGGTTCAACTAACTCCGTTTTTCACCTTATAATTCAACTCATAGAATAGAAGTCAGAAGAATAAAGTCAGACCTAAGAATGAGCAAAAGACACACGAAGCCCCGTTCATCCGGTTCAGCGATTTCATCAAATGTTGAATAGCCTAATTGAAAAGCTTGATCAATTGTTGAAAATCTTGTTGATCCTTATTGTTCAACTTTTTCTACTTTGTTAAATAAGTTTAAGTTTATTTCCCAAAAAGCTTACACAGTAAGATAATAAGTCTTCTAAATTTGGAAAGATTATAGATAGACAGTTCAAGTTAAAGTTAATGCTTAAATAAGAAAGAATAAAAGTTTACAAAAATATTCAGAAAAAAAAAGTTTTAAATGCAAAGTATTAACAAATTCATGTAAATTTTAAAGAAAATATCTCCTGATTATTAAAGGAATATGAAACAAAAAAGAAAGAAAAATAAGGAAAGAGAAAGTTTAAGAAGAAAGATAGAAATTAGTTGCTTTGTTCAGAGAAGAATCTACAAAGACCATCCCGAAATCGTCGCATGTTGCCAAGCTACCATATGTCAAGCTCATTAAATTCCGATTTATACAGCATTGTCGAATGGGGTAATAGAAATCGTGTGGAGTTTAATGCTTCTTGTCTTCTGTCGTTAAAGCTAAACATACCCCCAATGCCATTGTCCATGAATGACACTTACATCGAAGAAACCGAAAAGCTCTCAGTACTAGGTATGTGTGTCAACGACGACCTCCGTTGGAACGACCATATATTTGAGATCGCTAAGAATGCTGCTAAATGCTTAGGTTTTCTGTATTGGTGTAAGAAGTATTTTTCCCCATCTGATCTGGCTACAATTTATAAAGCGTTTATACGCCCTAAACTCGAGTATAACTCCCACCTCTGGGCAGGTGCTTCGCAAACATCGCTTCACCTGCTTGATAGAATACAAAATCGAGCGTTAAGATTGATAGGAAATAGAACTGCCGCTGAAACAATTGCCCCACTCGAACACCGACGCAATGTTTCATGTCTTTCCTTATTTTATCGTTTCTTTTACAAAAAATGTTCACTCGAAGCAGCCAGTTGCATTCCTCCCCTTAAAAGTTTCTCCCGTAATACTCGTCTCGCAAGGAATGCTCATCAGTTCACCCTGGAGCCCAATTTCGGACGTACCGTGAAATATAGGGATTCTTTTTTAGCCGAACAACACGAATTTGGAATAGTTTACCCGGCGGGATTTTCCCTTGCCATTTTGATCTGCTAACATTCAAAACCAATGTTAATCGGCACCTCCTATCTCTCCCCTCCCTATCTTCGTAATGCCTGCGCAGTGTGTTCTACATTAAAAGGGAAACACATAATCCCTTGTGCGCGCGTTAATTATAAAAAAAAAAAAAAAAAAAAAAAAGCTCTCGAAAATAACCTGGAAGTTAATTCCACAGGCGACAAGCAGCTATAAAGAATTGTCTCTCAGAACTCAGACAAGAAAACCGAGGCAAAATTAAAACTGTAGATCTGCTTGATGCCGAAAATCGCAGTTTTTCGTATAAATAAATTGGGTGACGAGTTTTTTTAATTTTAAACAGTTGAAGAAGTGTTCGAAATTTTGTAAAATTATCAAAAGACATTGGAAGTAGGTTCTGCCGCAGATGCGAGACATGGTCATATCTTCTTAAGCCGAAAACGTACCGAATAGTATTATCGAATGCAATTTTAATATATTTTTTACTAGCGGAGTCACAGTTATATAAATTTCACACCCATAAGTGAGGATTGGTATTATCAAGATTTTCACTAGTAGAATTCTGGTTTTGAGTGGGGTAAATTCTTGAGCAGTCCTCAGCGTTCGATGAGTGCCATAAGTTGTACCTACTATAGAGTTAATATTGTCATTCCATGTTAAAGTTCTATTAAATACCACACCAAATTTTTTAGAGGATTCAACAAATTCTAAAACAGTCTCGTTGAGCATGACTGGTGGAAAGTAAGATAGATCTAAGACCTTTTTTTGAGATGACTATTAATCACTTGCATTTCTTGGGGTTAAGAGCCAGCCCATTTGATAGTGCCCAATTAAAAATACAATCAAGTTCCTGGTTAGTGATGAAGACACAGTTTTCAATGAGACCTAGGGGCAACTTTTATATATTTGGATATGGTCCGCATAAAAATGTTTCAAGGTTTTCCGGATAATGGAGGCGATTTCATTGATGTAGATTGAGAATAGCAGACGGATCAAAATCGATCCATGGGGAACACCCTTTAAGTAGAGGAAGGAATTCTGAAAATGTATTTTCTATGCAAACAGCCTGTTTTCTATTAGTTAGGTAGGAAGAAATTAATTTGATTGCTTCTACGGATATATTAAATTTTTCACGCAACTTATTCAAGAGTACAGTGTGGCTGACCAAAATCTAATAGGACCAGAAACGTAACGCTAATATAATCAAGTTCAGACCTAATATCTTCAATAACCTTTAAGAGTGCGGTTGTGCAGCTGTGTTGAGGGCGAAAACCTGATTGTATTTGTACCAAGAGATTTTTCCATGTTATATAGTCATTAAGTTGCTTTTGCATAATACGTTCTAACACTTTTGAGAGAAATCGAAGTATAGAGATAGGCCGAAACTCATCACAGAAAGTGTTCTTAGGAATCGGTATGATTTTGGCCATTTTCCACTGCTGAGGAAAAGTTCAAAAGAGTCAAACCTTTTAAGAAAATTTTAGGAACAAAATTTAAACTGTCTGAATTTTGTTGGCAACCACTGTTGTAGGATAGAGTGAAGGAAAGAAGCCTCATCCATAACATACATACAAACAAAATGCATGCCAGTCAGTCAAGTCATGAAAGAAAAACTAGTTTTTTTTTCTCTCAGCTTCTAGAACTCTAACTCTAATGGCAATGGCATTCCCGTCCCGTCTGCCAGGCTGGCTGATGACGATGACGGCCCAGTCGGGGTCGGGAAGAAAATTTCGAAAGCAGGAAAAACAAAATCCATTTGAATACATTCGTTGATAGAATCACGAGGATAGAAATCTGAATTCAGATGTAATTACTTTCGGTTGAGTTGTCAGTGAGTGAGGGTTTGTGACGGTTTATCAAACCGAAACAGAAAAAAATAATCTAAAATGTATTCATCGAATAGGTCTTTACTGTATAAACACAACGTATAATAAATCTCTGCATATCTATATACTTTTTGTTTCTCTAGACTAGAAGGTAGATTAATTGAATGAGTTCAAAAAACTAAGCTAAGCAAATCATTTATTTAGGCATCACGATAGGTTTTTTTTTGTTCTACTGAGTTGCCTTTGTGTATGGAATTCACTTTCACCGTTTAAATTAAAATACATATTAAATTGTTTAATTTATTACAGTTTATAGTTTTCTTCTATAACAATAGCTTAAATAAATAAACATTATAAATGATTGCAGATGAAGGTTTAAGCCAGATTTATGTTTTGAATCCAGCTTAAGTGACAATGTAATTAACGCACAGATAAAGTAGTCAAAATTAGATTCGAAGCTTAAAATATTACAAATTTTAAAACTGTTTTAATTAAGGCTTTTAAGTCGGAAAAACAATAGATGTCAGTATAACTGGACATACATTCTGAATATTGCCTAAAATTCAACGATATTTAATATTTACGTTTTGTCAAAAACTGAAAATTGAAAAGATACAGAGAGTACATTATTGAGTGCTTTTACTTTTTAGAGTACATTTTTGAGTGTTTTTAATATAAATTACTTATTTTGGGGTAAAGTTATGTATAATTGTATCCATTTGTATGGCCAAAAGGTAAAAAGAAACTGTCAAAGCTACAGATCTCGAACTGAAGCTTTGAAAGACGATAAAGGGAACGTCGCAGTGGAATCGCAGTCGATGCTGAGAATATGAAAAAAACCATATCTGCAGACTGTATAACGGTGATGACGAAACTAATTCAGCTGTCAGGTAGAATGATCCATTTTATCTGGGCGAAGTAGACAAACAATTCTGCCCAGCACATCTAGATGAAGTAAAGCTAGCCGGAGCCGATGGCCTAGCTGCCGAGCTCTTCATAGATGTAGGCGATGAATTGGCTATAAGTATGCACCAACTCATAAGCAAGATATGGTTAGAAGAAAGCATGCTCAATGAATGGAATCTCAGCATAATTTGACCGATCTTTAAAAAACGAGACCGTCTGAACTGAACCAACGACAGGGGTATCAGTCTCCTCAACATCGCCTGCAAGATCTTTTCTGCTGTATTGTGTGGTCACCTAAAGACATTCGTCAATAACCTTCATATCAGTGTGGTTTTAGGCCAGGAAAGTCCACTATCGGTCAAATATTCACATTACAGCAGATCGTAGAAAAAACCCAAAAACTTCAAATCGATACCCACCATATTTTCATCAACAAGAAGACACCCAACATCACGATAGGCAGCTATAACTTTGAGGTAGTTAGAGACTTTATCTACCTGGGCTCCGCTATTTACTCAGACAACAACACCAGCGCTGAAATAAAACGAAAGTTGACTTTTGCCAATCGCTGTTTTTGTGGGCTTAGAAAGAAATTGAGTAGCAAAGCCTTCTCTCGGGCAAGTAAATTGTAATTTTATAAGGCGCCCATCATCCCAGTCCTGCTCTGTGGTGTAGACGCATGGACGTTGTCAAAAGCGGATGAAGACGCTTTAGGTTGCTTCGAGAGAAATGTTCTCCGGGTGATTTTTAGTCCCGTATGTATTAACAGAGAGTGGAGAAGAAGAAGAACTGTACCGGCTGTACAGCGACACAGACCTACCCAAAAGAGTAAAAATTCAACGTCTCAGAGAGCTTGATCATATAGAGCGGATGAACATGAATGCTCCGGCCCGGAATCGAATCCACCCCAGAGGGACGGCGCAGTAGAGGAAGACCGAGATTAAGGTGGCACTCACAAGTGGAAGAGTAACTCAACCGACTCCACGTGCGGCACTGGAGGCTGCTAGCTAAGGACCGAGCTGGTTGGAGAAGCTTGTTGGTTGAGGCCCAGCTCCACCCGGACTGTAGCGCCACCTAAGATAAGGTAATGGGAAATTATGTAGGTATAAATGAAACCATGCGATGGCGTGATGGCGGGTGAGCAAAGACCCGAAATAAGGTTATACCACCTTACCCAGCTGATCGATGTGCAAATTATTTGTTCACCAATCATCCAGTCAAAAAAAAACTTTCCACCAGGACCGTTTGGCGATAAGAGAAAGTCTGAATTATTTGTTCGTTAACTTTAACTGGCCACTATGCTTCCTCGATGGTGACATTGATGTCAATGCTGAAATGATCACAAATGTGATTCTGTTATGGATGCGTGCTTTTATTCCTAACAGAGTACAAAGTATAAAACCAAAGAAAAGTATTAGTTTAGCTCTGAGTGTAAGAAGCTATCAGGCTGAAAGGAGTAAGTTTCCGATCCTACAAATCCAACCTTACAAAAAAATTCTGCTATGTCCTAAAGGCCTTCCGTTTCAACGCTCTTCGATAATAACATACCAATTGTTTACTCTCCTTACTCGCAGCCCATTTCGATTCTAGCTCTACGTTGCCTCACAGCAACAATGCTCCTCCGTGCGAATGTAAATTTTACCATGGGACAGATTTTTTTCCTTACTATCGTGCAGTAGCAAGAGTTCTCAAAAATCTTGATATACACAAATCCCCTGGCCAGAATGGTATACCTCCAATTCTTCTGAAGAGGTGTTTTTCCATACTGGCAAAGCCACTGCGTAAGCTTTTCCATCGCTCCTACTCTTATAACATCGTTCCTAGAACATGGAAAACAGCATTTGTCCAGTCTGTCCCTAAGAAAGGTGACCCATCCTCTACCTCCTCCTACCGACTTCTGCCTAAGGTCATGTAAACGCTGATTAACCATTAGCTTAAGGAATATCTGGAAAACCGAAAGCTTCTCAATGACCGACAGTATGGTTTTCGCAGCAATCTCTCCATTGGTGATCTGATGGCATACCTCATCGAACAGTGGAACAAATCTTTACCATTCTTTGGCGGAAGTAAGAATATTGCACATGATATTTCTAAAGAGTTCGGCATCAAGCTCTTTCATCTAAAATGCGTGCTTTTGTGATCGATGATACTTTTTTCGTTGGATTAGAAGCTAGCTTCTGGACCGTTCAATACAAGTTGTATTGTACGGTTTCAAGTCTGATTCCCACAAAATAAATGCTGGGTGTGACTGTCTGTCACTGACTCTTTTCCTCATTTTTTTTTAAATGATCTTCTGTATGTTACTTCTAATCCACTAAACTGTTTTACTGACAACTTTACCTCAGCTTTTCTCAATGCTGTCTTTTGTCGTTAAAGCTAAACATTCCCCGCATGCCATTGTCCATGGATGACACTTACATCGAAGAAACCGAAAAGCTTTCAGTACTCGGTATGTATGTCAACGTCGATCTCCGTTGGAATGATCTTATACTTCACTGAGCTTTTACAATTCAATAAAAAAAAATCAAAACTCCAACATTTCCAGATAAAATATTTAATTTACACAATTAAGTAACAGATATTCACAAAATTTATTAAATAAATTCCAATATCCTTCGACATAAATTACTCTCATTCAAAGACATTAAGCCCATCATCAACCTCAGATTTCAATTGTGTATCTCAACTCAGACGAATCACCCAAGGAGTAATAAATATTCTCTGCAATTAAAAAAACAATTTGTTAAAAAAAAAAAAATATATTAAAAAAACCTAAAAGCTTCTTTACCTTCGTCACTTTCAAAAGAATAAAACGTATCATCATCCCTTAGCGATGACCGATTCGAGAGCCGTCTGTTTGAACGCAGCTGATCCAGTGTCGTCTTTGTTGGAAATGTCCCTCCAATCGGTGATCCGTACTCAGATTTCATGGATATCCTTTCGGATAGGCATATCGATCCAATTGGTGATCCATAAATAGAATTTGGGCTTTGGATAGATACGTTGTCGAGATTTTCGTAATATTCGATTTCGGAAATTGGTGGTCCTTGTTGTTCCTTTTTCACTCTAATATCGCTTTTGTTGTTGTTATTGTTGTTGTTATTGGTCGGGTAATTTCTGGAATCATTTATTGGTAAATTCTGATTGGGAATTGGTGCAGGTCGCCTCTTGCTGCTGCTTCTTGTCACTTTTTTCTGCTGAACATTTCCTTCTTCGTCACTTCGAACGTTTTGGTTTTGATCGGGAATTTCCTTAGGCTGTGCGACACGTTTCTCGTTCTCCTTCTCGAAACTGTCACTGTCCCCACTCGACGTCACCTGGATTGATCGCTTCTTTGCGCCATTTTCTGTTATTTTAGTGACTTTATCATCTTCTACTTCGAAACTACCATCATCATCATCATCATCATCATTTGGAATGAGGTGAATTCGAGGAACATTTTCGTGTGACAAAGGATTCTTCTCGAATCTTGTTATGAGCTTGTTAACCTTGCCCAGGTCGCTTGGTTCGAGTTCCTCACTGAAGTTGCGGCGCAAAGATCCCTGTTTAACAAGAGGATGGGCTAAACGAACCATTGAGTCATTCCGTTCGGGAAGTAGACGAGGAGGCTTCCTCAGTGGCAATGGCGGTGGCGGTGGAGAGAATGATGGTGGTGGAGATGGTGTCATTGTTGGTACTTCGCCATCGTCCTCATCTTCGTCGCTTGAAATTTCCTCATTTTCGTCATAATTGGCATCCAAGCTTTCCTGACTGTTGCCAATTTGAGCCTTCTTTGTTGGCACTGGACTGCCACGATATGCTTTGTTGCTGTCGCTGCTTTCGCTTCGGCTTCCATTGTGATTGGTTTCTATGCCAGCATTGGTGCTGACCATTGGAGACTCGTGTATGACTCGAGTGATTCTAGAGGAATTGTCATAGTCATCATCATCGTCTATACTTTCACCGAACTTTTTGGCCAAACTCTCCGCACTGGCAGCTATGATTCGTCTGACTGGAACGTTTTTCATTTCGTCATCAAAGTCTCCAAATGCTCCTTCTCCACTGTTTGCAAAGATATCGATACTTTTTGCTTTGTAAAGCTTTTCTTCATGGAAGCCACTGTGTACTCTCCATGGTTGGGAGGTTTCGTTGATTTTATTCAAACCCGTCAATGTGGATGACGAGCAACTCTTGTTGCGGAAATTGTCGGGAATCCAAGAGTCAGAATCATTTGAATCCATGGAATGTTTTCTTAAATGTCCTCGACTGGCATCGAGGCGCTGAGTTGATGACTCTGGCGATGGAGTCATTTCCAAGAAGCTTGAAATTGCATTTTTATTGGGAATCCATTCTGTTTTCGGTGGTTGATACTTGGTCTTTGGAGTGATTTCCCTGATAACAGCTGTAGGCACGGCTGGAGCTGGCCTTGTAACTGAAATTATCAGAGTGGATTCGTATTGATCAGAGTTATCCTGGTGGATGAGTACACGAGGCATCTTCATGTCGTCTTCGTCTTCCTCAGATTCCAGCGATTGAGATATCATTTTATTGGTGGTCCAAATTGTTGCTGGAGGCTTCGGAGTTTCATCAGTTGGCTCATCAGACTGTTCATCGGAATCAGACTTGTAGGTTTTGCGACGCGGCTTTTCTGGACTGGATTCAGCTGGTGAATCTCTTGTCTTTCCTTGAAAGTGTTTCATTTTCTGCATCTGAGCATTGACTTTTTGCAGTGCTTTATGGCGAGCCTGCTCAAGCTTCTCTAGATTGCTTGACTTTTGTTTCTGTTGAATCTGTGATGGATCAACAGAATCTTCATTATCATCAGAGACTTCTTTTCTGCTTCGAATATGATTGAGTTTTTTCATAAGAGTAAGTGATCGTCCTGGTGGTGGTGGAGCAGTAGGCTGTGCTCCTGCTCCTTCATCTTCAGAAGTTGGTTTAATCGGTCGCTTCATCTTGATGCTCTTTTTCCAGTTGCGAATTCTGCTTGTTGTCGGGGCGGACTCTTTTGGAGTTTTAGGTTCTTCCTCGTCTAAAGTGCACGATCGTTCTCTGAGCTTAAGACGTCGCAATCCAGCTTTTAGCTGGTTGGACATATTTGGTTTTGTCGATTCATCATGTTGTTCGGATTCAGATTCTTCCGATGTTTGTCGTTTGTCAGGCTTGCGGTTTTTCAGGCGGTTAATGCTCATTTTAATGCTTGAGAATTTGCCTTCTGGACTTGAAGGAGTTGATGGGCCATTGATGTTGTCTGAAGGTTCCGAGCGCCGCAAATGAATATTACTCAACTTCCAAGATTTTTTCTCGTGCTCAGAATGTTCATCGAGTGATTCCTGGGATTGAAGGTTCTTTTTAGGTTTTTTCTCCGCAAAATTATCATCCGAAGTAAATTTACTGCGAATGCCTTTAAGATTCCAAGTGCTATCGGAATTACCGGCGAAATCATGGGACATTCCTTCCTTTATGGATTTTTTGAATCTTGACATTCTTGATTCGCCAGCTTTTGGCTGATCCTCTCCTGATTCAGCTGGCGGGTTTTTGTCCGAAAAGCCTTCTGATAAGCCTTCCTTCATGGATTTTTTAAATCTGGCAATTCTTGAGATACTAGGTTTTGCTTCTGATGGTTGATCATCCCCTGATTCTGCAGGAATCTTTCTGTCTGAAAAACCCTCTGATATTCCGTCTTTCATTGACTTCTTGAATCTGGCCATTCTAGTTATACCAGCTTTTTGAGTCGATGGTTGATCATCTCCAGATTCTGCAGGAGTCTTTCTATCCGAAAAGCCTTCGGATATTCCTTCCTTCATTGACTTTCTCAATCTGGCCATTCTCGATGGACCAGCTTTGTGTGCTGATGGCTGATCATCCCCTGATTCTGCTGGAACATTTTTGTCCGAAAAGCCTTCTGACAATCCGTCCTTCATTGTCTTCTTCAATCTTGCCATTCTTGTTTTACCAAATCTATGTGCTGGTGGATGGTCATCGGCTGAATCAGCGGATATACTGGTCTCCCTGCCTGTTCTGCCACCAGATACTCCTTCCTTTCCTTTCTTGAAATTTGTCAACTTCGAAACTCCAGCCTGATGAACTTTTACCTGCTCTTCTCCTGAGTCCATTGGTGTGCTGTTTTCATTGAGTTCCCACAAACTGCTTCTGTTTGGTTTCCTTGCGGCCGGTTCATCACCACTGTCCATCGAAAAGGATCGTTGAAACTTCTGCCGCAATGCTTCTGCATGAGAAATGGCATTTCTTCTCTTTGCCAAAAGTGGTGGACTTTCGTTCCGTTGCAGATGACCCAGCTCAGACCGTATTGGACTTGGCACTCCCGATCTCATAGAATCTGGCGGGCTTATGCTTCCCGATGACATCGAAAGACGGCGACGAGCTTCCTTAAATTCAAAGTTACAGCCACCGTCTTCCAGCCGATTCTCTAAATCCTGCTCCTCCAAATGCAATTCCCGCTCATACTGTCTCGCATATATATCCACTTCAATCTCTGTCTTCCTTACAACAGTTTTCTTCACAAAAATGTTCTTAATTTTGAACTCTGAAAAGTCCTTATAGGTTTTCTTGCATCTATCACCGAACCTCTTCACCGAACTACCACCAGCTGGTTCTCGCGTATCAAATTCATCCGGACAGTTCTCTTCCTCGAAGTTATTCGCCGTCCTGTAAGTCGATAATCCACTTTCCTGCTTATCCTTGAATCCATAATTTATATTCATTAAGGACGACACTGTTGAAATCCTGGTCGGGGTGTGATCAATAAAGGAAGAACGTCCTGGCAAGGACTGTGGCGTTATTGGTAGGCCCATGGATGGCGATTGTTGCTGTGCCAGGTCCTCACGTGAACTTTTGAAAATCTTGCGTGATTTAATTTTTGGAATTTTTATTTGCGGCAATGCTGGTAGTTTATCTGTCGAAATCCGTGGAAATCTCATCAAATATTTTTTAGTTGAAAAAAAATGGCTGACTTACTCTTTATGCTATCCACATCGATTTTCTTGTAGAAGCTCTTTAAATCCATATTTTTTTTCCCCCAGGGAATTGAATTTTCATGTATGTCTCACAAATGAAAATGAATTCCTCGATTTAAGTGTTTCCTTTGTATCTTGAAATACTTATCACGAAAAGAGTTTAAAGATTTATTAATTTATTGATTACATTTGAAATTAAAAATATTTTTTTTTTGTATCGCAGACTTGGTTGTTTACATCTAATATGCGTAGATATAAGCGCTCTTCTGAGGGGCTGAAGCTAGACGTTGTTTGGTCGAATTCATGAACCCATTACCTGGTGGCTAATTGAATTAGTGCGATGTGCATTTCTCAGGGCTTATGTGTTATGTTTAGTGTCTTCTTCTCTTTATTTTATTTTTTACTATGCATTTCTATTTTTATTCTCAACTTACTGATTGGAAATTCGTTTCTAATGGAAAATTAATTTAAAACAAGGGGCTAACATGCAGCATATTTTAGAATTGACATTTTGTAATTTTATATCAAAAGCTGCCTAGAAAGTTCAACAAATTTTATAAATATTGGTAGTAATTGTAGTTTTTTTTAAACATTTTGACTTGATATTTGTCGGTGGGTTTTCAGATTTGGATATTTCGAGCAAATCAAAACAAAGGTGAGCTTCCCCGCTCACTTCCAGAATTGAGCTGCCAAGTAGCTCACTTTCACTCTTATATATAATAAAATTGAAGCAGTTTCGGCCTTACTGCGCATCACGCGAGAACGACAAAACGAATTTGAACAATTGTTTTCTTAATTAATATGATATTTACTCGAGAAACACATAGGACACTTTTTTAAATAAATTAACTAAAACTTTGTAAATTCTCCAAAGAATTTTTTTTAGAGAAATTGCAATGAATGATGCATACAAATCGCCATCTTAGAATTTTCTGACTGTCACTATCATCTTATATTAAATTACTCCTTAAGTGAAGAATTTATCTTAAAATTGATGTGAAAGGTGAAAGTGAAAGGTATGTTACGAATGTTTAAAAAATAAAATTAATTAAAATTGCAGGGATTGGCGTGTATTTGATGACTTCTGCAGAGTTCACATGCTCTGCCTTTTTAATCAAACAAAAGTTCAATAAGGAGAATACTTCTACAATGACCCAATCAAACGCAATCTAACGCACATTAGCATACCTAGACTCTCAAGCTTAATAAAAAGCTCTGGATGATTTGACCATAGTCTGTTCAACAGTACAGTAGAGCGCAGATAGGATGTTTTGCCTTTCAGTCTGGTTGCAAATCCTTACATATTTCTGTTTCGAGTAAAAGCTCTAAACAGGGTTTCCGAGCTTTTCATTACAAATCGTCGCGTAGCAATGTCGGAGAGCAATGTGCGTAGGGTAGTACAACAAAACTTTTCCGAATTAATAGAATAACGTAATGGACTTGCAAAATTCGTAAAAATAACGACAACCCCTACACTTACACGACAGCACCTTAAGGAGCCAAGGCCTAGTGACTTATACTCTCAACCATTCCTGTGTGTGTGTTGTTAATCTGCAAGAATGGAAGGGACCTACAGTTTACCGCCGAGCCCGAACGGCTAGATGAGATGCACTTTTTCGAGACAAATTTTACTCTTGAAGGTTTTGTCAGTTCCTCGCAAGAGGCAGTTCCCCAGAATAAAAGGTGGCTATGAGCTGGATTTGAACCCAGGCTCATTCGCTTACACTTACACTACCAAATTTTGTTCTCAAAGCTATAAAACCGAAAGTTATTTGATAAAAAAACTATTTTTTCTTCAATTTACGCAAAGCTAATTAGAAGTTAGCAAACGATCATTATTCATTATTCCAATTTCATCAATGTTGAAGAAGATCGGTCATGGTGTAGTGTTCGAGTTTTTTTTCATGCACGTTAGTCAGTGGCTTAGTATCTTTTTTAGTTGAAGTTTTCTCAATTCATTGTGGTAATAACTATCACAGGCCCCACTGTTTTGAAA
This sequence comes from Platycheirus rosarum, assembly GCA_963971375.1. Classification (NCBI taxonomy): domain Eukaryota; kingdom Metazoa; phylum Arthropoda; class Insecta; order Diptera; family Syrphidae; genus Platycheirus; species Platycheirus rosarum. Next base: position 31,600,521 of record OZ020508.1, read on the forward strand.
AGCTCGCCCATAAGACTCAAGCTTAAGCTTAAGATTAATAGAGATGCCTTTAGCTTTAGTTGTATTACAATGGGCCTCAATGACCTAAGTATGAAGTGTAAGGTAGATAAAATGTTATTGTATGTTTTCATGTTCTGTTACAAAATTAATTTTCACAAATCGAATAGCATAGAGTTGTCGTCTGCCTGATTGAAATTATATTTAACATTTAGTAACCACTTTGTTTGTGTACAACATTATATTTCAAAGCAATTTTAATTTTTTTATCACTTTCGCAGTCAGCAGGTAATTTGGTGTTACTGCCTAGAAAATGCCTTCGTATTTCCTCAAGAATGGGACATCTTCCAATGAAATGTTTCTTCCCTCTCCGAAAGATTGCAGAGGCTACATAAGATCGGAAGATTGGGACAATGAGGAACATAATTAAGTTGTACACCTTCTCTCATTTAAAAAAAATGAGCACGACTGTGTCGCACGTACTTGCTCTTATGTGCCTAATTACATTGGAAGGCAAGATCTTGGACAAAAACAAATAACATTTACGTTGAAAATAACACAGTTTGAACTTGTAAAACCTATCAAAACCAAAATACTTAACGGTTTTTAGTAAAAATGAATTACGCCACCATACGTCTTAAATAACAAAGAATTTATAAAAAAAATATTTCGAAAATTGTAGTTTTTTAATTTTAGTTTTTTGAAAAAAAAAATCATTTTTAAATTTTGGTATGCAGTTTTTTAGAGTTTATTATTATACATGTGAATATAAAATTAAAAATATTTTTTTTGATTAGTTTCTAAAATATTGATTTTTCAAAAAAAAAAAAAAAAAAATCAAAAATTAATTTCAGTTAGAAAAACAAAGTTATTCAAAATTTTGATATGCAGAATTAATTTCGCTATCTGGATCTTTTTAAATAATTTTTTTTACAGAAATCCATAGAGCCGTTACCGAGAAAGCCAAAAATTAAAAAAAAAAAACGTTATATGAAAAGTCCCGTTAATATACTTTTCCCGTATACCTGGCTCTAATCAAATGATAGCCAACACCAACAAAAAAATTCTCAAAAATGTTTATCAAAATCGACTAAGGTTGAATAAGCCTTCCGAAAGCCTGCTTGACATTCCTTTATCAGTTTATTGTTTTCAATCCAATTTGACAAACGAATAAGTGTTAAGTGTGTCAATCGATTTTAAGATATTCAACATGACAAAACTTAAACCAGTTACGAATTTCAAAGTACGATTTTTAGGATATCTTTTGGACGTACGTTACGTTAATGGGGTAATTCCTTCCGTAGCTATAATTCATTCAGAATTTCGTCGCAGTCAGACCTTGTTTCTTGCAAACCATCAGGTTGATGCCTTCCTAAATCACTTTAATGGGGTGGGGTTCCATTGGTACGGAAATCAATATTGTTAAATGGATCAATAAGATTTCAGACAAACCGTGACTATGACAAGACGGAACTAAATTTCCTTTGAAAAAAAAGAAGTTCTGAGTAAATTCAAACCGGTGCGGTGGTATGCCCACCAATTTCTTGAGGAATTAAGAACATTAGTGTGGTTCACAATTCAAGGGATTAATGGCCGTTTTGAAGGAACGCACTTGCAGAGCCAGAGCTACTCATCGTAGAGCACCAAGCTCGCTGTCTATGTTAGGTCCTTGCTTTTTGTGTTTTTTTTTATTATTTTCTCTCCACTATGCAAATAATTTTCAAGACCCGTTAGAAATTACGAGGATTTCGGCTCCTATGCTAGTGAAAGTCATGATTCATGAGTCATAATAAACGCTATAAATGCGCCTTTTCAGTACTTTTACTATAAAAATTAAAAATTATGAAAATATATATACCTATACATACATTATGTACATACGATATCGTATGGCATAATCCTACTTATATTATAAATGTGAATGTTTGGACGTTTGAAAGTTTGTTCCCTAATAACGCCTCAACGGCTTAACGGATTTGGATGAAATTTCTAATGTAGATGGATAATGGATAATGATAATGTGATTGAGACATAGGCTACTTATTATCCGAAAAAAAAATCGTTTTCTGTGAAAGAAACTTAAATATGAAATACTGAGTTTCTGGAGATTTGTTTGATATACTTCTTTTCCCTAACGACAGCATGAATTTGTGAAATTTGGTAGACGAAAGAGTTACAGGAGATACAGAGATATAGAGACATAAAGATATAAACATAGAGACAATGAGACATATAGATATAGAAATATTTAAGGATTTTTTTTTATAATTAACGCGCGCACAAGGGACTATTTGTTTAAGATAGGAGGTGTCGTTTAACATTGATTTTGAATGCTTGCAGATCAAAATGGCAAGGGAAAATCCCGCCGGGTAAACTATTCCAAATTCGTGTTGTTCGGCTAAAAAAAGAATCCCTATATTTCACGGTACGTCCAAAATCGGGCACAAGGGTGAACTGATGAGCATTCCATGCGAGACGAGTATTAAGGGAGAAACTTTTAAGGGAAGGAATGCAGCTGGCTACTTCGAGTGAACATTTTTTATAAAAGAAACGATAAAATGAGGAAAGACAGGAAAGACATGAAACATTGCGTCGGTGTTCGAGAGGTGCAACTGATTCAGCGGCAGTTCTATTTCATATCAATCTTAACGCTCGATTTTGTATTCTATGAAGCAGGTGACGCAATGTTTGCGAAGCACCTGTCCAGAGGTGGGAGTAATACTCGAGCTTAGAGCGTATAAACGCTTTATAAATTTTAGCCAGATCAGAAGGGGAAAAATAATATATATAGAGATATGGAGATATAAAATATAGAAATATAATAGAGCTATTAAGATATAGAAACATCGAAATATATAGTTATAGAGGAATATCACTTCGATTAGGAAAACGGTATTCACTATCTTAACAAAAATAAATTATAATTTGACGAAAAACCTATTAAAATGCTTAATCTTAAGTCCACGCAGACTAAGTCGCGGGTAGAAACCAGTGTAATCCATAAAATAAAGTTACTGTTTTAGAAAAAAGGAAGTCATGATGAAGAACCCTAAAAAAGTTTAATCGATACATGCTATGCCTATGCGATGCCTATTTTTGAACCATGCTGTGCGTGATAGGGACATTCGTCCTACAATGTTAAACCCTAATGCGAGGAGCGGTATGTGGAATATTTTTAGCATTCTAACAAAATATGAAATACATGACAGAAAAAAGACAATAATAGATGTCTTCGGTGAAAGCTCTGCGGCTTGCGAACTGCAATTTATATAGTTTTTCCCCCGTTATAACAAAACAATATAGTATTTTGTATCCATATTACCTATGCACACGCATGACGTGCTTAGCGCAGTTATTATAAAAAGTAACTCGGTCAATGACATTAGGTCAAGGGGTGAGGGCTGAGGGCCTGGCCTTATTAACATAAAAATGTTGAATACATTATTTTAATTAACATACAAAAAACGTTTGTTAAATTTCTATTCTTGCTTCACGCGATTTGAAATCTTCGAAAATGAAAAAAGGAGAAAAGGATTGTAAGGGTGGCATCCCTATAACCCTGAGTGAATTGTATTGGCGGATCATCTAACATTTTGTTTCTTTTTTTCAAAACTTGTCTCTAATTATTTTACTTAATCGGAATGAAAGTGACGGTCAATAAGACAACAATGATGACTTAATAGCTGAACAAAAAACCATACACCCGATGTGGATGGGAGATAGAGTATAGATTACTTGAATTAGCACAGGGATGTTATAATTCACTCATTCTAATTTATTAAAAAAAAAATTAAATTAAAAATATTAATATGAGTTACAATTAGAGTTAAAATTAGAACACATTTTTTCCAATTTCATCAGAGTAACAAAATATAGTAAGAACGTTTGACATATATTTTACAAAAACATTAAGAAAAAATGTTCTATATTAAACGTAGTTTCGAATGTTCCATATAAGATAATTTTTTTTTGTACAGAATTTCATTAATAATACCTGCAAGGGACATTGACAAGCTCTATGTTTAAAAAAGCAATTTAACAAATAAGTCTGTTCCACTAACAATTTTAACTTTGAAAAGAAAAAGTAGTATGTCGCTTTTAAAATAAATAATATACACTTTCAATAGATATCATGCTAATCATCAAATTCAAATATCTTTTGTTTCTATTCAAAAGAAACAATACTTGACTTTTAATTTTTTTTTTTTTTTTGAAATATGCTTTTAACTTTTACCTTCATGGTGTACCATATACAGTTTGCTGTTGTTTCTATATGAATTGGAAAAATATTTTCCCGAAGCTTGTCAGTGGCAGTGAAAATATACAGTTTTCCAATTGTGAGTTTCACTATTCTTAATTTATTTGCTTTTTTCTTTTAGGCAGTGGTTCGCATGAATTACTATATACGTAGTCATTACAAGTTACAAGTCAAAGTTGTTAGGTCCGTTGGGAATACAAAAAAAAAATCAGACAATGACAACCATGCGCATTATGAATTACGAATTTCTCTTTGACACAATGAACAATAGGTGAACTTTTTTATAGTTTTTTTTTTTAATTTCATATGTAAAATAAATAATTATTTGTTCACTTTTCATTTCACGCTTATGAGTTGTATTGTTGTCATATTCACTATGTGAAATTGACATTTTGAATTTCGTTCTTATTTTCCCCGAGAGGTGTCTCACTATTGTGTTGATATTTTTTTTTTGTTGGTACTAAAATTGTAATTACCATTAATAGAAATAGAACTATACCTATGTATGCCATCAGCGTGACTCGTAACTGAGTGAATGTTGCATTCACTTATTTGTCGTAATAACACCATTTATGGAATTTGACCTAAAACATCTACAAATGACAGACACGGCTTACAACATCGCACCGTTTGGAAGCTTCAAATAAAAATAAAATTATTCAAGCGGCAAATGTGACTTGGATGACAGTATTTTATTTGTAGATTGAAAATAAATGGAATGCACCGACTAAATAAAGGCATTTGGGTAAAGTACAATAAAAAAAAAAACAGTCAGACTGCCGAGGCTTGAAGAATTGTCAACATTATTTATGTTTGTTTGTAGAGTTTGGGGTAACAAGTAGAAAATACTTATGGATTTTTGATTGACACTTAAAGAAGTTTTATCCCACTTGTCTAATAAGGACTGTTATTTAAATTCATTATTTAAAATATGCTTCAAAGAAAGTGGACAAAATTAAATGTTTATTAAAAAGATTTCTTGCAACTAAAGGAGTCTGCATTTTCCTTAGAAAACATTACAACTATTACTTTCTTGTCTGGAAAATAAATTCACTTAATTAAAAATAAAAAAGAGACAAATTTAACACTTGGAGGTTTTGTCAGTTCCTCGCAAGAAGCAGTACTCCGGAAAAGAAGATGGCATGAACTGGATTCGAACCCGGGTTCATTCGCTTAGAAGTCCGACACACTAAGCACTAAGCCACGGGGCACTACAATTGAAAGAACAAGTAAAAATGGGCCGTAACGCCATTGTTCTTATCAGGTGAGAGAAATTATCAAAAAGCTCAGAAGTGAAGGAAACACCTGCAAAATAATCGCGAGACAGGTTGCTTGTTCTCAAAACATTATCACAAATAAAATGGACCAGCCAGCCAGAAACCCAAAGAAACCAAGAAAAACTTCCCAAACCACTGATCGACGGATAACAAGGGTTGCTAAGACCAACCCCATTAAAACTTCAAACGAAAATGATTTGAACACATAAACAATAAGAAGAAGATTGCCAGAAAATAACCTGCCCTCTAGAAGGCCAAGGAAATACCCACTTTTAAAACTATTAAACATAGACACAGACGGAAACTCTTTGGACAGCAGCAACTTTTTTGAAGCAAAGTAAAATGGCGTAACATCTTATGCACTGACAAGTCTAAGATTAATTTATTTGGTGCGGACAGTAGCAAAAAGTTCTTAAGAAGATCAAAACTTATAAAGTTTTCACCAGAGAACGTCGAAAAGACAATCATATTTACAATTTCTAGAAGCCTTTTGATAATTTTTTAACACACACCTATTATTTTGCACACCGCTGTATATACTTTACTTATAATGAACAAATATATACTTATACATTCCCAATTTCTCTTAGCATGCTTTGCCAGTCAGCAGTAATGGAGAGAACTTGCAAGTTTTTGTTGAATACAATTGGCTTATATGAGATCGAGATGTACTTTTCTAAACAAATTTTAGCTTTTGAAAGAATTAAGAAATTCTCACAGATCGAAATTCTGGCTTCAAAATACTGTTTTTTCGAAAATTCTACTTTTAAAAGGAAAATTCTGTTTTTCATTTATCAATGTTTCATCAAAAAGAAATTGACAAAAAAGTGTATTTTATGAATACACACTTGAGCCCTATAATCTTTTCATTCATTTGTTTTTTCCTTAAGATTTAGTATTTTTTTGTTTTTTTTTATGGCATAATATAATTTTTAAATTATAGTTTTTATTAACAAAATTCTGTTAAGAAGTTTTTGTTGTTGTTTTTATGTTGCATTTTTAGTGCAGCTTGTTGTACAACTTTACCCCTATTTATTTTCAAACCAATCCAAACTCTCTTCTTTTTCTTATGTGTTCCCTTTCCTTGATCCTTTTTTCCCTCCAGCCGCAAGGCTTACTTAACATCTTACCGACCGAAATGATAATGGACGTTATGGTTTTTTTTTTGCTTTAGAGTTCAGCGACTTCAACTAAAAAAGATACTAAGCCACGGAATAACGTACATGTCTACTTGAATGTACACTCCACCATGACCTAAATCCATCAACATTTACGAAATAAAGAAATAATGAATAATGACTGCTTACTCACTTCTACGACTTATCCTGCTGTGTGAATTGAAAAAAAAAACATATTTCATCATCAGAGTTATATTTGCTCTTTGCAAACAAATACTATAGAGCTTTTCATTGGTTTTTATCACAGAGCTTTCGGTTTTGAAGCTTTTATGAACAAAATATAGCAGTGTGCGAGGGTAGGTGTCGTACAGTTAAATTTTGTTTACCTTTGGTATTTTGGTAGAAAGAAGCTATTTTCTCGAAGTTTGCAAATGCATTACGTGATTGCATTAATTCAGAAAAGTGGTGTGGTGTGGTGGTTGTAAAAAAAAAAAAGATAAATTATTCTTTTTTTTAGATCAGCAGGAAGTAAACCTACGAATTGCTCTCTGATTTGCGACAATTTATAATGAAAAGTACGCAATCCCTGTTAGAACTTTTACTGGACGAAAATATACAAGCCAATGTAACCAGAATAAGAGGCAACAGCAGAGGCAGTTGAGCAGACTATAACTATTCACGCAATTGTTGAACTCATAAGTCATAACCCTTAGTGAATCCCAAGATGATATTCTGCGTTTTCATGAATTTATTTTTCCTTACTTAAAATCATTAGCCTTCTCAACACTAGAACCAAGAATAGAAGGCCATGTTATCGCCAGTTATTTTAGTAAAGCCTTTGAAAAACTTTAACATAGTCTTTTATTAAACGGACTTGGCTTTAAACCGATCTCCTTAAAAAGGGACAGCCTACCTTTGAAATCGTTCCTACGGAGTGGGTTTCAGGAATGCAGTTTCTAGCTCATTTCTTGCTACTTTTTGGGGGTACCCCAAGGAAGTCACTTAGGTCCTCCCCTTTTCATCCTCTACCATTAATCATTAATCCATTGAATTGGTTATGAATCATTCCAGCATCTCATCATTTGCTGACGATATAAAGTTTTTCAAAACCACATCATCAGTTAATGATTCCAATCTTATTCAATTCGACCTTGATAGCTTTTCGAGTGGGTGTCGCAAAATTGCCTAGAGTTGAACGTTGACAAATGCCAATCGATAATCTTTAGACGAAAGCGCATAATAATACCTCTCGTTACTATTTTCTCTCTACTCAATCTATTTCCGATGTTGATTCCAGAGATTTTGGTCTTTTATAGTTTCCTTAGTCTACTAAATTTAATAGTTTTTTATGTTTTTTTTTTTTAATTTTTTTAAAAAATCAACTAAATGTTTCAATAAATTTTATAATTTTTTTTAATTGTAAAAAAAAAATTTTTTCCTAAAATACCTAATAATTAGAAATTAAAGAAACCAGAGCTAAATTTTTAATTTCGTAGTCTTAATTAAGAAACAAATATTGCTTATTTGTTTATTAAATTTTTATTTGTATTCCCATAAAATTTAATATAAGTTTAAAACTGTTTAAAATTATATTAATGTAAACCATTAAGTTTAATGATTTCTTCCTAATCACAATTATTTCTTGAAGCAATTTATGCGATGTAGTATTTTTAAATTCTTTAAACTTAAACCATCACCAGTATAACATCTTCGTCTTGCCATTTTAATTCTTTAAAGTGCAAAGCATTTTTAAACTAGCTCTCAAGTAAGCAAGTTTCATCCTCATAAAAAATGTATGGAGCATTCCTCGTCTGCCTTTTTTCTAGAATTACTTTGGACGTCTTTTCATCTGAGGGAGATAGAAAAAAATATGGCGTTCGTATCAACACAACACTTCCGGATCTCTTCTTTTTTATCAAACGTTGAAGTTATTATCTTTTTTATGTTTATGTAGGTACCTAAACCTATACATATTTTCTTCAATATTATCTTCGGTGTTTAACTTTTATTTTTCTCATTTTATGTATATAAAAAAAAAATGCATATACATATTTATATACGTACGAATATTAACAACTTGAGTATTTTCTTGTTCTTCTTTCTCGTCTACAGATAAACGGATCTCGACTGCACTAGGATAAGATACATATTTATAAAAAAACGCGTCAACCCTAGACGCTTTAAGAGGGGGATAGTTTTTTTCATATACAATCCCCTCAACGACAAGTGGAAGAATTCGCTCTTGGCTGAATATTTAATAGGACCAAGGAAGATATACCCCTAAACATAAAAAATGGGGCGGCCGTCATGTACGTTTGCCGTCCTTATGGTCGCGCTATTGAGCACCGCACAAGCTATGAGTAAGTGAAATTTTATATTTTTGATAATTATACATTTTTCAGCAACAAAATTTAATGAACACGCGAGTTAAACTATCCATTTGACGGTTGTTAACGTTGTTGGTATTTTTTCTATCACCGGAAACGCCACGAGGAACCGAGGTCGGAAAAAATATTTTACTTCAATACAAAAATACTACTAATTTATCACAACAAAGAACAATAGTAGTTCCCCGTGGCTAAGTAGTTCGTCGGACTCCTAAACGAAGAGTCTGGGTTCGAGTCCCGCTCATAGCCACCTTCTATTCCGTGGTACTGCCTATTGCAAGGAACTGACAAATTCTCCAAGAGTAAACATTTTTCTCGAAAAAGTGCATCTCATGTAGCCGTTCGGACTCGGCGGTAAATTTGTAGGTTTCCTTCACTATTGCAGATTAACAACACACACACAGGAATGGCTGAGTCACTAGGCCTTGGTTCCTTCATGAGCGGTCGCGCCTATACATTTTTAAAATTTTTTTTTAAGAACAATATCTTAAACTTGAATTTTGAATTCCTTGAAAAAAGCAGCTTACAAAAAATATTCTACTGTTTATAACGTTTCGCTTTAAACAATTCTTATCACAAAAATGTATGAACGGTGACGGTGTGATAGGGTATGACTAAATTAATAGTTTATCGCCCTTTCACAATTATAATTTACGGAATAGATACTGTAAATAAACATTATTCCTAAAAAAATGGCCTCACACGTGGAGCATATCGTGGATTGAAAAGGCTTAGGTTGCGAAAAATTGGCCTCCAAAGCTTGGTCAATATGCACCTCTCATAAAACAGGTGAAAAACCTTTTTAGAGCTGAGGTGAAAAATTCCAAAAAAGAAAACGCAATTTGACCGAGACCTCGGGTGTACATAGATGACGCACGATTGTCACCTCCAAACTTAACAGCGCCAGCGGTGTCAAAGTGCCTAATGAGTTGAGGGAAACTTACCTTCTACCAGTTAACAAGGGAAGGACGAAATTGCATTAGCTTCCGCTTAATCAAGCTGATGTCACACCGAATGAAGACTGTTGAACGCATTGGAAACGTATTAGAAAGCCTTCTGGCGAATCAGAATGGATGAATATCGGAATTCCTCAAGAGATTTGCATATGAGTTGGTAAACCGGATAGACAACCATTATTGATTGTCCGGAACATGGAGTTACGTGCAGATGATTATCAATGATGACAGATATAAGTCACCGAGTAGTTCCCAATCAAATGTGCACCAGGGAAGCGTTTTGTCTTGATTCCTTTGTTCTTCGTTAATATCCTTGAATTCCTGCTAGAAGGTAAAGTTGCGGACCTGAAAGTGAATCAATAACTATTTACCGACGACAGTGGTCATAAGCGAAAATCCTATATACATTCTTGCACATGGCTTATGGCTATGAGTAGATGATTTGGAAGAAAATAGACATTAATGGGACGGGACTTATGTCCTGCTTCATAGCATGTCAAGTTTCAACTCTATCGTGGAAGAAACGTAGTACGGCGTAAAAACTCTTGCTTATAACAAATGCAACGACACCTGTATTTATTTGGCCTCAGGCATGGATACATTCCAAAACCAGGAGGCCTGCCTGAGTCGAGTACATAACAGCCGTCGGTTAAAGGAAAAGAAACAGAAAAAGAATAAAGTTAATAAAAATTGCTGTGTTAACAAACGAGTTTGAATATGACAAGAATACACGATTCCGCTTTTCTTTTATAACTCTATAGTCTATATAGTACATAATTTCGTTTTTATTTTTCCTATGAAAAACATAAAAGATTGCTCTTCGCAAGTAAAAGCCGGAAAGCTTAATGAAAATGAGAATCATTTAGTTTTCAAGAGATCCTTATATACGAACAATTAATTTTAAATGGTTTTTCCTTTTATATAGGGTGAGAACTTTATAGGTATATAACTTTGAAATGGAATAAAATAAAGATGATTATTTTAAATTGACATTAAATTTACTTTATTCGACGGACAATATCTGGCATTATAATTTAAATATGATTTCTTGAATATGACCGCCACGGCTGGCTTGGACGTAGACTAATCTGGAGGTCTAATTTTTGATGAATTTTTCCAACATTTGTTGCCGTATATCGGCAATAACGCGGTGAATGTTGTCCTCCAAGTGGTCAATCGTTTCGGGCTTATAAGCGTATACGTATATACGACTTCACATATCCCCACAGAAAATAGTCAAGCGGCTATAAATCGCACGATCTTAGAGGTCAATTCACGGGTCCGTAACGTGAAACTATGCGGTTACCAAAGTTTCCTTCATTTAATCAATTGTGGCACGTGCTGTGTGACATTTTCGCCGTCTTGTTGAAACCACAGCTCCTGCACATCATGGTTGTTCAATTGATGAACGAAACAGTCAGTAATCATGTCACCATTGATTGTAATGTTCTGGCCAGCATCGTTTTTAAAAAAGTACGGACAAATAATTCCACCAACCCATAAAGCACACCAAACATTCAGTTTGTGTCGATGTAACGATTTCTCAACATACACTTGAGGATTATCATCACTCCAAATACGGCAGTTTTGTGTTATGACGTATCCATTCAACAAAAAGTGAGAAAATCGCTAATGAAAATCGGGATCAACGGCAATCTTGTTTTGGGCCTATTTACCGAATCTACGCCTTACTAGGTGATCCTGTAGCTTCATATATAAATGCCAAACTAAACTAAAAATGGCCGCCAGTTAAAATAGTGTTGCCAACTTGAAGTAATATACCTCTAAAAAACACCCTATACTATTTGTGGATAAAACAAAAAGACTAACTCCGGAAACAGTTGTTTTGTAAGCGCGATAACCACGACTCAACGTTTTGACTTGTGCATTCGGCGGTTATATTATTATTTACTTGTAATTTAACAAGATTTGTATTGTTGATTTCAAAAGAAAAAATTGTTTTTCACAAATTATAAAAAAGGCTAAAGCGACTCTGTTCAATTTATATTTTCAGTACAGACCTTATGGAAGAGAGCTTTCAAACACACTAGTACCTACTAGTGTTTGCACCTGCAAGTATTTACATCGCACTCAACTTAAGAAATTGCCACTTAAATATAAAAGAGAACCCTGAAATACATAGAAATTGTTGTAATATTTTATTTAACCCACGTACATATCACCAAGACCTGTCTGCTCCCCAGCTGTGAGGAGAGAGGAGACTGATTATCAATTTGCCTCTCGCTTATTGTGTTTATTTTAAAAAAAACACTACTGCAGAGTTACCATTCCCCAATAACGGAAATTATAATACCTTTTTCTTTGGTTCTTGTTATGAAAGTTCCAGAATTGAAGCTTTCTAAGAGCGAATGAGAGCATATTTTAAGTTTAAAGAAGAAGGTGTTGTCGCTATGTTTTTTTTACATACATCTTTTCGTTTTTATTTTTCTTAAAAAAAACGGTTAAAATAAAGATACATAATGCAATATTTGTTGGCAATTTTTTATTTACTTGCGATTATAGTTACTTTAATGCAAGTTATGCATTCGTACACAAAAATAAATTGAGATAATAATCAAACATGACATTACGATTTAGAAACGTTTTTGAGTTACTGGAAAATTATGTTTGTCTGTCTGTACGGATGTATTTTGGACTACATCCTGAACGGCTTGGTCGATCGTCTTCAAATTTATAACATACGATTATTTTGACATTCTACAGAGGGCTTATATAAATTTTGTTTAGCTCAAATATAAACGGTACCTGTCATATAACCATTAAAGCTTATTATTCTCAAAAACGGTTCCAAGGATTTGTATGAAAAAAATGTATGTACTTTTGGAGGTGTGGTTTATATATTGGTGAAAAAAATATAAGTTGGTTGGCCTAAAACGGTACCTCGGAAACTGGCTATCCGATTACAATCAAAATTGTTATTAAGGAAGATGTAGGTAGCCTTAGTAATTTTATTTTAAGATATTTCCCCCTTCTGTGGAACTCTTAAAAAAAACGCGACTACTATCTTACCTCTTGGTGGTGTGGAAAAAAATAGATTTAATTTTATTTAATTTTTTTTTAGATTTAGTTTACGGTCTACATGTTTCTGTTTTCATAAAATTTGAATAAACAATTGGTAACCATACCTACATTTGTGTGAGAATTATACAATTTATAATGCCCAGTATGGCAACCATTTAAGAGCTTTAAAATGGTGATAGCTTATTGAAATCCATAACAGTATGAGTGAAAGGCAAATATCCTATCTTCCCTGTACTGAAAATATAAATTGTGAACAGAGTATATAAGTCATTTTCTATAATTTCGTAGGTTATCGTAGATAAGTTTTCATAAATTAGGTTCTTCTTTATGAAAACTGTTTGATAATTTTCTTTCAATTATTTAAAATTTAAAAAATCTTTGGTCCCCTCGCATGGTTACACAATCTCGAGCACATCAACGGTATGAATGTTTTATAAAATGCAAACCAATCAAAAATAATTGAAGCTTGTTGACTTTCATAGCTTTATTTGGCTGACTTTGTAAAGTGTATTTGACAGACAGAGTATTGAGAGGCATCTTCAGGTCTTCACAATAGGACTTTTGAGAAGAAATTGTCAAGGTCAAAAAAAGAATTTTTGATTTGCTAACCACAAAACTTAAAAATAAATAAGTATGTCTCTTTAGATCTTTTCAACCGATATATGTGTATATTTGTTTTTTGTTAAAATGACAGCTCATACCTACCAAAATACTTGCAAACAAATTTTATCAAAATCGTTAGAGCCGTTTTCCTGAAAAAATAAACTTTTCCTTAACGGTTGGCAGGTACCGTTTTTTTAGTTCTGCGGAATGCCAAAAAAATATAATTTTGAAGTAATCACTTAAGCCATTTAGTCTCCAGATCGTTACGCATATAGGCGGACAGACAAACAGAAATTTTTTGTCACAGATTGGTGGTATGAAAATTCTATTGGCAGTTTATTTTTGCCAAACATTGTCTTTAATATCATAATCAACGCCAGTAGATTATTATAACTTAATGCATGTTTCAAGTGGTACGATTGTACGTAGTCCTTTTGACATTCTGGAAGAAATCTGTTGAACATACCTCATCATCTCTGATAATGTGGCATCGCACAAATTGAGAAGTGCGTGCTAGATGGAAAGCATCAGTATCTGTATCCAGTACACGAACATTTGCCAAGGCATCGCCGAGCTCTTCATTAAATGCAAGCAGGACATTGCGTGCCTGATGCTGTGCAAATATGTTTGAGAAGTAAGCAACCAGTCTCTGTTTAAGAGGGACGTGTTCACTTTGCGGATCTTTTTCAATATGCGAGTCGTTTCGCCATTGTCTGTTTAAATATTGAACTTTGACTAGACATTTCCTTAATTTTTCGAACGCGATTGTACAAGATCACAATTTTGGTGGTACTTCGTAAACATATGTCCTCAGGGTTCAGTTTTATCTGGAGTTCCGTATCTCCCAGTTTAAGTGAAATGTTGCAATTTCATGAAGTGGGGCATTACCAGAAGTTTCTTCGCAGAAAAATAATTTCGCTGTTTTGGCTCAGTACTCGAATGTCGTGAGACTGCATTTTCGCTTACGGTCAGCAGTTTTCTATAGGTCGTTATCTTCATCATTCACCAACTTGTCGAATAAATCCAAAGGAATCATTTCAAAATGTGTCAGTCATCAAAATATTCAATAAAAATTCACTGAAACCTTCATCAGCAAATTTTATTTAACTTAATGGTGTCTACTAGCGCCCATTTTGGAAAATGCCTGCCACTGCAGGGGTCAGTCCAAATTTGTTCATAATTAGTCTAGTCTACGTCTGTGCCAAATTTGGTGCTTTGATAAAAAAAAAAGGTTGGTTGTCTGTAAAGTCGGTTTACGTAAGATTATTTTGCCGGATAACATCATAAGAAAACATTGATGGCAGCAACACCAACATATATCCCACAAACCCTCTCGTTAAATCCACACACACACACCAATATCTACATCTACTTTCTACTTTAATAAAACTCCGCCCATTTTGTATTTCTTTTTCTTGACTTTTGACTGACTTCATTGTATTTTTCTGTCTTGGCATTTGATCCCCTTGCTTCCTTGCAAAAGGTGATACAAAACCAAAAACTAATATTTCTTCTTTTGACGTTATAATGTCTTATAAATCGATGACAGGCTACACGTACGAAATAACATGGCTCATGCTGATTAGACTCATGCTGAAAAGACTCATGCCGATAAGAATCATGCTGATAAGACTCTTTCAATCAAAATCGATCGCAAGCACCAGGCAAACATGAAAAAGAATAGGCGCAAATTCTCAAAATTATTCCACTCAAATTCAAAAAGTACAAGAAGAGAATAAGAAATACAAAAATAGGCGGAGTTTTGTTAAAGTAGAAAGTAGATGTTGATATTGGTGTGTGTGTGTGTGTGTGGGTTTAACGAGAGGGCTTGGGGTGTGAGTTAACGGCCTGTTTGTTGGTGTTGCTGCATTAATGTTTTTTTATGACGTTATCACGTAAAATTATCGTCCGTAAACCGACTCTACAGACAACCAACTCTTTTTTTATTTGAGACAACAATATTTTGAACCCGAAAGTCTTCGCTAATAAGTTTCACACACTATCCCCTACCCCATGAGGCATGCTTTGGGAAACATTTCCTCAAAAACTTTAAACAATATCTTTTCCCTCAGTTTTGTTTAAACATATCACGCAACACTGCTTTTCCTAATGAACTCATAATTAAACATTTATGACTTTCTTATTTCTTTGCAGCAAATTCACCGCCACGTATTATAAAGCAACCACCCACAGATGAACTTCTCTTCAAAGTTGCCCAACAATCAAAAGAAAGCGACAAGCCATTTATTATTGAATGCGAAGCCGAGGGACAACCTGATCCAACGTAAGTATTCCTTAATACATCTTATTTATAACTTTCATGAAATAATAACGAGCCTAATATATCATTAAGATTGAATAATTTCTGATACGCTCCTTCAAATTAAAAACATCTTCAACCACAACGACCATGGATGTGTAATTTAAGTTCCGCCTCGGGACACCACCCTTTTATTTGGTTCACAACCAACTGTTGGTTATATTGGCTCTAAAACTAAAGTGTTACATAAAAAAAAAAAAAAATTCTTCAAGAAACAAACTGGCACAATTGGAAACTTGTAGACAAGTCTATTCGTATATCTTCGAGCCAAGAAGGTCTAAAAATAAAAGTTCTATTTTCGAAGTGTGTCGATGTCGCCGTAGTTTCGTTCTCATTTTCAAGAATCTAGAGATGCCACAGCAAATTCTTTCATCAAGTTATATCGTAAAGTGGTGAACCTATTTCTTTTTTAAGTTCATAGGTGTACTTTGAAATTCCTAGTTTGATTGGCATAATAAATTAGGGCTGAGCTTATGAGAAATTGGGTTTTGATGTTTTAATTGTAAACAACTTGAGTTAAAGAGGGAAATTGTAGGAAGTTTAGGTCTCTGTGGTGAGCAATGTAAACAAAACAGAAACGGAAATGCTTAATTCGGTTTTGCGACAGCTGTCAATTAATTTTCTTTGTTTGTGTAAAATGTTCTCATTTAAATTTTTGGGGTTTCGAAACGCGAGCCGAAATCTTATTTTTTTTTGATACTGAGTAAAATGTTTTTGTTTTCTAAACATAACAAAAACATTGCAAAAACAATATATCGGTATCAGAATTCAAAACCAGTAAAGGAGAAACATGGAGACACTTGAGCGGAAATTATGTCTTTATCGGAACTTTGTTCCTTACTTTACCGAGATAGACCTGGGCATCAAACAAGTTTTACATTTGGCTTGGTTTGTGTCACTGTACAGCTTTTCATTCTATCTCCACACGGAATCAAAAGTCAGCCGAAACAATATTCTCTTAAAGACGCCCGGCCCTCTTGATGAGCGTCTTATAAAGAGATCATTTCATGGCATAAGAGAGGGCTTCGATACTCAGTTGCCTCCTTAGCCCGAAGAAGCAGCGATTGGCCAAAGTTATTCTTCTTTTTATCGTGATGTTGTTAATGATGAAGTCAAGGTTGTGTGTCTCTTATTGGTGACAGCATAAACTTGGTTTTGCCCTCATTGGTATAGCCATTTTTACTTCGTCCAGATCGAATATATCAAATGGTTCATTCTCTCTAAAACCGGAATTCTTCTTAATTCTTTTTCGTTTCGTTTTGTACACCTGATTGTCAGGTCAGGTGACTTTGTGGGCCAGCGAAAACTGAAGTTCCTGGAAATTTATTTGTTTGGGAATTTTTATTGGAGCCCCGCTATAACTGGTCTGGCTATATGTGCAGTTGCTCCATTTTGCTGTAACCAAATAGTGTTCAATGGGATACATCTTCGAAGCAGTTCTGGGTAAAAAAAACCCATTCAACATCTTTAAATAACGGTCCCCATTGACAGTTACTGTTGCACCTTGATGAAACTGCGCACCACAAACTGACTCGTCCTGGGTGCAGTTCCGTCTCATGGAGTATTTCTGGATTAGATTCACTCCGTATACGTCAATTTTGCTTGTTTACATTGCTGTTTGAATCAAAATGGGACTCATCTGGCAAAAACAAACAATTTATCAATGTGTTGTCTTCTTCGGCTATTGCAATAATTTTTCGTCAAAATTCCACGCAAACTTTGTACTTTGTACGGAAACAAGTTTAATGTTCGTCTGCTAACTCTGCTAACTCTATTTTGCTCAAATAAGTTTCGAGTCGTAACGCTGGGATTTATCAGTATTGCCGATACTACAGCTGCGATTGTATCATAAATCAGATTCGACAGACATGTTCACCAGCCTCATAATTTTCCATCTTTTCTAGCGGAGTACCGCCAAACTCGCACATAAATTCCCTTTTGAAGGAAATGACGGACTGCAAAGCTTGGTACCGCTGCACAAGTTATTACATTTTATCTCTGTAGCACGGTTCGTGCGCCACCCTGTATAATACTATACATAGAAAGCTATAAGCTGAGCAATGTGTAGAATACAATTTGTTTATAGAATGCTATTTGCGGTCTTCAGGAGCAATTTTCATAGAATGCTACCTAGTTTTCTATAAAATCTTGGCTCGTGGAGACCCCGGTTTATAGGCTTGAGCTTCGAAAATTTCATAGAAGCCCATATAAGGTGTTCTCTCCAGAGACTATTTTACTCTCTCTACTGCGAATGCTCTCTCCCATTTACTGGTATCAAAACCTTTCAAAGGGTTTGGGACGTTGAAATAAAGAAATCTCTAAAAAAAAAAAATTGTAGTGCCCCGTGGCTTAGTGGTTAGTGTGTCGGACTGCTAAGCGAAAGAACCTGGGTTCAAATCCAGCTCATAGCCACCTTTTTTTCTGGGGTACTGCCTCTTGCGAGGAACTGACAAAACCTCCAAGAGTAAAATTTGTCTCGAAAAAGTGCATCTCATGTAGCCGTTCGGACTCGGCGGTAAACTGTAGGTCCCTTCCATTCTTGCAGAGTAACAACACACACACAGGAATGGTTGAGAGTATAAGTCACTAGGCCTTGGCTCCTTAAGGAGCTGTCGCGCCAATAAATTTATTTATTTATTTATTTATTTTTAAATAATTAAAATGGCGGAAGAGATTGGTCGCTTCGGGGGTTATTTCAATTTATTAACTCCATCGTCAAAAAAATATTATTAAATGGCTTCTCTTTAAATCATTGATTTATCCAATTATATTAAACAAATAATGTTAACAAATAAAACGTTAACGGAAAACAAATTACTTACGTTTGACAGATTTGACATTTATATTCATGACAAGCTCAAGCAATACATTATTCAAATCAGCTCAGAACTAAAACAGAAAAACACCTTCAGACGAGTAGAAATATTCATCTCTCTCAGAGGAGAGCCTCTGGAAAAAACTGTCATCAGTATCACTGAAAGCAAAGAAGTTGCCAGGTTTGAAATTAAATATCTGCAAAAACTAATTTGCGTTAAAAAAGCATAACTATTCAAAATAATCATTAAGCTAAGAAACCTGCGTGAAAATATTTGGTGTGGAATTGTGGATGTTTCAAAATCAACAAGTTACTAAAAACTTTTTTCTAAAAACAGATTTTTGTGGTTTAGTATGAGAATTAATAACTTTTTAAAGCACATCCCTGCTGTATATTGAATTTTGTTTTGATATTTAATTATTCTTTAAAATCAAAATCATTACTTCAGCAGAAAGTCAGTCTTATACTAGATATGTCATCTCTTCGGTTCCATTTCAATCAAATGTCATTGCTGTCAAGTAACCCATTTTGTCCGAACAAGTTTTTGACATTTCCCCACTCAGTTGTCTCTTGTCAAGTGCAATCATTCAACATTTTTTTTACCGGAAGACCTTATATCTTTCTTTCTTCTCACATCAACCAAAAATATAGTAAATTAAAACTGATCGACCAAACGTCATTCATTAAATGAATATGTATGTGAATACACTACACATGTTTAGGTATATGTCCGAGCATTGCTCTAAGCTCGTGTCCATTTAAACAAACTTACTTAAATTCATACATTTATTTTCATTTAAATAGTTTCCTTTTCCACTCGTTATGATACAAATGAACATTTTATGAATTAAATTAGCATTCGCTAAATTGTTGTTTACGGTTTCCTGATTTCGTTGAAGACTATTTAACGTCACTTTGTAGCTTTGATACTTTTTAATCAAATTATTTACTCTCCATTCATTCATTAAAGTGCATGAATGTAATTTGATACTAAAGATAAATGACATTTCTTAAATTAACTCCCTTCAAAAAAAATTACAAAATAAATTGCTACTCAGTCGCTCCTCCTCGCCTTATCAACTGTCAATCTAAGCTTTAATAATCACTTTCATCAATGCGATGAATTTCCGGCAAAAAAAAAAGAAAATTTAAATTATAAAAAATTAAAAGTTCAAATAGATGACATTTTTACGAACACTGTAATTTAATTTATTCATTACATTCACGAAGACTTGGCACCATTGCACTCGTTCTAGGCTAGAAGGTGACGGCATGCCATTTTGTTCGATTGCATCACTTTCTATATTAATTATGTTTTATAATAAGCATAAATAAAAAAAAAAAAAACAAATTGATTGATTGATATTTTTTCTCAAGTTTATAGGGGGAGAATATATTCAGCAAAAGATTTGCGATGAATAAAAAAAAAATTATTTATTGGTTTTGATAATCTTACGCAATTGCCATTAATACACATTGAGCAATGATGACGTCCATCTATAAAAAAATCTAAATGATTTTAAAATTCATTTTAAACCGGCTCGTCGCAGATGCTCATTTAAATGGCGACAAAGAAAAGACAAACTGGCTGACTAATAAAACGGATGAACCCACATGTCAATACAAATGTTTATATTTTGTTTGCACCATAAGGTGTTTATGAAATTCGATTTGTGACAAGGATATTGAATTCCTTGGGTTTTGGGTGGAGTTTTTGGCAATTTGGAATTAAATTGAATTGAATTCCATTAAAAACAGGAAATCAGAATTATTCGTTGATTTCTGCTGCTTCCAAAGTCGAACTTACAACCCTTACACCACACCGCATCGTTCGGATAGGATTTATGAGGCTTTTTTCAAATCCGGTTATGTCATCGTACAGCGCTTGCAGATAGCTATTCTAGTTCGGTCAGCAGACCTTCTGTCAGTGGAATGTTATATCTGTATTAACAAAAAAAAAAAATTGGAAATGAATCAGAAAAACACGAAGCAGTAGAGTTCATGATGTCATAATGACATTGGAAAAATGTACAGACAAGCAGACACTATACAAGATTGTAAATGTTTTTATTATTGTAAATTTTAAATTCGTACTTGCTATCCATTCCTTCGTTTTCCTTTAAGTTTAGCCTTTTATTTAATAAATTAATAAATGATACATACTCGCTTGAGTATAAAGGCTTAACAAAATATTGAACATGAATTATTACTCAAAACCTATTTTCTTTCGCAGCATAAGAAATCGAACTTTTTCAAGGTTTTGTCAATAATTGACCAGTTTCTGAAATAGGTACATACATATGCTAAAGTCTTATGAGACCTTCAAAGAAACGCTCACAAAATTCTACTCTGTTCTTTTATGGTTTTCCGAGTTCTTTTCCAATTTCACAGCATTTGCGCTATCAAAATATAATGTGGTGTACATATGTGTTAATTCTTTCTGTCCTGACATTTCTTTAAGAAGAACGTTTTAACCCCAAAGCGCTTCCTTAGCACCATCACTGGCAGATATAATATCAGCTTCAATGATTGATAAAGAAACAGACCATTGAAGTTGAATCGCCCAAAAGAAACTCCAAACAGCTTTGATTTTTCTTCGCGAGTCACAGTTTTCATGAAATTTTGTATTTCAGCTTCATTACCATCAACATCTAAAACGGTTCCGTTGGTATTACAATAAAACAAAACTATGATTAACTGTACTATTCTTTGTTCCTGCCTTTTCCTTGAATTCCAAGAAACGTTTGTGCCAAAAAAGTAGGACTTCTTTGAAAATATATAAACGGCAAACATGTTCAGTTCCATCTTGGAATTCTTCAGGCTTCTCTAAGAATACTTCTTCCTCAAAAAATGCGACTTATATCAAAAATTGCTGACTTTTCAAAGACTTTGATGTAGCTATAGCATTGAAATGATATATACCTTTTTGCTATACAGAGCTTTTCCAAACGGGTCGAGCTTTTTTATCGAAGTTTTTTTTATTTTCTTTAAAATTCTTTAATCGGATGACCGAATGATTTAGAAATATTTAAAAAGTTGTTTGGTCTTTCCAATAGCTCCAAAGTTTGATGTTCTTTATGAGATGAAAGTTCGTCTTTCATTGTTCGTCACTATTTTTAAATTGGTCTATTCTGCGAGCATCATAAGTATTCCTTCTGTCATCCAGCTTCGGATTTTTCTGTCTCTTGTGCTTGTCGGGATTCGGAGTGTAGAGTTTTCATCACTTTCAGTTTAAACTACAGTCTTTTCCTAGTGCCCAGATTTTTTTTTCCCTGACAAATTTCATATGGAACACTGTTTCCAGTTATTGTCGACCCTCATACTTCCACAATTGTATTGTTTTCTTGGAAAAAATTAAGTAAGCCATTTAATTTCTTTTACAGTTTTGAATTTTAAGGAAACATTTTTTTTTCAAAATCGTTTGACTAGTTTTTTCAAAAAATGTTTTTTTTTGTCCTATTATTTAAAAAATTATATAATTAAAAAAAAAAGATTTATTTAAATTCGTTGTGTCGTTTTCCCGTGATGCGCGGTTAGGCCGAACCTTCTTCAAATTTATTATATAAATTATATAATATTGATAGTGATATGATAGTGATAGTGATAATGCAAGTTATGCATTCGTGCAGATTAAAAAAATTGAGATAACAATCAAACATAACATTACGATGATAGAAAAACATATTTGAGTTAGTGGCAAAATTGTCTGTCTGTCTGCCCGTCTGTCTGTCTCTACAGATGAACTTTCCAGAGAACTGGTTAACCAAATAAATTGAAATTTGGTAATCAAGAAGATGTAAGTAGCCAAAGTAATTTAACATACAAATATTTACGAATAATTTTTTATTCTATATTTTTAATATTTTTTCTAGTTTTTCTAATTTATCTATTTTTTTTTTTTTTTTGAATCAATATTTTAAAAACGAATCATTGTTTTTTTTATATTTGTTTTTAAATGTAGGTTATTTTTGTGCTTAAGTTTGCATCCCTTAATTATTTTTTTTAAGTTCCTAAATAAATACCGTTTAATTTAAAAACCGTAC
Source organism: Platycheirus rosarum (assembly GCA_963971375.1). Classification (NCBI taxonomy): domain Eukaryota; kingdom Metazoa; phylum Arthropoda; class Insecta; order Diptera; family Syrphidae; genus Platycheirus; species Platycheirus rosarum. The sequence continues at coordinate 31,623,337 of OZ020508.1, forward strand.
CTACGATTAGGAAAAAAATACCAATTTTTCACATTTTTTTAAAGAAATAAAATGGCGTTCAAATTGTTCCGCTGAGAACAAGGTATTTTACATATTTTTTTCGACCAATCGTAAGTCAGAAAATCGAATAATTTAAATTTTATTCGACGCTGCGACCAAACATAAGAGCAAGCACCTGCGAACCAGTCCTGCAATTTATTTTTTTAAGAGAAATCGGTGTTTTTGCCTATAGCGCACAACTACACCTATTACAAAAATTATCTTCACTTTCCACAACAGTCTTGTTCACCTTGTTGATGTTCAACAAATGGTTTCACAACTTCTTTTCAAAGCTTACAGCTTATTTGGAAGATAACCAGTTACTGCTACGTCATCGCTCCAATGCTGCGGTACATCAATTTTCACCAGCTGCTTTTACAGAGAACAGATGCCAGCTTTTATAAGTTACCTCTTCCAGCACTCTTTAATCCTTACCTGAATTCTTATTTCGACTTGGCCATACGCTTTCATCGCAACATTCAGTTTTCAAGACAAATTTCTTTAGCTTAAAGAATCGAGTGTTTGTCTCTATAAAACAAATTTTGTCGGTGTTAAAGCTCCGCTGTCACAATACCTTTAGTCAAGCCTTTGCCTTAAAGGAAAATATTACCAAAGCTTTAATTTTTCCGAATTTCCTTCTTTGTCTTGGTCATTCAGCACACCAATATCCCAGTTCTTTACACTCATTGCAAGCAAATTTCAACTTTTCCTCGGTCCAAATTGCTCATATTTTCCGTTTTCGTCTCTTCTCTCTTTGAAATTTCTTTTCGTTAATATCTGCAGCTTTACTCGAGATTTTATCTTGTTTATTCTCTTTCGTAGTGCCCCGTGGCTTAGTGGTTAGTGTGTCGGACTGCTAAGCGAAAGAGCCTGGGTTCAAATCCCGCTCATAGCCACCTTTTTTTCTGGGGTACTGCCTCTTGCGAGGAATTGACAAAACCTCCAAGAGTAAAATTTGTCTCGAAAAAGTGCATCTCATGTAGCCGTTCGGACTCGGCGGTAAACTGTAGGTCCCTTCCATTCTTGCAGATTAACAACACACACACAGGAATGGTTGAGAGTATAAGTCACTAGGCCTTGGCTCCTTAAGGAGCTGTCGCGCCAATAAATTTATTTATTTATTTATTCTCTTTTATCTCGATTGAACATAAGACACAACTACTCATTCTCAAATTAAGAGTTTGCTTCTCTGAAAGAATTGTTTGTATGCCATTCCACACTTATTAATCTCTTTACCTAAAGAAGACATGCACAGATGCACTGATGCGCATGAAGAGTCATGCGTCAGCTTAAAATCTGCTCAGAGAGAGTATTTTCTTTATGCGTTGTTATATCAGAAAAAGCTTTTGTAGCTTTGCAGTATACGCTCTGAAATTCCCTTGCTCATTTTTTCTCGCTTGAAAAAACTGTTTGTCTGTCAACTTATTAAGCACTTGAGTGTGGCTTCTTCAAAAACGATCACATAATTTGACCCAAATCTAAATATATACAGAATATCACATATTTAAAGACAGTAGAAAAAATAAACAAAATGGGATCCAGAAAACTCCCTTGTGGTACAACATATCAGATCAGATCTAACCTTTGTTTGAGAGCCAATTTAGACTTATTGCGATCATAAAACACTTTAATTTTCGATCCGTAGTTAGACATTGTCGTTCAACTAGTAGTTTCCTATTTATGAAATCGAAACGTCTGGAACTGTAAGAAGACTTACATTGCATGGATTTCATTACATACGGCATTCTTCTTCCAATGTCTACGAAGGAAAGAGTTTTTTTTAGTTCTTTTCCTTTTTCTCTCTTTACCACGCACAAAAATATATAAACAAAACAGTGGAAATATAAATATTCAACGAACTTGCTTCCTCTGCACCTGTTCATACAGAGAGCCTAACTCACCTACTTTTTGGAAGAGCACGTGCTTGGCATGTACCATCGCTTAATTGAAAGAACGACATAATAAAATACTCCGAGGACCAAATATGGATCGTTTAAGGTCAGGACATTGAAATTCCTTGGGCACAGACACTTGCAGTAATTATTTGTCAAATATCATCGTTTTTGGATAAATGACGTATATTTGGAACTGTATTTTTTAAGGTTTATAAGTCGAATCACGTTTGATTGGTCATCCTATTATTTTGACAATTTATTTTCAGGAAACAGGTGTTTTGTTACTTTGCTTTAATAGGAAAGTTAAAGGTGTTGTGTATTTTTGGAGGTACAACGTACTTTCAACTAAAACTACATTTTAATGGGTAGAACCTGAACCGTAGTCAATATTTATCAGCTAATTCTTGTTCAGCACACTGATCTACTTCAATTTGCTTGCACCAACCTATAGTCTCGATTTTACTCTTGTGGGCAGTACTTAATAGCAACTCCTTCGTATGTAAAAGAGATATACAGGCGAAGCAATAAATCGGACAATCTCTTTAAAAGGAAGGACATCATGAGATTAATCAAAAGATCAAGAAAGTGCAATGAAGTTCAACATATCATCTTTACTTTCAATGTTTTGTCTCTTCCAATGCTTGGGGAAGAAATTGGATCCACTACGATGTTCCCAACTACAACTAACAATTTAACTTCTATAAAAGATATTTTCAGACTGCTATAGAAACAGTAAAAGGCGTTATATATACACAAATAATTTTGGTGAACATTATGCAAGCTATTATACTGCTATAAGACTTTTGATGACAGGTGTTATAGCAGCAAATAGCTTTTTATGAAATGAATGAAAGCTTTTCTTAGCTAGCCATTTAATGATAGCTAAATGCTATTAGCGTTTTGTTTGTTATGTTTGTATAAAAAATCCTTACCCTCCAGCTCTCTACCACTAAGCCAATTCACGAAAGAGAAAAATAACATCAAACATCGACTTTATAGTTTTATAGGGATGCCTTACCAAAGTTGTTTGCAGTGATTTGTCCGTGGAGACCCCTATAGCAGCTTACATTTTTTAATTTTCAGTCAACGTCTTTGGAAGGCATTATACAGTCCATTTTGAACCTTTATCTACAAGCCTTGTATAGATCTTGTTAAACTTACTTGTAGAAGCTCTATAGCAGCAATTTTTTTTTAATGTTCAAAGTTTGAAATGTGTGGATTGCAAAAGTTTGCCTTATATAATCTCAATACAAAATATTACTTGCCAAATTAATAAAAAATTAAATAAATAGAGATTATCTTAAAATGTGGCGTATTACAAGTTTAAAGTTCAACACTTGGATACCTAAGCAACAAGGTCAAGATTTGACACTTGCCAATCTCAAGACCCGATCGTTGTCTCCTGAGTAGTTTTTTTTTTTCTAAGAACAAAACACCTTCTAGATGATTCTATACGGTTAAAGATTGAATTGTCTCCTGCTGAAGTGTTGATTAATTTAACTCGATAAAGACAAAATGGGTTAAGTGTAAAAAGCTTATGCGTCCTTCAAATTCCATTATCAAGTCACACTTCCTCCTCTCGGACTAATTGACATTTCCAAGGCTTTTCCATCGCACACTATTATTTGCTATAAAAAAAAGGATTAATCGATAAAATTCCACTTTTAACTTTCCTTTTCGTTTGTTTTCTTTCTTGCGGACATGTCTGATGGTCGTGGGTGGCATCGGCGATTGGGTGGGTTCCAGATAAGTATTTTCTGAGTCACTGTGTGTTATATACGGTCGCCTGGTTGTGCAAGTGCAAGGGTTAAAAACTCTTTACCATTTACTATTTAGTTGGTTTTTGTTTAGAGCGTTGATACATACATACATCACTTTAGTCGTATATAATGAGGGGAGCTTGGAGAGAATCTAATCGATGACATCAAATCCGAATGCCAAGAAAAGGGTGTTTAATTTGGAAATGACTGCAAAGATGAGGGTCTGAAAGATGAGTCATCAAATTTCCACTAAATTGCATTTTAACTACTTAAACTGTTAGTCATCTCTTCATTCTATCGGGTTATATGTTCCAACAAAGCAGACAAAAAAAACGATATTTTTGATTTCATGGATTGCAAGGTTTATGTTTGTCATTTAATGGATTTTAAAAGATTTAATGTGCACTTTTGGAAGCCTGAATTTAAAAGCTACTTAAGTTTGGAGAATGTTTTACGTGACTGCCTGATTCTGATAACTTTGGATCAATGAAATTTTAAAAAGCTCACTAAATAACGTAAAAAACAAACGAAAAATTAATAGTTGAAAAAACCTTGATCCATCCAATAAATCTCTTCCCACACAGAATCGGTGCTCCTAGAAATTCTTTAAAACTTAACCTTACCAATGAGTATTTATCATGATCCGTGTTGAACTGTATAATAAAAGATTTTCTCTTACCGATCTCTATACTCTATATGGACAAAAAATCCAATACATGCCTTGTTATGGGAAAGCTTTTTCAAAACCCAGTAGCGCGACTAACTTTTGCACCATACCGTATTTAAAGAAATACTTTGTAAAAAATGCTTTCCCGCCCATGGTTTGCCAATTGAAATTGAACAAAGGTGTCCAGGAGCCAATTATGAACTGTCAGTTTCTCATTTAAGTTCGCTCTTCGTTTTTAAACCTCATTACATATTCACTTTCACATACTTTCGGAGTTACCCTTGTGAATTGTCTTATCTCGCTTTTTTCTTGAGTTTCTTTTGAGGAGCTTTTAATTTTAAAGCTTAAGTGTTGTCGTAGAGTGTTTGTTTTAATGCATTTCTTTTATTGCGTTAAAAATTCGTTAAAATAACATAAATGTAACCTATTTTCTTTTAATAAATCTATTTGCGTAGATTCTTGTACCTCGCGGTCAGTTAATTGATGTTTCGTGCTTTATTTGTGATTTTCGTAACTGAAATTTGTTTTGTTTTTATGAAAGCGTTTTGGACAATATTCAATTTATAAGACGTTTATATTTTCCAAAGAAATTTGATTGTTGTGTTTCTTAATGTAATCTTTAATGGCTTCAAAATCGAAGGTGCCAACGAAAATAGTGCAATTTTGAATTTCTAATACGCCAAATCTGTAAGGGCTTTTGTTAGTAAATAATAGAAAATAAAAGAGTGCAAATGAAAGACAACACTTCCCTATATCTTTCCTGATACCTGTGACCTGACAAAGACAATTTTTTTTAAGAAAGCATAGTATATTTGTACATCACGGCTGAAGAAGTAACACAAGGTTTACTCTCATTGGTTTAATTTTGCGAGATGTTCAGTTCGTTAAGACAAGTTTCTTCTTCAACTGCCTGACAATCAAAGAGATTAAGATACAACATCTTCAACATAAGGCCGGTTTATTTATGAACTTTATGTATTGGCAACCCAGAGGTCATACATGTTTTTTGCCCATAAAGGACTTAACCTATAGAATCCGTTGCTGGTGCTGTCTTACCCTAATGACGATTTCCATTTATAAAGCATTTAAGCTTTAAAATGACGTCTAGGCCCAGTTTTCACTGGAGGACCAGCCTGTTGCATTACGTAAGAATTTAAGATGTTAAAACACCGGTAACCGATTCAACCGTTGCCGCAACGAACGCAACCGATTATATGGGTTGGACCTAGGCGCTTAAGAACAAATAACTTTAAATTATAATATTCTCTCTCTAAATTATATTGCTCTCTATAAAACTATATTTCTATCTTCGGCTCTCTTATATGGTTATAGTTTTGATGACTGTTCAGTTGACGTATGTCATAAAACAGGGATGTCAAATTCTTACAAGTAAATTATTATTTTGCTGTAAAGCTAGAAACGTTGTATATATGTTATTTTTAATTAACCTAATTTTTTATTATATTTACTTAATCTTGAATACCTTAAAATTAATTTATTTCTTTTTTAAGAAAAGAAAATAACTTTTCATTATAGTTGGTGTTCGTTTACTTCCCAAAACAAAAAAATTCAACTGTATAATATGTATAGCCAATTCCTGTTCGATAACACACAGAAGAGAGTGCTCACGAGATTAAAACATTTCGATTTCCTGCCGATTTTATCCCAAGAAATTTCTTCGAGAAGAAATGTGAGTTTTGTCAAATTTCTGAAATGAATTTCATTTTCGAACTATGAAGGAACTACGCCTGCGAAGTAGATGTCTTTTTCTTTTAAAGGATTTACTCCACTAACCCAGCCAAACACGATCGATCACCTTCTTTCTCTTCATCGGAATTTTCAAGAAGTTGATCTTCTTCACCACCGAAGCATTTCAATATTAAAAATTGAATTGATTAGGAAAATCAAATACAAAAAAATTGCGAAATTTTTTTTTTTTCTACAAAACGCGTTTGTTTACTTTTTTACAGTATTTCTCTCTGTGAGAGAACTTCATCTCTTCAAAATCTTACAATTTAACCCACAAGGCTACAACAAAAGTAAAATGATCACATTCACAACTTATTTTTCTCTCCGCGGTGGCTCTCTTCTCTGATTATAGAAATGTTGGAGGACAATGACAGTTCAGTTTGACGTATGTATGTGATTGAGACCGGGACAGGGATGTCAAATCCGTTCTATAAGCATTGAGTGTTTATTTCTTCACAGGAGAGGAAAATAACTTCAAACTTAATTTCTTGCATGTTGCTCTCTTCTTTGATGTAAACATTTTAGAGGACGACCACGATCCATGACAGTTCGGTGTGAAATATGTGATTAAAACAGGGATATCAAATCAATACAAAGAAAAGAGTGATTATTTTGCTGCAAAGCTAAAAATTATTTCATTTTTTAAATTATATAATAATGTCTTAACAATAAATAAATTAAATAATTAAACAAAAAAATAAGAATTATATATTTTTGATTTTCAATATCATTTTCTGATTAAAACTACTACTAAATTTAAAAAACTCTCATACCTATATAATTTTGTAAGAAACAAAAACAACATAGATTTAAAAAGGATTTGTCTTATTTCCAATTAATGGTTAATCAATAATGTGTTCGTTAAGGTTGATTGCCAATATACTCGTACAAATAAAATGCATGCCGATGTAAAACAATGACTAACCCTGATATTTAATTACTTTATTCTACGTACTTTATCCATGACACGAGTCTTTTGCATTCTCATACAAAAAAGTAACAACACCCTTCAGCATTAAAAAAAATGCTTGGAATACGGTGTGCTTAATGAAAATAAAACCGTAAACAGCGTTGTATGTACTTGCTTGTCTGAAGTCATTTCGAAATCCAAACAATTTTTTAATAAATATATTAAAATGGTTTTGTTTAGTATCCATTCCTCTTTTAAAATACGGAATCAAGGTTTTTGACAAACTGTCTACAAAAGAACGAGAAAAATTGTTTATTAAAATCGCAGAAGTTGTTTGCGTGAATAAAACCTATTCATTAATATTTACATGAGTTACTGTCAATTATTTAAGATTGCAGATACAGATACATATATGGTTCCTAGTTCCTCTTGTAATATATAAGATTTTTCTTTTTTCTCGGTTTTCATTTTTATTTTACAATTCAATTACATATGCCCTTATAGTTCATTACTAGGTGAAAAAGAAAAGGGAACATATAGCATCAACATGACCCCTAGTTCAAGTATAAGAAAGCCGCAGAGGTAAACCGAAAACCGCAAGAAACACTAGATATCGTATAATATTCCTTGGATTTGTCTGTATACATATGCGTACCTCTACAGCTCAATCGTAGCTACTCCATTAGAAATGTAACGCTTCTGTGGTTTATTCATGAAACAGATAAAAAAATATATTTAAATTAAATCTGTAAAATGATGCGGTCATTAAATTTAAAATCATTTTTTTAGTTTTCTCCATTTGTTGAGAAATTGAACGCAAAAATACACAATGCAAATGAGTTTGACGTCTTACTTATCAACTGTCAATGGCACAACTCGATTCACCATTCAAAGATGTTCAGTCATAAATCACTTGTCAAAGTTTACGCCCAATTTGTTATGTTACTTGTTTTATTATCGCCTAATACAAACGGAATCAGATTTTTTTGAGAAAATTTGAGACAATACATTTTTAATTACAACAATTTTACAGCATAAATGTCAAAGTTCCGATTAAATCCGTTTGCCATAATCTAAAGTAATTAAAAATGCGATGATGATCGCACATGACGGATGTCATTTTAGTGTGCGCACTCGACCGACTTTTGAATTATAAAAGCACTTTTCTAAATTAAGAAAAAATTAACTTAATTTCACGTTCCTCATCCTTTATAGTGTATGTAGGCCAACACGTGTCAGAGCAATTAAAATGAACCCAACTCTAAAATCATCATTTCAAATGCCAGCATCTTTTTTTGATCCTATCCCTTGTTGTTTTTGTTTTCGTGCGCTATCACTCCCTTGGTCCTAATAAAATAAAAGGAAGAAGGCTTTCAAGTATTTTTGCATACTTATCACGTTTTAAGGAGTAAAAAAAAACCGGAACAGGGGGAGGCCAACCTTTTTTGTTAAGTTCAGAAATGTTCCCTTTTTTACTTGTCACTCTAACTTTTATTTAGTGCTGCATAACCTGGTTGCAGGAGGAGGAACCTGATTTGTCTTCTTGTCTCAATCATTTTTTTATGCGTCACTGTTGTTATCATAAAGTGTTTTGGATAAATCCTCTATTTTGGTAACTTTAGTACTTTCAATAAATACTCTTTTAGAATTCAATTATTTTTCTTAATGTTAGTAATTAACTTCAAAATTAAATGAATATCAATCAAAGAGTAAGTGCAAAAAAAAAAAAGAAACGTGATTCGGAAGTTCACATTAATCATTGATCGTTCTAACGTACTGTGTTTACAGTGAATGCTATTTACGGCGAACTATCATTCAGTTGACTTTAGACGATTTTTATTAAGACATTTTATCGGATTTAAGAGCTGAACATAAATTTATAAAGAAAATTAGTATTTGTAGGTCAGAATACTTGTGATTTGTAACCGTATCCCGTTACATAATATTTCTGTTTCAGCACTGTGAATTCGAATGAATTTTTGTGAATTTCTGCGAGTTCTCTCTCCCAAACCGTAAACTGTACGACTGTACCTGTTCTGTACACCAACAAGAGTGAGTAAGTCCGCAAATGAATTCTCCAAATTTCTGCGTAAAGAATTTCTATGAAGAGCAAAATGAAGCAGTTCAAATGTCAAATTCATAATTTTAAAGAGCGAAACTGAAATAAAATTCGGTTTGTTTATTGCTTTAACACTTGTATAAAGAGGGAATTGACTTTTTGACTTTATGGTAATAAAGAGACATGGGGTATATTTATAGATACTTTTTTAAAGCTACTAAGCTATCACTTATACTGTGTTCTCTTCAAAATGAAATCTCGGATTTTAGGAAAGAGATTTCATGATTTCAACATTTCAAAATGATGCTTAGACCAAAATGGGTATGAAAGAGAGGACGATCTGAGATAATATGAGACGATTTTACTTCTTACTGCTTCATAATATTGTTATAATTGTTATAACAATATGAATACTAAAAAGGTTAGTCCGATTTGAAAGTTGAATTTCAAATTACATTTTATAGTTATTTCGACGAAATCTCGCATCCCAAAATCCCAAAAACGTTTATTGGAAAATGTGAGATTTCTCTTGAAATCCCTGATTCGAGCTGAAATTCGAGTTTTCGATTCGGTGGGAACCATAACAGTAGTAATAAGTGATGCTCTTTGTTTAAGTTGCAACTAACGCTACCCGGGACTTCACCCTGGCTAGGCGCGACCTAGTTATCAAAATAGCCTTAGCTACTACTTCCAAAATTAGTTATCTGCTTGTGAAACGACTCTAGCGGCATCAAGGGGTCATTAAATTAACATTGGTTACTTTTTACAACGTCAGCTATCTGCCTGTAAAACTCCCGACAAAATCGCATACATAATAAATACATTTTCAAAAAAAAAACCATTCAATCGCCTTCTAGGGGCAATTCGAATAGCCTTAATAACTCCTTACAATATCAACTATCTGCCTGTGAAAGTCCTTTCAAAATCGTTCCATAAATAAGAATTTTCGAGAAAAAAAACGAACCCATCGCCACCTAGTGGGTAATTCTTTCCTTATTTTATCGTTTCTTTTACAAAAAATGTTCACTCGAAGAAGCCAGTTGCATACCTCCCCTTAAAAGTTTCTCCCGTAATACTCGTCTCGCAAGGAATGCTCATCAGTTCACACTTGAGCCTAATTTCGGACGTACCGTGAAATATAGGGATTCTTTTTTTAGCCGAACGACACGAATTTGGAATAGTTTACCCGGCGGGATTTTCCCTTGCCATTTTGATCTACAAACATTCAAAACCAATGTTAATCGGCACCTCCTATCTCTCCCCTCCCTATCTTCGTAATGCCCGCGCAGTGTGTTCTACATTAAAAGGGAAACATAATCTCTTGTGCGCGCGTTAATTATATAAAAAAAAAATTTAAATAGTCTTAGTTACTCGATAGAACATCAGCAATTTGCCTGTGAAAGTCCGGAACAAACAGATAGAAAAACAGACAGACACAAAATTTAAAAATTATGTTTTTGTATTAAGTACTGTAAATACTTTCTTATGCATCTTGTAAAAAGCTGTTATTTTGATATTAAAAACAGACACTTAATTTTTCCTTATTTATACATATGTATAGACTAATATTTTTAAAAGGATTTGATATGAATTTTTATTTGAATTTAGTGTTTAAAAAATAATCACATTTCTTTTTAAATTTTATGATCAGCTGGGTTAAAAACTAAAAAACAGAATTTTATCAAATTCTAATAAACATCTAAGAAAATATGGTTATAAATATCCGCAGTTGGATTACAACTTCAGCTTTTATCGGTAGTGGGATGTTGTAAAGGGTGTCTACAAAATTAGAGGTTGGCAACACTATTTTAATTGGCGGCCATTTTGTCAGCTATGAAGTGATTTACTTTTACTTTGGTTTGGCATTTCAACATGAATAGACTGACGCCTGAACAATGCTTCCAAATTGTGCACATTTATTTTGAAAATCATGGTTCTATTCGAAATACGTATAGCGCACTACTTCCATTTTACGGTCAACATAATCGTCCATCGCAGCAATTAATTCGATTAACTGGAATGTTTTCGCACCAAGTTTACTCTTAATGTTTAAATGATAATACGCATCCACAGAAACGTTGTACAGTGTGTACAGAAGAAGTCATTGCTGCTGTAGAGCGTAGCGTATAGAAAGACCCGAATCAGTCTATCCGCCATCGTACAGAGGTATTGGATATGTGTCCATCCACGTTATGGAAGACTTTGCGGAAAGATCTTGGTTTGCGTGCTTAAAAAATCCAACTCGTGCAAGAATTGAAGCGACAGGATCACCTAGCATTCTAGTAAATTGGACAAAAACAAGATTGCCGTTGATCCCAATTTTCATTTGTTTGGCGATGAAGCTCACTTTTGGTTGAATGAATACGTCATTAAACAAAACTGCCGTATTTGGAGTGATGATAATCATCAAGTGTATGTGGAGAAATCGTTACATCGACAAAAACTGACTGTTTGGTGTTCTTAATGGGTTGGTGGAATAATTGGTCCGTACTTCTTTAAAATCGATGCTGGCCAGAACGTTACAGTCAATGGTGATCGCTATAGAGCCATGATTACTAACTTTTTCGTTCATCAATTGAACAACCATGATGTGCGGGAGCTGTGGTTTGAACAAGACAGCGCAACATGTCACACAGCTCGTGCCACAATTGATTTATTGCAGGAAACTTTGGTAACCGCTTAGTTTCACGTTACGGGCCCGTGAATTGGCCTCCAAGATCGTGCGATTTATAGTCGCTTGACTATTTTCTATGGGGATATGTGAAGTCGCTAGTCTACGCCGATAAACCTGAAATGATTGACCAATTGGAGGACAACATCTGCCGCGTTATTGCCGATATACGGGCACAAATGTTGGAAAAAATCATCGAAAATTGTACCTCCAGATTAGACTACGTCCGAGCCAGCCGTGGCGATCATATACTTCAAATCATATTTTTTCGAATAAAGTAAATTTCATGTCAAATTAAAAAAAATTATCTTTGTTTTATTCTACTTCAAAGTTTTATACCTTTAAAAAAACACGGCTGGTGCTACTCCTCTATTATCTACTATTCTTTCAAAGATTTCTTAGTTTCCATAAGTATGTATGTTTATTGAACGTGCCTAAATGTTATTCTATAAAAAAAAATATATTCAACAAAACATATTTAGAGAGTAAACTAACCAATGACGACTTGTGCAATAGTTTGTGACTAATACTCAAAACAAGAAATTCATTCAATTCAATATTTATTCATCATTTGATTGACTCATCCATTACGTTTTTATCTAAATAAACTGTACTTGGGCATGTTTAATTGATTGAATGCATCTTGCGTGTGCTTTATTTATGATTAGACCAGAGTATGTTTCCCATCATCATTTAGGTCAGTTTATTTATCGTAGAATATGTGTTTCTTTTCTGACATTTATTAATGTTCCCATTTTGATGAAAAAATGGAGCACACTCACCCATTAAATATTATTTCAGGTATCCTCTTATTTTTTCTATCTTAAAATAAAATTTAAATTTTAGTGGTTTAAAAAAAGAAATCTTATGAACAAAAAAATCAGTATACTATTGTAGGTGTGAATCATATTTTGGTGAAAATAATTTAAGAGGGTTGGCTAAAACCGGGACCTCCAATAGGACGGTTTTTTTCTTCGATTTTCTCGAGAATTGCTTATCAGATTTCGATCAAAACTTAAATTTAAGAAAATGTAGGTAGCCTAAGTAAGTTAGTGTTTGTATGTATTACCCTCTGCAGCCTTAACGGCTAGTCTTTTGGCATTCCTCAAAAGGGTTTTTGGAATTTTATATAACAACGATACATGTAATTTAACCGTTAAGTAAACGTTTGGGGAAAAGCATATTTTTCTCGAAAACGGCTCCAACGATTTTCATAAAAGATTTTGTGAGTATTTTGGTAGGTATTGGTTATCATTTTATCAAAAATTTAATTACCGTAAAAGTCTATTAATGGTACCTTACTATAAACGGTTTTTTTTTTAATTTTCGATTTTGTCGGTAACGTCTCATTGGATATGTATCAAATTTAGTATTTGTAAAGGTCTCTATACTCTACATGTATGGGGCGTTAATATTGAGAAGTCTGCCCATACGGAAGAGCTTCATTTATGCCATAGTCAACATGCAGAACTTCAGATCCACACAGGTGATGAGGTTTATAAATAAAGAGCATCAATTTCAGAAATATTAAATCATTATTCAAACTCCTTTGGTGAAGGGTTTACATTTTGACGAGCTGCATTCGCTGTTCAGAAGGTGCCAGATTTAAGAGGATCATTTCAAGGTAGACCCTTCGTAAGTCGTAAGTACCTACGACACGTTTCTTCGAAAAAGTATTTGCTTGGCATTTTACAGGGTTTAGAGAAATACCACCACTATTCATCGAGTAATAAAGGCTTCTCAATATCGGCTTGCAGAAGTCTGCGGTCATCGCTAGACTTAAATATAATAAAAAAAATATGTCATCGGCGAATATAAGAATGACACTTGATTGTATGTATCATATAACATAATTTATAACCAAAATAAATAGTAAAGGACCAAGGTGGCTTCCTTGAGGTACGCCAGCCATATAAAAGTCTGAAACACAATTTCTAAATTTTACCTAGTAGATCTTTGATCTATGCTTCATAAAAATATGTTTGGTTATGATCTGCATTTGTTGATAACTTGGATTTGATAATTAAATATATAGTGCAAGAGTTTTCGAAAAATCAGTTTTCTTCTTGTGGATCAATGATCAACAACATTCACATCTATCAAAATCCATTCGCAATACCGTAGAGCACTGATTGTGGTCATTTTTGATCCAATCAAAAGATGTGGCGGTCGCAGCTGGCCACCCAGTACAAGCACTTGTATGTAACGTAGAAGAACTCATTGGCCGCATCATTTTTTTGCGGTCAATATCAGAAAGTTTACCACCGAAATTAAACCATTAAAATAAGAAAAAGTAGATTTTCACTACGACATCCTTATTTTTCGATATTATTGATAGAAATGTTGCATTTTCCATAATTTTGTGAAAAACTTTATCGGTCCGTATTGAGAGAACGCCACTAGGTCGCGCAGACAAATTTTTCTATTTCAAAGTTACCAGGAAATTTCTCTTTCCTTCTTGTAAATTTTAACATGTGAAATATTTTTGTTGTTGCCAACACCATTTCAATAACCGTTAAATCTCTGCTAAAATCCGACGTTTCATTATGATAAGAAAATAGTAATAAAAGTGTTCTCTTGTAGTTTTTCCTTTAATCCCTTAAAAATGTTCTTGATGAATTGAGTTAAATTTTACAAAGTTTAACGAACCTGCAGAGTTTTTCTCCGTCTTTCTCTCTTAGTTGCTTTATTTGTTTTTTACAAATCCTATCTTTACCTTCAAAAGTAACTTTCCGTTAGAATGCATTTCTCTCGTTTCCCGTAAAAATTAAAAAATCTTTAATAAAATGCTTAAATTTACTACCATAAGTTATGAGAAAGGTATGTGGTGTCACCGTCTGGGAATTACTAATGAGATTCACTTAGCCTCGTCAGCCAACCCTACCAAAAAAATTATTAAGGCATTAAAATGTAGTTGCCTCACCTAAAGATGGAACTGGAAACACCAAGTTTGGGGGAAAAAAAACTTTTATCAAGTTAAAAGTATATATACTGTTATATATATGTACTTTGAATATACATGCTTAACTTTAAAAAAAAATTATCAAAATAAAAGAATATGTGTTTTAAATTTATTTAAAATCATTAAGTCAGTGCTCCCTTCTTGCTACACTTGTAGTCTTTACGTGATAATATTTTTTGTGACAAATATATTTTTTTTCGAGTCTTTGACCTGACTTTTTTCTAACGTACGCATAAACATCGTTGCATTTGAATATTTTTAACCCTTCAAAAATATTCGTTAAAAACCGTTACAAATACTAATTTGAAACACCAAAGACCTAAGAAATTAAATATTTCTACAATATTTAAATATGCCTTCTAACTGATGTTCATATTTAAGTCATGGCGTTATGTTGCTTTTTAAAATCTTATGGAGGCAGACAGCTCTGCTCTCGAGTTCCATGCACTCGTTAATCTACAATCAAATACAAAATTCAATTGAAATACAAAAAAAAGTGCACCACAAGGAATGTAGAGAACGGTTGAACTCGTAAACTCCAAGTATTATTCCTTGAACTTTTTCCGCAAATAATTGTTTGTGTGTTCCAACTCGCAAAGGATTTGCAATGCAAAGCAATGCAACGTTGCACATTGCAAGCTGCAATATAAAAGCAAATATTTTGATGTCGCTACATACAGGGTGCACTTTTTTTAAAGTTCAAAAAACTATTTATTTTAAGTCAACAAATGATGGAATCGTGAACAGGTGAACCGGTGGATATCAATTCTAGAAAGCAGGTTGTGTTGGTGTGGTGAATCTGGTGTGGTTTCTTATTTGGAAAAGGATTCGCTTTCAACTCGCCATTTTGTGGAAAAAGTGTCAACATTGTAATATAGAGTAAGAAGGACTTAAAAGTTACTGACTTGCAAAGACAATTGAAATAATTTTAACAACAAAACACAACAGTTGATCGAAATGACATTGCCATATGGTAGTGCTGCCAATCACTGAAGCTTATGCCCAATCCACACAGAAATAATTCCACGACTGGATCGCACGTACTTGCTCACATACTTAAAAAAAATGTCAAATCCACAACAAATAACGGTTTCTTATAAAAATGGAGTACGCCATAACACGTCTTGTATAATAGCGAATTTATAAAAAAACGTATTTCGAAAATTGTAGGACGAATTTTGATAAGATCCTGTTTTTTTATTTTTGGTTAAAAAAAAAATTTAACTTTAGTATGCACTTTTTTAGAGTTTATCAATATACATGTGATTATAAAATTTAAAATCATTTATTTAGATTAGTTTTAAAAATATTGATTTTTCAAAAAAAATTCAAAACTTAATATTAATTAGAAAAAAAAGTTATTCAAAATGTTGATATCCAGAATTAATTTGGCTCCCTAGAACTTCTCAAATATAAAATTTGACAGAAATACAAAAAGCCGTTATCGAGATATCCAAAAAATTAAAAGAAAAACTTTTTATGACTTTTTCCGTAAATTTGGTTCTGATCAAATGATAGCTAGTACCAACAAAAAAATTCTCAAAAGTTTTCATCAAAATCGTTGCAGCTGTTTTCGAGAAAAATAAGCTTTTCCTAAACGGTCATATGGGAGGTACCGTTATTTTTAGGTCTAAAAATAAAGAATCACACACACCAAATTTGAAGACAATCGCTTAAGTAGGCTGCAGCTCGTTATACATACATACTGACAGACAGACATTTTTTGCCACTAACTTTTTCAGACTTCTCTATGATCGTAATGTCACGTTTGATTGTTATCTCATTTTTTTTTATATTCGCGAATCCTTAAATACTGCTTATAATCTATAATCGCAAGTAAAAATATGTCCGAGTTGCAAAGCCCAAACCTTTGTAAAGACAAAACTGAGTTAAAAAATCAATAAGTGCCTCAAACATTCGATCAGTTACACTACACCCTGTACATTATCCACCTGCAGTTCCTTACACCTGGGACTATGGAATGTGCTGTGCTCTGCGCAGATCAGAACTTTAATAGTATTTCCCAGTGCCAGTGTTTTCCGCAACATAGAATTTTCCTGTTTTATGCATTTTAAGCACCACACCCGGCCCTGCTGCAAAGGGTCCCTCCATTTCATTCCCAATGCAAAATGTACTCAGTAAAACGAAATAAGGATCAAACAATAAAAAAAAAAAAAAAACTTACACACATACTTAAATATATATTTATTTTACAAATGTTTGTGTATGCGGCTTCCTGTTTAAATTTCTTTATTTTCAGTTGAATGACTCACTTTATAATATTTTCCTTGCCCGACTTGCCGTTGGTCACCTAGTGGGTGTAAAGTAGTTTCTTTTTGTTTTAGTCCTTTTCATCCTTATGCGGCTGTTTATAGGTGAAGCTTATTAAATTTTCAGCGTTGTTATTGTCCCTATGTCGGATACAGTAATCCAAAGGGTGTGGTGGTGGGATAAGGATATTTATAATTAATGAGACAGACTAGCACCCAGGTGTAGGTTGAAGGAACTGTTTAAATATTTTAGTGGAATTGGATAGGTTTTTATCATCGTTCCGTTCCGTCCCGTGTTTTTCTTTTTGGTGTAGTTGTAAGTTGAGTGTTGGAATTCCTCAATTGTAAATTTTTAATGATATTTCATTCTATTATAGAGTTTTTTAATTGAATGAAAGTTTTTTTATTTATTAGGAAGAACGTCAAGTAGGAGGAATATTCTACTGAAGTACTATTGAAGTTCTGCATTTATTCTTTGACATAGAAATGTAACCCTATTAACCTATTGCTACTACTAACCAACTTATGTTCATTAAAAAAAATATTCATAATTGTTTCAAACATTAATGATTTCGCAAGTTTTCAAATCTCTTATTCTATCACAGAAAAAATAAAAAGAGTATCCTTATATTGACGTTTCATTATGTCATGGTTTGTTTGGTTGTCAAAAGTGTGTAGTCTTTTAAAAGTTCAATGAACTTAAACCGAAAACGGTGTTCAAAATGAAGAACCAACAACCGAAAGGATATTGACATTAATTTTATTTTGAATCTAGGTTTAAGGAAATAACAAAAGTGCTTTTTTTTATAATTAGCCCGCACCAAAGAGGGTCTTGCTACCCTTATAATGTTGAAAAAACACAGCTGGGTGTTAGTAAAATAAGAAAGGAGGCACCAATGCACATTTATTTTAAAGTTCTGCTTTCAAATTGAAAGGAAAAAACAAGAGTCTGGCAAGGCATTCCACATTCAAGTGGTACGGTTAAAGAAAGGATTCCCGTATTGTGAATATTTCGGTTGAATCGTTTCAGGGAGGAATGCAACTGGCTAATTCGCTAGAGCATTGTTTATAGAAATATCGATAAAAGCAATAACGAAAAGCAAGAAACATTACGAGCGACTGTGCTTTAGAGATGTATTTCTGTTATTGTTCGGTTGCCTATCATTTAAAAAAAAAATTGTTTTTATTGAATGCTGTCAAAGAAATTCAAGTATGTTTTGGGAGCACCTGCCCAAAAATATGAATTATACTCGAGTTTTGGACGAATATATGCTTTATAGACTGTTGCAAGATCAAACTGTAATACATTCCAAGAACTGGGAGGTGATCAGTTTCTTCAGTGCAATGAAGTGTGTTCCTCTTCACGACAAGAGTTTTTGAATCATTAAATTCGACGCGATTTCCCCATTGGACAATGCTGTCAATTTCAGAATTTTGTGATCTTATCATACGCTGCCGTTGCTAGTTCCACATCGGAAGAACATGGATGTGAATCTGGAAACGAATATGAAAAGCTAAGTGTTTTCGTCAGCAAAACAATTATTTGGATTAGTTGTTTCACATAATAAGCGGTTGATAAATATAAGAAAAAGATTTGGAGACAAAACAGAGCCCTGGGATACATCATCATTTATTTTGTGAATATCAGACTTAAATAATTTAAACACAACTAGTATTGAGGGGTTCGAAAGGTAATTACTAATTCCTCGAAGTAAAGTTTCCAAATGCACGCTTGGTCTTGGCACCACTCTATCAAATGCTCCTAGAGAAATATCAAGTGCAATAATTTGGCTTTCACCAAAACGATGGAGAGATTAGTTCCACTTTTCGATGGATATATCATCAGATCACCAGTGGACCTGTTGCTACAAATGCCGTACTGGCGTTAATTAAGAAGCTTTCGATCTTAGAGATATTTCTCAAGTTGAAAATTGATCAGCGCTTCTTTGAGCTAGGGATGAAGAGAGTGCAATTGGTTTGATGGTTTGATAGTTTAAAGGTGAAGAAGCTTCTCATTTTTACGGACAGGCTCGACAAACAGTGGTTTCAATCCAATCGGAAAAAGTCCAGAGGATTAGGACGGATGGAGGACGCAGAGGTTTCGCTAGCGGAGAAGAACACCTCTTCAGAATAATAGCGGGGATATTATGAAGGGAAGTGGATTTGCGTGTGTTAAGATCTTTTAGAACTCTTGCAACTGAACAAGTGCAAAAAAGATTGCTATCATAAATGCATTTATAATGCCGGAAGCATTATATTTACGGCAAATTGAGCTGTTCTTGAGAACTGACAGCAAGAGTATTGTTGAAAACCAGCGTTGGAACCGATGACGCCGAAGAATTTCATATGCTCTTTAGAAATCACCAACATTTTTTACTACCTTTTGGGGAATTGCAATATTTTTTGACGAATATTTTAATGAACAAAATTCCTTTTGCGAATATGAGCATTACAGGTTTTTCTGGATTACGCTTTTCCTCGGTTGAGTTGGCTTTATAATACTGGCTTGGCCACATTCCCTAATTGTGGATACAATACGGTTAAAGTTTCCCCTAAGAAGGTTTATAATTTAAAGACAGACCAAAAGTTCTCGCGGGCTGTACGTGCCGAAAGAAAAGAGGAACGAAATGAAGCCTGAGAAGCGCATGATTGTTGTTACTGCAAAAATGAGGTTCGAAAGTTTTATCAAACGATAAAAAAAATTGTTGGGGCTAGAGAGATCGAATAGAGTGATATGGACAAAGTACAACAACAACGTCCACCCAATCGAAATATCTATGGTAAAATAAATTAAAATAAGTTTTTTGGTGTGTCAGCTCCTATGGTTAAGACCAATAAAACCCTCGGAACCTATCCAGTAGTCTAGCAGCTGCCAAAGAACTCTGTTTAGAACTTATTCGACACTCGGAAGAAGACTTGTTCACCGGAATTTTGGAGAATTGGAATTGTCTTTTCTTCTTTTCAGTTTTCCAATGATTCCACCTTCGAGCGTTTTGTTAAGTTGTATTTCTCTATTTAGCCGCACCACACGAATGTTGAATGCTTCACTCGACTGCTGTTGTCTCCCATTATGATATTCAAAACCTACTGATGTGCATTGCTGCTTAAATTTCTTTATAGACAGGTTCTAACATCGAGTACGGTCAAATCATAAATAAAATTCGTTTAAAACATAAGCTACTTGAACGCCCCTTAAATATCCTTCTCGGCTGAACCACTTTTGCTTTCTTAAGTTTTGTAAAAGTTTGGCTTAATTTTTCGGCGGTTTCTCGAAAGCATATGCAATAAAACAGTTTATTCTATAGACACGTCTCATTCCTTAAACATTGAAAACTCTTAAAACCTCCAAAAAACTAGGCAACAAAAATACTCTACAATCCTTCTATAAAAAACCCTGCACATCAAAACATACCTTAAAACCACTCGTTTCAAGATTATTTTCCTACTTCAGTTACCCACACATCGCCGTTGTTGAACACTTTCTCACAATAAAAATACACAAAAGGCCAAATCTACCAACTTTAAAGTGACTGCACGTGTTTTCTAGACGCCCGGACTAAGGTAGTCAACTTTCTACAATAAATCATCATTTAATCCGCATGTTTGACTCAAAGAGTTAGGGACAGCAATGTTTGAAACTGGGGCCTGGTTGCCCTTACCCTTGAAAAATGTCAAAATTAGGCTCGAACGAATGCTTTGTGTCTGATAGCACATTGCGAGACTCAAACCATTGTTTTGTAATTTTTTTTTCTTAAATAAGTAATTCCAAAAGTATAAATTCTGTCTGATGGTCGAGATGTTGTTAAAAGGGAGAATTGTCGCGTGTCATTTGTATACGGTGCAATAATTTCTATCCTATCCACCCCGGTTGGTTCTTTTGACTGCACGGCTTATATGGGATATATGGGTTACTTTGCACCATAAACAAGAGTATTATATGCCTCACATTAGCATCCCCTTTTAAAAAGTCATATTAAGCTGGCGTTTACTGTTTCTACGTCCGTGCGGTGCAGTGCAGTGTAGTCCATTGTTTTGCATTGAAATGCTACACCGAACGAGGGTCAGCGACGACAGCAGTGCCACCCTCGGGTATTTCTATTATCATGCAACCCATAAAATTATAAACGAAAATGAAAATAGCTTTACATTGTTAATATCACTTTGTATTGTTGGGTTTTGAAATAATAGTGTCAACTTGTGAGGTTTTGGCTGTTTGCTTACATAGCAATTATTTTCTATGTTTTTTGTTTGTTGCAAGAAATAGTGTGGTTTGGTATGGTGATAAATCCTGTGGAAGTATGAACAGGATGTCCTTTAATCTGAGATTCATTCGCTGTACACAGTATTTTCTATTGAAAAGAGTAAAGAGTGATCGTCAATGGTTTTCACATTTGTACGTTCGAAATTTTTCTAAGAATTACCCGACCTAAATGGGTTTTGAATGATGATTAATTAAACTACGCAGGCCAAAGAAAATATTCAAACTAAATGAATCAAGTCTACGCATCAAAATATGAGAACATATCGTTCGAGAAAGCAACTTCACATTAGTGCAGTCCGGCAAAAGAAGACAGCATCAAGAAGAAGAACAAGCTGTTCGGTATGAATAGATTTAGTACAGTCAGACAAGAATAATCGAATATTAATTAAAGCTAAATTCAAACTGACCTCTTCCTACCCTATGTAGAAGTATGAGTTTTAGGGTGAGTTCGCACTGACTTGCCCATTTTCTTAAATCTTGGTTCACTAAAAATTGTTCTAATGATTTGGATGAAATTTTCTGAATTTGTTTTTCTAAGGGAGAAAAATATTTAAAAAAATGTTTTTTTTATTTGCAAAATCCACCCACTGATAACCCCAATTATCAAAAATTTTGTTTTCTCTGAAACAGCTCTAATTATTTGTAATTTTTTATATTATTGGTCTATTCCTTACCGTGAAAAAGATTAAGCAACGTGGGCGAACCACTGCCACGCCTACTTTTTTGAGTCTTGTTTATTTGTTTGGTTCTTATACATACGATATATGTATACATGTCAACACCATTAATATTCGTCTTCGTTTAAACGGAAAATTGGAAGATCGTTGTAGCAGATTTTCCACCTGCAATTCTTGAAATTTGGTGGACGTTTGAGGTTATTTCAATGAACCTCTTAAATAGAAGATTCTCATCACATTATTCGTCTACTGAGTCGAAAAGGATGGTCGCCAAGCTCAGGTACACAAGGAAATGTCTTTGAACAGACCTCGAGTTGTATTGCCGAAATATTGCGAAGTTGTCATCTTAATCTATGAAACCGTTCCCAAGAAATGAAGATTTTATCAAAAAAAAGGCGTGGCAAATGGGCGGGTTTTATTAAAAACCACAATTTTTTGCTGTTATAGGAACTAAAGGCAACTTATGCATTCGTGGTGATTAAAAAAATCAAGACATAAATCAAACATGACATTACGTTAATTAGAGATAGTGAATGTGAGATAGTTGCAAAAATATTTTGGACTCCAGCCTGGGCCTGAACGGTTCGGGCAATCTTCTAGAAATTTAAAACATTCGTTAAAATGCAATTTTTTTAGCTAAAATATTGGCGGTGGCTGACTGCCATTTACCGTTAAGTAAAATCTTATTTTTTGAAAAAAAAAAATTATTTAATATTATTTTAGGTTTGGTGAAAAAAGCTAAACGGTGAGCTAAAAACGTTACCTTTATAGAACCATAGGACTTTCTCTAGAACTGATTATCCGATTACAATCAAAACTGATATTTAAAAGATGTAGAAAGCCAAAGTAATGCATTGAATTATTCCCGTGAGATCAGATCAGAGATCAGCGAAATTAAGCATCGTTGCGCGTGGTTAGTGGAAAGATGGGGGACCGTCTCGAAAACCAACTGCGTGCTGTTGACATGTGTTATGTGTTTTCTGTTTTTCCGTCCTCTCTCTATCTTCTGTTCTGTCCTGTATCAATGTCGTCTTGTGTGTTGTCTTTGTAATTGTCTGAGCCGATGGCCTCAGTAGCCAGTGCTCGTAAATGTGTCTACTTCGTAGATTTATCTACCGAGGTAGATTAAAAATGTAATGTAATGTAATGTATTTTCGAATAACTTTCTTGTATTTGTATGAGCTGCAGCCTAAACGGCCTAAGCGATTACCTTCAAATTTGATATGTGTTATTCTTTTGGTATTCCTCAGAGTGGAAATTGAAATTTTATTTTAAGGGCTAAAAATAACGGTACCTGCCATATAACCGTTAAGAAAAAGCTTAATTTTGTGGAAAACGGCTCCAATCATTTTGATGAAATTTTTAAATTTTTTTTGTAGGTACTATCTATCTATCTAGCTATCATTTGGCAAAAACCAAATCTCCCGGAGAAGTCTATTAACGGGACCTTTCATATAAGTTTTTTTTTCTAATTTTTGACCTTCTCGGTAACGGCTCTTTGGATTTCTGTCAAATTTTATATTTGAGAAGTTCTAAGCAGCCAAATTAATTCTGCATATCAAAATTTTGAATAACTTTTTTCTAATTATAATCAATAACATTTTTTTTTTTTGAAAATTCCATATTTTTCAAACTGTTCAATAAACTCTCAAAACCGGATACCAAATTTTCAAAACACAGTTTTCTTTTCAAAAAACGAAAAATTAAAAACAGGATTTTATCAAAATCGGTGCTACAATATTTGAAATATTTAAATAATATTAATACCTAAATTCGTTATTATATAACACGTATTGGTGAAAATTAACTGTTTTAAAATTATTATATTCTCTTTATTGAATCATGTACTTAATTCTTTCTTTTTCTTTATATACACACTTGAAGTATATTTTAATCACAAATACATTCATAATTCAGCTTCTATAAAAACTTATAATCATGTCATTTTGAGGTCAGTTGCAAATATCATTTAACATTGTATATTATCTTTTTTCCCAAATAATTAAAATTACATTGAATTCTACGCGATTGTTTTATTTCTCGGACATTTTATTACACGTATTATGAGGTACTCCATTTTTACTAAGTTAAGTGTTGTGGTTTTCACACTTTTTATAGGTTCAGACCGTGTTATTGTTCTACGTTAATCCCAGTCGTGCCCATTTTTTTATAAGTTTTGTTTTTAAATATGGATCGTTTATGTACTGCAGTCTGCATGCATTCTTGATTTTTTTACAATTTTTAAAAAACTTGTTTAAAAAAATAGTAGAAATAAAACAGCGCTAATTTTTTGTTCGTTAATAACTATTTTACGTACTTTTTTTTAATAATCAAAACTGACAAAAATTAAATAAAAAATACATACAAATTTCAAATGTTGTGGACGATGCATGACCGCAAATAAGAGGAAGTACGTGCGATCCAGTCGTGCAATTTATTTTATTTTGTCTCACTAACTTAAAAGAATAATTTTTGAAAATTTCAACTTAATCTTTAAAAAGGTTTCGAAGATCCACTGTCATATAAAAGTGGGCGTGACTGTGCGAATCCGCCCACAAGAAACAATGCTTCTTCCTAGGTTATAAGATCGCCATCTCAGATTTAAGTTCACTACTTATAGCAAAAACGACCTGCACACTTTCAACATACCTACCTGCTAATTAATTGCTGATTTTTGGTGTCGCCATCGATGTTAATAGTCCAAATCAGCTGTCAAACCTTTGCCACTTTAATCAAAAGACTTAAACATTCTATCAAATCAAGCTATAAATTAACAAAAAAAAAACTTACTTAATCACAAAGCCAATCCCATCCCGTCCTTATATTTCCCCCATTCGAACAGCTATTCTGCCACAACCCCCATGTTACTGACTATGCAGAACCTAATTTATTAAGCGTGAGTTCACCCTCATTCAAAATAAAGTAAAAAAAAGCTCAAAATAAAAGAAAAAAAAAATCAAGCCGATAGGAAAATGACATAAAAAAACGATAAAGAAAAGGAACTCCCCTATATGAGAGTTCTTGTTCAGTCCTACAACGCCTTAGGAATGAGGTCGGGGTGGTAGTCATGTAAAAGAACTAAATGCTCCACCCAGACCTAATTTCCTGAAAGCGGTCTTTCAACGTAACGTAAAAGTTTATATGAAGAAAATATCTGATTCAAAAAACGAAGGCTCCACTATTCTCCCACACCCCCTAACTTAAACCCTAAATAGAGTTCAAAGCAATCACAAAGAAGAAGGTTTTTTTTTTTGAGTTCAAACTCCTTTATCCAGAAAAGCCTGAAAGGGAATACCGTCCTGTGTAAACGTTTTAAGTAAATAACATATTTTCTTAGCATTTATGCTTGAAACCAAATAGCAATGTTTACTTTTTGGGGTTTTGTTTGTGTTTTGTGTTTCATTGAAAGGATATCATATAGAGCTTGCTTTCTTCTTATTTTTTGGACAATAAAGTCCCCCGAGATGACGTATTAATTTTTCTAGCTGCCCTTTTACCAAGAATCAGCGATTTTCTACGTCTCACAGACGCATATTAAAAAGATACGTGGCTGCTTTCATGAGTAAATATTTGAGATAAGAGAAGGGTAGACAACGTAAGCCATGACAATGCAATATAAGGACTAATTGCGTAGGAAAATGGACATGTATGTTATGTTAAACACAATCTGAAATTCATATAACGTGGAGTAAAGGAGTGGAAAGAAGAAGACACAAAGACAAAGACTCTCTCTGTTTTAAATAAAGTTAACGCATTTTTTATTTTCCAAAAAAACACGTATGCACCTAGGTAGGACCTTAGAATTCTGTCCTTCAGCTATAATGTTTTTCAATAACGGTGAGTAGATGTTGAGAATTTAATTCTTGGTCCGTCTTGCTGAACCACATGTCGCGTCTAGTTTCATATGGTTCAATTTAGGCTATAAGAAATTGGTTATCATTGTCTCTCAAACACTTGAACGATGCATAAGCTTAAACCACATTGGGTGTCCATTATGGGTAATCTTCGTCCTAATGAGGGCCATGAAGCAAATATGCTTTACCCTGCTTCATAATATTCGCTAACTTCGCTAGTAAACCGCACTTGCACCGGAACCACGCGAATGTATTTGCTCACTTTTGCTTAAATCGCTAAAACCGATACCTCCCATAACCGGTTTTTTTTCTTCGACTTTTTCGAAAACTGGTGATCCGATTACAATCAAAATTGATAGTCAAGAAGATGTAAGTAGCCTGAGTAATTTTGCATTAATTTTTTTTCGAAAACTTTTTTTTTGTATTTTTAATAATTTTTGAAATTTTTTTTGAGCTTGTTTGTATTCTTGAATTATTTTTTTTAATTTTTTAAAAAAAGTTGTTAAAAAAACCGTTTTATTTAAAAACGGCTCTAACGATTTTGAAAAAATCACACATTTTCACATTTTTAAACGTGCGATCCAGTCGTGCAATTTATTTTTTTTAATCAATATTTTGAAAACGCGTAAGTGAATTTTTTTCAAATTTTGTTTTTTAATGAAGATTATTTTTGTGCTAAAGTTTGCATTCTTTTATTATTTTTTTTTTATTTTTAACAAAAGTTGTTAAATAAAAACCGTTTTATTTAAAAACCGTTCCTACGATTTTGAAAAAAATCACACTGTTTCACATTTTTTATAGAAATAAAATGGCGTTTAAATTTTTCCGTTGACAAATCTTTTACCTACTTTTTCCGAACAATCAAAAGTCACAAAATCAAATAAAAACTTTGAAGTTCTCTTAACATTTTTCAAATTTTATTCAAAGCTGTGACCGCGCATAAGAGCAAGTACGATCAAGTCGTGCAATTTATTTAAAATGCTTTTTATAATCCGTTTTTTATAATCCCGCTTTTCTAAAATCCCGTTTTTTATACTATCGTTTCGTGTTTATAATCCTGCCTCTTATAGTATGGTAGGCGGCCGTAAAAACACCACCTCATCGAGTCAATAGAAAATGTTGCCATAAATAAGTGGAAAATTACAATAAATGTACAAACCACTGTTAGGACAAACTTTTTCTTGCCCCTTTGGCGGTAAAATGGCCACTTCCGGTTGCGTTTTTGGTGCTGGTTTACCTCATTGGGATCGATTTAATGAACAAATGGGGTATAAAATGAAAGCTTGCACCGTCTGCATTAATAATCTGCTTGTCGGACAAACTTAACATGAGCCAAACATGCGTCCGACTACTTTTTTCAAAAAAAAAAAAAAAAAAAAAAAAAAAATACTGTACATGTCTTCGAATTTTCTTAAGTCAATATCGAGTTTTTTTTTTAGAAACATTTATATTGAAAAAAAGCTGTCGGACGCATGTTTGGTACATGTTAAGTTCGTAAAAACAGCAGATTCTTAATGTAGACGGTCTAAGCTTTCATTTGATACCCCATTTCTCCATTGACCCGATGAGGTTAGCCAAACCGGAAGTGGCCATTTTACCGCCAAAGGGATGATGTAGGTGTTCCTACGGCCGCCTCCCGGAATATTATAATTCGGTTATTATAATCCCGCTTTGCTTTTGCTTTAAAAATCTTTTTTTCCAATAAAACAACTAGATTTGAAGCAAAAGGGGGATAATATAAAAATTTAAAACAAGTAAAATAAAAACTTTTTTTTTTATTAAATATAATAAATATTTTATTACTAGCAACCCCCCTTCCTGAGGTCACTTTCATTTTACTTAATTTACTAGAAAACTATAAATTCGCTGATGATACTAAAAACAAGCCACACATTGCCTAAGCTATTGTGGTTTTGAACAAAATAGTTAAAAAAAATCCAGACAAATCCCCACCCAATACAAATTTTGAGGAGTTAGGTATTTCACTTTCATGTTGAGGGGTTATTTCCTGGAGCCAATAGCAGCCACTTGTTTGGTGAAACTTATATTAAATGTAAGACTGATCAGTCCAAATGAGCAACCAGGTCAAAATGAGGATCAAACGTTCTAAAAAGCTATTTTCAATCAATAATTTTATTTTATTTTCAAGAAAGATTATATAAAATTTGTATAAAATTCTTCAATTTATTAAGTTTTTTATGCAAGGATTTTCCCTTATGTTTCTTAAAAATGCCTAAAGCAATTGTCTAACTCAGAAACCTTTTTTTTTTTAATTCATGTTCTATTCAAATTAAGTTCTCTAAAGGCACTTAAGAAATAGCGGTTCACAAAAGTATCTCAAACCATATCACTCAACATAATGTATCTTATATTACATTTATAAAACGACACCAAAATCTACTTAAATGAGTAAAACAACAGTCTCCTTTCCAATGGTTTCTCCAAAGAAACACCCAACAAAACCTAAACAGTAGTTTTACTAAGTGCTATACTAACACCATATGGTAAAACCACCTTTTAAAAATAATGCCTATAGGGTATGCAAAGCAATATACAAATAAGGAAAAAGTTTCCTAAAATACCCACTTACATACATCCTTGTTACACGTCGCCATCGTCGCCATAGTCGTCATCGTTGTCGTTGCCGTTGTTGATCCCTTGAAAGTCCCCGCATTGCAAAAATCTATAGACACTAGGGAATATCCATTTTAATGTCATTAGTTCAATGCTCCCATCGTTCAACGATCCATAAAATTTAAATCATTGTGCCCTTTTTATTTAGCTAGCACTAGTATCCTTGTATCCATCGGTGTAGTTGTCGGTAAATGAATTGAAATGGCGTTGAATTACCGCCATAGGCAGTCAACATCAACATCATCGTCATCATCGGCGGCCTTTGCATCATTTCGTTGGTTAGGTTGGGCGGTGTTGCATAAATAAATACCCGTATGCGGGTTGAAGTAATGAGTAATAAAACCTTGATATAAACTAGGATGCGCAACGCTGGATTTGGATTAGAAGTAGGTATTTGGGAAGTGAACTGAGGGCGATTTTCAGGTAGAGAGGATTTTCAATGAATCAAATAATTTCTATGCGAAAATTGTAACCAAAAAAAAATTCATCGGTTGGGGGTTTAATTAGTTGGTAAAGATAGTTAGGTGCTTGTACATATATGTACATAAGCTGGGTTTATACATTTTTTGAAAATATATGCCGAATGTAGTTGAGATTTATCAACTAATTGTTTAAATATCGAAATTTCTATTAAGCAGCCATGACAATTTCCATTATCACAAGATTGCTGGATTGCCAGAACAATTGTTCTTTTTTATGGCTGGTGGACAATTGACTTAATGCGGGTCATCCATCCACAAGTTTAGTACTGTCTTCTAGACAGAAAGTCGCGATAACATAATCATGGCATCGTGTTTTGTGGAATGGTGACTTGACTTCGTTATTGAAGTTTCTTTTATATCGTCTTCATACAGACTCCTCAGCAAAGGTTATGTAAATGCTATAAGATGAGGCATACGTTGTCCTATTAGTGTCGCCATGATTAATTTGACTTCTAAGCGTGTAGGCTCCCGATAAACGTATTTCGACCGGGTCGCACGTACTTGCTCTTATTTGCCTAGTCACATCGGAAAGCAGGATCCTTGACAGAAACAATAATCATTTATAAATGTAGAAAAATGACACGATTAGAACCAATAAAAAGTAATCAAAATCACAAAACTTAACGGTTTTTAGTAAAAATATTGAAAAAAAAAAATCAAAAATTAATTATAAGTAGAAAAAAATATTTATTTGAAATTTAGTATGCAGAAATATCTGACTGCTTAGATCTCTTTAAATATAACCTTTGACACAAATCCAATGAGCCGTTACGGAGATAGTCAAAAAATTTAAAAAAAAAGTTATATGAAAGGTAGGTTTTTTTTTTGCCAATACCTTAAAAAATATTTCATCAAAATCATTGCAGCCGTTTTCGAGAAAAGTAAGCTTTTCCTTAACGATTATATAGCAGGTAGTGTTATTTTTAGCCCTAAAAATAATATTCCAAAACCCCCTCTGAAGAATGCCAAACAAATCACACATTCCAAATTTGAAGTAAATGGGTCAAGCCGTTTAGGTTGCAGTTAGTTATACATACAGATGGACAGACAGACTGACTTTTGTGTATAAAGCCACCTCGATTCGAACCTATTTTTAACAGTACGTGTGATCACGTATTTTGATATTTTAAAGTTACTTTCCAGTAAGATAGCCAATTACATTTTTGCTTCTAATTTAATTAGACTCATACTTTTTTAGGAAAAAAACACAATTTTGCCATTAATCCCAACCGAGGACGTATTATTCGGCGTAAGTATCTTTTTTTGCTGCACACACGAATGGTCAATGTTTTTCCTTGCTTTGTTTTAACGTGTCATTTATTACTTGCGATTATAGGGACTATAGGGCAAGTTTAGGATACGTGAATATAAAAAAATTGAGATAACAATCAAACATGACATTACGATCATAGAGAAGCCTTAAAAAGTCATTGGCAAAAAATGTCCGTCTGTCTTTCTGTCTGTCTGTCTGTCCGGGTGTATATCGAGCTGCAGCCTAAACAGTTTAAGCGATTGCCTTCAAATTTAGTATGTATTTATCTTTTGGCATTCCTCAGAGGGGAAATTGAAATTTTATTTTTAGGGCTAAAAATAACGGTACTTGACATACGACCGTTTAGGAAAAGCTTATTTTTCTCGAAAACGGCTCCAACGATTTTGATGAAAATTTTTGAGAAATTTTTCTTGGTATTGGCTATCATTTGTTTAAAACTACATATACGGGAAAAGTCTATTAACGGGACCTTTCATAAACGGTTTTTTTAATTTTTGGCTTGCTCGGTAACGGCTCTATGGATTTCTGTCAAATCTTATATTTGAGAAGATCTAAGTAGCCAAATTAATTCTGCATATCAAAATTCTGAATAACTTTTTTTTTTCTATTAAAAATTAATTTTTTTTTTTTTTTTTTGAAAAATCAATATTTTTAAAACTAACCAAAAAATTATTTTTTAATTTAATAATCACCCGTATACTAATAAACTCTAAAAAACTACATACCAAAATTTAAAAACAAATTTTTTTTCATAAATTCTATGTTATTTAAGACGTTTGATGGCGTACCTCATTTTTGCTAAAAACCGTTAAGTATTGTCGTTTTGATAGTTTTTATAAGTTCAAACTGTGTTATTTTGAAAGTAAATGTTATTTTGTTTTGTTAAAGATCTTGCCGTCCAATGTTATTAGCCACATAAGAACAAGTACGTGCGACCCAGTCGTGCCCATTTTGTACTAAGTACTCCAAAACTATTTTACATGGCGATCGCCTCAAATGCTTCCATTTTATGTTAACTTGAACATAGTTAAGTATTAAAATCTTTAGAAATCGTTAACCGCCTCCAAATGTCAACCAAACCACCTTGATCCAGCTAACCTTAGATAAATTATAGGTATAATAGGTTTGTGCTGCTTCAATGTTGTCATAAACTGGTGTACCTACTCTTAATAATACAATACACAACCGTAATGGTTTGCCATTTCCGAAATTCGGACATTTTTCTTTGTTAGGTATCCTGGTTTCCAAAAATAATATCAATTTAGTTGCAAATGCTTTTAGCCTCAGTTATGTTTGATGAGCACATAAACCACAAAAAAACCATTCCAACCAAAATTGTGATATTAAAACAGTTTCCAATGGCTGATGTCGTCGCTTCATCGTCATCACCCGCCCGTCCATAGTTATGCGAATGCGAATGGCATGTCAACATCATTCTCGAATTTCAGCTTTTTCCCGCACAGCTGTTTGAAATGAGTCATCATCAGGAAACCCCCTTAATGGTTCTTTATTGTAAGGCATCCACAAATCCACATACATATAAAGTGGAGGGAATGTTGGAATATCATAGCTTCATGGCACAGGCACTTTGTCCATAAACGACTTTATATGCAAGACTATACGATACAATGCCTTCGAGGATTTTTAACTGCTCATGTTTACGTAGACGGGAGAACGTAAAGACATGCCGAATGCGGTACTTCTGTTGTCGACAGTGAAAACTTTTCCCTAATATTGTGTATGTTTCACGTATGAGTACCTAAACTATACAGATACAACACAACTACCTACTGCAGGAGCTCATCCTTGATATTTACCCATTAAACGATGGTAGGAAGATAGGCGTCATTGTCGTCGTCGACGTCCTACAGAGTGAATGCAAAATCAATAAAACCCCAAAGGAGCTTTTCTATTCTTTCACTCTGCCGACCGAAAACGAATTAAGTGAGTTTAGGAATACAAAGAAAACATAAAACTATAGTCTGGTTCTGGTTGAATAATAAAACTTGGATGCAGATTGACGTCAAATATTAAGTTGGATTTCATCCAATCCTGTCGACAAGAATCGAAATTGAACCTAAAACTTTCTCTCACTACGCCATATTGTTTGTCTATTGATTTTCCATTTCAATATGCAGATTTTTGTTCTTTTGGATGTAAATAGTTCTTTTCCTGCTGGTAAATTACAATCCTTGATGAGCTTGTGCCTGTTGTGTAAACAAAAGGCAGCGGGAGAGGTGAATTTATAAGTTCAAATTCAAGATTGTCTTCTCATAGGTTTTCTTATCCATTGAAAACTTTTGAAACCCCTTCCCCTGTTCTTTTGTTGGTTGTTGCTTATTCTTATAAAACTTTGTCTTAAAAAAGAAAACAATTTGAACCAAACCAATATTGTTTTCTGCAATATGTATTAATTTTTTTATTTAAATTTGCAAAAAGCAACTCATGCATTAATAAAAGCAAAATCTTGTTGGATGGTAATTTGATGAACGCCTTATATTCGTAAAGTGGGTTACACGCCTATGGAATGACTTTAAGCCTTAACGAGATATACATAAGTAAAATACATTTGCGGCCATTTTTAAATAGATAAAAAACACATCAACTTCTCTGTGAACAGAGCACAAATCCCTTACGATTTTCTGCCATTTTTTTTTCACCCTATAGGAATATTGTATTCTATTCAATTCTAGTTTGCTTCGCCTTTCAGACCCGAAAAGATCCGGAAGAAAGTGCGATCCGATTTTTACTTAGTTGATAAGCCAGTCCTTTCCTCTTACGTTGCTGGTCATTTGCTCAACCCTAAATTTGTTCCTTACCATTGACCCTGATAAATACAATATTTGTGTTTTTATCACCTTTCGACACCTTGGCGTATTTAACAGGTTACCCCTACGTAAATCGAGGACAAAACGATAAAGCCAACTACGACGTTCGCAATAATTTCATCAACTGGTTAAGAAGTTTCCTCGATAGAAGTGAGATAATTCTTCCTTGTCCTCGGTTTGAATGGCGCTCCAACCAACAAGTTCTTGCATATATCCCGATTGCTGGCCTGTGCAATCCAGTTTCTAAAGTAAATTCATGGTTGTGTAAGTGTATTCTCCGGAGTCGTCTTCCGCGCACACGAAGTCAACAATTCTCCGTAAGACTTTTCTCTCGAATGCAGTTAAGAGATCTGAGTGCCTTTTAGTAAGACTGGTAAGATCATAGTATTTATAGCAGTTTTTATGGTAAGATTTCTGGATTTGAAAAGCTTCGACAGACCATAGTATAGATCTGTTGCACTTTAACCGCCGCTCACGTATTTCTTTTTCCATATTGTTATCAAAATAACCCGCACGCTAAAATTGTTATAACGGGGTATTTTCAATGTCCATAATTTCAACTGGCTTCAGTTGAAACCAAAAAGGTTTGTCCATAAAATTGAACATAAAGCCCTAAAGTACCAGAAAAAAAGGAGTCTGATCATCGGGTTGGCGCCCGTGAAATAGTAACTAACTTTATTTAAATTGCCCTTAACTGTTGTTTTCTTTCATAAAACAAAGAGCATCAGATAAAAAAAAAATTCTTCTCTTTTTGGGGAGAAAGAAACGTTATTCCGACTGTTCAATGATAATCATTCAGAGAAAAATCGAATAAAGTTTAAAGACGTATGAAATGCTTAAAATGTATTGATAAGAAAATACAAAAATCCTACACCAACATCAAATTAGAAGAAAACATTTTTTAAATGAAGGGCATTTAAAATTTGATAATTCGTTAAAAAAAAATTCAAGATCGTCATCGGTTCCACAATTTTCCGCAAACTGCCTTCCAATCAGCAACTTAAATTCTTGAGAACGTAAAATCTTCTATTGAAGTAAAGCTACAGTACAATTTTCATATTTGGACAGCAGCACCAAAAACATCAATAGGTTTCCTAGATAAAATTCAGAACAGTTCCTTATTAGGCTGATGATATGTTTCGTTGGAACATTGTAGAAATGTCTCTTGCCTCTCATTATTTCATTGCTATTTTTTTAATCAGTGCTTTAGTGATATACATATGTAGTGCCCGGGGTTTAGTGGTTAGTGTTTCGAAGGACTGACCAAAAAGTCGCGCCAATAAATGTATTTATTTTACGCTTTACTGTAGTGATATATCCAGTTGCATTCCTCGCCTGAAATGTTTTTAGATAATACTCGCTTCGCTATGAATGCCCATCGTTATACCTTTGAAACAAACTTCGTACTTGCCGTCAAGAACTTAGATTCCTTTTTTAAGTCGTACTACACGAATGTGCAATTTCCTACCCAACTCTATTTTCCCTTCTCATTTTAATATCAAATCATTTGGGAAGGATGTTGTAGTCGGTATCTCCTACTCAAACAACTCTCTGGTTCCTTAACACTCGCACTTTTTTAAAGCTTAAGATATAAATGAATAACATTGAGTGTTTTTTAATTATATCTCTGCTAGCTTATACCCGCGACTTCGTCTGTGTGGACTTTAGCTTAAACGATTTTTATTATTTAAATCAAAACAGATTTCTTCCGAAAAAACCGTTCATTTGTTCACCATAAAACAAAACCTATTTTTCAATTCAGCGCCACATCCATATACTAATCTAAAGCACTCAAGTCCAATTTGTCAAGTGTGTTGCGATATCTTCTATCTTCTATATTGCCTCTATCTATCTCGGTTTTTTCGTCATCATAGTCACATAGTATGCTATTGCACAACCAAAAATTAGAGTAGCTACCCTATTCTTCAGATTTGTCGTTATCATTGAAATTAAGTCACCATCGCTTGGTCTCGCCTGCATTTGTAAGACTAAACTCTAATGTCAGCATAAAAATCGTCGAATGTCTTGGGGTTGCTGTTCCCTGCCCATTATGGCTCTAAGGACTTCAAATCAAAGTAATTTAGGATATCATCGACTTGATTCTCCTCCATACCATAAAAGTTCGCAAAAACTCGTCGTTCGTCAGTCGGTTCTTCTTCTGTAATGTCTCTTCTTTAACCGACAAACCTTTCGCTTATCCATCAAATTTGATTCCACAAATTTCATTCAAATCCGTCAAGTTGTTTGGGGTGTGATTGCGGAACAAACATGCAAACATACAAACATTCACATTCAGAATAATTGTACGATATCTCAATATCTCTTTTGTGAACGTGAAAACTGTGAATATGCTCTTTGTTTTTATTACGTCATTTGCCTCAAAAGCCGTCTGTTAGATAGTCGGAGCAACAAATAATTAAACTTGCTTGCCACT
Organism: Platycheirus rosarum; assembly: GCA_963971375.1. Lineage (NCBI taxonomy): Eukaryota > Metazoa > Arthropoda > Insecta > Diptera > Syrphidae > Platycheirus > Platycheirus rosarum. The sequence goes on from OZ020508.1 coordinate 31,658,762, forward strand.
TCGCTTACTCAAAGCCTCTGATTTGATTGAATTTAGTTCCAATTCACTTGAGACGATTTCTTCAAATCTATCCTTTTTCTTTTTTTTTTATTTCACAACATATTCTGTACTCTTCTTGATTGCAAATATCCGCACACAGCACAATAATTAGTCTTAATTCTTAAATAAGCGCACAAATCCCACGGAATTTAATTCAGGTCACTTTACAGTTCATTGTTCTTATATATGCTAATTCTTCCAGTAAAAGTAATACAGAAACCAGAAGTCGACCACTCCCTTTCAACGAAGACAATTAGAAACAATCTATCTGGAGCGAGCATCATGTAGACAGAATGAATCACAATTTTCATTACAATAACATAATGTCGTTTACATTAGAAGCATTTTTCTTATTTTTTTTTTTTTTTTTTTTTTTTTTTTGTCAAATCAGTCCTGAAATTATTGCCTTCGTGATGATGTTGCTGATTAATTCCTGCAACTTAAGCAATTATGAGACCTGATATAATTAAGGTGTCTAGACTAAGTGGGGACACATTTCCAACTACATACCTAATATGGCCTTTGGCAATTTTTTGATAAAAAATTAAAAAAAAAACCTTTGAGAAAAATATAATTAACTTTCGCCTGGAATCCTTAACTAGGTAAAATGTTCTTCATGAACTCAAAATACAGACTTTTCCATGCTTAAAATGTGTCAACATTAACTTTGTTTTATCCGAAGAAGGTGTCGTAAAAAAACCTCTCCATTTTCCTCAACCAGATTATATCACATGATTCATATAAACATTTTAATACTATAGTACTTTGTCTCACGTTTTGACTGTCTCTCTTTCCAGATACCGATGGATCAAGAACGGCAAAAAATTCGACTGGCAAGCCTATGACAATCGTATGCTGCAACAACCGGGTCGTGGTACGATCGTCATCACTGCACCCAAAGATGAAGACATGGGTCAGTACCAGTGTTTTGCTGAAAACGAATTCGGAATTGCAACCTCAAATTCGGTATTTGTCCGAAAAGCCGATTTGAACGCATTCAAAGACGAGCCAGCCAAAACAACCGAGGCCAACGAAGGTGAACCCTTCTCATTGCAATGTGAACCTCCAGATGGTTGGCCCAAACCCACAGTCAATTGGTTGATCCAACAATCCGACGGTGCTATCAAAAGTATTAATAACTCCCGCATGACACTAGATCCTGAAGGTACGCTATGGTTTTCTAACGTGACACGTGATGATGCTTCCGAAGATTTCTTCTACGCTTGTTCAGCAACTTCGGTGTTCCGTAGTGAATACAAAGTTGGTAATCGAGTGTTGTTGGATGTAAAGCAAACAGGAATAAGTTCATCACAAAATAAACATGAACCCGTCAAGCAGTACGTTACTCGTAAGAATGAAGTTGCATTGCGTGGCAAAAAGTTGGAAATGTATTGTATATATGGCGGGACGCCCCTCCCACAGACGGTGTGGATGAAAAACGGAGGGCCTATACCTTGGAGCGATCGAATAACGCAGGGTCATTACGGAAAGTCATTGGTTATAAGGCATGTAGCATTTGAAGATGCTGGTTCATACACCTGTGATGTATCCAATGGAGTTGGAAACGCTCAATCGTATTCGATAAATTTGAAGGTATTCGCCGTTCCATACTTTACGGTTGAGCCTGAGATTCAAAATGCTGCTGAAGACGAAACAATTGAATTCAAGTGTGAAGCTGCTGGTAATCCAGAACCAACGATTCAATGGATTCATAATGGTAAACCAATCTCCCAAGCTCCACCGAATCCTCGCAGGATTGTTCAAAATAATAGAATTATTGTACGTGATCTGGTAAAGGGTGATACTGGTAACTACGGTTGTAACGCTACTAACTCGTGGGGATATGTATACAAAGATGTCTACTTGAATGTTTTGGCTTTACCACCAGAGATTCAAGAAGCACCACGAAAGGAAGCCACTGTTGATGGAAAGAATGTAACTATGAGATGTCGTGTATTTGGTGCACCAAAACCCAAAGTTAAGTGGATGCGTAACGGTCTAGAACTAACTGGTGGACGTTATGTGATCCAACAATCCGGTGATCTGGAAATTACTCAGGTAGGATTTGGTGATGCCGGTCAATATACATGTCATGCGACCAACAAGTTCGGAAGTAAATCAGCCAATGGCAGTTTAATTGTTAAAGAGCACACTAGAATAACGCAAGAGCCCCAGAACTACGAAGTAGCCGCTGGACAATCGGCGACATTCCGTTGCAATGAAGCCCACGACGATACTCTCACACTAGATATTGAATGGTGGAAAGATGGTCAGCCTATTGACTTTGAGATTCAAGTAAGATTTGTGAAAACATCTGACAACTCTCTGACCATTTCAAAAACCATGGAACTCGATTCTGGAGAATATACTTGTGTGGCACGAACTGAGCTCGATGAAGCTACCGCTAGAGCGCATTTAATCGTCCAAGATGTGCCCAATGCTCCTAGTCTTGTTGGTATTATGTGTAAGGCCAGAGAAGCTGAAATAAATTGGAAACCTCAAGGAGACAATCGTTCTCCTATTTTGCACTATACCATTCAATACAACACGTCCTTCACACCACAGATATGGGATGCAGCTTTTGAAAAGGTTCCATCGACTGACTTCAGTTACACGATACCAATGAGCCCATGGGCTAATTATACCTTTAGAGTGATTGCATTCAATAAAATTGGACCTTCTCCTCCCTCAGAACATAGTGATTCATGTACCACACAGCCAGACGTCCCATACAAGAATCCCGACAATGTAGAAGGCCAAGGAACTGAGCCAAATAATTTAGTTATTACTTGGACGACAATGCCAGAAATTGAGCATAATGCACCAAACTTCCAATACCGTGTATCTTGGAAGCGTGATATTCCAGCCGCTAGCTGGGAAAACAAGGATATCTTTGACTGGAACCAAAACAGCCATGTTGTAAACGATCAACCCACATTTGTTAAATATCTCATTAAGGTGATTGCAATCAATCAAAATGGTGAATCTAATGTTGCTGCTGTTGAAGTGCCCGGTTATTCGGGAGAAGACAGGCCCTTAGATGCCCCAACGAATTTCTCTATGATCCAAGTTACTAGTAGCACATCAGCCATTCTAGGCTGGAATCCAGTCAGTCTTGAATCAATACGAGGTCACTTTAAGGGCTACAAAATCCAAACATGGACCGAAGATGGAGGTGAAGATTCCCTTCAAGAAATCCATGTGAAGGGTGACTCTAACCAAGCGTTAGTAACGCAGTTCAAACCAGATTCAAAGAACTTTGCCCGAGTTATGGCTTATAACTCACGTTTTAATGGCCCACCAAGTGCGGTAATCGACTTCAATACCCCAGAAGGTGTTCCATCGCCAATCGAGAATCTTGAAGCGTATCCCCTCGGCTCATCTGCTTTCTTGTTGAATTGGAGAAAACCCATGAGTCCCAATGGTAAGCTTATTGGCTATAGAATCTACTACGAAGACATCAAGGGAAGCTTTATGGGTGACCGACGCGAACGAACTCCACAAATTAATGATCCACGAATTACTAGAGCGAAATTGGCAGGTCTCAAACCAAATACAAAATATAGGATTTCAATTACTGCCACCACCAAGATAGGAGAAGGAAAAGAGTAAGATTTGTTATAACTTATGAAGATTTGTGAGATATTAATACAAAATCTTGTTTTATTTTTATCAGATATTTCATCGAGAAGAAAACCTTAGCCGGAGGTGTTTTGGAACCATCTATTCCAGATTTTACTTGGGAACAACTGCCATCTGATAATGGCTTCGCAAGATTCAAAGTCAACTGGCAACCATCAGTTGATGGTGGCCACCCAGGAACTCACTTCTTCACAAAATACAGGTAATTGAGAGCATAACACTTTGTTTTTTAACAACTCTTCTAATATATCTCCCCTCTTAGGGTCAAGGGAGAAAATGAATGGCAGCAAACTAAAGAAGAACTGATAGACGACTTCCAAATTGTTCGTGGCTTAGATCCAGAGACTGTCTATGAATTCAGAGTGGTTTCAGTAGATGGAAACTTCTTCAAAGAAAGTGCATCACAACTAATCGATACAAATGGCATCGACGGACCAATTATGGTGCCAAACGAAAATGTTGCCAATGCTGGTTGGTTCATCGGAATGATGCTGGCATTGGCCATCATCATCATTCTTTTCATTATCATCTGCATCATCCGCAGAAATCGTGGTGGAAAGTATGATGTTCATGACCGAGAACTGGCCAATGGCCGCCGTGATTATCCCGATGAAGGAGGTTTTCATGAATATTCTCAACCGTAAGTAGTCTAAATATGTTTATTCAAAAATAATGTTTTCTTTCATTCATTTGCCACCAAACAGCTTGGATAACAAGAGTGCGGGTCGACAATCAGTGAGTTCGGCGAATAAGCCAGGTGGTGTCGAAAGTGACACCGATTCAATGGCCGAGTATGGGGATGGGGATACAGGTGAGTCTTGTTAACAAGTCGATTTGTGTACTTTTTTTGTTTAAATTGTGTTTTGTCAACAATACAAAATATATATACATATATACTTTTATGTTTGGTTATGTGTTATGGAAATGAGGTCGCAAAGTTGAAAGTGCAGCCAAAAAATAACGCAGTGATTCAGGTAAATGTTACTACATCGCTTATTCAATACGCTGCAATGATTTGATTTTTCAAATTTTTTCAAAATTTGAAATGCTCTTTTTTTCATCTTTGAGATATAATTAGTGCGCCCTTAATGGCTTTTCCATTTATTCCTAATACATATACAGCGTTTGACTAACAGTGCAATAATATTGAACAATATCGAAACGTTTTTCTCCAACGTTGTATGATGTCATGGTAATGTGGTTCCTTTCTAAGTGAGAATTAAACTAGAAGAACATGAATAACAAAAATACGCTTTTATAAAAATGTATCCTAATGTGTTTTTGTGTGGTGCTTGGAATTTATATAAAATATAGGTTTTATGCGTTAATTTTTGAAAAATAATACTAACCATCACCATTCAACATTTGTGCTTTTATTTACAATTTTTCATACATCATAGTACCTTTATACAAAATCCAACCGATATAATGTCGAAGTTAAATTCGATTAAATTTGCGTGCGAACTCGCTGGGCTTTAAATTGTTGATGAAACAAGTAAATTTTTCGAGGTGTAATTTTCGCTTGTGAAGTTGAGACGGGGAAAAAATTGTAATTTCCAATGCGCTTCACAGTATCAACATTAACGACGCTGTGGATGAATCTTTTCACCGGTTATTGGCGCGACGGCTACTTAAGAAGCCAAGGCCTAGTGCCTTGTACTCTCAACCATTCCTGTGTGTACGTTGTGAATCTGCAAGAATGGAAAGGACTTACAATTTACCGCCGAGTCCGAACGGCTACATACCTTTTTTCGAGACGAAATCTACTCTTGGATGTTTTGTCAGTTCTTCGTAAGAAGCAGTACCGCGGAAAAAAGTGGTTCTGCGAGGAGTCGAAAACCCCAACCTTTCGTTTAGCAGTCCGACACACTAACCACTAAGCCACGGGGCACTAGGCTGAATATACTAACCTTAATAAAGGTATAGTACCCCGTGGCACAGTTTGGGGTTCACCATAGCCTACAACATAAAAGTCTTCTCCAGCCACATCAATCCCTGGTCGGAAATTGGTTGAGGTTTTTATTAATTTGTGTGTCAGTCTTTCTTAATTTCTTCCTTTCCCGAAGGTAAGGAAGCATCGAATGCCTATCCGCTCTATATTACCCCCAATCACTTGAGACGTTGAGCTCTTGTGCTTTAGTGCTTCTGTACAACCCTTACAATTCTGTGTATCTCCTTTTTTACTTAATGCTTCTGCCTACGAGATCAGCCAGAAAAAAAATTCTTGATTTTGTGCTCTTATAAAGTAGTAACGGTGCGTAGTTGTCATTACACTTTGATTATTATTAGCTATGTTCCTTTACTTTTTCAAGTAACTTTAAGCTTCCGAAAGTTAATTTTGTTCCCTAACAAAACAATTTCGTAAAAGATCGAGATAATAAGAGAGTTAAATACCTATCCTCAAGTGGGAGAGTTATTTCTTTGGGCACTTTGCAATTTTTTTTTTATTGAAAGCTAGCCAGTTCACATTTCTGGAGATTTCAGAGCGCTCAAGCAATTTCTTCAGTCAGTTTTGATGGAGCTGTCCCAGCAAATGCCTGTACTGTACGTACTTATTTCTTTTCTTTTAACAGGGTTTTCTTTAACAACCCAAAATTGAGCAAGCGAATCCAAAAATATTAGAATTCATCTTTTTACAACAAAGCTGAGATTTTTTTTTCTGAGAAATAAGAGTTTTTATTTCCTTCTATTAAATTCGGCTAAACATCAACAAATTTAAGAAAATGGACCAACTTAAAGGTACATTAAGCATTGAATCTTCACCAAAGACCTTCCAACGAATGTAAAGGAACAAATAACTATTTAAAATCATTTTAATGCAATCTCGATATCGATTTTACATTTGACGTAAAATTTTGGTTAAAAGTGTTCGGTTTAGTTTAGGTAATAAAGCTAGTATTAGACGGTATTTGTAATGTGTTATTGCACTGACCCTCTGACGTCACTATGACGTAGTTATCTGTGCTAAAAGTGACGTCGTGTGATAGTCATTGTTTTGCAATGTCATTGCGCTGACCACAACAATGATAGGCCTGCTGACAATCATGTTTGACCGTTTGATAGCTCGTTCATTGTTGATGGGACACGTTGACACGTAGCCTGTCACTGCAATGACTGTGTCCCAAAGCTAGCACGGAAGGAATTTCTGCCATGTCATTACTGTCATTGTTGGGCGTTCCTGTAGTGTCCCGTGGCTTAATGGTTAGTGTGTCGTAATGCTAAGCGAATGAGCTGGGTTCGAATCGAGCTCATAGCCACCTTCTTTTCCGGGCATCTTGCGAGGAACTGACAAAACCTCCAAGAGTAAAATTTGTCTCGAAAAAAGTGCATCTCATGTCCCTTCCATTCTTGCAGATTAACAACACACACACAGAGGAATTTTTGCAATACTATCGAGCGTGACACACACTTGTGTAGTATACGTTGACAGTCAAAACATCAAATAACTTCAGTTCTACAAAAATCAGTAAAGAAGAATGGCGCTGCCGTCGTTAAAAAGATTCGTATGCTACGATGAAAACCCAAGTATCAATACCATTCTAATAAGATGTTGCTTGCGTGGTGTTACCACGGTTTTCCCTGACATATAGGTGGCTTACACGAATACCATGGTATCGAAACCAGCAGTGTGTCATAGGTATAAACAATCTTAAAAACCTTGCAAGGCACGGACTAAAAATAAGAACTTTTAAAATTGAAAACAATAAATAACAAACAAAAAGAATCAATATGTAGCAAATAAGAGCAAATGTAGGATGTTTTGAAATAAATATATTTTTCAGTTATCAGCTATGGGTCTACGACCCATTGTAAATTCTCTTTATTCGTTTGTAAGCATTACAAATTCCATTTTAATTGTTAAAACACCACCAAAAAATAGTGACTTTGATCAACGACCGTTTATAAAAGAACGCACCATAGATGAGGACAAGAAGGTTTGTTGTCAAAACCCAAACCAAGCTGGTGCAGATTTTCTAATATATTTTGACCTAGTTTACATTATTCTTTTTCTCGTATTTTTCTCCTCCTTTCTCAGACACGTACGTTAATGTACACTGGGCCTAATTATCCTGAAAATGTCTATTCCTTTCATAAAAACTGTGCTCTTTTATTACAAACAAATTTGCAAAATTAACACAAAATCAAGACAAAAATACCTATCCAATACCACTTTTAAGCTTTTAAAGCAAGAAGGTCTGCAACCCCGAACGTAAGTAATATAGCTGGCGATAACAATGAAAATCAAAACAGAATATTAAAAAAAGCTCAAGTACCAAAAACGTAAGGAAAACCAAGTCACAATGACTCAATTAATTAACGCCGTTTGATCGGCATTCCTAAAAATGACTACTGTTATTGCAGTTTCAGCTCACCGTCAACAATCAGCTGTTTCAGAGTTGTCACGTCGTGTGATAGTCATTGCCCCGACACACTGACGGTCATTATATTTTGGGACAACAATGATATGCTTGAGTCATTCGTGTGATAGTCACCTAGTGACACGATGACCTTTATAAGAGTGCAGTGACGGTGGTAGGACCTCTTTTACTGTGACGTCAGAAGGTCACTGCAATGACACATTACAAGGATTGTCAAATACCAGCTTAAGAGTTTGTTTTATGTAGAAAAAGTAACAATTTGTGCGGTTTTCAATTGCAATACAAATAATAGTAAGAAACAAAAAAAAGATAAATAAATCGGGTGCAGTGAGAATTTTTAGATTTTTCTGCCATGGTCTCGAAAAACTCGTTGGTCGGTGGCTATCTAAAACACAGTTTAAGTATAAAAAACCGGTTTATAGAGACGTAGATGAACGTCGTAAGTGAACTCATGCAAAGCTTACGACGCGACACTAATCTTAAGTGTTGTTTTTTTGATTTTGTGTCTTTTCTATTATTTATTAGATATAAGAAGATCCCATGTTATCCATCCTTGAATGGAGATGGATTTTGAATGATCAAAACTAATAGTGATCTTCTCATAAGCCAAGATGTTCACACATGTCACATTTTGTGACGGTATTTTTTGTATGACTGTAATATGTTCATTTAACCTTATCTATTTAACATGAATAACTTCCGCGAAAATATAAACTTAAAGGGCCAGTCATTGAAACAAATCACTGGAATTTTTGTGCCATCTTTGTCTTTGGAAAAATTTTCCTAACGAACAATTTTTTCGGATACAATTATGTCATTGGAACTGAACCAAATTGGTATTCAAATCAGTGGAACGAGTTGTTCCATTTTCTGTTAGAAAACCATTAGCTGTCACGAAAAATTAATTTATTGATTAGCTTTGTTCAACAATACCTAAAACAGACTATTTTGAACTTTTTTGCACAAATGTTCGTTAACACACATTTTTGAGGGTTTTCGTGAGAAGAGAGAGATTGTGAGAGAGCAAAACATTTACCCTTAAAGCGGGGTTCACATTGGACAATACAGAGGCCAAGACAATGAGACAAGACAATCATTGTTCCATGTAAAGAATTGTTTCCAAGACAAAACAATTGCCATTATATTGTCCTCAGAGATAGCTCGGCAGGCTAGCATCATCATCCGACCCCGTTCTAGAAGTTCAGACAAGACAATTGAGTATTGTCCCATTGTCTTGTCTGCGTGTGAACGCTCCTTAACTCCCTATTTTAAACCAAAGAAAGAGAAATGTGAGTTCTGTCAAACTCAAAATTACATTTGAAATTTGACGTTTCGTGAAGTCTTCGTATTTGAAGAATTTTAAATTAATTACATACATATGTACATACATATGTACATATTTCAAAGTTAAATCCAAAATAAATAATATAATGGCCTAATAAAATGGTTTTCTATCACAATTCTTATTTCATCTGCACTTAATTGATCCATTTCGTTTAGTTAATTTTTTTAATTTGTTGGCGTTTAAAAAGTTTCCCTATTTTGACACACAAGGCGTTCTTGTACTTTTGAGCGAATATATTATTTTCTGAGAGCTTTCTTGACAGCTTTCCTAAAACAACCCAAAAAGTAGACGAATATTTGGCTTCGGATGAGGTTGTAGCATATAATACATACATATGTACATCGTACAACTCACGATGGAATCATACAATACTTCCAATAGAATTTGTGAAACAGAAAATTTATTGTAATGTATGATAATTGATTTGTTGTATGATGTATGATGTATATGTGGTCATGTGGTGTATGGTCTATGAAATAGGCCGCTGGTTGTTCCGTAACTAACACTAAATAGTGGAGACGAGAACATTTACCAATATTTTACCAGTATTTAATACATTTTTGTTGTTTGTTCTTATTCTATATCCACATCAATTGACGATTTCAGCGCCACTCATTGCGACTTCATTCGCAATTAAAAAATGAGTCTTCATGATAGTACTATAGGCAGTGTATATACAAAACTCTATCTCAAAAGTGACTGAGGCAACTTCTTGAGCACTCCGAAATCTCAAGAATCAAGAAATGTGAACTGGCAAATTTTTAATAAAAAATATTTCTGCAATTTGGTTTTTTTCTTGTCGAAAAAAAGTATTCTATCATTTGCCATTGATTGGTACATATGTAAAATATTTACAATACAATATGTAAAAAATCGGTTTAAAGTTTTTCAATTATGCATTTCAATAATACCTACATATAAGTGTCCCCAAAATCTGATATTTCCGAATTTTTAGAACGAATATTAACAAAATAATAACAAGTATTATTTGGGTGCGTTAAACCAAGTTAAGGTAACTTGGATGGACCACATAATTAACTAAAACTCCCTTTTTAGCGCGGTGTTCGGTTAAAACAAACTTTGTGAAAATAATCAATTTAGGAATTTAAAAATATATGCCATATAATACATACTTTCAGATACACTTCACTCATGAATACATCGAAAAAGATGTAAACTTTGAAATTGCAAATGGAAAGCCAATCGTTAATAATATAAGTTACATGTGTAAACTTTACATGTTATAAGCGTTTCATAGATTTATTGTTGTCAGTAATAATTCTAATCCATGTTTATATATATGTATAAAACCACTTTAAATCAACATTATGAACAAATTCTCAATAAGCGGAAGCCGGACTCATTTCCATTAACACAACCGAACCATATTGTAGCTTTAACAATATAAACTAGTTTATAGATTTTATCACAATACACAGAAGCAAACATAAAGCAATTAAAATACAATTTCAAACTCACAATATTGCAAACGACTTTTCAAAATAATTATTTTCACAGTATCTATTATGTTTTAAATTTTTAAGTTATTTTTTTTTAATTTGTTTTTTATTTAATTATGGGTTTTTCTATTAGGCATGAACGAAGATGGCTCATTTATCGGGCAATATGGAAGAAAAGGACTATGATTCCTCCTGTAAACCCTGTACTTCATATAAATAAATTATAAAAAAAAACTCAAAAAGTTAAAAAAAAAATCAGCAGTAGTATAAGACGAAAATAAGCAAGTTTTGTATTTCACTTACAAGTGCTTCGAAATTGTTACCTTCAGTTTACAACATTCCGACATTGGATGTCTCGTTTAAGTTCAACAAAGTTTTTTTTTCTTTTTTATCTTAGAGGTAGAGTTTAATTTTATTTTTATTTCTATTAATTTAATCCAAAAGAATATTAATCTGGTGGTGGTTTTACTGTAATACCTAAATGTGATATATGTTTGTTGGTTAAGGGTTCACAAATAAACCAATTTTATTTTCCTATTAAACATTAAACATCCATACAATTCATATGTACATACATTTCGTTTCCCGTTTATTATTATTGTTAAATTTAAGCTATATACATATATTTTAATTATCATGAGGTGGCAAGAATTATCAAAATGCGTTTATAAATATACTATTTTGTAGTTAAACTGTCATCAACAAATGACGGTAAGAGCAAGTGCTTTTCTTCTTGTTGAGGGGCTAATTATGGCTGAAAGTTTTATATTTTTAAGGCATTGCTAAATGTGTTTTCTGTAAAAACAAAATAATTGCTTACTATCCCTAGCAAAGTACCTCCAATATTGCAGGTCTTCTACTGCATGTGCAACGTGTTTTCGGAATGAATTGAAAACTTTTGTTGCTGTGCCGGAGATTTGTTGCCCGTCTGTCATGCAGGACATCCCTTCATTTGGTTAGTTCTGTGTCGCTGTACAGCCCATGCCGAAAATTGTTGTATACACTTCTTCAATCACCTATGTCTCTTAACTAAAATTTACAAGGCCTTTAAACGAGACATTTAATTTGCACTGGACTTGTTACTTAATTGCCATTTTGACCCGAAGAAGCGGGAATTTGGAGAGAACTAGATATTTATTTTTTTGATTTCAACGTTTCTACTACTATCTTCGTAGGCAGAGTTCCTCAACGTTATAGCTCTCCATTGTGTTTGGTGTCTTTTTGAAGAGATAAATTGCTGACTGAAACGCTGATATATTGTCGTTAAATTTGTGCTTTTCAGTCTGTAAACTATATTCTAAACACTAAATCTAAATGTGTCGGCAATGAGCTGACCGAAGACAGTAGCTTTTCTAGATTTATCTTACCAAACGGACGAGTTTGTCTGTGGGTGTGGTGTGCACACGCTGGGCTATCATAAGACTTAAAATCGACGAAATCGTTGTGCGTATCGATTTGACTTGTTATTCAATGTCAGATCAAGTAGAGCACAGATGATGTCATTCATGATGTGACAGAAAAAAAAACATTTTGTTGTAGCAATTCACTAGGCACTGGGGAATGTCAGTGCATTTCGTTTAACTGTCAAAAAACTGTGTTTCTGCTCGGGGTTTGATTTACCATCGAACAGCTCAGTGCAACAGTTGTAATTTTTTGACATTTCATTCATGTATTAATTTTCTTTACAAAGTCTACAGTTTTTCCATTTCCATCAGATAGAGTATATCTCGGCATTTTATCTAAAAAATAACTTAATCATTGCAAAATAATCTACGAAATATCTTATATTTACCAGATATTGCACTCCAAGTTTGTAAAACAAAATTGGTTTTAAACTTCTACCACCAAGCATCAACAGCTGATTTGAATTTTGACAGCACTGATTTTTTACACCGACCAAAAACCTGGGGAGTGAGAGTATGCACTCAGTGCGTGCTCGGGGTTGACATCGAACACAGTGCAAAAACACTGGGGCGAAAAAAGTGTCACATAAAACACCTCAGTGCGAATCCAGTGTACACCAGTGCGCCCCAGGGCAGACATCGAACAAAGCTAATGTCAGATCAAGTAGAGCACAGATGATGTCATTCATGATGTGACAGAAAAAAAAAACATTTTGTTGTAGCAATTCACTACTACTTACCTACCTTCATTAGACCTATATTCAATACGATGCATTTTTCTAATTTAATTTTTAGAATCACAACATTAATCTCTATCTTTTGGCTAATTTAAGCCATTTAATGTACATATTTAAATATTCGATCCAAAAAAAACGCACTCGATAAAAAAAATTTATGACATTTATACATTGAAAACATCTGACTTTGACACTTCCACTCTAACTTGCTTTCATGCTTTTCTTACTCTACATCAAAAACAAGTGTAGAAAATCTTGCTCTAAGTTGCTCTAGAAAAACTCAATGAACAGCAATCCAAAAAAATGAGAGCAGCTTGGAGTGTAAATTTACTCAATGAACAGCAAAATCTTGCTTTTTTCTACCTGTATTGTGTATTGGTTTAGAGCAGCTAGAGCAGACTCATTGAACAGACTGACAGACGTTGCGTGAATTATGGTTGCTATCAGCGGTGTAGCGGCGGGCGTGGCGCGGCGGGGCGTTGGCTCAGCATTGCATATAATCAAACAGAATCAGTTAGTTTTTGGAATCATAAACATAAATTGTTACCCAAAGTACGATTTATTTGTTGGTTTGGCTCGATTTTTTAACTTCACACAAAAAATACTCAAAATCATTAAGATCAGATGAATGTAGAGAGAGATTCTTTCCTTAAAGAATCGAAACCACGCATCGTGGACGCAGTTTAAAATTCAAAAATGGTGAAATGTAATTTCTATATTAAACTAGCTTACCCACACGGCGTTGCTCGGGCTTACCCTAGCTTTTCTTGATACCGAAAGCGGTCCAATTATAGCCAAAAACCACAAACGTAAACGTAGTTACAAAATGTTTTCAAAATGGGCCATGCCTTTTAAATTTAATGTTGGTTATATGTAATATAATAAACACAAATTCCAAGAAAATGATATAGAATTGATAGTGGAAATTTACAAGCTACTCCAGGGTAATTTTTTTTTAATGTTTGAGGGTAGGGTTTAGGGTTTGAAAACTATTTTTCCGATTAAAAAAACTATAATTTTACTTCAGGTTATTTTTCCACATAACCTCTAATATTATGAGATATCGGTAAAGGTCTTTCGATTATGATGATGTTTTACAAACGCAATGAAACACAACCTTCAGAACTAAAAATAGCTAGCTGGCTAGTTATTGTTTTTTTTTTATTTCATTACTATTCGTATTTTAACTTAAGAAGTAACCGCTTATTGAGCATCAAAAAATCAGTTCATAAACATTTTTCTTAAACATCGCGAAAATATCGATATCATCATCATAAGATCGATGTTTTTATGAACGAAGTTCCATCCCTAAACACAAATGACAATAGAAGAGTGACAGTCCTTCACCAATAGGTTTGTTCGATGTTCCCCGCCCGAGTGCGCACTAGGGAATGTCAGTTAAACTGCCAAAAAACTGCATAGCTACTTCGGTGTTGATTTAACATCGAAGTGCAACATCTCTATTTTTTGACATTTCTTTCATTTAAATCTGTTTTCAAATAAATAGAATAATAAATATATATATATAATATATAAATAATAATAAAACCTACAAAATAATCTACGAAATATTTCATATCATAAAATAGCACACCAAATTTGCAAATAAATTCCTGCATTCTCTGAAAACGAACGAATTTACATTTTACAGCTCCGGGGGCGCATGAGGGTGCACTCAGTGCGTGCCCGGTGTTCAAATCGAACACTGTTCAAAAACACTGGGGCGAAAAAAGTGTCACATAAAACACTTCAGTGCGATTACAGGGTACGCCAGTGAGCCCCAGTGCTGACATCGAACAAAGCTAATACTACAATTTAATCATGAAAGAAGTTTCATTAAAAAGATCATATCTCGATTTTGAGATCAAATCCCTAAAATTTGAATGAAACTCGCTATTACACGTTAAAGCTGTCATTCTCAATCCACACTTTCGCAATCTTGATGTTTGAGATCATTGCATTGTTGGGAGTTCAAAATCAATAACGTTTCTTCCTTGGAAAATGGAAGCAATACGTTCTGCGTAATTTGTACGTAAGAGTCTACTTTCTACTATTGATTATTGCTCAATAGACCACTTCAAATGCTCTTTCGCAAACTCAAGTCTTTTTGCTACATGTTTTTTTGACGAAAACGGTAATTTTCTTGGACTGCCATGTGGCATGGTCTACGAACCATTTCAATAGAAATTCCGCTTTAAAGCCAACCGCAGAACGGTACAGTGCTTTCGGCGACTTATAATATACTAAAACTAAATAAAGCTTTTATCAACAAAATAAATAGAAATAATTAAAAATAAATATATTCACTAAACTTTTGTTGCGTATATAATACTTAAATTTTGTTCTTAGAGATTTCTGCAAACACTACTAATATTTTGACTTATCCAAAACGTTGTGTATATGAAAACCTTCCAGAAAACAAAAGCCAACAAAATTGCTATGAAAACATAACCGTACAATTTTAATAGCTCTTTCACAAAGGGGAAGAGGGTTGACTTTCCTGTACAAAAATCTGTAGGTAGTGGCCGCAATTCAGAATGTTTCCTATCTTAAAGATGGAAAAAGCAATGCCAAGGATCTATTTGATCAAGCAACGTTCCCACTGGCGATTTTTCTGGTCGGCCATGCAATTAAGTTCGAGCTATGTGGCCTTGATGTTTGTTTTAATCTGTTGGACAAACTTTCATACCCCAATCTCGCAGTAACATCTTTCCATTTCGGAAATTACGCGCTGAGGAGAAGTCCCATTTAGGGAATGAATAATAAGGTAAGCCTGCCGACACTTTAACCTTAACCAGCGTTGTTAAAGAATCATCTAACACGTACAAAAAATGCGTCGTTGCGGTCCCAGTCGAGATCACAACAATCGTCAATTAAATAATGAGAAGAAATCAACTTTGTTGGGGCTGCTACCGTTTGTCTCTTTATTTAAACTTACTTAATGCATGCTTATTAACATATTTATAAATTTTCATTTGTCACTTAAACAACATCTTTAAATTTCTAAAAAAAATACGGGGTTACGATTTCCGCCATTTAGATGACCATTTGTCATATTGGTGTCCATGTATTTTACTATTATAGTTTGTCTCCATCCCTTTAAAAAATATTCCTTCTGCTATACTTTATTACTCTAACAATGCATAACGGGAATGGAAGAATTGATTATTATCTGAAACAAAATGTATAAATTGTTTTATTTTCTTTTTTATAGGACAATTTACCGAAGACGGCTCATTTATAGGTCAGTACGTTCCAGGAAAACTTCAACCACCAGTGAGTCCTCAGCCGACACCTCATCAGCCAGCGCCATCCACACAAGGTTCCAATGCTGTAGCTACTTACGTTTAAGTTTCCACCTTCCCAAATTCAAAATCTCTACTTCACCCACAGTAAGAAATTAAAACAGAAATATTTTGAAAATATTTCATTTAAATACAAAAAAAAAAAACTTTTCTATAAATATTTAAGAGAACAAAATAAATACAATTTTATTAATATATTTAGCCTAAATATATAAAAAGCCTTTTTCGTGTAAGTTCAATTTTTTTCTAATATACAAGAATCTCATTTTGTTTTTCTTTTATTATGTATGTATCTGTATATTTTTTTTTGTTCTATATAAATTCGAATATTTTTTTTTAATTATTTAATCAACGTAAGTAAAAAAGCCTTCTAGTGATTTACTTACATGTTGGCTGCAGCTATATAACAAATTAATTTACTATTTTTTTTAACAAATATAATATATTATACAATTAAAATGTTGCAATACATAAAAAATAAATTTGTAAAAAAAAGAAAACAGTTTATAGAAAGTATATTAAATATTTTCTCATCAAACTTATTTTTGGCTAAGAAATTATAACAAACCAAAATGCACACAAAAGTTAATAACAAAATATAATTTTCCTTGCAACAAGCAGTGAAATTAACCATGTGTTCAAAGAGCATAAAACGATGTTGTATTTTTTCGTCTCCTATACTCATTTAACTATAAATCTATAAAAAAAACACAAAAAACAGCAACAAACAAATAAAACAATAAGTTGTTATACTACTTAAGATTTAAGTTAATTTAATGTTTTTTTTTTTTTACTTGAATCATTTAGCTATGTAAATTTTCCAGAACAAATTCTTAAACACGAATATAAATAATAAATATTAAATAAAAGAAAATCGTCCATAAAAAGTATTTTGTTAAAGTAAATCCAATTTTTGTAGTTTATATATAAAATACAAAAGAGAGTTCTTTATGATTTTCAAACACTAATACATCTATGTATGTGTTTGCTTATACATTTTTTTTTCTTTTTTATAACAATTAAATATGTCGCCCGGCTTTTTTATTTGTACGTAGTTATATTTCAAACATTATTATTTTAACGAAATGTTATAAGTTTAATATAAAAAAGAAAATAAATAAAACAACATACTTTTAATTTTGTTGTTTCATTTTTAGTTGGTTAACTTCTTTTTATTATTTTGTACATACAATTATTATTTTGTTTGTGCAAATTAATTTCTTTAGATCTACATTAATATATTTGCGTGCAAAAAAATCGGCCTCGTATGCCTCGAATTGAAAACCTAATGACCAACAAAATAAATTAGTGGTTAGTGAGTGCTGTGCGAAGGTAGATTTTATAAACTTTATTTACACATACTTGTCGAAAGTACCACGGAGACTTGTAGAAAGAGCAACGAGTAGCATTCGGAGGAGCGTCTTTAACTGTCTGGGTGGCATTACTTTGGAGGGAAATACCGATCTTAGTTCGTATTTGACCATCGTCTATTCTAGTTTTGAGGCGAATATTTCATTCAAGAAGACGCCTATCAACACATTGTCGCGCTGTTTTCCCGTTCCCCCGCAATTGTCGGAATCTCTGTTATGGTTTATGGAATGTCTAGCAAGGACCCTTAAATTAAATCCAATTGAATATTTGTGGGATGAGCTTAAGAAAAGCGTCATGGCTAGGACCGATCCTGCAAAAAACCTCCAGGAACTTAAGGTGGCTATCTAAGAGGAGTAAGAAGATATTACCTCAAAACTTTGTTACAACCTTGATATAAGCTGGGCCAATTTTTTCGCACGTACATATGTGTATATTGAATTCTTTTTCTCCAAAACAATCGAGTCGCTTTAAGTCTTACTGAGGTTGCTTTCCACTTATATGTGGTCGTCAACCAAATGATATTTAACGGTCTCGGACCTTAGCTGGAAAATGGACAGTGATCTGTCTCTGTTTCGTCCATCTGGAATAGAATATGTAATGTGACACTGTGTGCAATAGAATCGCTAGATATTTACGCGTTTGACTTTGAATCTTAACCTTTAAAGCGAATACAATTTTCTTCGAATCTTCGAATAATTGCGATCGAGAATAACCTTCTTTGCTTTGTTTTCATTGAAATTTTTTGCCACATCGAGATTTTATTCATTCGAATTCAAATAATCGATTAACTTCTAATGTCGAAATAGTTCTCTTTAGTCCATGAACCAAACCGAATTCGACTTGTTTCTTACCTCTCAAATCCGACCCTGAGTAATGCAATATCAGTGGCACATCTGTCCATTGTGTAAAAACTCATCAAAACAAATTTCTCGTCCCAAACAAAACCCGGTTAAAGAGAAAGAAAGTTCAGCTAAATAGAAGTAAGGGTGTTCTTTCGTAAACGGAATTTTTCGTCGTCATCGGTTTGAATGCTCGTCTTCAAGTCAACAATGCCAGAATATGTTCTAACTCATATTCCTATAGCCGAGAAGCAAAACTACTGCGTAAGCTTTCTGTTCCTCTGGTCTATTTTGGAGAGGATGGAAAACAGCATATGTCGAAACTGTCCCTTAAAAAGGCGAATCTTCTTCACACTTTCATTATCGATTAATTGCACTCTTTCCAAGGTAATGAAAATATTTGTTAACTTTCAGCTAAAAAATATCGTAAAAATGATGGACACTACGATTTTCACAGAAATATGTCCACTGGTGATGTGATTGTATATCTAATCGAAAAGTGGAACCAATGCCAACATCGCATTTGATAGAATTTGGCACAAAAACCTTGTATCGAAAATGCGTGTAGTTGTAGTCAATGAAACTCTTTTTCGAATGAAACTCTTGTCGAAGATGCAAGAAATTTTGCGTCTAATCTGGCTACAGTTCGCAAAGCGTATATTCGGCCAAAAAAACGGGAAAATTACGGAAAGACTTGCATACACCTCTTAAACATCGTCATGTTACTTGCCTTTCATTGTTTATCACTATGTTTACAAACAATGCTCCAGTGAAATAGCAAGTTGCATTCCAGGGGAGAAGGAGATCATTTCCTTATTCGCACCAATCGAATGTGAAACGCTTTGCCTGGCTCTGAATTTCTTTCCCATTTTAATGTACATGTACATCGATCGACATCTCCTTTTACATCATTACCTTAAGGGGGAAAAACAATCTTGGCGTCCATTTGGCGCCCATTAGATCCTTGCGTAGTTTTTTATATATGCGAATGTGCTTTTTTCTAAAAAAAAGATTGGTTGGCCAAATTCGAGCTTCGAGGTTGAAAAACGTATTTAGTGTACGCACCCAATTTGTACGGCCAATATTCATTCATTTACGTAAGGTACAAATTCGTATCCAATGTGCGGGAAGGCCCCCTTCGGAAAACTTATATAAATGTCTAGTGGGTGATTACACTGTAAACATGAAAAAAACCTCATGGTTTTACGTTTGCAGGAACTGTTAATAAGAGAGCTACAGGCGTCATTTCTGAAGCATTCCTACACGCTCACACTGGGAATGCTGCCATAACTTTGGTTATGGAAAAGCACTCACTCTTCATTAGTTTCATTTTATTACAGATCTAAATATTTACAAAAACATCACCGGGGCCTGAAAAAACTCATTTAATATAATACAACAAACCTCTCATCTGGTATTCAGAACTTAAATTTATTATTGGATCTAGATCCAGATAGAGAACGTTGTTTATGTATTACGTTTACGTGTTATAAAATATATTCAGATCCAGATCCGTACGGATCTTTAAATAATAAAACAAAGCTATTAATGAATGAAAGATGTTTCCTGATTTCGTCTGCTTGTATTTTATGCTTCTCAGAAACTTTGATTACAAAGTTATTATAAATCAAATAAATGATTTTAATGGCAACAAAAAGAGTAGGAGATATCCCGAAGTTATTCGATTTTTTTTTTAATTTTTAGTGGATTTATACTTATTTATAAGCTCTGTATAAATTTTTAATTTTTTTTACCAAAAACATAATTCTATATTATAATAGCCGGCTTAAAATGTTAAAAAACTTCACAGCGAATTGTATGTGATGAATTTTTCTCAAATAAAACAACGTTAGCGTTGATTTAAATATTGAATAAAAGAAAATAATAAAAATACTATTTTTTATATAAATTACTAAAATAATAAAAAAAAAACAATGTAAAGTTACCCATACAAACATTATTTGTAGTCATAAGTTTTGCATTCTAAAGCACATTTAAAGAACATTTAAAAATTTAAGCTTTGTGTTTTCTTGAGTAATCTTTGGTCATCACTCATCATAAACAAATGTGTCGAGTGCCCTAAATTATTATGTATTAATTTAAAAATAAAATTCAAAATATTTGTAATTTGAATTTGAAAAAAAATAAAGCTTTGCGTTCATTAACAAAAAAAAAATAATTTGCTTACACTAACACAAAAAACATTCTCCTTTTCACACGCAATTACAGGGTCATTTAGTAAAATTTATTTAAAAATAAATGCAAAATCAATTTAAATATATTTATAAATCTTAAAATAAATATAGAATGCTATTCACTTAAAAAATAAAAAAAGAAAAATCATGTAAATTAAGATGTAAGTATAAAATTATATTGATAATGAAAAGTGCTTGCTTATTATTGTACGAATGGATAGTGAAAAATTTCATTAAAGGATCAGATTTTTTTTGCTGAAGGAATGTTATACAACTAAATAGACATTTTAACAAGAAACCAAATATACATGTGAATATACGCTTTAAGTGAACCTTTTAACGCATTTAAATATGAACTAACATAACTATTAAAAGAATTATGATTGCAGTTATAAAAAAAACACTAGTTTTTTTGTATGTATGATGTGTTTGCCTTTCTTAATTAAATTAAATAATTTAAATATTTATATAAATTATGTGAATTTGTTAATGTGTTGTTTTTGATTCTCAAAATGTCTATTATGCTGCAATTTAGTTATCAGAGTTATCTGCAAATAAAGCAGATTTATGAGTATTGAAAATCACCTATTAAATTAATATTGTTTGATTTTTGTTTATTATTTATAGAAAGCATGAAGCAATTCAAGCTTTGGTTGTGGAGGATTGTTTATTAATTTATTTACTTTATACGGACAGATTCATTTATATGTATTTATTCGGCATTCTTATTTTTTTTTAAGAAATGTGTGATTATACTATTATTAGTCCTGTTCTGAAAGAAAATTTACGGAAAATGTTTTCGAGAGATCGCCCTGGCGGTGGAAATTTCGTTTCGTTTCATATTTTTCTTAATTAAAATTTTGTAAAAAAGACGAATAAACGAAAGAATACCAAAACTAAAGAATTATTCGATTGGAAGTTCTCCCACTATTTCCGTTTTTACGACTTCAGTAAAACAACAATTAACGGTTTAAATTTTGTTTTAACGCAAAATATTTGGCGTACGAATCTTTACTTTCATTTTGCGATTGTAACTGCTTCTGGGCGTGGCATCATGTCAAATAATGATCGACAAAAAAAATCGCAATTTTAGTTCTTAGGTCTTAAATAGACCGATATGGCGCTTTTCGCAGTTTATGCCAGACGGTTTCAATTGTTGAAAAGTCAAAGATGCTGAAAGGTTATTCCAATAAAGGAATTGCCTGAGCAGAAGATAACTCCGTTTTTGTAGACTAGGCCTCATTGAAGGAATCACCATCACAAACCTGTTGAAAAATAAAGTCTCTATTACTAGTTTCAACACCTGGTATTGATGGGTACATTTTCGAAAATATAACGGTAGTTCTGCGCATTGACAGTTCCATTGACCAAATGTAAATTGCTCCATCACCGTCCATATATGTATGCACCTCCATTTCCTAAGAGATACAAGATGATAGTTCTTTTTCTTGACCATATTTCAAATTTAACAAAATGTCAAGAATGATTCAAGGTCAGTAAAAACCGTTGCAATAAATTAATATTTATTTTTATTATTTATCGTAATGTTGAAAGCCCCGCTCAAAAATCAAGTTTATATACATATATATTTGTTTTATATTTTTTGTTGCCTATAGTATTATTTTTACTCGAAATCAGGTTAAACATGAAATTGCTCATATAAAAATATACAAAAATTACGTTTTTTGCCAAATAATTAGGAATACATGTATTAAATTTTAGAATAAAATCAATTTCGGGAAATAATAAAAAAAAATAAACATTCACTGCCGTATTCCACTCTATTGGGAACTAAGCAACATAATTTTTTAAATTGAGAGAAACACACTGTCCTAAATTAGTTTATAATTTGATTTTAAACAGGAAGAATTTTAGTCCATTAGCACCACAATAATTTTTACATTGAATTCTAGTAATGTGAGCAAAGCAAATAGGCATTATGTGTATTAAAAAAATATACCTTTTTTAATGTCTACTCACAACTTTTAGATAATTTAAACTATTGTATTTGAAAACGTAAATATTTACATATAAAAAAATACTCAAAATAAAAGTGGAAAATATATATATATATATGTCTGTATGTAGTTATATATAATATAAAAAATAAGCAAATTAACACCTTCAGCTTGAATTATAAATTAATATACACAAAGTTTATACCTACAAGTAATATACTGTACAATATCTTTTCTTTTTACATTGTAGAATAAAAAATTAAAATGATAATAAAGTTAATTATCTTTCTTATAAGCAGAAGATCCAAATAAAAACTAAGTTAAGGTGATAGAGTCATAGTATATGTAAATCATTTTTGGTGTTCAAAGAGATCATATGCTATGAATTGTGAAAAACTCAAATGATGTTTAATGATGAATGGAATAAATAAAACACTTAAAAAATGACTTTCTTTTGATTTATCCTTCCACAAATCATAACCGAGGAGCTGATTGATAGCCTTAGATTAAGAATTTTAACTTTAGCTTAGTTATCTCTTGTCTTTAACTATACTAAATAAAGTTTGTTCAAATGCCAAGTGAGATAAGCCATGTTCAATTATCCATAAAATTAGCCCCGAAACCGGTTTTTTGTTTCGTTAAGCATTTTTTACTTGCG
This sequence comes from Platycheirus rosarum, assembly GCA_963971375.1. Lineage (NCBI taxonomy): Eukaryota > Metazoa > Arthropoda > Insecta > Diptera > Syrphidae > Platycheirus > Platycheirus rosarum. The sequence goes on from OZ020508.1 coordinate 31,682,093, forward strand.
ATTATAGGAACTATAAGGCAAGTTTAGGATTCGTGAATATTAAAAAAATCGAGATAACAATCATGACATTACGATCATAGAGAAGTCTAAAAAAGTGATCGAGAAAAAATGTCTGTTTGTCAGTATGTATAACGAGCTGCAGCCTAAACGGCTTAAGCGATTATCTTCAAACTTGGTGTGTGTGATTCTTTTGGCATTCCCCAGAGAGGAAATTGACATTTTATTTGTAGCCCTAAAAATAACGGTACCTGCCATATGACCGTTTAGGAAAATCTTATTTTTCTCGAAAACGGCTCCAACGATTTTAAAGAAAATTTTTGAGAATTTTTTTGTTGATATTGGCTATCATTTATTAGACCAATATATTAACGGGACCTTTCATATAACGGTTTTTTTTATTTTTTGGCTTTCTCGGTTACGGCTCTTTGGATTTCTTTCAAATTGTATATTTAAGAAGATCTAGGTAGCCGAATTAATTCTGCATATCAAAATTTTTAATAACTTTTTTTTCCAATTAAAATTATTTTTTTAATTTTTTTTTTAAATCAATATTTTGAAAACTAATAAAAAAAAATTATTTTAAATTTTATAATCACATGTATTTTAATAAATTCTAGAAAACTGCATACAAAAATTTAAAAAATATTTTTTTTTTTCAAAAAACTAAAAATAAAAAACTGGATTTTATCAAAACTGGTCCTACAATTTTCGAAACATATTTTTCATAAATTCCTTGTTATTTAAGATGTATAGCATACTTCATTTTTACTAAAAACCGTAGAGTATTGTGTTTTTTAATACTTTTTATAAGTTCAAACTGTGTTATTTTCAATGCAAATGTTACTTGTTTCTGCCAGAAATCTTGCTTTCCAATGTAATTAGGCACATAAAAGCAAGTGCGACCCAGTCGTGCCCATTTTTTAAGTTTTTTTTTCTTTTCTTTTTCATCCAGGTTAAACCGGTTTTTTTATTCAATAACGGGGTAAAACCGTTTTATTTTTTAATTTGGTAGTTTCACATTAAACTGTAGAGTAGAGACAACTAAGAAAACTTCTTCGCATACAGATATATTTGTTCTCTCAACGCCAACGTTTCATTGTTTTTCATTTGTTATACATGTACTCGTAGTGGTGTGGTGAAAAGGTAATTTCGTTAGAAACTACACGCACCTTAAAAATTTGAACTTTTATGAAAGTCATAAACGCACACTTACTTAAAATAGGTAACTTTTTGAAGTTTTATTTTTTGTTTCATGTTTTCGGTAATTGTCTCTGGTTCATTTTCTTTTAATTCAACTCTCTTACTCGTCGTTCGGCTTTGGTTTGTTTTCATTAATTTATTATAACGTTTCAAAAAAAAAATTGAATATATAAAAATAAAGAAAAAATGTTTTTCTTACAAAAAAAGGTGTTTAAACCGAAGGAAGAAAAAAAAACGAAAAACCTAAAACTGTTTTTTTTTTCAAAAACCGCCAGTCTTACTTGTACCCATTTTACGGGCAAGCTTATTCCTGTTTGTATTTGTAATGACGAAAATTTGACTGATATACATATACTTCAGTTGCCAAATAAATTAAACGACGATTGGTGTTTAAAGCCGAAAGTTTGGTCACGGCTACCTTAATAGCTCTCAAAGCATTTTGGAGTTTCCCAATTCTTGTACCAATTACAAAGATGATCGTTGATTTTTCACAAAACGTTTCCACACAGTGCAGTAGCTTGAATGTTTGTTCAACACATGACATGCTTGGCAAACTACTGCAGCGCGTAACATTCCAGCTTCCAAAGCAAACCTTTACAACTTTCAAATAAATATTTTGAGGCTCGTACTGTTCTTTCAAATACGAAATAAATGGTGAAAAAAAATTGAGATAACAATCAAACTTGACATTCAATGATCATAGAGAAGTCGAAAAAAGTTAGTGATAAAAAATTCTGTTTCTGGGTGTATAAGGAGCTGCAGCCAAACGGGTTAAGCTGTTGCCTTAAAATTTGGTATGTGTGTATGTTTTGGCATTCGTCAGAGCGAAATTGAAATTTTATTTTTAGGGCTGAAAATAACGGTACCTGCCATAAAATAGTTGAGGAAAAACTTATATTTCTCGAAAACAGCTCAAACGATTTTGATTAAATTTTTTGAGATTTTTTTTCTATTCTACTAAATCCAAATTTCCAGGAACATTCTATTAACGGTACCTTTCATATAACGTGTTTTTAATCTCAGGCGTTCTCGGTAAAGTTTCGTTGGATTTCTGTCAAATTTAATATTTGAAAAGACCTAAGCAGCCAAATTATTTCGACATACCAACAATTTGAATATTTATTTTTTTTTCTATTTATAATTAGTTTTTGAAACTTTTTTTTGAATTCAATATTAATATAATCATAAGCTCCAAAAAACTGCATACCAAAATATAAAAAAAAAATGTTTTTTTTTCAAAAAAATAAAAATAAAAAATAGGATTTTATCAAAATCCATCCTACAATTTTCGAAAAACTTTTTTCATAAATTCATTATTATTTAAGACATCAAACATCTAATGACCCAGTCGTGCCCATTTTTTAAATATCAAAAGGTGTACATAATATATACATTAAATTGCATTAAGAAGAAAAATGTACAATGTATGAAATAACTTGAAATTGCAGAACTGCATCGCACGTACTATAGTCTGTTCAAAAAAATTTTTAGGTACATGGTTATTGGAGAGCTTTGTTTCAAAACATTGGCGCCGGTGTATATTTACACAACAAACAAATTTGTACTGAAAAAGAGACAAAGCGACTGACGAACGTACATGAATTGTATGTATCTCTATTAAAAAAAACTCGTACACCACACCCTACCATAACCGATCTTCAACACCATTGATGGAATAGGAATAACGTATAATGATCGCTCACGCTCACTAACTTGTCACTTCTACCTACCCTTTCTATGTGAATTCATTGTATATAAACTGCCTATAATCATTGTATATACATTTTCTATAGTACTCTCATGATGGTCATTTTTCGTCTGGCCGTCTTCCTGGTTGATTCAGAACTAACTCTAAATAGTGGAGACGAGAACCTTTACCGATATTTTACCAGTATTTAATAAACTTTTGTTGTCTGTACTTATTCTATATTCACACCAATTGGCAATTTCAGCACGCCTCATTGCGACTTGATTCAGAACTAAAAAATGATGCTCCATGATAGTACTATATGCAGTGTATATACTGTGATGTGGCAACAAGTTTAGATATTCGGAGGATACATTTTGTAAATTAACGCCATCTGTTGGATTCATTGTGTACAACAACCAACATTCATTGTGTACAACGACCATGCGCCTAAAAGTATGCTACATATTTGCAACATGTTTTAACTGAGTACTAAATCGAACTTGAAGTACTAATTCGAGACTCGAATTAGTACCGAAAGCTTAGATTGTGCCAGAACCAGACAGAAGCTTCCAGAAGCTTGTAAACTTGTATAAATACAAGAGTAGATTGCATTGAAAGTTCAGTTTATTTTCGAAAGTGGAAGCATTAGTAAAAAGTGATTGAATTGAGATTAAATAAAAAGTGTTGAATTATAAAAACGTATTTGAATTGTGAATAAGTGGAATAAGTTAAATTGGTGTTATTTAAACTGAAAGACGTTGTGTTTTATAAAATAAAGAGATTTAATGTATTATTTTGGAATTTTGATTGAGTTTTATTTGTCGAACCCCAGGCCAAAATATCACATTGGTGTCAGAAGTGGGATAAAACTCAGTAAAGTGCTAGAAAATTCCATAGTGACATTTTCTAAAACAGTTTCGGTGACTCATTTAATTGTGAAAGTGGAATTTTCCAGAAACTATTGAACTGATTGTGCTATAAAACTGTGAATAGCGAGTATTTTTGTTTAAAAAAATAGTGTTGGAAAAAGATCTTTCTAGAAGAGACATTAAAATAAAACTGACTGTGTTGTGAAAATAGTGTTTCAGTTACATAAAATGGGTCGCAAATTAGAACAATTGACAACAGCTGAGTGGAAAGAAGAATTAGGAAAACGAAATCTTCAGACTTCGGGGCTGAAAAAGGAACTATTGCTCCGACTTCAGAATGCTATCACTCAGGATGGTGGAGACCCCGATACCATGTTGTTCGATGTTGAAGAACAAGGGAGAGAATGCACAGTAAGTACAGCCGATGAAATGCCTGCTTTCATGAAGTTGCTTCTGTCGAAATTCGATGCTCTGGAAAGTTCCTCGAAAGAACAAAAGAACGTTCTCGAACGTAAATTTGATGAACAAAAGAATGAGCAAAAGAATTCTTTAGAAGTTCTCCAGAAGCAACTAAGCGAACAAAGGGATGCTCTCGAAAATAAGCTCGATGCACAGAATGTTTTCCTCGACAAAAGACTCCAAATAGTAGACCAGAAAATAGAAATTTTAGAAGAAAAATTCGGAAAGCAGGTAGAAAGTGTAGAACAACAGTACGAACATCTGGCTAAGGAGGTTGATTCTCTGAGGAAACAGAAACTTCGGGAATATTCGAGCGAAGGTCTACGACGAAAAGAAATGCAGCCCCCTGTCTTCGATGGTCAAACATCATGGCCAATTTATAAGAGGCAGTTTGAAGCTGCCGCCTTGACGAACAACTGGGACAACGAAGACAAATCAATTGCTCTTACGCTTGCGCTCAGAGAAACAGCTGCCGAATTGCTGCAGACCATTCCTGAAGACAAACATCATGATTATGATGCCATGGTCAAGGCAATCGAGATGAGGTTTGGCGACGACCACATGCAGCAAGTTTACCGAGTCCAGTTGCGCCGAAGGGTCCAGACAAGAGGTGAAACGCTACAACAATTGCAAGCTGACATCGAGCGCTTGGCTAATTTGTCTTATCCCAATACCAGCAGGGAAATCATAAACGAACTGGCAACCGATGCGTTCACTAATGCCATTGCAGATGGAAAACTACAAATGGCTGTGAGAATGGCAGGTAAGAAAACGCTCGCTGAGGCTTTAGCATTTGCCCTGACAATGGAAGCAGCAGACCAAGCTTCGCAAAGTAGCCATCGCGTCAGGAAAATGGCTACGCTAGAGTGCTCATGTCAACGTGTCGACATTGAAAGACAAAACCCGAACACTGCTCGAGGTCAAATGAGATGCTGGAATTGCAACAAGCTAGGACACCTACAGCGACAATGCAGATCTCCACCTAGACAGGTAAGCTGCCCACATTGCGCAAGGAGGAGGCAGAATGACGAAGCATCTGGCAGGAATAACACTCACACTGCTGGACAAGCTTCTGATCAACAGCAGGCGGGAAACGCCTAAGAACCAACTTCGCGGGGCTGAAGTTGGTTGATGGAATCGACGCCCCCAGGACCATCATCCAAGTTTCGCAAACTACACGCTGCAGCAAGAGCTTGACAGTGGAGACAGTCATCAGAAACAGAAAATGTGTGTCCACTATCGACACGGGTGCCACAGCTTCCATAATCAGAAGAGACCTTGTTCAGACATCCTGGCTACATAACACCAGCTGCTACACTCTGAAGACAGCTACGGGAGAAGCAGCAAAAGTATACGGGGAGGTATTTCTAAAGATACAACTGGCAGGGTTGACCTTCTCACATGCATTCTTGGTAGCCGACATATGCGACGAATGCATCATTGGAGTGGATTTCATGAAGGCGCATGAGGTAATCATAGACTTTCGAATGCAAGTATTAAGGTATCGAACCGTTGAGATCCCTATGGTATACGGAAACGAGAACGCTGTGAATCTTCGGGCGGTTATAAGCAGAGATGAAGTCCTACCACCTTCTTCAGAGACAGTTCTTTGGACGCGTTTGGAGGGTGATCCTGGGAACCATCGATTCTATTTCATTGAAGCAGATAATAAAGAGAACTTCCCAAGCTATATCGTTGGAAAGATTTTAGTGGAACCAAAGAAAAACATGGTTCCGGTAAGGCTGATGAATCCGAACAAACACTCCGTCAAGCTCAGACAAGGAGAGGTGATTGGAAGATGCGTACCCATTGCAGCCATATCGACAACATCTGTGAGTGAATCTGCGAGTCCTGTTTCTGCAACAAAATTGGCTGAGGTATGTAATGCTATCCTTGGAAACTGTGAGCTAAATCAGGAGCAGAAAACCATGGCCAAAAATCTCATTGGCGAGTTTGCTGATATATTTGCATCGCAGGATGGAGACTATGGTCGAACACACCTAGTACAGCACCGAATAGACACCGGCGATAGCAGACCGATCCGACAACCTGCTAGAAGACTTCCATTGGCAAAACAGTCGGAAGTCGATGAGATGATATCAACCATGGAAAAAGACGGTCTAATCGAAAACTCAAAAAGTCCGTGGGCATCACCCGTTGTACTAGTGAAAAAGAAGGACGGCAGCACTCGATTCTGCGTGGATTACCGGCTCAACGATGTCACCAAGAAGGACAGCTACCCCTTGCCTCGAATAGATGACACCTTGGATACCCTTTCTGGAGCGAAATGGTTTTCCACCCTCGATCTGAAAAGTGGTTACTGGCAGGTACAGATCCATCCAGAAGACAAAGAAAAGACCGCTTTCACAACGGGAAATGGACTATGGCAGTTTACCGTTATGCCATTTGGCTTGTGTAACGCTCCAGCCACCTTTGAGCGTTTAATGGAACGTGTGTTACAGGGTCTGACATGGAAAACCTGCCTGGTGTACTTGGATGACGTCATCGTTGTGGGAAAGACGTTCGCTGAACATCGCGACAACTTGAGGGAGGTGTTTACACGACTTCGAACTGCACATTTGAAACTAAATCCAAAGAAATGTGCTCTGTTCAAAGCTGAGGTGAAATATTTGGGACATGTGATATCATCAAATGGAGTAAACACTGACCCGGAGAAAATCGAAACCGTGAGAAATTGGCCAGTTCCCGAAGATAAACACCAGCTGAGGAGCTTTCTAGGTCTCGCCACTTATTACAGGAGGTTCGTCAAAGATTTTGCCGGAATCGTCTGTCTGTGTCTGCACCAGCTAACTGAGAAGGGTAGACAATTTAAATGGTCAGGTGAGTGCGAAAGAAGCTTCCAACATCTAAAAGAGCGACTTTGTGAGGCACCAATACTAGCTTACCCCACCCCTGGCAAAACATTTATTGTGGACGCGGATGCTAGTAACGTGGGTGTTGGAGCAGTTCTGTCGCAGATACACGATGGGCAGGAGAAAGTGGTAGCCTATTTCAGCAAAGTTCTGTCGCGACCAGAGAGAAACTACTGTGTAACCAGACGGGAACTCCTTGCTCTGATACTGGCGACAAAACATTTCCATAAATATCTGTCTGGATAGAGATTCATCCTGCGTACCGATCACGCCGCTTTAAAATGGTTGCTACAGTTCAAAAATCCTGAGGGGCAAGTAGCACGATGGATCGAACGATTGCAGACTTACGACTTCGAAGTACAGCATCGCAAAGGAAGACTGCACTGCAATGCGGACGCGCTTTCCCGCAGACCATGTGAGTCCAGTTGCAAACATTGTGCGCGAAAAGAGGAAAAGGATGAAGGTATATCTGTCCAGAGAATAAGAGCCGAACCTGTAGAGGGTTGGAGTGCCGAAGAAATTCGTAATGCACAAAAAGAAGACCCTGACATCGAGCCAATCCTTGCATGGAAGGAATCTATGGAGAAACCAAACGCAAGAGACATCTCCGACAGAAGTCCTACTTTAAAGGCATACTGGGCGCAGTGGGACTCTCTCCATGTGGAAGATGGTGTTTTGCGAAGAAAATGGGAAATGCCGGATGGAAGATCCTTTAAGATGCAGCTTGTGGTTCCACGATCGAAAGTAGAGGAGATCCTACGAGAAATGCATGCTGGAATATCCGGTGGGCACTTGGGAATCAATAAAACACTGGAGAAGGTACGGGAACGCTTTTATTGGCTAAGCGCGAGAAACGATGTAGAGAGCTGGTGTCGAAAGTGCACAACATGCGCAGCTAGCAAGGGACCCAAAGTCAAAACACGAGGTAAAATGCACCAGTACAACGTGAGCGCCCCGTTTGAAAGAATCGCCGTTGACATCACAGGCCCGTTCCCGGAAACTGAAAACGGTAGCCGTTACATCCTTGTTGTCATGGACTACTTCAGCAAGTGGCCGGAGGCTTTTGCGATACCCAATCAAGAAGCTAAAACCGTTGTCGAGCAGATAGTGGACCACTGGGTCTGCAGGTTCGGAGTGCCTATGGAATTGCATTCCGACCAAGGGCGAAACTTCGAGTCGAAGGTATTCCAGGAAGTATGCGCATCACTCGGGTTAAAGAAAACAAGGACAACACCTCTTCATCCACAGTCTGATGGAATGGTAGAAAGATTTAACAAGATCGACTGCATCGTTACCACGGAAACAATGATGATGTGCTTGTTCGGGACGAACAAAACTAAGAGGGGGACAATGTGATGTGGCAAGTTTAGATATTCGGAGGATACATTTTGTAAATTAACGCCATCTGTTGGATTCATTGTGTACAACAACCAACATTCATTGTGTACAACGACCATGCGCCTAAAAGTATGCTACATATTTGCAACATGTTTTAACTGAGTACTAAATCGAACTTGAAGTACTAATTCGAGACTCGAATTAGTACCGAAAGCTTAGATTGTGCCAGAACCAGACAGAAGCTTCCAGAAGCTTGTAAACTTGTATAAATACAAGAGTAGATTGCATTGAAAGTTCAGTTTATTTTCGAAAGTGGAATTGTTAACAACTGGAAGCATTAGTAAAAAGTGATTGAATTGAGATTAAATAAAAAGTGTTGAATTATAAAAACGTATTTGAATTGTGAATAAGTGGAATAAGTTAAATTGGTGTTATTTAAACTGAAAGACGGTGTGTTTTATAAAATAAAGAGATTTAATGTATTATTTTGGAATTTTGATTGAGTTTTATTTGTCGAACCTCAGGCCAAAATATCACAATACAAAGCTATAGTACTATCATGAGACGTGAAAAAATCATAAACACACATGCCGCTTGGAATGCTAGGGATATTTTACTTGTAGTAGTAGTACCAGTGCTCGTACAAAACTTGAAATTCCTAAAGAATTCGAATCAAAAGTCTGGTTAATGACGTGCGTATGTAAGAACCAGTTCTCGTCCATATAAAAAAATGTAAACAATGAAAATGTTAGATGGTGTATAAATCCCAACAAAAAATTATTCGCCGCAGCTAAGCCACACCCTTTTTTCAATTATTTCATGTTCGCCTTCTTTTTTTTTCCTGCACATGCGCAATAAACTAAACACAAAGCATAACACCAAAAATCATGCTGCTCTTTATTCATCTTTCACAACCTACCGAATTAGAAAACACACATGCCGCTTGGAGCGCCACCGTTTAGCGGTCCTCATGATAGTACTATAGCAGTTTATATACAATGTGTGAATTGAAAAAAGGTTTGTATCATATTGGGCTTTTGGTTTTGGAGCTTTTGAGAACAAATCTAGTAGTGTAAGAGGGTAGGTGTTGTCGTGTTTGTGTATTAATAGTACTAATAGTTGGAAAATCGTAAAATGCAGCTAAATTTGATTGGCTTTTGGTATTTTAATAGAAATAAGTTATTTTTTCGAAGTTTGAAAGTGCGTTACGTGATAATATTAATTCGGAAAAGTATTTTGACGTGATATTGTTTTAATAAGAGTGATATGGTATCGTGATTAATAAAAAATAAATAATATTATTAAATACAGTGAACTGAAATTGGTTTAAATTGTTTTTTAAATTTTGAAATGCTTATCTTTTTTAATAAAAAGTTAAAGTATATTTTTTTAAATTAATAGTAATATATTGTTTTGTTTTCAGCAAGTGGTAACCCTACGCACATTGCACTCTCATTTGCGACGATTTACAATGTAAAGTACGTAAACTCTGTTAGAGCTTTTACTTGAAACAGAAATATGCAGTCCAATGCAACCAGACTGAGAAGCAAACGTCCTATCTTCCCTGTACTGACAATTTTTGTTGAACAGGCTATATTTAGCTCTTATGTGAGGCCACATTGACGAATAATAAAATTGTAAGTATCTATACATTACAAAGTTTATTCTTGTTTTTTTTTTGACGTGATAACGTCTTATAAATCGATGACACGCTAAACATACGAAATAACATGACTCATGCTGACAAGAAAAGTAACGCGTTACGCTTACCACGATGCTGTGGTTTTTCCAACCAAAATCGATCGCAAACGTATTCTGAGCACCAGGCGAACATCAGATGTATGTATGTATGTCGAGTATGTACTCCTAAACCGCCCAACGAATTTTAATGACATTTACAGGGTAATTATAGTTTTGTCCAGGGATCGTTAAAAAAAAACTTTCCAATGGACGGTATTTGCCTAGAAATGGAGCGTGAATTTGACATTGTTGCTGTTTTACATTTCTGAACGCGACCGTTGGAATTGACTGAATTTTTGCTTACTTTCTGACATTGTACTCAAAAAATACGCTCAAATTGAAAAAAAAAACTAATATTTGTATTCAGTTTCATTCCTCAATATTGTGATATTTTAGCCTGGGGTTCGACAAATAAAACTCAATCAAAATTCCAAATTAATACAACAAATCCCTTTATTTTATTAAACACAACGTCTTTCAGTTTAAATAACACCAATTTAACTTATTCCACTTATTCACAATTCAAATACGTTTTTATCATTCAACACTTTTTATTTAATCTCAATTCAATCACTTTTTACTAATACTTCCAGTTGTTAACAATTCCACTTTCGAAAATAAACTGAACTCTCAATGCAATCTACTCTTGTATTTATACAACTTTAAAAGCTTCTGGAAGCTTCTGTCTGGTTCTGGCACAATCTAAGCTTTCGGTACTAATTCGAGTCTCGAATTGTTTCGTCAAGTTCGATTTAGTACTAAGTTAAAACATGTTGCAAATATGTAGCATACTTTTAGGCGCATGGTCGTTGTACACAATGAATGTTGGTTGTTGTACACAATGAATCCAACAGATGGCGTTAATTTACAAAATGTATCCTCCGAATATCTAAACTTGTTGCCACATCACATTGTCCCCCTCTTAGTTTTGTTCGTCCCGAACAAGCACATCATCATTGTTTCCGTGGTAACGATGCAGTCGATCCACATGGACAATTTTCATTTTTGCTCTTGGTCCTCGTTGGATTCGGAAAACGACGTCATTAATGCGCGTAACTACTTGGTAGGGACCTTCCCAGTCCTGCTGAAGCTTGGGCGATTTTCCCTTTCTGCGATGTGGGTTATAAAGCCATACCAGATCTCCCTCATTGAATTCAGGTGCTGTTGCTCTCGCATCGTATCTGGTCTTCATGCGGTCACTCGCAATTTTTATGTTGTTTCTTGTTCTCTGGTGAATGTCGTTGATCCTTTCTCTAAGATCTAACACGTAGTCCTCTTCGCATTTTGGGTCTTCAGTAGGAAATCCGAATTTTAGCTCACTTGGAAGCCGGGCAGTTCGTCCAAATAGAATTTCGGATGGAGTGTATCCAGTTGTACTATGAACCGCATTCCGGTAGGCCATAAGAAATAAAGGAATTCGCCGATCCCAATCCCGTTGGTTCTCGTTCACGACTTTGGACAGATGTTCCTTCAAGGTCTTGTTAAATCGTTCTACCATTCCATCAGACTGTGGATGAAGAGGTGTTGTCCTTGTTTTCTTTAACCCGAGGGATGCGCATACTTCCTGGAATACCTTCGACTCGAAGTTTCGCCCTTGGTCGGAATGCAATTCCATAGGCACCCCGAACCTGCAGACCCAGTGGTCCACTATCTGCTCGACAACAGTCTTAGCTTCTTGATTGGGTATCGCAAAAGCCTCCGGCCACTTGCTGAAGTAGTCCATGACAACAAGGATGTAACGGCTACCGTTTTCAGTTTCCGGGAACGGACCTGTGATGTCAACGGCGATTCTTTCAAACGGGGCGCTCACGTTGTACTGGTGCATTTTACCTCGTGTTTTGACTTTGGGTCCCTTGCTAGCTGCGCATGTTGTGCACTTTCGACACCAGCTCTCTACATCGTTTCTCGCGCTTAGCCAATAAAAGCGTTCCCGTACCTTTTCTAGTGTTTTGTTGATTCCCAAGTGCCCACCGGATATTCCAGCATGCATTTCTCGTAGGATCTCCTCTACTTTCGATCGTGGAACCACAAGCTGCATCTTAAAGGATCTTCCATCTGGCATTTCCCATTTTCTTCGCAAAACACCATCTTCCACATGGAGAGAGTCCCACTGCGCCCAGTATGCCTTTAAAGTAGGACTTCTGTCGGAGATGTCTCTTGCGTTTGGTTTCTCCATAGATTCCTTCCATGCAAGGATTGGCTCGATGTCAGGGTCTTCTTTTTGTGCATTACGAATTTCTTCGGCACTCCAACCCTCTACAGGTTCGGCTCTTATTCTCTGGACAGATATACGTTCATCCTTTTCCTCTTTTCGCGCACAATGTTTGCAACTGGGCTCACATGGTCTGCGGGAAAGCGCGTCCGCATTGCAGTGCAGTCTTCCTTTGCGATGCTGTACTTCGAAGTCGTAAGTCTGCAATCGTTCGATCCATCTTGCTACTTGCCCCTCAGGATTTTTGAACTGAAGCAACCATTTTAAAGCGGCGTGATCGGTACGCAGAATGAATCTCTGTCCATACAGATATTTATGGAAATGTTTTGTCGCCAGTATCAGAGCAAGGAGTTCCCGTCTGGTTACACAGTAGTTTCTCTCTGGTCGCGACAGAACTTTGCTGAAATAGGCTACCACTTTCTCCTGCCCATCGTGTATCTGCGACAGAACTGCTCCAACACCCACGTTACTAGCATCCGCGTCCACAATAAATGTTTTGCCAGGGGTGGGATAAGCTAGTATTGGTGCCTCACAAAGTCGCTGCTTTAGATGTTGAAAGCTTCTTTCGCACTCACCTGACCATTTAAATTGTCTACCCTTCTCAGTTAGCTGGTGCAGACACTTTGCGATTCCGGCGAAATCTTTGACGAACCTCCTGTAATAAGTGGCGAGACCTAGAAAGCTCCTCAGCTGGTGTTTATCTTCGGGAACTGGCCAATTTCTCACGGTTTCGATTTTCTCCGGGTCAGTGTTTACTCCATTTGATGATATCACATGTCCCAAATATTTCACCTCAGCTTTGAACAGAGCACATTTCTTTGGATTTAGTTTCAAATGTGCAGTTCGAAGTCGTGTAAACACCTCTCTCAAGTTGTCGCGATGTTCAGCGAACGTCTTTCCCACAACGATGACGTCATCCAAGTACACCAGGCAGGTTTTCCATGTCAGACCCTGTAACACACGTTCCATTAAACGCTCAAAGGTGGCTGGAGCGTTACACAATCCAAATGGCATAACGGTAAACTGCCATAGTCCATTTCCCGTTGTGAAAGCGGTCTTTTCTTTGTCTTCTGGATGGATCTGTACCTGCCAGTAACCACTTTTCAGATCGAGGGTGGAAAACCATTTCGCTCCAGAAAGGGTATCCAAGGTGTCATCTATTCGAGGCAAGGGGTAGCTGTCCTTCTTGGTGACATCGTTGAGCTTCCGGTAATCCACGCAGAATCGAGTGCTGCCGTCCTTCTTTTTCACTAGTACAACGGGTGATGCCCACGGACTTTTTGAGTTTTCGATTAGACCGTCTTTTTCCATGGTTGATATCATCTCATCGACTTCCGACTGTTTTGCCAATGGAAGTCTTCTAGCAGGTTGTCGGATCGGTCTGCTATCGCCGGTGTCTATTCGGTGCTGTACTAGGTGTGTTCGACCATAGTCTCCATCCTGCGATGCAAATATATCAGCAAACTCGCCAATGAGATTTTTGGCCATGGTTTTCTGCTCCTGATTTAGCTCACAGTTTCCAAGGATAGCATTACATACCTCAGCCAATTTTGTTGCAGAAACAGGACTCGCAGATTCACTCCCAGATGTTGTCGATATGGCTGCAATGGGTACGCATCTTCCAATCACCTCTCCTTGTCTGAGCTTGACGGAGTGTTTGTTCGGATTCATCAGCCTTACCGGAACCATGTTTTTCTTTAGTTCCACTAAAATCTTTCCAACGATATAGCTTGGAAAGTCCTCTTTATTATCTGCTTCAATGAAATAGAATCGGTGGTTCCCAGGATCACCCTCCAAACGCGTCCAAAGAACTGTCTCTGAAGAAGGTGGTAGGACTTCATCTTTGCTTATAACTGCCCGAAGATTCACAGCGTTCTCGTTTCCGTATACCATAGGGATCTCAACGGTTCGATACCTTAATACTTGCATTCGAAGGTCTATGATTACCTCATGTGCCTTCATGAAATCCACTCCAATGATGCATTCGTTGCATATGTCGGCTACCAAGAATGCATGTGAGAAGGTCAACCCTGCCAGTTGTATCTTCAGAAATACCGCCCCGTATACTTTTGCTGCTTCTCCCGTAGCTGTCTTCAGAGTGTAGCAGCTGGTGTTATGTAGCCAGGATGTCTGAACAAGGTCTCTTCTGATTATGGAAGCTGTGGCACCCGTGTCGATAGTGGCCACACATTTTCTGTTTCTGATGACTGTCTCCACTGTCAAGCTCTTGCTGCAGCGTGTAGTTTGCGAAACTTGGATGATGGTCCTGGGGCGTCGATTCCATCAACCAACTTCAGCCCCGCCTTGCTGCATGTGGTCGTCGCCAAACCTCATCTCGATTGCCTTGACCATGGCATCATAATCATGATGTTTGTCTTCAGGAATGGTCTGCAGCAATTCGGCAGCTGTTCCTCTGAGCGCAAGCGTAAGAGCAATTGATTTGTCTTCGTTGTCCCAGTTGTTCGTCAAGGCGGCAGCTTCGAACTGCCTCTTATAAATTGGCCATGATGTTTGACCATCGAAGACAGGGGGCTGCATTTCCTTTCTTCGTGGACCGTCACTCGAATATTCCCGAACCTTCTGCTTCTTCAAAGAATCAACTTCCTTAGCTAGTTGTTCGTATTGTTGCTCTACACTTTCTACTTGCTTTCCGAACTTTTCTTCTAAGTTTTCTATTTTCTGATCTACTATTTGGAGTCTTTTGTCGAAGAGAACATTCTGCGCATCTAGCTTGTTTTCGAGAGCATCCTTTTGTTCGCTTAGTTGCTTCTGAAAAACTTCTAAAGAATTCTTTTGTTCGTCGAACTTACTTTCGAGAACGTTCTTTTGTTCTTCGAGAACGTTCTTTTGTTCTTCGAGAAAGTTCTTTTGTTCTTTCGAGGAACTTTCCAGAGCATCGAATTTCGACAGAAGCAACTTCATGAAGGTAGGCATTTCATCGGCTGTACTTACTGTGCATTCTCTCCCTTGTTCTTCAACATCGAACAACATGGTATCGGGGTCTCCACCATCCTGAGTGATAGCATTCTGAAGTCGGAGCAATAGTTCCTTTTTCAGCCCCGAAGTTTGAAGATTTCTTTTTCCTAATTCTTCTTTCAACTCAGCTGTTGACAATTGTTCTAATTTGCGACCCATTTTATGTAACCGAAACACAATTTTCGCAACACAGTCAATTTTATTTTAATGTCTCTTCTAGAAAAATCTTTTTCAAACACTATTTTTAACAAAAATATTCGCTATTCACCGTTTTATAGCAAAATTAGTTCACTTTCACAATTATATGAGTCACCGAAACTGTTTTAGAAAACGTCACTATGGAATTTTCTAGCACTTTACTGAGTTTTATCCCACTTCTGACACCAATGTGATATTTTAGCCTGGGGTTCGACAAATAAAACTCAATCAAAATTCCAAATTAATACAACAAATCCCTTTATTTTATTAAACACAACGTCTTTCAGTTTAAATAACACCAATTTAACTTATTCCACTTATTCACAATTCAAATACGTTTTTATCATTCAACACTTTTTATTTAATCTCAATTCAATCACTTTTTACTAATACTTCCAGTTGTTAACAATTCCACTTTCGAAAATAAACTGAACTCTCAATGCAATCTACTCTTGTATTTATACAACTTTAAAAGCTTCTGGAAGCTTCTGTCTGGTTCTGGCACAATCTAAGCTTTCGGTACTAATTCGAGTCTCGAATTGTTTCGTCAAGTTCGATTTAGTACTAAGTTAAAACATGTTGCAAATATGTAGCATACTTTTAGGCGCATGGTCGTTGTACACAATGAATGTTGGTTGTTGTACACAATGAATCCAACAGATGGCGTTAATTTACAAAATGTATCCTCCGAATATCTAAACTTGTTGCCACATCACAATATTTATAAAGTCACGGTAACAGAAAGCGCGCTGAAGCTATGAAAAATGTAACGTGGTAAAGTCGGTTCAAAAGCCTGTATAAGTTTTAGCCATTAGGCGAAGTGTCCTTTTTTAAATCGTAAAAACGTAGGCATAGTGAAATTAGGTGTTTTCAAATGAAATTTCAGATTTCGACTGAAATGAATCCGAGTATTTCATTTAATGGGAACTTGGTAAAATTACTAATGGCTAAAACATAATCACGCTTTCGCTTCGGTTTCACCTGATGTTTACAAGTTCAACCATAGGAAATCAATACATCTTATTACAATGTCGCTTTAGCTTTGACTTTACGTTTGATTCACGTTCAATATAAGGTAACGTGACCCAAGCTGAAGTAGAAACTGATTAAACTTAGCTCACTTTGACAGAAAAAAGCAAAAACAACAACCGAAATTTGGAAAATGTCACTTAAAGCGAACACAAAGCGTGTTAAATGTAACGTGACGAAGCCAAAGCTGAAGCATAATTGTGTTTTGGCCATAAAGGCCCAACCATAACAAAACAAAAAGAAGCTAGTATCAAAACCGAAGGAAAAGTTTCTTTCCGTTCTGTCAAATACATCAGTTGACCATAATAGCCTTAACCCTAGCCTCCACTTGAAATGGATGATTGCAAGATATGCGTCAGGTAGCCAATATTTCTTGTAATATCTAGATTTCTCTTATTTTCAGACATACATTTCTCAATTTATTTCTTGACACAATGGACCTTGTGTACATGATTCCTTTTTTCGGATGTTTCTTCATTCTTTCTTTTTGACAATTGCGTTAAGGTAAGGGGTGTAGAAAAGTAGGGGGAATGAAGTAACGAATGGAAGAATGAAAGAACATTTTAAGAGTTTTTGTAGTTGAGCTTTGAAGTTTCTCGTTTAAAAAGGAAGGAAATGCTATGCACGGACTAAAAATAAGAACTTTTGAAATTGAACACAATTCCCAATTATGTTTTTTAATGGTAATGGATGGTTTTAATTGCTTTTTTTAATATTGCAAATTTCTTTAGAATAAAACAGGAAAGTATTGGATATATTCGGGGTAACCCAAATCAGTGTACACACCAACGTACGTGCCTGCCCAAAAGAAGAATGAAGAAAATACAAAAAAAGGAATCATGTACACAAGGTCTAGAAGAAATAATTGGAGAAATAGGTTTGACATTTCATGAATGACGCTCATTTTTTGTCATTTCTATTAATATTGTTTTTATTGTTTGGGTGTTTTACAAGCATTAGCAAAATAAATAAAAAAATGCTAAAAATTAATAAGAAAGTGAAGTTTTTTTGCAGTCGTTTCCATTTTTCCAAAAAATAAGTATTGTGATATTTTAGCCTGGGTTTCGACAAATAAAACTCAATCAAAATTCCAAATTAATACAACAAATCCCTTTATTTTATTCAACACAACGTCTTTCAGTTTAAATAACACCAATTTAACTTATTCCACTTATTCACAATTCAAATACGTTTTTATCATTCCACACTTTTTATTTAATCTCAATTCAATCACTTTTTATTAACGCTTCCAGTTGTTAACAATTCCACTTTCGAAAATAAACTGAACTTTCAATGCAATCTACTCTTGTATTTATACAAGTTTACAAGCTTCTGGAAGCTTCTGTCTAGTTCTGGCACAATCTAAGCTTTCGGTACTAATTTGAGTCTCGAATTAGTACTTCAAGTTCGATTTAGTACTCAGTTAAAACATATTGCAAATGTGTAGCATACTTCTAGGGGCATGGTTGTTGTACACAATATATGGTGGTTGTTGTACACAATGAATCCAACAGATGTCGTTAGTTTACAAAATGTATCCTCCAAATATCTAAACTTGTTGCCACATCACATTGTCCCCCTCTTAGTTTTGTTCGTCCCGAACAAGCACATCATCATTGTTTCCATGGTAACGATGCAGTCGATCCAAATGGACAATTTTCATTTTTGCTCTTGGTCCTCGTTGGATTCGGAAAACGACGTCATTAATGCGCGTAACTACTTGGTAGGGACCTTCCCAGTCCTGCTGAAGATTGGGCGATTCTCCTTTTCTGCGATGTGGGTTGTAAAGCCATACCAGATCTCCCTCATTGAATTCAGGTGCTGTTGCTCGCGCATCGTATCTGGTCCTCAGGCGGTCTTTCCAATGTTTATATTGCTTTGGGTTCTTTGGTGTATGTCGTTGATCCTTTTAATCGGGGCGCTCACTTTGTTCTGGTGCATCTTAGCGCTTGCCTTGACTTTGGGTCCTCTACCAGCTTTGCACGTGGTGCACTTTCGACACCATCTCTCGACATCTTTTCTTACAGTTAACCAATAAAAACGTACCCGTACCTTTTTCCGTGTCTTGTTGATTCCTAAGTGCCCGCCGGATTCTTCATCGTGCATTTCCCTTAAAATCTCCTGCACTTTCGACCGTGGCACCACAAGCTGCATCTTAAAGGATCTTCCATTCGGCATTTCCCATTTTCTCCACAAAACACCATCTTTTACATGGAGAGAGTCCCACTGCGCCCAGTATGCCTTTAAGGTAGGACTTCTGTCGGAGATGTCTCTTGCATTCGGCTTATCCATAGATTCCTTCCATACAAGAATGGGCTCGATGTCAGGATCTTCCTTTTGTGCATTACGAAGTTCTTCCGCAGTCCAACCCTTTACAGGTTCAGCCCTTAGTCTCTGAACAGAAATACTTTCGTCCTTCTTACCGTTCAAACACCTAGGATGAGCTCTTTCTGAAGATGGCCGGAGAATTTCATCACTGCTTATGATCGTCCGAAGATTTACAGCATTCTCGTTTCCGTACACCATTGGAATCTCGACGATTGAATACCTTAACACCTGCCTTCGAAAGTCTAGTACTACTTCATGTGCCTTCGTAAAATCCACACCTAGTATGCAGTCGTCGAATATGTCAGCTACCAAGAATGCATGTGCGAAGGTCAGCCCTGCCAGTTCTATCTTCAGAAGTACCTCTCCGTATACTTTTGCTACTTCTCCCGTAGCTGCCTTCAGACTGTTCCAGCTGGTGTTGTGTAGCCAGGACGTCTGGACAAGGCCTCTTCTAATTATGGAGGCCGTGGCACCCGTATCGATAGTGGCCACACATTTTCTGTTGGCGATGACGGTCTCCACCGTCAAACTCTGGTTGCATCGTTTCGTTTGCGCAACTTGGATAATGGTCCTGGGGGCGTTCATTTCATCAACCGACTTCTGCTCTGCAAAGTTGGTTCTTACGCGCTTTCCACACTGATGTATCCCCAAATCATGCCCGGTAGGGTAAGCGATATCCCTGTCAGTAGGCCTTTTTCTCGCGCTATGTGGGCAGCTTACCTGTGGAGATCTGCATTGTCGCTGTAGGTGTCCTAGCTTGTTGCAATTCCAGCATATCATTTGACCTCGAGCAGTGTTCGGGTTTTGTCTTTCAATGTCGACACGTTGACATGAGCACTCTAGCGTAGCCATTTCCCTGACGCGATGGCTACCTTGCGAAGCTTGGTCTGCTGCTTCCATTGTCAGGGCAAATGCTAAAGCCTCAGCGAGCGTTTTCTTACCTGCCAGTCTCACAGCCATTTGTAGTTTTCCATCTGCAATGGCATTAGTGAACGCATCGGTTGCCAGTTCGTTTATGATTTCCCTGCTGGTATTGGGATAAGACAAATTGGCCAAGCGCTCGATGTCAGCTTGCAATTGTTGTAGCGTTTCACCTCTTGCCTGGACCCTTCGGCGCAACTGGACTCGGTAAACTTGCTGCATGTGGTCGTCGCCAAACCTCATCTCGATTGCCTTGACCATGGCATCATAATCATGATGTTTGTCTTCAGGAATGGTCTGCAGCAATTCGGCAGCTGTTCCTCTGAGCGCAAGCGTAAGAGCAGTTGATTTGTCTTCGTTGTCCCAGTTGTTCGTCAAGGCGGCAGCTTCAAACTGCCTCTTATAAATTGGCCATGATGTTTGACCATCGAAGACAGGGGGCTGCATTTCCTTTCTTCGTGGACCGTCGCTCGAATATTCCCGAACCTTCTGCTTTTTCAAAGAATCAACCTCCTTAGCCAGGTGTTCGTACTGTTGTTCTACACTTTCTTCTTGCTTTCCGAACTTTTTTTCTAAGCTTTCTATTTTGGCTTCAAATTTCTGATCTACTATTTGAAGTCTTTCGCTTAGTTGATTCTGGAGAGTTTCTAATGAATTCTTTTGTTCGTCGAATTTACTTTCGAGAACGTTCCTTTGGTCTTCGAGAACGTTCCTTTGTTCGTTTAGTTGTTGCTGGAGAATTTCCAACGAATTCTTCTGCTCATTCTTTTGTTCGTCGAATTTACTTTCGAGAACGTTCTTTTGTTCTTCGAGAACGTTCTTTTGTTCTTCGAATTTCGACAGAAGCAACTTCATGAAAGCAGGCATTTCATCGGCTGTACTTACTGTGCATTCTCTCCCTTGTTCTTCAACATCGAACAACATGGTATCGGGGTCTCCACCATCCTGAGTGATAGCATTCTGAAGTCGGAGCAATAGTTCCTTTTTCAGCCCCGAAGTCTGAAGATTTCGTTTTCCTAATTCTTCTTTCAACTCAGCTGTTGTCAATTGTTCTAATTTGCGACCCATTTTATGTAACTGAAACACTATTTTCACAACCAGTCAGTTTTATTTTAATGTCTCTTCTAGAAAGATCTTTTTCCAACACTATTTTTAACAAAAATACTCGCTATTCACAGTTTTATAGCACAATCATTTCAATAGTTTCTGGAAAATTCCACTTTCACAATTAAATGAGTCACCGAAACTGTTTTAGAAAATGTCACTATGGAATTTTCTAGCACTTTACTGAGTTTTATCCCCAATTTCTGACACCAATGTGATATTTTAGCCTGGGTTTCGACAAATAAAACTCAATCAAAATTCCAAATTAATAAAACAAATCCCTTTATTTTATTCAACACAACGTCTTTCAGTTTAAATAACACCAATTTAACTTATTCCACTTATTCACAATTCAAATACGTTTTTATCATTCCTTTTTATCATACACTTTTTATTTAATCTCAATTCAATCACTTTTTATTAACGCTTCCAGTTGTTAACAATTCCACTTTCGAAAATAAACTGAACTTTCAATGCAATCTACTCTTGTATTTATACAAGTTTACAAGCTTCTGGAAGCTTCTGTCTGGTTCTGGCACAATCTAAGCTTTCGGTACTAATTCGAGTCTCGATTTAGTACTCAGTAAAAAATATTGCAAATGTGTAGCATACTTCTAGGGGCATGGTTGTTGTACACAATATATGGTGGTTGTTGTACACAATGAATCCAACAGATGTCGTTAGTTTACAAAATGTATCCTCCAAATATCTAAACTTGTTGCCACATCACAGTATTATGCAAAGTTGATCCTTGCAAATGTTATTACGTACGTATAACTGAACGAAACTTTATCAGTCATTTCGGGTTCGCTATACAAATCCCATGTTTTCGCACTGTTTCGTATGGGAATGTACGTTCCAATTTTTCAATTATGGTTTTATATATACACTGGTACTGTATATACAAAGATTATAGTATACCAATCTAAACTTTACTGTCAAATTTCAGTTCTAGTAAGGGGTGTAGAAAAGTAGGGGGAATGAAGTAACCATGGACGTATTATATATGGACTGCTAGTTGCCTACCTCAAGTTGGTTCCATTTTAGTTTCAGTTATTTTGAGCCACATTAGCCCTCCTGAGTAAACTAGCGGGAAAAAATTAAACCCCAATTTTGATATTTCATCCAGTAATCCCAGAATTTGGCAGCAGGTTTTCCCACGTTGTCATGTTAAAATTTCCTATTTTTCTCCCCGTGTTATTTAGAATTACCCATATTTATTTAATAAAAAAATCCTTTTTTCCTTCTGGTGCTTTTAGCTTGTCTTAGGCACAAACCAATAAAAAAAGAATCTAAGAAAACAAGAGGCAAAATACCAAAGATGTCGCACACTTCTATGGATGCAATTCAAAAGTGTCAGTTAGGTTTTACCGGTAAGTGCGCCTTTTTGAATTTTTAAAAACAGATGTCGCGAGCTTCTATTAGCGAGTTTCATTTAAGAAAAGATTTGCTCTTTCTGTCAAAAGATTTGATCTTTTACAATTTCGAGAGTTTCATTGCAAGAAAAAGAGCAAATCTAGTTCCAATCTCAACACGAAAGATTTGATCTCTGATGGGTTGGCAGATTTGATCTGAATGCACATATACATGTAAATAGTCTTTCGGTCAAACGTCAAATGGAAAATATTTGGTTATTTTATGTGAACTTGTGCCAGCCCGTGCTTAGCCAAAAAATTAACAAATATCCATTAAATATATAAAATAACAAATAAAGTTGTTTTTGAAGTGAGAAGTACAAATATGGCATTTTGAATATATCAACTGTGCATGCCTGGTATTTTTGTGTGTGATATAAAATACCGTGTATGCTCGTCAGTGAATGACAAATACTAGGATTAAATGATGAAACAAGTTTCATGGAAAAGAGCAAATCTTGATTTTCAGATCAAACCTTTGAAATTTGAATGAAACTCGCTATATGTCAACATTTTAGTTATTTTTTTCTTGAAGTGGTTTCAGGTTCATTCTCAATTTTGGCCTAAAGATAAGAACTTTTAAAATTGAAAACAATTCCGAATCATGTTTTTTAGTGGTAATGGATGGTTTTCAATTGCTTTTTTTAGAATTTCGCCAATATTTTTAGAATAAAAAAGCACAGTTTGTTGGAAACTATTGGATATATTCGGGGTTATCCAAATCAGTGTACACACCAACGTACGTGTCTGTCCACAAGAAGAATGAAGATACAACCGAAAAAAGGAATCATGTACACAAGGTTCTCGATGTCTAAAGATTTAGGATTCCTCTTGCCTTCTTCTCACCTTTTGCCTGCCATACAAAAGCGCTCCCTACATGTGTGATACAAAATTTAAACTGAACATTTTTACGTCAGGTTGCGTTTGGTCGCATCTTACGTGAGTAAACAACAACAAAAAAATTTCTAACCAAAACAAAACAAAAAGAATAAATAATAAATAATTGCTTACAAAATTTATATATTATTAAAAAGCTTAAATTATTGTAAATTATTAAAAAAGTGCACAGAATTGTATCTTTTATTTTAATTCACATTAGTTTATTGAAAAATGTATGGATTGTGTCAAATCTTAATTTGCCAAGAAATCCCCTCTTCCAAGAATTGAGACCAGTTTTCCTATTTCTTTGTTTACTCCAAGTTGGTATCTTTATCCCCTTCACAAGATTTCAGATGTCTACATCAAATTTATATCTCTGCCTCATAAGAAAAATTCAGCGAACACGTAATAGCTGCTGGACATATCAAAGACCCAACAGCCAAGACTATACTTTGTACTGCATTAATTTGTTTATAAAATATTTACGCTGAATGTGTGAATCAGCTAAACGCTAAGGTAAAACAACTCGGATAGCAATCTCAATCTCGAAACTCAATGAACTCCAAATTGATAAGACGGATTCCCTGACCTTCCTCCAAACAGCAAATTGCTTTCTGATAACGTAAATCGTAGTCCAAACCAAAGATCAATCAAAATTGTTTAGGAGCACGGTGTGGGGAGAAAGGAAAA
Source organism: Platycheirus rosarum (assembly GCA_963971375.1). Classification (NCBI taxonomy): domain Eukaryota; kingdom Metazoa; phylum Arthropoda; class Insecta; order Diptera; family Syrphidae; genus Platycheirus; species Platycheirus rosarum. The sequence continues at coordinate 31,706,014 of OZ020508.1, forward strand.
AACTAAACTGTACGTAATTAAACAGGTTTATTGATATATACTTATTTTATTTGTTTTCTGATGTCTTGTGTTCTTATTACTTCTAGAATCTAGGGCCAAGTTTTTTTTTATTTGGTGCAGGTGAAAGAGACGGCCATTGGAGTTTCTGAGGTATGCTCTGTGTGCTTCGAGATCGAAAATATATTTAAATATAAAACGCCTCCCACTTGTTTATTTCCAAGATTGGATTTGGTCCAATTTCAATTTGCGGGTATAGTATTGATGTATTTAGTTGCGCCAGGAAAAATGTTTTCTTGATGAAGATTTCAGCACAAAAATGTCTCTAAGCACTGAAAGGGGAACTGTGGCAGAGGTGAATGCAGAAGTTAATACGGTGACGCATTCAAACGCTCTTATGATGGGATTGAATGAGCTGAGGAAGGCCGACAAACTGTTGGATATTACTTTGCTGGTTGAAGGTGTATCTTTAAAGGTGAGTTCTTGAATTTTTAAATACCTAATCATTTCATAAGGAAGCGTTAAGGAAGTTTGTTTATTGTATTGTAATGACCACAATACGTGGCAAGAAGTAGGTCATATAAAAGATATGAGAAAGGCAGCAATAGAACCCGAGGTATGAATGCGTATGAGGAGATATGTGCAAATGTATTACTGGAAGAATATCAAAAAATGAACAACGATATTGGCTACAAAGCCAGGGAAGCAAGGAAGCAGCATTACCGTTCATCTGACCTTGAGATTTGGATAAATTACAACAGCGCCAGTCAAATCGATACCAGCATCTTAGTTATCGCTTATAAAGCCACGAATGATATCATGTAGAGACCAGCTGTAAAAACCCGCATTGGTTATTTATTATTTAAACGACAAAAGACAAACAAATTCACTGATGATGAAGTCTCCAATAGAAATAAGGACAACGAACTTCGGATCTGTAATAGGAATGTTAAAAAGTTTAAAAGAAATAAACAGAGAAACCGCACCATATTAACGGAGGCTCCGGAACACTGGGAAAACACAGCCTGTATGACACCACGGATAACTGGTTCAGGCTGATTGGGGCAAAATATTGTAAAAGCTAGTACGAATTTCCAACAGCTCAACATTCACAAAGGGACATGAAGATCCCCTGATCAAACAAATGTAAAACAGATTGACCACACTGCAATCGATACAATGCACTGTTCCAGTATCATGGATGTCTGAACTTTCCGAAAGGCAAACATTAATTCGGACCACTACTTCGTTGTAGCCAATGTCCGGATGCGGATATCCCGACCAACGCCAAGAAGAGGTAATACTGTGAGGATGTTTGATCTCCTCTGTCAGTCAGAATGAAACATTCTATCCAAGCGAAATAGAACAACAATTGCATCCACCCGATCAGGACTAAGGAAAACTGGCAACATCTAAGCTTAAGAGCAATAAAACCACTGGAGCTGAGTGCTTGCTAAACTCTTCAAAGCTGCAGGCGATGATTTAGTTAGAAGTATGCACCAACTCAACTAGACTGCTACAGAGTAGAAATTAGTGCCATTCAGGAAATGCGATGGGGTGGGCCAGGCAAAAGGAGGATGAAAAACTGTGACGTGTAATACGGTGATTGTGCAAGAAGACCACAGCGTTTATTTGTGTGCGGATTCGTCATAAGCGGTAGACTTAGGCAAGAAGTCTTGGGCTTTCGACACGTAAGTGAGCGACTTGTGACAATCCGTATCATGGCCAAATTCGCCAACATTAGCCTAATATGCGCTCATGCCCCCACAGAGGACAAAGATGACGCCACCAAGGATGACTTCTACGAGCTCCTCGACAAAACCTATGAGCAATGCCCTAAATACAACGTTAAGATTGTACTAGGCGATTTCAACACCAAAATAGGTAAAGAAGAAATCTTTGGTAGGACTGGCGGAAAACATAGCCTACACCACACAACGTCTGAAAACAGACTTAAGCTAATTGACTTCGCAGCATCTCGATATACTCCACAACAACGGAGTAATACTGCGAGGAAGTATGACGTTGCAACCGCAAGAAACCGCCAGAACCTATGGCTATCGAATATCCCGTAACCTCTCAAGAAATCCAGTACCGCCAGCATCAAGTGCCGAAGACCAGTGGCAACACTGCCAACAATCCATTAAAGATGCCGCAACTGATGTAGTAGGTTTCACCAGACCACCACCACGAAACCTCTGGTTTGAAGACGAATGCAGGCAGGCCTATGCAGCCAAACAAGAGGCATATAAAGCGACGCTGCAAAGAAAGACGATAGCTGCTCGCGAGCTCTACGAGCAGAAAAGACGGGAAGAACACCGGCTTCTCCAAAAGAAAAAGAGAGAGCATGAGAAGCGCGCGATCGAAGATATTGATATATTGAGGAACAACGTGCGGAAGTTTTACCAACGCACAGAAGCCTGAAGAGATAGGAATGGAAACATCGTAGTAGAGTCACAGTCAGTGCTGAGTACATGGAAGGACTGTTAAACGGGGATGAAGACCAAAATCCCGGACGACGACAGACAATACTTCGTCTACCTGACCAAAATGAAGTGAGGATAGCAATATCTTTTGTATTTTGTATTGTAACTGCACCAACTATAGAGGAATGTCTCCTGAATATCGGCTACAAGATCCTCTATGCCGTACTATGTGAAAGCCTAAAACCTTTTCGTCAGCAACCTAATTGGCCCCTATCAGTGTGGTTTCAGACCAGGAAAGTCCACAATCGATCAAATGTTCACCCTATGGCAGATACTGGAAACCACCCAAGAATTCCAAATCGATACTCACCACCTCTATCGATTTTAAGCAATCCAGCAATACAGAGCCATGTCTGGTTTTGGCATCACCACAAAACTCGTCCGACTGTGCAGGATGACGATGGAGAACTCTCGCTGCTCCTTCAAGGTTGATACTGACCTCACAGAAGCTTTTGACGTCAAAAAAGGATTCCGACAAGGTGATGCGCTATCGTGCGATTTCTTCAACTTAATCATAATTGGCAGTACTCGGCGAGTTGTCACTAGACGTTTACTAACATTGAAGTTGAAGCGGCTAAGATGGGACTAGCAGTCAATGAGGCCAAAACGAAGTACCTGCTGTCAACAAAAAATGACACAACAAGCGAAGAATCACTCTTGCCAATCGCTGTTTCTATGGGCTAGGAAGAAAGTAAAGCTCTCTCTCGAAAGACAAAGGAGACTCTCTATAAGACCTTAATGATCCCAGTCCTGCTCTATGGCGCCGAGGCATGGACTGACTCTATCTAAAGCGGATAAAGATATCCTTAGTCGAGCGTAAGATTCTTCGAAACATTTTTGGCCCTACCTGCGGTAACGGGTTTTGGAGGAGAAGGTTTAACCAAGAACTATACTAGCTGTACAGCGACATTGACCTGGTCAAAAAAATACGCATATCACGTTTAACATGGCTAGGTCATGTAGAGCGAATGGACAAGAATGCTCCGGCTCACAGGATCTTCGATTCCATCCCAGAGGGTAGACGCAGTCAAGATAGACATCGCCTTAGGTGGCGCGCTCAAGTTGAAGACGACCTCAACTAACTTGGAGTGCGAAACTGGAGGCAGCTAGCTAAAGACCGAGCTGGCTGGAGAGGCATGCTGGTTGAGGCCCAGGTTCGTCCCGTAGCGCCCCCTAAGTAAGTAAGTAAGTACTCACATACGGATTCGAGACTTGGGTGCTTACTCAAAGGCACTCTGATCTCTTATCTGCATTCGAGAGGAAAATCTTACGAAGAATTATTGGACCCGTGTGCGAGGGAGGACGATTCCGGAGAAGATACAATCATGAATTTTATGAAATCTATCTCTAAGCAGATGAGGAAAAATAAAGTTGGGTAGACTCCGGAGCGAAGAGAATCCAGCTCGGAAAGTCTTTTGTAGTTCTTTTAATGGTAAAAGCCAACGTGGCAGACCTTGCTTGCGTTGGAAGGATGGCGTAGATCAGGACGACCGAATCTTTGGGATGGCATCGGCCAGCAATCGGGATGTATGGGAGAACTTTTTGAAGGAAGCCCGCACCGTTGCGCCGACGATGATGGTAATGATGCATAAACAACGAGTGGAGAAGGAGAAACAAACAGAGTAACCAAGCTTTAATGCAAACTCTACAGCCATATTGACAACGAATGGTACGTTTAAGAAAACAATGTGTCCCGAGAATCTTTGATTTCATCGCAAAGGAATTCCTTAGTGAAGAAAGACCTGATCTCAAATAGCTTCTATTGTGCAGCTATAGTTAACTACCTAAATACCGAACTAGTTAGTTGGTTCACTTAGAACTATATTAGCCTTTAGCCTTTTCAATTACAGTGATCGAATGTTGCCTTTGAGTCCGCTTATGTTACTTGCCAGGAGAAAAATCAAAGTTCTTGCTACGATTTCCATTGATGACTAGTCTCTCGATTGCTCCTACGGTAGCAATCAGTCCACCAATACTATAGAAAAAAGATCGGTGATAAACATCCTCTCCTATATTATCTCCTTCTTCATTTCGAAAGGGTCGGTGAGCTGCCAAACGAAACACTAGGAATGCCTTATAAAGCCAACTTATTTGGTAAGAATTCCTCTTCCATTTCAGTTCTTTGATGCAGGGATTCTTTAAATTGTTCTTTCTGTGTACCTGATCATCTGATCTTCAATTGATAAGACAAGTGTGCCAAATGACGTGCCGCCTAAAAAACCAGAGAAGTTGGCACATATAATAGCATTTCTGAATCCTAGAACTGCCATTGGGTAAATGCAGTTCATAGCTTCAGAATCAAGAATCAGTCATTACATTCGTGAAGATCTTGTATCCTAAAAATACACAGACTTCCTTTTTTCGGTTTGACCATCAGGAGATACCAACATGCCAATAGATGTTTTGCGTTTCCAATTCAATTCATTGAGTCCAATTCATCAAAGATAATTTTGTATATTGTATCTGTATTTCATAGATACTCGGGCTGCAGCGTATTTATCATAACATTGACTTTTTCTTTCTTTCCTTCAAATGCAGGCTCACCGAGTAGTTCTTGCCGCATGCAGTGATTATTTTGCCGCCATGTTTACCGATCCCATGAAAGAAGCCCATCAATCTGAAATCAAACTCATCGGCATACCCGCTCGCGGTATGGAGAGTTTACTCGAATATGCTTATACATCAAAACTCGAATTAAGTCGCGATAACATTCAAGACATCTTATCCGCTGCCACACATATTCAAATGAATGCCGTCGTTCTGTCTTGCTCGACATACCTAGAATCTCAAATAGACATGGAGAATTGTGTCGACATAGCCACACTGGCTGATCTCTACTCGCTTAACAATCTCAAGCACAAAACCTACCGATTTATATGTGCCCATCTGGAAGAATTCTCGAAGACCTCAAAAAAGGACAATCTGAGTTGTGAACAACTTGAGTACATACTAAGCTGTGACTATCCTGTCGATTGTTCGGAAGTAACAGTCCTACAAATTGTAGCCGAGTACTGTGTAAGGAAAGGAGTAACGCTGGAAGATGCTTTGAAACTCTTCACAAATATCCGCTTCGATCAAATAAATAAAATCGACCTGCATGTCTGGCCAAGGTTTGACTATATTGATGAGTCTGTCCATTCGCCATACTACAATGTAATGCGAGTAGCGGGATTTCAGCAGAAGAAATCCTGCAAGAAAAAGTATGTCGACTGTGATCTGCTCAGAAGCAATATTCTGACAAATACCCGAGGTATGGAGCTGGCGCTAGTCAAAATCGGTGGTTTCTATTTAAATGGAGTACACAACCAAATCAGTTTCGCTCTGCCCGGTGAGAAGAGGTGGCATCAGCTAACTTCTATTCCGCACATCGAACAATGTAACTATGGAACGGCAGTTTTGGGCAATGATCTGTTTGTTGTCGGTGGTTCCTATGATGTGTGTTTGAAGGAGTACATTCATGGCTTTGGATTTCGATATAGTGCAGCTAAGGATAAGTGGTCAACGATTTCCCCCATCCAGTCGGAAAGGTGTCGATTCTCGTTGAATGCAGTTGGAAATTGCTTGTATGCCGTTGGAGGAGTTTGTGATCTAATCGAGGGAGCTGATGAAACCTGGGCTGATGGTCGACAAGAGTCGAATTGCGAAAAGTATAATGTGGCAACTGACACATGGGACTACATTAAACCATTAACTGAAAATCGAAGTCAGCATGCTGGAGCTGTTCTAGGTCATTTTTTGTATATATCGGGTAAGTTTGATTATAAATTCTGCCTCTGAGAGCTTTTTAATTGATACTTTGGCTTTAGGAGGAATCGACAGACACTTAGTGCTACCATCTCTTTGGCGTTACGACACCTTTGGCGACAAATGGCGCCAGAAAAGCCCGATGCCAAAGCCCAGAGCAGATCACGTTCTTCTTGCCATCGATGACAAAATATATGCCTGCGGTGGATGGTTTGAAGATACGCATACAGGAACTCGGGTCCTCATCAGTGATATCGATGTATATGATATTCGCACAGATAGCTGGTATTTGGAGTCGAAAAATCCAATACCGACGTTCCATGCAGGCATAACAGCTGTCGAAAAAAAAATTTATTTCGTTGGTGGTCTATTGTCAGACGAAACAATTAATTGTTCTTCAAATGTTCAAACCTATGATCTTTTAACCAAAGAATGGTCAACGCATAACGAGTGGGAAGGTGCCAAACCCACGTGGGAGTGTACGTGTGCAACATTTTATGTGCCGCGTTGTCGGGAAGGTATTTAACAAAAGAAGTAGAATACTCAGACGGAGAATAATTTTTACCAGCTGCCTTATTTGTTTTTTTTTTTTTTTTAATTTAAAATCGAGATTGTAAATAGATAGTATTTTTTTTAATATCCATACTACAAAACAATGTAATATTTTTGTGTGTATGAGTGTGTTGTCTCCCAGTGAATAAAAATTAATTGTTAGGTGAAATGTAAATGTAGTTTTAGTTATTTTTATTATTTGGTGGGGGTTTGAAAGATCGTCCCAATGAGATTGCCGTGCAAATTCTGCACTCATTTTTCAATTATGTTGTTTTTTTTTTTATAATTAACGCGCAAGTAAGAAAGCGTTCACCATTATTAGGTGCGACTAATGAAAGAATCTCTACTTGCCAGAACGACCGAAATTGAGCTAAAGGGTAAACTGATGAGAATTTCTAGAAGCACTAATATTACGGTTAAATATTTTAAGGGGAGGATTGGACGCTAAGAATTTTCTCATGGAACGTCAGAACGCTCTATAGAGCTCGAGCTGCACAACAGCTAGCTGATGTCCTGGCCATGTATAACAGCACTTCAGGAAATGAGATGGCCGAGGAATGGTGTTTTGCAGAAAAAAGAATACGACATATATTTTAGCGGTCACTCAAAACACCATGTGCTCGGGGTAGGCTTCCTAGTCAGTCAAAAAATGAAGTCTACCGTCATCGGCTTTAACGCAATAAATGAAAGGCTATGCACCCTTCGCGTGCGAGGCAAATTCAATAACATCAGCCTCATAAACGTTCACGCACCTACTGAGGAGTCCGAAGAAGAAGAAAAAGATTCCTACTACGAACTTGTAGAGAGGACCCTCAATGCCTGCCCAAGGTGTCGCAGAGATCGGAGCGACTGGTTTGATGATGAATGCAAACTAGCGTCTGAACGTGAGAATGCTGCATACCGAGCAATGCAATAGTCTCATAGAAAGCGGGCACGCGAAGATGAATATAAAGAGCTCAGAAGAATAGAAAAAGACTTCACAGACGAAAAAAGGCAGCCTGGGAAAAAAACATTGTCTGTGAAATGTAAAGAAATAGAGAGCGAGGTCCGCACCAGGCGCGGAAATTCTATCAATCCGTCAGAAACATCTCGCAATACACACCACGTTGTACATATTGTAAAGATGGAGAGGGTAATCTGATCACCGATCCTGAAGGCATTCTGGAGCGATGGGAAGTGTACTTTAATGAATTGCTGAACGGTCAGCTCACGGAAGAAATGGAGACTCCAACATTTTAAGAAGAAGATCTCATGCTTCAGCCACCAAGCATTGAGGAGATAAAACAGGCAATTAATCGGCTCAAAAATAATAAGGCCTCTGGAGCCGATGGTATACCTGCCGAGCTGATCAAACATGGAGGGCCAACACTACATCAAGCAATTCATGAAATCATAGTACACGAATGGGAACACGAAGAGATGCCAGAAGACTGGCGAAAAGGCATCATATGTCCCATACATAAGAAGGGAGATATCACAAAATGCAGCAACTATAGGGGTATAACATTGTTGAGTACATCCTATAAGATATTCTCCTCTATTCAGCAAGAACTGATAGCCCCATACGCTAATACCATAATCGGCAAATATCAATGTGGTTTTATACCAGGCAACTCAACAATTGATCAGATTTTTACCCTTAGGCAGGTGATGGAAAAAAGTCTGGAATTTAATATCCCAACATACCATCTTTTTATAGACTTTAAAGCCGCCTACGATAGCATAGCCAGGGTAGAACTTTATAAGGCCATTAGAGAATTCGGCATCCCAAATAAATTGACACGACTATGTAGGCTGACCATGACCAACATCACAGGCCAAGTAAAAGTAGCCGGTTTGCTATCCAGGCCAATCAACATCTTTAATGGACTCCGACAAGGGGATGGTCTGGCTTGCATCCTCTTCAACAGGGAGAAAGCAATCCGTGACTCTGGCACGTCAACAAGAGAGACTATCGTCACCAAGTCCAGCCAGATACTAGCTTACGCAGACGACATCGACATCATCGGCAGAAGCCAACAAGCTGTACAAGAATCCTTTACCCAGGTCGAGCAAGTGGCAAAATACCTGGGGCTGTACATAAATGAAGGGAAGACTAAGTATATGGCGGGAACGTCAGCGAAAAATGTTGGTACAACCATCAGGGTAGCGGAGCACGAACTTAAATCCAGAAACCTTACCATACAAACCAAACTGCTGCTGTACAAGAATATGGTCTTACCAGTACTCACACACGGATCCGAGACTTGGGTGCTTACAAAAAGGCAGTCTGATCTTTTATCCGCGTTCGAGAGAAAAGTCTTACGGAGAATTGTTGGCCCCGTGTGTGAGGAAGGACGATTCCGGAGAAGATACAATCATGAATTGTATGAAATCTATCTCGAAGCAGATGTTGTTGAAAAAATAAAGCTCGGTAGACTCCGGTGGGCTGGACACCTAGCTCGCATGAGCGAAGAGGAACCAACTCGGAAAGTCTTTTGCGGTACTTTTTATGGTAGAAGACAACGTGGCAGACCTTGCTTACGTTGGAAGGATGGCGTAGACCAGGACGCCCGAAGCCTTGGGGTGCGCAATTGGATGGCGTCGGCCAGCAATCGGGATGTATGGAAGAATTTGTTGAAGGAGGCCCGGACCGGATCCCGGTTGTTGCGCCGATGATGATGATGATGATGATTGGACGCTGGTAATTTTACTAGAGCACTGACCGTAGAAGTAACGGTAAAAAAGGGAGAGACTTAAGCCACTACAACGGTGTTCAACTGACGAAAATATATATGATTTTTCCTGTCGTTTAAAATTATCCAAGAGATTTAACTAAGTAACTGCATCACCAGCCCATAAAAGGAAGTCATACTCGAGCTTTTGACGTATACATATAGCCAGATAAATCTCTGGAGGAAGCATAAATACAATACGAAAATTTTGGCTACGTCCAGTATTTGATCTTTCCATAAGTGATGATTGTTCGTTAGGAATATACCGAGAATTGCAAGCTGTTAATGTCTTTTATGATAGTGTCAATCATACACAGTGGCAAGGGGGGCAATAAACCCTTTAACGATACAAGATAGGATTAAGTTTTCGTAGCATTATGTTCCCGTGTTTTTATTCCTCATTGTACAATACTGTTTTAATCAGAATTTATAATATTTTGCTGTTACAGTTCCACATCCGAATAGCAATGTGCGAAGAATATAAAAGAAACTAATGGAGCCTTGGGGCACACCAACTATTAAGGGATTTGTCGATACCGAATGCATACATTTTCGATAAGAAGAGCTACATATATGTGAGACTTAATCCATGTAGTTAATGGTGAAGAAGATTCGGTAGTCTGCGAGAAGTGTTGGTCCAACTATCAGGGTAGTGGAGCATGAATTTGAAGTAGTGCAATCCTTTAACTACCTTGGGCCAAAAGTAGCAGCCAATAATAATGTGGCTACTAAAATCCAACAAACCTACTATATTCTGTCGAGGATCACATATGAGCTCGTTCTCAAGCCTGATGGGTTTGTCACGAGAAATTTGCAAAAATGATACAATGTATAATGGTCTGATGTGAGTTAATACTTCCCCACCGTATTTTTGAAGATCAGAGGTAAGGAAAAAGTCTAATATGTTTTCGGCTTGGCCTTCAATACCCGCCATTCGAGTGTGCTCGTTGACGAGCTGAATTAGGTGTTTAAACTCAGCAATTCCGCAACACATACCCTCGATTGTTTTCTAGCTCGAATGGAGAACGCAATAAGAATTATATGTACGTTGTATTCAAACAATTCTTTGCACAGAGACAGACAGATCATCAAATCTACGAGAAGTTGAGCTCTGATATCTAAGTGGCCTTTGCTTTTACGTCCTCTAAGTGGTCGGTGAGGTTTTTACCGAGCTTGCATACGTACATACGTACTCCACATTGCTCAATATTAAAATAATGTCGAACGATGCTTTGGAACGGTGAAAAGCTGATGGCAATCAATTTGCACTTCATTGTTTTTCCCTTTTCAACAGTCGGTTAAAAAATACTGAGGTTCTAATCAATGAACATGCTTTCCTCCAACCATATCTTGAATGCTTCTAACCTAACGTTAATATGTATCAAGCTTGTTGATCTACTTCGCTCATAATGTCTATTCTGCTGGAAAGTAAAGTTCTTTTTAAGACCATCAGAAGTGTTCTTCATATTCTCGGCAACGCCTGAGATCCTACTACGGTGTTTTTTAGAACGTCATTGCAGGCTTGTTAGTTTTTCAATTACGAGTCTACCACGTGCGTCCGCATTCTTCTCTCTATCTGCTTTTCTCAAGCTTAGATAAGACATTATTTGTGCCCGTTCATCTAAACCTGGTATTTAAAGTCGCATGGACAATTTTATTGTCATGGTGTTTACATCTTTCTTCGGTGTGCAGGCATACATGTTGATGGTTTAAGCTTTGATACGAATAGTTTTTGGGTACTTCTTCAAATATTACCACTTATGGCTTCTTACCGTAGTGCCCCGTGGCGTAGTGGTTAGTGTGTCGGACTGCTAAGCGAATGAGCCTTGGTTCGAATCCAGCTCATAGCCATCTTCTTTTCCGGGGTATTGCCTCTTGCGAGGAACTGACAAAACCTCCAAGAGTAAAATTTGTCTCGAAAAAGTGCATCTCATGTAGCCGTTCGGACTCGGCGGTAAACTGTAGGTCCCTTCCATTCTTGCAGATTATCAACACACACACAGGAATGGTTGAGAGTATAAGTCACTAGGCCTTGGCTCCTTCAGGAGCCGTCGCGCCAATAAATTTATTTATTTATGGCTTCTTACCTTAGAGCATCCATGTTCATATACGAAGTTTGTTGCCTTTTATTTGATTTACAGGTTTCGTTCTCAGTGAATCTGTCCGCATCCCAATCTTAATATAACCTCAACGACAAGGGACAGGATAAACGGCTTCTTATAGCCCCGAGGTGAGTGCGAGTTAACTGATTTAAAATAAAACTTTCTTTTTTAAAAAATCTTAAAACTCTATTCAACGTTAATTCTTTATAAAACCATACAAAATGGGAACAAAAAATCTAAATAAAATGTGCCAAAGGATCATCTCTTCTTTTTTTGAGAAAGCTGCATCCAACTGGGTAGAGATCGTTTTTTTGGTGACACTATGGGTTTTGTGTCAGTTTCTGAATCTGAGTCTTCATATTCGAAAGCATTCGATACTTTCCTCTGTATGATGCGATGTTTTTTTTCCTCCTTTGTGCATTGGCTTTGACCAGGTGTGCCATTTCTTACCCCTATTTGGGCGATAGACTTCGGTTGTAGCAGTTCACTAGAAAACCCAGTCGAAGTGCTGGCAGTTAAACGCTCGGAATCACATTTCAATTGCTCTTCGACTTGCTGGGAAATTTGTGTTAGATCTGATTCATCTATTTCCAAATCCCAATCCGCATCAAATATATCTGACTCCGAATCGGATTTATATTCCAATTCATTCGATGCTTTATTTTTAGTCAAAGTGCGGGGCTGTTTAACGTCTTCCGATTTCTTTTGAGTTAAGTCTTCAGAGGCAAGTGCATCGATTAATAAATCCAAATCAGTATTTTCACATTTGGATTGTTTGTTCACACCAAGTTTACTGTCTATCTCATTGCCTAGATGAGTCAATTCGGAATCATCGGAATCCCAATTGGCAAAAATGGCATTTTCAATATCAGACTCGATTTCGATGACTGGTTTTGGTAAGGGTTCGATAAGTTCCAATGATTCCTGTGTTGAAGAAAGTGATGAATTTCCATTTTCACTCTGAGATGAGCCTTTAGTTTGATGGTCAGTATTAAGAGATTCAGTGTCCTCATGGGAGTTCGGCGTTGGAATGGTTTTGGAAGCTCATATAAAATAAACACAAATTTTGGAGACTAAAAGAAATCAAACAAAAGGACAAAAACTTACCTTCAGTAGTGGGTTCGACTTTTATCTTTACTGGAGGTTGATTTTCTTGATCACTCATTCCGTGCTGCTCCACAATGTCTGTCTTTCTAAACTTGGCCTGATAATCTTTGATAACTTTGATAAACACCGGACCAAAACGTTGTGTCTTTTCTTCCGAATATCCATCCAATCGAATTCTTCTCAATTCCTCCATTGAAGTGGGTTGAATCTTAGCCAATTGTTCGAGAGCTTTGGTTGATGCCACCAAATATGGCATAACATCAAATAAACTGGCCAATTTTGACCGAACTTTCAATAACGGACGCAGTATATCAGATTTAGCTGATGGCGATGGTAATCTAACTGTTTTTGATGGAACTGATGATGAAGTCGATGATGGCGGTAATGGCACGGACGATTCGGCTGGTGCATGATCTTCCGGTTTTTTTTGAAAAATAGGAAACACTATCTTGGGGGCACTGACAACTCTCGGACTGAGAAGTTTTATGAATTCATCATTTGGAACGATCTTAATTGGCACCTGCTCCACTATCCCACTCAGCCAAACTTTGGCTTTGTTCGTTAACAAGCACCTGGTGAATATGAATTTCGCTTGGTGGACATCTTCCAAGGTCAGCATATTCATCTCGACAAGACTATTGGCGACAGCTTGCATCCACTTGTCAGATCGATGCTTAAGTTTGCCAAACTTAGAGTGTTTGCTAAATGCTGAAGGCACTTCCTTGGCCCTTGATCCACGCAGCACCAGAATTGCTTTCCTCAGGCCATAGAAACACTTCATATCCTGCAACAGCTTCAAAAGCAACTTTGTTTCTTCAGTTATGTCCAGTCTGCCATCCATGTCTAGGCCCTGATACTTGCTGTAGAGGTTAATTGGTTGCACAGGTCCTGCCATGTTGCGACTGCAGTTGTCACAACAATCGGATCGCTGGACTGCTTTGGTGCAGTCTTCCCCGAAGTACGACAGAATAAAAGATCTGCGACATTCTTTGGTGTCAACGTAGTTTCGGATGGGTTTCATTATTTGTTCCATTTCCTCGTGAGAAGTAAATGGATGGCTAGCCTGACGGATAATGCGATGAAGCGCCCAGTCTTTGGTGCGGTGGAAGAGCAAGCATTTAGCAGGCAGGCCATCACGTCCTGCTCTACCAACCTCCTGGTAGTAGCCTTCGATGTCTTTTGATACTCCGTAGTGGATGACAAGGCGAACATCGGGTTTATTGATTCCCATGCCAAATGCAATTGTAGCAACAACTACTCGGATGCGATCATGAATGAATTCATCGTGAGTTTTTCGGCGTTGTTTGAGTGAGAGTCCGGCATGATAGACACCGCAGGGTTGACCATGTGCAGTGATCTCAGTAGCGACTTCTTCAGTGACTCGCCGGGAGATGCAATACACGATGATGGATCCGATTTTGACATTTCTTATGTGCTGCCCGATGTCCTCCCAAACGGTGGACTTAGTTTTGACTACGAATTCCAAATTTGGACGGTCAAAACCAGTAGAAATTACCTAAAAATAAAACGGATTTTTGTTTAGCTATGCGTCACGTTCAAACGAATTATTTAGAACTGGACTAATGGAGTACATAGTATATTCACTAGCTTTACCTGTGGATTCTTCAAACGCAAACTGTGTATTATGTCATTGCAAACTTTTTCAGTAGCAGTGGCGGTCATAGCAAGAATCGGCACCGATGGACATAAACTCCTCAAATTGCTTAGGTTGCGATATGCTAGCCGGAAGTCATGCCCCCACTTGCTTATACAATGCGCCTCGTCAATGGCTATCAGGGTGAGGTCATTCAAAATGCGTTTAATAAGAAATTCACCGCTTTCCGATGTTATGTACTCTGGTGTAACATAAACAATGTTGTACTGGCGGTCGATGACTTCGTAGACAGTATCGCGATTTGTTTGTGCCGAACCCAGGAAGCAGGCTTTCAATTTGTAAAAACACATCGCAGTGACTTGGTCCTGCATTAGAGATATGAGAGGCGACACTACGATGGTAATTGTGTTGCGATAGACCGATGGGAATTGAAAACAAAGCGATTTGCCAGAACCAGTGGCCATTATAACGCAATTATCACGAGCATCGTAGAGAATTGATGAAATAATTTTCCATTGCATTTCACGGAAATGTGAATGACCGAATGAGTCTAGCAGGCATTTGATGCAGTCGTCTGGTATGGATGGAGTTTCGGATTTGATTTGGGGATTTGAACTTTCGGTTTTAATATGTGGCGCAGATACTTCGAAGGCTTCACTCCAATTAATGTCTTGCACTTCACTTTCCAGCGCCATGGTTTTTAAGGTAGTTCTTTTTATGTTAATAAAACAACACAAAAGAGCTTAACAATATTTGTTTACATCGACAAAAAGTTATTCCACCGAATTCCGATGCAAATGCAAATGCATAATGCGAATTGCGAATGTAGGCAAAATATTTAAAAAAATAAATAAAAACAGGAAACTTCATTCAATTGTCAATTTCGAGAGGTACTGCCAGTATAATGAAATAGCAAAGAAAACAAATAGTACAGGGATGTACAATTACTTATAGGCGACAAATTTAAAGTAAACAAACAAACAATATTATAAAAGAACAAATGTGATTTAACAACTTTTAAGCATGAATTCTTCATAACCTCAACATCAAATCATGGAAATATAATTTATAATAATGTTTAGGTGCTTTAATTTGCTTTTTAATTTCTAATATAAGATACTTTTGAAAAAAAATTGTCGTCGCGAATTGTTTTTGCTTTTTTGCTGGTTGATCATTACGAATAAAGCGAATAGTCATTAATTCGTCCGTGGTTGGTCTCTCTCATGTGAATAATCCTTATTTTGAACTACTAAGCTCTATTTGTGTTCAATTCCCGATACACACTTCGATACACATTGTTCTTGCCTGAATAACCTCAAAACTACCCTTGTTTTTGTTTCCTTGGTGGTTCATTGCGATGAATACGAAAATGCCATGTCGGGACTTACCCGGCGCATTAAATTAACGCGCAACTCTTGCGTATTCTCTTTTGACCTTAACTCGGTAATGCACGGGCACTTACACGAAACATGTTGGAGTTGCGCATGTTTTTTTTTCAGTTGCGAATTATTTTGACAGCTATGCTTTATTTTACTTTCTGTGTTTCAGTGATCAGTATTTAAAACAAATGGCGCAAAATTTTAAACATCATTCATTTAAGCAATAAAACCGACTCTAGTTAAAGAAGTTCTTTAGATACGGGCCCTTGTTTAACATTTTCTCAATTTTAAACAAGATAAACAACCCTGACAACTAGTGTGGTGTGTGGTTACGTAACGTAATGTAAACAATTTTTTCCAGGAGGTTAATTCCCGATCTGTGAAAATATGAAATAATAAAAACTTATCATAATGCGTTGGAAGTGTTTTTAATCAATATTTAGTAATTAAACATTAACAAATGTCGTAAAAGAATAAAAAAAAGTATAAAATTAATTAAATAAATTAAAAAAATGGAAATTGCCGTAGAATTAATCGGTCCTCCATCATTTGCCTTCGCCATACATTGTTGCTTGATCTCAAAACTGAGGGGTTCTTATTGGTATGTTGGTTGTGAAAAGTAATTCACCATTTTGAAAAGTTTTTGACGCTTGTTTTTCTTTGTTCATACATCTAGGATCGAAAAAAATTACCATTTCACAGTTTCACAGATTGGGAATCGACCCCAACACGGCTTACTATTGACAGAATAAGATACTTATTTTTTTTGGTACGAAATTACAAAATGTCGTCTGGTTAAAGTATACTTTAAAAAGATAAACAAGTGGTTTGCTCGTTTTAAGGTTAGACAAGTTGTTTAAGGTTAAAGTATACTTTATGTCGTTTAAAATTAACATAAAGCCGACCCTCGTTTTATATTTTGTTTTTAGAGCCGACGCCTATTTTAAAATTGATTTAGAGTAGGTTTTAATTGTTTAAGATTTTGCGCCAATGCGTTTAAATAAATAAATTAATAAAGACTTATTGAATGAATAATAATTTAAATTCTGCGGCTAATCATACATATAATGTGGTTATCTTCTTGTAACGTGTTGTTTGAGCAACATCCAAAACAAGTATGAAGCAAAATAAGAAGAACAAAGAATACAGACAAAGAGAAACGTCAAAAAAGTTGCAGAGACAGTTCTACCCGTGCATGTTCGGGTTTCTATGTATCTATTTGATTATCTTTCGCTTTCGCACTCCAAACATGCAAGGAAAACACGCGCCGTATAAATCTCCACCATATGATAAATATGACACAATAGCCCAACAGTGATTGTTCATTCGTTGGTTACTGGTCACTGTCATTTGAAAAATCCTTCACACGTTTAACGAAATGTGTCAACGCTATGAAACGTTCATCGCGTCAACGCTTACTACAGCGACTATCGCAAGAATAACGTCTCTCAATGTTACAGCGAGCTGTAACCTCGTTTGTATAAGTAATTTCTTAAAGTCGACCAACACAATGACATTATACAATAATTTGAGTCAACGTGACATTTTCAATTAAACATACGTGAATTTGTGAATAGTCGGTACTACCAAAGCTGCATAAATTTTTTCCAATCTGGAAATTGCTGCGAAGTTATGTCAAACTACCAATTCTGGCCACTCGCGGGGTTATTTCAAAGCTAGGCATTATTAAGATTTGATAAACCGATTTCTAACAATAATTATGTTTGTTTACTTAACATTACCACCTTCAGAATGCATATATGTAAATAAATAAATAAATTTATTGGCGCGACAGCTCCTTAAGGAGCCAAGGCCTAGTGACTTATACTCTCAACCATTCCAGTGTGTGTGTTGTTACTCTGCAAGAATGGAAGGGACCTACAATTTACCGCCGAGTCCGAACGGCTACATGAGATGCACTTTTTCGAGACAAATTTTACTCTTGGAGGTTTTGTCAGTTCCTCGCAAGAGGCAGTACCCCAGAAAAAAAGGTGGCTATGAGCTGGATTTGAACCCAGGTTCTTTCGCTTAGCAGTCCGACACACTAACCACTAAGCCACGGGGCACTACAGAATGCATATATGTAGCTTACTTAATTGCTTGGGATTATCATTTTAGTTCAAAGTGAAATTGACCACTTTGATAGCATTATCTTGGTCACGATTAGAAAATTCAATTTGCGCTTTTTATCAGTGGGTGAACTTTAATTTTGTTAGGAAGATGCAATCCACACTATTAGTTTTAGTAGTTTTAAAATTCCTCCTTTGTTCTGTAAATGCTAAAATACGTCCCAAATCTGACTTAAGTATTGCCGATGGACAAGGATTTGTGGCTTACTTGGAAGAAGAGAGAATCTTTGGTAATATAAGTAAATGTTGGTTTAGATTTCAAGGTTAGTGCAAAATGAATCTTCTAGAAAGAAGAAATATTCAAAGAAAGCTTTTTTTCAGATGATGACAAGATCGAAATTATTTTAAGCTCAAATGAAGCTATCAAAACCATTCGCGGAGAAGAGGTAAGACCATTTTCCAAAACACTATGTGGAATTCACGTAGACAAAGTAAATAGTGCTTCATTTGGAACATGGAATTTGCAAGCAATGAATTATTCCGAGGCATTGACTAATGACACAATCAAGATAAACATATTGACAGCTCCAAAAGCGGCATTTGATACTTTAATAGAGAAGCCATTGGGAAGGAATACCATATCTTGTACCAAACAAGACTATACAAGGGTGTGTAAGTTGATAAAACCATGGACTGGGGAATCATGGAATCAGTGTGATCTCTATACAATGATCAATAATGGAAGCAAATTTGAATGCCGCACTCTGTCTTGGGGTAGTATGAATGAAAGTGTAGAGAAGATATCTGTACGAACTGCTGCAATCACTCAATATTCTGAGCCCAGTGTCGAGGAAACAGATGATCATTATATTTTGCGTTGCCTTATGAAATCGACTTCGGTTCAGGGTTGCCGAGCTGAAATGCCAGACAGAAAAACACAATTATACATTACAGATGGGCTAAGCAATGGTAGATATTCTTCTTATGACACTCAGTAAGTTTTTTTTATTCATATAAATAATTTATTCCTAATATTTTATATTTCAGTAAGTATTTTTTTAAATAAATATTAAAAATAATTCACAAAAAATTCATAAAACCTTCCACCTATAGGGTGAGTCAGTGTTATATGCCACACTTAACAGTAAACAAATAAGTTAAATAGTAAATGACAAGTTTAGTACAACATTTTCTCAATTTAATTAGAATGTTTTTTTATTTTCAAAAAATAAACAGAGAAAAACATAACTTTAATCCTTACACACGTGAGGGTAATAAGCCATTTCTAAGGGGTGAAATGCCAGCAAATATAAAATATTACTATTTTCATTAAAGTGACATATCGGTCAGTTTCCATTTTTAATTTTTCAAGCATTGGACCCAGTCACATCCAGTCTTAATTTTTAATGGGTAAAATGACAGTTGGTGTTAAACAAATATGGCATCTTAATCCAGAACGTCAAATAACATAAAAACATCCCTGAACAAAAAATAACGGAATATATGACGTCTAGCAGCGAAGAAACATCACAGAAACAAAACGAATCTTAGCTTTTTTAAAGAGACCTTCGTATTTTGTATTAAAAAAGCCAACAAATTAACGTTCAAAATCAAATTCAATTTAATAAAAAGACACTTGAAAGATGTGCAGTTGTTCTGCAGGCATAGCTGCGCGCAGAACTGCATCTAAAACAGATGTGCATATTTTTTGTAATTAATGTATTGCTGTATTAATTCCAAAATGCAGGGTCACCACTTTACATTATTAAAAAGTTGCAAAAAAATGTAATGCTGAAAAAAAAATGTCACAACAATACATAATGTAAATAAAATCAAATTTGTGTGAATATTGAATTTAGAGAATAAAAATTCCAACAAATCTGGAAAAAATTGATTTTTTAAGTATTAATGTAAGTGAACGAAAAACATAATAGCTGTGTTTTATTATCTTGAACCATAGAAAAAAGAAATAAGAACGACAAATGAGTCTCTTGGCCTACAAACTGAAAAATATCCTGTCAGCGACATATTTGTACCGGTCCCTGTATACATATGTATTTCTTATGGGACTACTAATACGTCTGCACTTTTGGAGAGTAGGAAACGTGTGGGTGATTGGCTGCTTCTTACACGTATCTCACACATATTCCGCTTCACAAAATACAATTTCAGGGTTTGCAGGGCATGGTCGGTACCAGTCGCAGTTCTTTTTTCTATGCTTAGCGGTATAAAATATTGAAAAGTGGCATATATTACCCACACTGTGGCATATTCGACCGACTTACCCTTGTATACGAAAATAAATATTTATTTTATTTTATTATTGTTCGTTGGTATTTTTTGCACTATGCCATCCGTTCATCTGATTGTAATAAAATTAACGACTTTAAAATACCGGGTGATGCAATTTTATGATAACCACGCTTTAGAAGAAAAATTGGTTATCCGTCAAGCAATCAGTTTTACTGACGATTTTAAGAGGGACCCCTCTATAACGCTGATTAACCGTCAGCTAAAGGAATATCTCGAAGATCGAAAGCTTCTCCATGACCGTCAGTATGGCTTCCGCAGCAACCGTTCCATTGGTGATCTGATGGCATATCTCACCGAACAGTGG
Organism: Platycheirus rosarum; assembly: GCA_963971375.1. NCBI lineage: Eukaryota > Metazoa > Arthropoda > Insecta > Diptera > Syrphidae > Platycheirus > Platycheirus rosarum. The sequence goes on from OZ020508.1 coordinate 31,726,396, forward strand.
AACAAATCGCTTTGGTGAAAGTAAGATTATTGCTCTTGATATCTCCAAGGCATTTGATAGAGTTTGGCATGAAGCTCTCTTATTGAAAATGCGTGCTTTTGGGATTGATGATACTCTTGTTTGTTGAATTAGAAGCTATCTTCTGTACCGTTCAATACAAGTTGTATTGGACGCCTTCAATTCTGATTCCGACAAAATAAATGCTGGTGTGCCACAGGGCTCTGTTCTGTCTCCGACTCTTTTCCTCATTTTTATAAATGATCTTCTGTCTGTTACTTCTAATCCACTTAACTGTTTTGCTGATAACTCTACCCTCAGCTTTTCATATTCGTTCGATAATTCACGTCCTTTGCCTTAGGACGTACAATTGCAACGATACAGTATGTCAAGCTGATTAAACTCCGATTTATACAGCGTTGTCAAATAGGGTAATAGGAAAACTCAATGCTGTCTTCTGTCGTTAATGTCATTGTCCAAATTACATTATTTCTTATTTATTTCAAACAAAAAAAAATAATTTTTATTTGTTTTTGAGCTTTTAGCTCTTTATTGTTTTAAACTTATTTTTCAACTAAACTTACAAACTAATTCTTAAATTATCTTAACCTATCCCCAATGCATCTTCTTTGCATAAGTTTCCACAGGCAGCATCATTTTACATTCTGTACGTGACGGAATGCAATTCTCTGGTTTGGTGTTTAGTGACCAGAGACTATGTCAGCAATAGCTAGCCAGCGCATGTAGCGCGATCGTGGGAGTGATCATAAATTATTATTTTTTCCTGGGAATTTTGCTGGTGTTAACTTCCATGAATGGCACTTACATCGAAGAAACCGAAAAGCTCTCAGTATTTGGTATGTGTGTTAACGACGACCTCCGTTGGAACGACCATATATTTGAGATCGCTAAAAATGCTGCTAAGTGCTTAGGTTTTCTGTATCGGTAAGAAGTATTTTTCTATTTTTCTCCTTCTGATCTGGCTACAATTTATTAAGAGTTTATTTACCCTAAACTCGAGTATAACTCCCACCTCTGGGCAGGTGCTTCAGAAACATCGCTTCACCGGCTTGATAGAATACAAAATTGAGCGTTAAGATTGATAGGAAATAGAACTGCCGCTGAAACAATTGCCCCTCTCGAACACCGACGCACTGTTTCATGTTTTTCCTTATTTTATCGTTTCTTTTATAAAAAAATGTTCATTCGAAGTAGCCACTTGCATTCCTCCCCTTAAAAGTTTCTTCCATAATACTCGTCTCGCAAGGAATGCTCATCAGTTCACAAACTAAGGGTGCTTGTTTATAGTGAGTTCCCTATGCCTCTCTTTGTTATGATTTCTTATTTAACTAACTTAATGCTAGACACAAACCTTAAAACCTACCTTAACTGTCAACTTTAACTTGTTAACTTTGTAGTTGTTGGCTCTGCCTCTGTCGTTGTTGCTTTTGTTGTAATTGGGTAACAAAAAAACCAAGCACTGTCACAAAAAAGCGATTGAAGATGTCACAGAAACAAACAATAGATAAACAATTGATATGCAAATTCAATAATAACTTTATGAAGCTATCAATTGTTGATATAATGTTTAATCGCAATTTTATATTTATTTTCACCATCAAAACCACTTTTAATTTCAACACATAACTAAATTAAACAACTTAAAGCCTTAAGCTACAACTTAGCTCCAGCAATAAAATTTTATAACGAATTATAAAAAAAGTCTTTTTTTATTTTTTTTATATTTAGCCACAACTTGGCGCAATTTAATAACTTTTATTTAACATTCTGAACCTATGTCTTAGGTCAAGAACATGGTCCTTCGAGCCGGCTTTTTATGTTCCTGTTGCGGTGCTCGAGTTTTGGTATGTTTCGGCGGAAATTCGATTACCTTAAAACATTTTGAGCAAGACCGCGTCGTCATGTACTCATCGACATCGATACCCCGACAAATGTCTTTACGTCGATAAAAATCTTTTTTTAATAAATTTTGTAGAGTCCTTGTTCCAATGTACCATCTCAAACAAAAATTGTTTCCGTTTTTTTAGTTTTGTCAAAAAAGCAAGCGCCCACATAATTGAATAATCCTCCTGCTGTTGTGTTTCCGTTGGTTTCCTTTTCTTAAACTTCATTTTATTTCCACCTCTAATGTTAGTCTTTGAAGTCAGCATTCTGTTCATAAACTTTATTATTTATGTGTTATTAAATATCTTGACCTTCCATTTTGTAGAGTAGGTGTTGATCTAGAATAATTACACTCCAAGGCATTATTCTTAATCCTAAGAACTGATACGCTCTTTTTTATGTATCAACCAAGTTCTGGTGTATACAAATCAACCACTCCCACCTAACCTACTGGCTAAATTAAAGTTTTTTGAAACTTCTAATCCACCCAACATTTCGGATACATTCTTCAAATTTAACATTAAACCAGTCGGTCTTGTTTAATTAAGAAACGCAATCCAACTCCGTATCAGATAAAACCATCCCATTCCATCCTCACATTCACCGGGCCCAATTGTATTTTACTTTTTTTTTCTTGCTGTTTAAGGTCATCGCAATCTAAGTGCGCCTTAGAGATTCCAAAACCTCTCGAACAGTCCGAGAATGGCCTTTGGAAAATAATTCAGCATTCCGATTCCAGTGTACTTGGAACTGGTTGTCTCTTTTATGTTGGTCCTTCAAGTAAGGAAACCATCATCAAAGAGGAACTCAAACACCAACAAGATGAGTATAATGGCGGCAGCAGTAACCAGCAGGACCAGAGGCAGCAAGAAGATGATGACAAAGAGTCAACCACTCAACTACGTCGTCGAAGGATTGAATTGTACTCGACCGAGAGTACAATATCCGAAATATCGTGCACCGTGCCGTTTGTTGTGGACGATTGCTATCTCAGGGATCCAAAGAACGCTGTCCATTTCCCGGATAGTGGAAGATTTCAACGGTCCCGTGCCCTTGGCATTTGTACATTCATCAATGTGCAAAGTATGCCAGGTGTATGGTCATGTGGTATACGTGGATCCGATTACAAGGACGATGTTGTCCAGGATATTGAGGTAAGCTGTATATGTGCATATATACACCTTCATCATGCGTCGACCATGGTTGGCCCTGTTCGATTGTATGTATGTGCATAGGGTTTGCTCCTGTTTTATTAATTAAAAGCCATCCAGCATATATGTTTCCTTGCGCAATGTTTAGGTTTTCATTGAATCGAAACTAGGCCAGGTGGTTACGGGCAGTATTAGGATTGCACAGCGTGGGCCTCTGGAGCTAATGTGCAAGTCCCCTTTTGAAGAACCAATTTCGAGATGCGTATATGTGAGTCCAACCAGCCAGGTACACTTGGTGGCCAGCACTGCTTGTGGCTCAAAAACGACAGGGTATACAATATACATGTTAACTGGAGCATCTTCCATGTAAATTTACATTTGCTCCTTATTTTCCTTTGCAGAAATGTCCAGTACTTCGGCGAAGGGATTGAGAAGGGATTTTGTGGAATGCGAATAAGTAGAGTTGATGGAAATGATTTTGGGACCTGGAGCTGCCAATTTCAGACGGTGAACAATGGAGCAACGGTATCGAATTTCACTATTACCGTAAACGAGATTGGTAAGGATGAAATTTCTGTATTTCAAAAGGTTTAATCGATTCCTTAGTTGAATCAGGAATATCCTGGTACGTTATCCTGGGAATCACTTTAGGAGGTGTATTAGTGGTGGGACTGTTGATTGCATCATTTGTTTTTGGATACAAAAAACTAAGACAAACCACAGGAAGCAATCCGGTTCAAGTTGAGGCCATTGGTATGTCTGTTCGGGAATAAAGGCGAATATTTAAAATTCATAAATGCTTTGTGTCCTTTTTGTGTATCCCTGTTTAGTATATGCTTAACTGACCTATCGTCATGACAGTTTAAGTGCTTGAATTTGACCTGTTTAAGTATTCACCTCGAATGTTACCCCATTTTTGTTGTTTCCTGTTATGAATTCACCTTCACCTTTAGTAACTCACCTCAAGAGCTTTTGAGTGACTGGAACGAGTGACATCTAAGAGGGGTATCGGTAAGTAAAGTAAAGCGCTTTGGCGGTAGCCTTGTCAAAGCTCAAGGACGAAATTCTTACAGCAAAACAGGCAAGCAGTTTATGAAAATGTGTAAAAGGACGATGACTCTATGTCTTTTCATTTCGCATTGGTATTCAACTATTCCCTAAAAAAAACGACCATCTCTGGTGAAAAGGGATGTGAGTTGTGAGAATATAAATCTAGGATGACACAAAAGTTTCCTATTTGCCTTTTGGGGCCGAAATGCTAGAGCTAGGATGTAAATGTAAAGTATTTTTGGGTCGTTAAATCAATTGCTATTGTGTTGTATATGTTTGTTGTTGTTTTTTTTTTTTTTGGTTCACTGTGCTAGAGCAAGTCGACAATTGAGTTCTTAATGACCTTTTGTAGTTTTTCTTTTTTTTTGTTGGTAAAGGGAAGAGTTAACAAGATTTTATCGTTAAGCGAAAAAAAAAACAAAAAAAGGGGCAGCGGGCTTTAATGGATGGATTGCTATTTTATGAAGCCAAGTAGGCTTTGTGTGACATTTTGTTGAACAACGGTGTTGGTGTTGATGGGCTTAGAAAATCCTTTAAATTTATTACACAATGCGAGTTTGGGAGTTGGGAGGGAGGAAGTTAACAGAAATACGTGGGTTTGTTTATAAAAAAAAAATCTCAGGGTGGAACCTACCTATGTGCCATCTATTATTAAAAATGAGAAGGGTGACATTGTGGGTAAGTATTGCAAAGGTATGGCGTATTCCTTTTTTCTGTCAAAATTTTCTTTTCTTTTCTTTTGTTTATATGTAAAGGGAATGGGAATAACCCGAGAAACAGCATTCTGGCACACTGAAGGAAATATATTTTACACATCGATTTCTATATTTTAATTGGGTTTTAGACACTTTTCCGATTTACTAATGTGATCTATGATATGTGGGCTTCCCTCCAAAGAACTTGTCCACTGAAAATGAAATCATTTCTAAGAAAACTGTCAAAGGGCACTAATAAAGCGACAAAGAAACATGGAGGAGGAAGGGGCATTGGTAAAATCAAGTCAGTGATAACTATGAAAAACTTGACTTTTAAATTTTTTTCAATATACACCAACACAATTAACTATCAATTTAACTTGTATAAGACATGCTTAAGCTTTTATAGTGCTGGCATAGGGCTTGCTTACGGTTGTTCATTATTTGTTAAGGTTACTTTTCATCTTCTGTTGCGGACAGAACTCTGCATGCAGAATTGCTTCAATAAGGAATGCATCCCGGACGTATCGCAGCTATCAGGATTCAGGGAAATCATATCTATCATCTATAGCTGATGCCTCTGACTACAGTGGGCTTATGGCTGAACTGCTGGATGCATAATTTTTTTTCCACGTTGAATTTGAATTCTAAAACATTCGAAATTCTAGTTTTGTCTACCAAACCATTCGTTCCTCCTAGAAAAAAATATTTGTCTCAAAAATTTGCCTATATGGCCAACGTAGTATAAAATAAAATCAATAGTCACAAAAATAAGTACCCAAGTTAATTTGCAATAAAGTTTGTTTTCACAAAAGTATTCCCCGTCTTTTGGTTCATCAACGATTTTGGCTAGTAAACATTTATATGTGTGGAAGAAACACAAATGTGCTGTTCATTCCACTTGACTTTCGGACAACTGAGGTGTCCTCGAAGCTCGAAAATACCCCAAAATTGTTAAAAGCATTATGGAAACTAATTTCACAAGTTGAAAGGAGGAAGAAGGTGTTATTTTTTAATAATTTCTATAAGGCCTGCTGAAGAAGGTAAGTTTGGATACGTGTTAGATGTTAGATTGTCAAGAGCGCAGTTCAATTCCTCGATGAAACAAACATGTAAATAAAATAAAACACAATAAAATTATAAATGTACTTTCTAAAAGAAACTCTTTATATATTCAATTTCGTTAAGTTTTAAAAAATAATTTCGGTAAGTCGTTAACATAACATCTAGAAAAAAAATTTATTTCGTTGACGAAGCAATAGGATATCGTAGTTATTATTTTGTTTGCGAAGCTCTTTTAAAGACTTATGCAATTGGTAACTAAGTATATCAAAATAAAGTTTAGATGAACCACAAGAGTAAACGAAAATTTCCGAATCAAAATTGGTTGGTGCACCAGGGAACTATCATGAGTCCTTTTCAAATTATAGTCTTGAATTACTGCTAGAGGTTAAGGTGAAGGACCTTAAATAAAAATCATTTACTGCTCCTTACTGACGGTGGAAACTTCAAAAGTGAAGATTCTAAATCCTTTCCTTGCAAAGAGCACTTTATAGTGTATGAGTAGATGTTCTGGAAGGAAAAATGGACACCGCATTATCAGTTTACGTGATAACGTCATAAGAAAACATTGATGGTAGCAACACCAACATACAGCATGAGTCATGTTATTTCGTATGTGTAGCCTGTCAAAATCATCACTTATGATATTTTTGCGGGAAAAACCTTAGTCAGTGATTTCGGTGGTAGCGAATTTTATTCACACGAATTAAGCGAAAGTAGGCGAATACATTCACGCGAATAAAGTGGTTCTGGTGCAAGCGAGTATTACTCGCGCGAAGTAAGCGAATTATTATTTATGTAGATTAATTTTGCTAAAAAAAAGTCGCCGTCACAATTGATTGCCATACGGGTTCGTTTTATGGAATTTTTCATCACTTCAGCGAGAACTTCGGGAGACAGATTCTTGCACTCGTGGCCAATGTTGTCATTGAGGGCTTCCAGAGTCTCGGGTTTGTTCACGTCAACAAGGGACTTCAAAAAACTCCACAAAAAAAAGTCTGAAACGGTTAAATCGGGCCAGTGCAAATCGCCAAAACGAGAGAAGAGGCGACCCGGGAATATCGGTTCAGAATATCGGTTCATGTAGGTTCATGTATCGCTCCATGGCTTGTTCACTTGTATTCTGCATCTGTCTAGTCCACAAATGTGAAAACAAATTTGACAATGGCGGCCATTTGCCAAAATGAGAGCATATTCCAATAGGGTGATTTCTTTTTGCCCACCTTGTACTTGGTCATATGGCCGATGTGGCGCAATCAATTTGTGTGGAATTCGCTCATTATGTCACTGTGGCCATGTTTGTACCAGAAAAAATGTCATTTAAACATATTAATTGCCCATATCATAAATAAATGGGCGATTGTTGCAACTATTTGTTATTATATTTGTCCATTTTGGACATATAATTATTCAAAAAATTGCCAAAGCTTTTGCGGTTTTTAAACGCAGTTAAAAAGCGCTCAATTGAAAAGGTCTCTTATAGTGTTTGTATTGTTTCCTTCAACATCTTTGCATTTATTTGACATAGGATATCAATATATAGATACATATGCATAGTGAGTCTATTAATAAAAAGTAAGCAACTTTTGTGTGAATGATAATCATATACCGCCTATTGATTGCCGCGAAAAAATCATCCATTAATCGTTTTCCGTTTGCGGGAGCCTTAGCTGATCTTTTTTAAACTTCAAACTGATGTAACATTAAACTCAGTTTTCTGTCCAAAGAATTTTCTTTTGGGCTGAAATTTTCAGGAGAGAGAAATATTTTACTCTCTCGTGAGCACTCTCTTTTTTCAAAAACTATACGAATTGTATGTCTTGTGGAATAACATTTGGCTGTTTTTCGTAAAATTTTGCTACATTTCGTAGTTTTGGGGAGGATGTGATACAAAGCTTATGTTTGATGGATCGATAAACGCATGGTGTCGGTATTCATGGAATTTATGTAGGATTTTATGTACCTATAATAATGTTGGAAGAAAGGTAAGTACTAAAATTAAGATACCCATTCCAACCACTGTGAGCGGATGGGTTGGGTTCAGACAATTTTAAAACTTAACACAGTGGTTGTTAATAGGCATTTCTAAACTTTTGTTTTCTTGATTGAAATGTTTGCATTCAGTAATTGTTAGTTGTTTTTGCGTTTTTATATGTTTATCATAGGCGTCCTTATTATTTATAGATAGATTTTGCATAGAAAACACCATTCAGAAAGTTATATCAAAACTGTAGGAGCCGTTTTCGAGAAAAATAAGTTCTTCATTAAAAGTCATATGGCAGGCAAGGTTAGTTTTGGAGCTAGAATGCCAATTCTAAAAACAGTCCGGTAGCGTACTCTCAAAATCCTACATACTAAGTTTGAAGCAAATCGTTTCGATACGGACAGACAGAATTTTCCGACCCACTTTTTTCGACTTCCCTATCATTGTAATGTCATGTTTGATTGTTAGAATTTTTTTGTTGCCCGTTTCCATCGTCATTTTACACAGGCGGACCGGTTTGGCAGGGATGTTAAAACTGCACATTGCTCTATATAACTCGTCTCTATAAATGCTGTCGTGGTTTTGAAATCGATGAAAAGGTGGTGGCTTAAAAAAACTGAAACTGATCTCAAATTTTACCTAATAAAGGTTATTGCCAGTTTCAAATGATTAAAACAGATGTATTCCTTCTCAACAGAAACAAACATTATTTACATTCTACTTGCCGCAAGGAGCTGCTGATTTAGGACCTAATAAAGCCTACAATTTCCTATTCCTACCCAAAGATGCAATTCAATTGACTTCTCTTCGATCTTAACATTGTTTATACTCCGGATACTCGTCATTTCGATAACGATACCATTCACTTAAAAAAATGGACCACCAAAGAAAAGGCTGGTCTGGCATGATGCAAGAAAACCACGGTAAAAAACGCCATAAAATTCAATATTATTTCTGTGCTTAGGGGCGCTTCCTGCTGACTAATAAAATGAAAATTACAATATTTTCTTCATTTTTTACCGCATTCCGCATCGCACCGCGCGTCTTGTCATATTCCCATAATCGTGCTCCTTATCGGATCCTTATTGTTGTCCTTATGCAATGTGTGTGTGTTTGTGGGTGGATGGATGTCATTATTTTTGTTTTCCTTTGAAATGTCTTCATACTCCTTCGTTTGCTATACTCCCACGATTCCATGAAGGTCCGTCCTTCATATCTTCTTGCCTCCAGTTAACTCCATCGGGGTTTGTTGCCCAGCCATGGATGAATATGGCGTTGCAAAGATGAATCTAGTTTCCGAATCGAGTGGTTTGTTTTTTTTCCCGATGCTGGCGGTGAATTTTTCAATTTATAGCAATTCGATTTCAAATGCTTCCTGTTTTTTGGGTTGGTTTTTCATTTTGTGCAAAGGATATCCTTTTTCAGTTCGCCACTCCATTCATGAAGGTTGTTTCAGTTTGTTGGTTTTATACTCTGCGAACAAGTTCTTTTTTCGCAATTGAAATTTGTTACAAGGTTGTTGCCGCCATAAATCTGCATAGCAGTGTTTATTCTTGAAGTGTTTTTGAAAAAGTGATTTTTGTTTTTGTAGTTAAGTCAGGCAAATATTGCAGAGAGCCAAGTTTACGTATATTTTTTTAACTTTTAGATATGTCTGGTGGTAAACGGAGGGGATAGGTTGATGTTTTCTTTTTTTGAATTAAAATTTTTTTGTGATTTTTTTTTTTAAACTGGGACGTGTGTGGCTGTGGGACTAAATCAAAAACAGGAATTTTTTTTAACAACAGCCGAAGTTTTGGACATATTGTATATTTAATTTGACATTCGATTAATCAAAAACAAACTTCAGATTTGATAAAAAAAAATCCCCACAATTTCAAATAAAAGCTGAATTGCCATTCGAATATGTGATATTGAAAGGGAAGCCTTTGAGACAGTCCAGGATTCCAAGGTAGAAGGACGTTATAATTAACTCATAGTAAAGAAGGCGGCCGAAAGATTACCTATCCAATCAGAAGACAGAAAATAACTACATATATAATAGGATCGATAGATTAGAGGCCACTAATCACGAAACTCCTGGTCGGACAAACTTTTTTCAGAAAAACTTTTGAAAGGAAAGGGCTACTTCCGGTATGGTTATTTGAGGTTTACCTATTTAAAAGGGGAATCGAAAATGTTTAATGACAGGAGCAAGGGCTTTTAGTGTAGAGCCTAACAAAATTAGTCGGACAAGTAAAATCAAGGATTATAAGTTTGTCCGACCATATTAAAAAGGAGAATTTTGCGCCAAACATATCCAATCATGGACGGGGATGAAACAGGTATCAAATGAAAGGTACAATTTGTCCTGTTTATAAATCAAATGGACGGACAAAGATTTTTAGGGAATAACCCTTTATCCGACCACTTAAAAGAAAATAAAAACAATCATTTGCGGTTAAAGTAAAGTGTAAGCAATGTTTTTAAAAAAATATTGAATTAATAGTCCAGGAGGCAACCGTAAGAACACTTACCACATCCAGTCAATGGAAAATGTACCCATTAATAAATGGCAAATTACATACATACATTACATTATTCGTAACTTTTAAATACAAATTGTTTGTTTTTTTTTCTTGAAAGTGGTTGGACAAAAAAATATTTCCTGAAAAAGTTTGTCCGACCAGCAGTATCTTGGTTAGTGGCCTCTAATCTATCGATCATGTATGTAGTTATTTTTTGTCTCCAGAATATATTGCTAATCTTACGGTCGCATCCCGTCGCGTGGTGCCCATTCTTTATTGCGATTATAGGAACTACCAGCTTACCTACCCGCATTGTTCAGGTATACCACACATACCGCACCCGTGCAGTAGCAAGAGTTCTCAAAGATCTCGATACACACAAATCAGCTGGCCAGGATGGTATACACCCGATTCTTCTGAAGAGGTATTCTTCCACACTGGTAAGGCCACTGCGTAAGCTTTCCCATCGCTCCTTCTCTTTTGGAATCTTTCCTAGAAGATGGAAAATATAATTTGTCCAGCCTGTCCCTAAGAAAGGTGACCCATCCTCCCCCTCCTCCTACTGACCCATAGCACTAACATCCCTTCTTTCTAAGGTCATGGAAACGCTGATTAACCGTCAGCTTAAGGAATATCTCGAAGATAGAAAGCTGCTCCATGACCATATGGCTTCCGCAGCAATCACTCCACTGGTGATCTGATGGCATATCTCACCGAACAATGGAACAAATTTTAACATGGCTTTGGTCAAAGTAAGATTATTGCTCTCGATATCTCCAAAGCATTTAATAGAGTTTGGCATAAAGCTCTCTTATCGAAAATGCGTGCTTTTGGGATCGATGATACTCTTGTTCGTTGGATTAGAAGCTAACTTCTGAACTTCAATACAAGTTGTATTGGACGGATTCAAATCTGATTCCCACAAAATAAATGCTGGTGTGCCCCAGGGCTCCGTTCTGTCTCCGACTCTTTTCCTCATTTTTATATATGATCTTCTGCCTGTTACTTCTAATCTACTTAACTGTTTTGCTGACGACTCTACCCTCAGCTTTTTATATTCGTTTGATGATTCACGTCCTTCGCCTTCGGACATACAATTGCAACGATACCGTGTGTCAATCTCATTAAACTCCGATTTATACAGCATTGTCAAATGGGGTAATAGGAATCGTGTGGAATTTAATGCTTCGAAAACTCAATGCTGTCTTATGTCGTTAAAGCGAAACATAACCCCAATGCCATTGTCCCCTTAAAAGTTATAATACTCGTCTTGCTAGAAATACTCATCAGTTCACCCTTGAGCCCAATTTCGGACGTACCGTAAAATATAGAGATTCTTTTTTTAGCCGTACAACACGACTTTGGAATGGTTTACCCGGCGAGATTTTCCCTTGCCATTTAGATTTGTAAGCATTCAAAACCAATGTTAATCGACACCTTCTTTCCCCCCCTCCCTAATCTTCCTATGCTCGCGCAGTGCGTTTAAGCACTATAAGGGCAGCACACAAATCCCTTTTGCACGCGCTTGATATAAAAAAAAACATTTATCGAAAAAAACAAACCCGGCTTGGAGCAACTTAGTAATCAAAACAATCTTAGTTACTTCTTACAAAATTAGCTATCTGTTACCAACGGATGATTAAAATGGGCTTAGTTACACTTTACAACATCAGCTATCTGCCTGTGAAAATCTCGTCAAAATCGGGGCATAAATACGAATTACCCAAAAATTCCTCCAGCGCCACCTAGGGGTAATTAAAATAGTCTCACTTAATCCTTATAATATCAGCTTTCTGCCTATGAAAATCCAGTCAAAATCGGTTTTTAAATAAGAATTTTACAACAAAAAACACCCCAACGCCACCTAGTGGATAATTTAAACAACTTAAGTTACTCCCTAAAACATCAGCAATCTGCCAGTGAAAGTCCCGTCAAAATCGGTGCAGCCGTTTCTGAGATTACCCGGAACAAACAGACAAAAAGACAGACCGACAAAAATTTTAAAAATTTAATTTTAAAAAGTTGTTATTTTGATATTAAAAACAGGAACTAAACTTTTATTTATATGTATAGGTAATGCAAGTTATGCCTTCGTGCAGATTAATTTTCTCGAAAACTTCTCCAAGAATTTTTATGAACAAAAATCCGTGTACTTTTGTGGGTGTGGTTTACATTTTTGTGGAAAAAAATGTAAGTTGGAAGGCTAAGAACGGTACCCCCATAGAACGTTCGTTTTTCTTCGACTTACTCGACAACTGGTTTTCCGAAATAGAAATAGAAATATATTTTCGAATAGGTTTTTTTTTGTTTTTAATATATAATTTTGTTTTTTTTTTTTGAAAAATCAATATTTAAAAACGGGTAAGTGGATTTTTTTTTAATTACGTTTTTGAATGTAAGTTATTTTTGTGCTTAAGTTTGCATTCTTTAATTATTTTTTTTTTTTAAATAAAAAAAATAGATAAATAAGAACAGTTCCTACGATTTTGAAAAAAAAATCACGCTTTTTTACATTTTTTAAAGAAATAAAATGGCGTTTTAATTATTCCGCTGAAAACAATTTTACAATTAAAATTCACAAAAAATCGAGTAAAAACTTGAAAGTTCTCTTAATATTTAAAAAAATCCAAGATATTAACGCACATAAGAGCAAGTAAGTGCGATCCAGTCGTGCAATTTATTTTTAAATGCATTTTTGTATTAAATTTGATAATTTTCAGCTACTTCTTCACTTTAATGTATGGTTGAATGCTTTTTCTATTCATTTTTACCAGCTATTGTTTTCTACCGCATTATGTAGGTAGTATTCGAAAAAATGACAATAAAATGTCACACTTGAAATGAAATAACATTTATTTAACTATTAAAACTGAAAAAAAACCTAATTTAATGTCAACGAACAATTTTTTTTAGTAAAACTCAGTAACAAAAAAAAAAATTGATTCCACTCCTTTTGGCTGCAACTCAGAATTAATTCCAATAAGACTAGCAATGAAACAAAATTTTTATCAAATTATTTACAATCGGATTAATGTCATGCTTATATAAATAAAAACAAAACTAATTACCCGAACATTTGCAATTGCAACACCCATTAATACCGCCGCTTTCAGTAAACTTGGTCCACATCAAAACATTAGCCAATTCAATTTTAAATCACATATTGTTTCAAATTTAATGTGTTCAGCATATCCTTCCACACGACAAGCCGACAAGGACAATACAGCCATTCAATTGACACACGCATGCACTGCATCGCTGCAATCTGCACTGAATTCTACTGCAATTAGGCCGCAATAAAAAAAAAAACAATAAATAAAACTAAAAAAAAAACTGCACACGAGAAGAGAAAACGAATGTAATTTGATTCACTATTTTTTTGAAGCATTCATGCTTCGTGCTTCATGCGCTGCGCCTGCAAGAACCTCAGCTAGAGCCAAAGCCGAAGCCGACAGGCAACACTGCAGCAGAAAAACACTGCGGCAGTTAAATTGATAAAGTGTCCTTTTTGCATAGTTAGTTAAAATCAAACGACAGGAAGGAATCCCTAAAACTCCAGCCACCAGGGTTTGTGTTGTGAGATATTTAGTTTGTTTTGGAGTTCTGGGCTTTTGACACTCTGCCACAGATACTTTGTGTTGTTGTTTAAGATGTAAGATCATCAATAGATGTCCTCTCGCACCATGGAACAGAATTACTCATGCGAATCCTTTTGCTTATTGTTCTGTTGGGGCAAAACACTCCCTCAGACTTTTGTGTGTGGCCAGAGTTAAGGGGCATTGGGGACGTGCTGGTGTAATACTTCTGGGAATTAATTAGATATTCATGACGTGAATGGGGAAACATCCAGCCGCAGTGCTACATCTCTCCATTTTGTCTATTTTAACAAATCAGTTTTGTTAACCTCGTACTTTTTTTGCCTACACTGAGAGAAATGAGGTTACCTTTTAAAACTTTGTTTTTAGGAGCAGGAGCTTTATAAAGCCATCGATAGGGAAACTTAAGTAAACATAATACGAATTCGATTTAATTAAAATAGTTAATGTGGTTTCTGGTAATTGCAGTGCATGAGTGGCTTGCCTTAGTAGGTTAGAAATAATTTATCAATTAGGTTTAGCCCAATTCAGCTTTGTGAGATTTGTATGAAAATCTTTATACTAAAATCGAGAGTTCCTGGGTTTTTAAAAGTATTTGAAAATGGAGCCGAATTTTTTTTAACTCAATGTTCATCTCGAACACAGAATTTTCTCCGTGTAGATGAAGCAACATCACTTCAATATCATTCTGTTAAATTATTTTAATTGTGTTTTTGAAACCACTGTAATTTGTAAAAGCCGCATGGACACGCAGCCACGCGTGTTAGCTTTGCTGTGTGTAAATTTATCGATTTTCTTGTGTTGTTATCGAAATGTTGATATTTTTTGGCTTATTTTTTATCATATTGTTAGCAAAACTACAGAAACCATATAATAAGCCTAGATTAGTATTTAATTAAACAAAAATAAATAAAAATATAATATATAAACCGTTACGAGGATATTGGGTAAAACCAAAAACGAAGTCCTATGTTGTGGTATGTGCTTAGTTGGCTTTGAAGGTTTGGCGATGTTGTAAAAACAATTTTTGTGGTAATTAAGCGGTTTAATAAAGGCAAGGGTAATACTAACTTTTTTGTTTGGAAACGAAATCAATAAAAACATAAAATTAATTTGGTCAATTATTAGTACATATATAAACAAAGAAAGTTTTTTGTTGTGGAACTAAATTTTAAATAACGAACTAAAACCGTACTAGTGTTTTAATTAAATTTCGTTTGCATACTCGAGAGCGTAAATGATTTTTTTGGACCAATATTCTTTCGCACTCGTTGAAACATCTCAATATACACAAATCCGCTGGCCCAGATAGTATCTCCGCTATTGTTTTGAAGAGTTGTTCTTCAACACTGGCAAAACCATTGCATTACCCTTTCCATATAACATATTCCTCTTGGCTCTTACCGAATCTTCTTCACCCTCAAACTATCGACCAATTGCACTGACGTCCCTTATTTCACGGAAACGCTGATTAATTTTCAGCTTAAGAAATATCTCGAAGAACGAAAGCTTCTTAATGACCGGCAATACGGCTTTCGTAGCTGGCGATTTGATGGTATATCTCACCGAAAAGTTGAACTAATGTCTACACCGTTTTGGCGAAAAAAAAATTATTGCACTTGATACTTTTAACTTGTTTGATGGAGTTTGGCAGCTCTTTTTATCGAAATTTTTGCATATGGACTCCATGCAACGGAAACGGACAGATTCAAGACTTGTCTGATATTCACAAAATAAATGTTGGTGTGCCCCAAGGCTCCGTTTTGTCTCCGACCATTTTTTCAATCTAATAAATTGTTTTGGTGACGACAGCAGTCGCACCTTTTTCAAAAATTCGTTTCATGACTCACATCTATGTTCTTCGGATGTGGAACCGCAACGACAGCGTATGATAAGTTCATTAAATTCTGTACTTGACAGCACTGTACGATGAGGAATTAGAAATTGCATAGAATTTTATGCTTCAAAAACATAATGTTATCTTTTGTCGTTAAAGCAAAAGTGAGTGGCACTTGCATCGAAGATACCGAGCATATTTGATGTTGCCAATAATGCTGCGAGGGGTCTAGGTTTCTTTCGAAGATGCAAACAATTTTTTCAACCGTAAGAATCGCACTGCTAGGAATGCCCATCTCTTGAGCCCAACTTCGGACGTGCTGTTAAGTACAGAGACTCTTTCTTTAGTCGCACCACACGAATGTGGAGCGCTTTGCCTAGCTCGATTTTTCTCTTCCATTTTGATATCCAGAATTTAAAAAACTAATGTCCATCGACCTCTCCTTTTACATCCAAGTGATAACTTCAAAGAATTAATTTTTTTCCCTTTTGGGAAGGAATAACCACGGGGAAGAATTGTGGACTCTGCATCAACTTAACATGTCGCACATGTTCAAGGAATAGAAACATCATCGTCGAACTCTATGAATCCTCAATATAGCTATTAACGCCACGCTATCAATAGCCGTGTTTTATTGGTAATCTATAGCTAGCGCAGTATTGGAAGTCCCAATAAAACGCTATATTCACTCCATAATTCACTTTTAATTTAACCCCCGAAGTGACTACTGACGTCATGTTGAATAAATTTAGAAGGGTGTGTTCCAAATTCAACTCAGTTCTTTGACAGAGACATCCAGCTAGAATATCCAACCTTGACGTCATCAGTGCCTTTGATGACAGAATTAAA
The DNA here is from genome assembly GCA_963971375.1 of Platycheirus rosarum. NCBI lineage: Eukaryota > Metazoa > Arthropoda > Insecta > Diptera > Syrphidae > Platycheirus > Platycheirus rosarum. The sequence continues at coordinate 31,743,029 of OZ020508.1, forward strand.
TTCGGGTTTAGAAAAAAACTGCAGTAATTTAAGTTTCAATTGATGCAGGTTTTGTCTAATGTCTTATTTGATTGATTCAATATACATTTTAAGTCAACTAACACTTTGGATCCTTTCCAAAAAATTTATTTAATTTAGTCAATTTGGGTCACTAAAGACGTCAAAATACAGGAAGGCGCTGTCTTGTAATCTTGTATCATGATACTCAACGAACATATCCTTTTTTTTCTACATTCCAGTTGGTTGACATTTCTTTCCAAGATTTATCTCAACTTATTATATTCACTAATTTCACTAACCTAATTATCGACACTTATTGTTTGTTGTTGTTTGCCGTATAAAATTTTACTGCGCTGGGTATACACTTACCAATAAAACACGGCTAAAATAAAGTAACAAGTGAATTGATTGTTGAAGCGCAAAGATAATCAAAAAGTTCACACGTTACTGCCCAGGACGTTTTGCACTCATTGTTTGCCTAACTCAACTTCTCTGCTTCCATCTCAATACTCATAAAAGCGCTACTAACTTTATTATTTGTTCGTTAAAAAAAATCAATAATTCGTGAATTAAAAAAAACGAGATAACAATCAAACATGACATTACGATCATATAAAAGTCTAAAAAAGTTAGTGGCAGAAATTGTCTGTCTGTCTGTCTGTCAGTATGTATAACGAGCTGCAACCTAAAAGGCTTAAGCGATTATCTTCAAATTTGGTGTGTGTGATTCTTTTGGCATTCCTCAGAGGAGAAATTGAAATTTTATTTTAGGCCTACAAATAACGGTACCTGCCATATGACCGTTTAGGAAAAGCTTTTTTTTCTCGAAAACGGTTCCAACGATTTTCTGTCAAATTTTATATTTTAGAAGATCTAGGTATCTAAATTAATTCTGCATATCAAAATTTTGAATAACTTTTTTTCTAAATAAAATTTATTATTTTTTTAATCAATATTTTTTAAAACAAATTAAAAAAAAAAACATTTAAAATTTTGTAATCACATTACATTATTCACATGTATATTAATAAACTGCATATCAAAATTTCAAAAAAAAAATTTTTGTTCAAAAAACCAAAAATAAAAAACAAGGTTTTATCACTTTTTTCATAAATTCGTTATATTCATTATACAAGATGATGGGATACTCCATTTTTACTAAAATCGTTGAGGTTTGTTGTTTTGACAGCGCTTCTTAATCGTTTGTTGACATCAAAGGCGTTGTCGGAGAGGTTTTTACCCACCTAGACCGGAACAGCGTGCGTTTTCCATCGTCGTTCAGACAACATTTTTCTAATATGCCGTTTTGAAATCAATGAAAAGTTATTGGTTCATTTGAAGTTCCATAGTTTTTCCAAGATCTGCCGTAATGTGAATATTTGCTGCTGGTGGACTCTTCTGATATGATCCTATCAGGTTATTAAATAAATTAAAAAATAAATAAATTTATTGGCGCAACAGCTCCAAGCCAAGGACTAGTGACTTATACTCTCAACCATTCCTACCTACGGTTTACCGCCGAGTCCGAACGGCTACATAAGATGCACTTTTTCGAGACAAATTTTACTCTTGGAGGTTTTGTCAGTTCCTCGCAAGAGGCAGTACCCCAGAAAAAAGGTGGTTATGAGCTGGATTTGAACCCAGGTTCTTTCGTTTAGCAGTCCGACACACTAACCACTAAGCCACGGGGCATCAGGTTATTAAGTAATGGATTTAGGTACCACTACACAGCAGAAAATATTTTGTAGGCAAAGTTATCATCCTCTATAGTTGGCGCAGTTTAGAGGTTACCCTTTCTTAAGGATCGGGCAAACAATGCTAATAAAATGTCCCCACCGACGAGATTTAGTTAAATCCACTTAATACTACTAACAAAATCATCGCCTGCAGCTTTATATAGTTCGACACCTAGGCCAACAGCTACGGCGGTATTAATGGCTTTAAAATAAGATATAGCTAGCTGTTTTTCGTATACCTACTAGATGGGTTGGGTGAAATCTATCTACTTTACCTAGATATAATGATTTATTCAGCCTGAGAGCGGAATTCGGTTTGTCATCTGCAGAAGTGGTTTTTCTATATTTTCTGCTAGAACGACGATTCTACAACGATGTTTCCTTAACATCTTTGCGAACTTTGGTTAAAGCTTTGACAGTTTCATTTTACCTTTAGCATTAATAGCTCTGGATTTCCTCAATCGTGCCCTTCTCATACTCGTTGTTCTTGTTCCTCTTTCCTCTTTTCTGCTCGCCAAGTCCGCAGTACAGCAATTCTGGTCCTTCTATGCAGCCTCACCTTGTGTGCTTCCTTTTAAGATGCATGAAACTGCTGGTACTTAACATCAAACCAAAGTTTACGCAACATTGCCATTGTTCCTTATTACTTGATGCCGGCGGTAAAGGACTTCTTTGGGATTAATAGAGATTTGATTAAAAAAGACCTAGCGATTTCTTGTTACTTAAGCCTTCCTACATCAAACCTTCTCACAATATTGCACCTTGTTGGACCTTGGCACCAAAACCAGGTTGTGGTCCGCAGCGAACTAGCTATTATAACATTTCGCCCTGCAACGGACTAGCTATTACAATATTTCTTATTGGTTACACCTCTCCCCGTCTCATCTCGTTTGTTTATACCAAGAACCTTCCAAAAGAATAGGAACTAAAATCTCCAATCCACTCGATGTTCACCAAGGGGAAGTGGGAGTAGGATTTAATAGACAGAGGTGGGTTTTGAAAAAATCCAACAAGTTCTCAATAAATCCCTGCTGGCCTATGCCATCTAGTATCGAAGCATCAGGGCTTCAGGCGTCCTGCTCTACGCCATCCTTCTAACACAAACAAATTACTTTCTGCCGTAAAAAGAACTGCAAAATACTTTCCGAGCTGATTTCTGATTGTGTCTGCTTCGGAATCGTCCTTCCTCGCACATGAGGCCAAAATACTCTCAAAGACATGACAAAAAACACATTGATAGTTGCTCATATTAATCGCCTTTCGCATCTCCCGTCTTCCAAATGCTTGATGGCTGCATCATGAGGTGTTCCTCTAGAAATGTTAAAGACTCCATTTCTTCTGTGAGCTCAACTATTCATTAAAGTACAATTTCCATCCCTCCAGAGTTCTTCATACCTAATTATAAATTTGTTGCTACTTGTAACAATTCTTATTCTGCTGGTGGTACGCGGTCTTTTATAGAAACGATTTGTCGTCTGTCATTGACGTTAGTTTCTTTAATCTGAATAGTGCTGATGTAATAAGTATAATGTGCGAGATTTCTGAGATTAACTACTGTGTTATTTGTGTTTATAGATTCAATTTTTGTTCCTTAAATTCGTTTTTGGAGGAGTTTTCTGGTTTTCTCGAAAACAATAAATATAAAATTTTAATTTTGATTGGTGATTTCAATATTGATTTTCTGACTTTCTCCTCTGAAGCTGATAATTATATTTCGCTTATGTCCTTGTTAGCAGACATCACACCATAATTATATTTAACCAGAATTATGTTCATTCATGTAAGGAGTTGAAAAGTTAAAGTTGAATCCAAATGTAAATGTAAAGAGCTAAAGTTGAAAAGTTGAATGTAAATTTAAGAAGAAGCCATTTTTAATTTTGTAAAAAAGTAAAAATCGTATTTTAAGAGTAAGCAGACAGATGTAAGTAATTATGAAGAATTATTTCTAATTAAAATTAAATAAAGGGTATGTAATTCATTTTTTTTTTATTATTAACGCGCGCACAAGGGATTATGTGTTTCCCTTTTAATGTAGAACACACTGCGTGGGTATAAGGAAGATTTTGTATTCTATCAAGCAGGTGAAGCGATGTAGCCAGATCAGATGGCGAAAAATACTTCTTACACCGATACAGAAAACCTAAGCACTTAGCAGCATTCTTAGTGATCTCAAATATATGGTCGTTCCAACGGAGGTCGTCGTTAACACACATACCGAGTGAGTACTGAGAGGCTTTTCGGTTTCTTCGATGTAAGTGCCATTCATGGACAGCATTGAGTTTTCGAAGCATTAAACTCCACACGTTTCTTATTACCCCATTTGACAATGCTGTATAAATCGGAGTTTAATGAGCTTGACATATGGTACCGTTGCAATTGTACGTCCGAAGGCGAAGGACAAGAATTATCGAACGAATATGAAAAGCTGAGGGTAGAGTCGTCAGCAAAACAGTTAAGTGGATGAGAAGTAACAGACAGAAGATCATTTATAAAAATGAGGAAAAGAGTCGGAGACAGAACGGAGCCCTGGGGCACACCAGCATTTATTTTGTGGGAATCAGACTTGAATCCGTCCAATAAAACTTGTATTGAACGGTCCAGAAGATAGCTTCTAATCCAACGAACAAGAGTATCATCGATCCCAAAAGCACGCATTTTCGATAAGAGAGCTTCATGCCAAACTCTATCAAATGCCTTGGAGATATCAAGAGCAATAATTTAACTTTCACCAAAGTGATGTAGGGATTTGATCCACTGTTCGGTGAGAATTGCCATCAGATCACCATCAGTGGAACGTGCTATCAGTGCTATGGGTCTGTAGGAGGAGGGGGAGGATGGGTCACCTTTCTTAGGGACGGGCTGGACAAATGCTGTTTTCCATCTTCTAGGAAAGATTCCAGATGAGTAGGAGCGATGGAAAAGCTTACGCAGTGGCTTTGCCAGTGTGGAAGAACACCTATTCAGAAGAATCAGGGTATACCATCCGGGACAGCGGATTTGTGTATATCGAGATCTTTTGAGAACTCTTGCTTCTGTACGAGTGCGAAAAAAAATCTGTCCCATGGAAAAATTTACATTCTCAAGTACAGGAGGGGCAACGTTGCTTTGAGGCAACGTGGAGCTGGCAGCGAAATGGGCGGCGAACAAATTTGCCTTCTCTGAAGAGTAAACAATTAGTTTGTTATTGTCGATGAGCGTTGGAACCGAAGATGTCGAGGAGTTTTTTATATTTTTTACAAATGACCAAAAATTTGTACTGCCTTTGGGACACTGCAGAATTTTTTGCCGTTATTTTTGGTCATGCAAAAATTTGGTTCTTTCAATAACGGAGTTGCATGAGTTCTTTGCTTGTTTGTGCTTTTTCCGATTTTCCTCTGTGGGGTTGGCTTTGTAAGAACGGAAACTTACTTCTTTGAGCCTGATAGCTTCTTTACACTCAGAATTAAACCAAAACTTTTCTTTAGGGTTGATGCTTTTTACTCTGTTAGGAATAAAAGCACGCATCCCTAGAAGAATCACATTTGTGATCATTTCAGCAATGGCATCAATGTCACTATCGAGAAAGCATAGTGACCAGTTAAAGTTTCTGAAAAAAATATTCAGGCCGTCCGAGTTGGCTGGGGGATGGAGGATGAGAAATTAGTTGAAATAACACAATGGTCTGAAGTGCCAAATGGAGAAGTTACACTAATGGTAATATTTATCAGGGTGAGGAGTAAGAAACAAGTCAAGAGTATGGGCGGCTTGCCCAGCAACATCCGGTATACGCGTTGGCACATCGATCAGTTGGGTAAGGTGATGTAACCCGCCAAAGATAGATAGATTGTAGATATACATAAAAAAATTACATTTTTGAGTTACGAAAAGTCTGCGCCAGTCCTCTTTTGGTTTGGCCAGCTTAATTAATGTGCCTAAGCGTATTGCTGGGGATTCATAATCCTGTCTGGATCATATATTAATTAGGCTTCATAGAAGTAATGTAACGAGTTATAAAGTGACTCTTTTTTATTTTGACCTTAATATAAATGATCATTTGTTAATAACAATCCAGCTTGACCATAGTATGTCCAGAACAAATCCGCCTTTCATCTATGAAAAAACCAACATTGATTTCCTTGCTCTAAAATCAGCCCTAGTATGTGAGTTGTGGTTGTGGGATGAAATTTATAGAGCCCATGATCCATCCACTATATTTCAATTGGTTCTTGAAAAAACTACAATTTAACTTAAGGTTATTTCACAAGTGTTCTAAAAAACATCCCGACAACGCTAGACTGAATAGACTATCAAGAGATATCTAATGAATTGAAAACGGAAATACCTCTTCTAAGATATAATTATTATTGTAATAGGTTAGTTCTTCTTAAAAATATTCCTGTAAGAAGTTTCCTTTGAATATTTCGAAGGATATGTACTCACTTTAATGTTAAAGTTATTCCCCCTTAACGAATTCGTTCTCACTTTCAAACTTCTAAACGTTATTTTTTTTAAGCTAATTAAAAAATTATCAACTAACAGCTGTGATAACATTAAATTTAATTATGCGACTGGCCTTTTAATGATAGGTTCCCGTGGTTCATCGCGTCATCTTGACCTTTTGCATATTATTCAATAAATAAAGACACAACACTGCTTATCTTAAAAATTACCCAAACTTGAAAACTTTTTAACCGAAAAAATGATACAAAAACCACCCGACAAAGCCTCGCAGCCTAGTTTTGTTATATTGGGTGTTCTCTCTGTACTTATATCCTGTTCCTTCATCCCTTATGATACACGGCCTTCCAGCAAACATAAAAAAGCTTTTATTGCTCGACGGGAGCGCGTACACACTTTCACCTGCCACCAAACAACTCGCTAGTCGCTACTCTGTTGTTTTGGGTTCTTAGTTCCGTTTCCGCCAATTTCATGTTAGCACTGTTGCCTTAACTTGGCACATAAAAAAACCTGTTACGCCCGCAGGTCATATTCGCGAGGACCTCACTTCTACCACAAAAAAAAAGAAACCAAAACCACCTCACAAAATCGTGTGGTTTTGAAAAAAAAACAGGATTTTAAAAAAACCCAAGTCGTCTTTCTTACAATTTCAATAACCATAGAACAATTTCTTGCCGCTTAAAAGTTTTCAAATAATGTTATTTTGATACCAAAGGAGAACTCTTATGGATGTGTGTTTCCTGGTGCCATCGTTTTCGTGTCGGTGGTCCTGCGAAAAACTTTCATTCAGATTTTGTCCTTTTTTCTTTCTGCACTCCACCTTCGCCATCCGCCTCTTCTAGATGTCGTTTTCTATGTTTTCTTTCAAGTTTCCGACCCGTCTGAGTTGGAAAAACCCCGCACGGAAAGTTTTCTATTTAATGTCTTCAGTCGAGTCCTTTGGATGTCATTTTAGAAGGAGTAAAAAATAACTTCTATTTCTAACTTTTGCATTGACAAATATCCTTATTTTTATTTGAATTATTATAAACTCCGATCCCACTATCCAAAAATGAAAAAAAAATAAATAAAATGCATTTTCAGCTGTCTGCACGGGAAGAGTATTCAGCATCTGCATCCTTGTAATCGCAAGCATAACCATCAACGTTATCATTATTCTCATGGAAGACTAAATGAAGCAGAAAATTGTGTTTTTCATTTATAATATACTTTTCACTAAGTTGCAGCATAATGGGTAGTGTTACCAGTTTTAGTTTTTTTTTGTAGACTTAACCAGATTAAGTTTATTAAAACATTTTCTCGAAATTTCTATAGTATTTCAAAGATGTGTAAGCTTCTTCTTCCTTTCTTATCTGACTTTTTGTTTTTTCTTTTATTTAGTTCTTCTGTTTCTTCTTCTTCGTATCCTTCTTCTTCTTCTTCATTTTCTTCGTTTTATTCTTCTTCTTCTTTTTATACCTCCTCTTTTTTTTACTCCTTCTTCTTTTTCTTCTTCTCTTTGTCTTCTCCTCTCCCTTCTTCATCTACTTAATTTTTTAGAAATTCTATCGTTGATCAATTTGTAGGTAAATCTGGTAACACCAGTTCAAAGACAAGACATAACTATTGCTAGAAGCTCTTGATTCTGCTTTCTAATGATGCAGCACAGCGACACCCATTACAACATTACAACCTTATGTACTCAGAGTGAACTATACACATTTCGACTGTAACTGTTATTTTAATTGAATTAATCTGCAATACACCACCCAACAACAAGATTCCAAGAGTTGGACTTATGGACGATGCACATGGAACGCGAAAATCTATGACAGCGACGCGCCAGTGGTAATGGTTTCGGGGCTTAGAGTGACGGCGGGCGTCTTTGTAGACGGCGGCATTGGAGTAGTTATAACCGTTATAACACCCCTGATTTTCCCTCTGACTCGGTGTTCCCTATTTTGAGGGAGGAGTGTTCGTGTTTAACCTTTGGCTGGTATGAATATTTCACGATTTTCCAGGAAAGATGTAGAAATCCGAAGAATAAACGCGAAGGGTAGTCTACATACTCTGTGCTGCACTCACTACACTATCATAATGTTAGATGTCTCGCGTCTCGTCTGTGGGTCTGGCTAAAATGGAATGTACCATCAGAATACATAGTAAAGGTGGTATGGTGGAACTGAATGTTATGGTATAACTATGGGTTTAGCAAAAGAACCATGGAATTTGATTGTTTTTCCAGAAAAACACACAATGAGGTCGTAACAACGGATTCCTATGAAATTCTGGTGGATTTTGGAAATGTCGGGTATAAGTGTGCTGATTAGCGCTTCTAAAATAACAGCGCCAATAGTTTTGTGTTTTAAAAAAAGAAAATATGTAGACTTGTCTGATGATTTTGTTTTTGAAATTCATTCATTGTAGGTTTAAAGAAAGACAATCATTGAATTGGTTTCTTTATATATCCTGAATATATCCTTGAAATGCATTTGCATTTATTTTGTATGCTTATATGTTGTTAACCCCACTGTGAAAATGTTGCATGGCTCTAATGGGTTAAAAATGAAAAGGACATCAAAGCCATTAGTAAAATTAATATGGATGGAGTGTTCTTGATATTTTTTTTTCGAAATAAGGTATAATTTAGGAAAATTCCATGCATGCAATGTTCCTGAAAACAATTGGAAAGCAACAATCATTGAGAATTAAAAGTTATCAAAGCACCCAAGTTATAGAAAGTTATTATTAAAAGATCAACGCAAGCATTACGAGAATTTTCTTCATGGAATTGTTTCAATTCAAATTCAACGGAAAAAAATACAAACGATAGTTTTGAGCAACTGAATGGGGAGAAATATTTGAAAAAAACCATAAGAGGTTTCAGAGTCCAAACTCATGCGATTTAAAGGTCAAGCTTATATTTTATATATTTTGTTTTATCTTATGTAATTTTATTTGAATTGAATGAGAATCGAAAGAATTTCTTTACCTTTAGTGGCACTGCACTCTGGAGTAGACCTGGGCCACAACAGACTGTCCTACTTCCTTCGTCACAACGTTGTTGCAGTTTCGCATTGCTTAAAGTTATCTTCCACTTGCATGTAGCTCACCTAAGTCTCGGCCTTTCTCAACTGTGGTATCTCTCCGCCTCCGGATCTACGATTTTCCTGGCTTGGGTAAACACTTCTACCATCCACAATTACAGATAAATAATTGAAAACCGTTAAAATACTAACTTTTAAAATAATTTTTAAATTGTAACTTTCTATAATACTGTATAAAAGATAAAGGAAACAATTTTTTGCTAAGCAAATGTGAGTAAACAAAAATATTCCTCAGGTAGACCCATTTTCTTATTTTGTTTCATTTTATTAAAATTCCTTAACATGAAAAAATAATAAAGAATTTTTTATTATTTTATAAATAAAAACATAAATGCACATTTATAAATAATTAAAATAGAAACTTGAAAAAAAAACTAATAAATAATTGATTTCCGACTGGCACATCTTACGATAATCTTACTGTATAGCAAAATGTAATAGGAAACGAAGTAAATAGTTAACAATCAAAAATTAAAAAAAAACATAGGAATAATTTTGGGCCCAATACCAGACGTACTTTTTTACCGACTGCCTTAAGATACCTATTTGAAAAGCTACTTAATGGAATTTTAAAACCAAATTAAGATTTCTTTTTCCAAAAACAAAACCAACACACAATTTATGGACTGTATAGATTACTCTCGTCGACGTTAATAAACTGACTAAATATAAAGCAATTTTTCTACTTAAATCGCATGCTTCATGTTCATGGTTGTCGATTACCGCTTTCTTACACAATATGAAAGTGGGAGGAGCTTTAAAACCTGCACTCGAGACAATAATTTTTGCTCTACTTTTCGGTCTCAGCAACCGTTACTTTTCATTAAAATTTGCACTGCAGACTGCAGTTGTTGTTTTTAAATTCCGATTCTTCTGGTCCTCAGTGAATTTTGTTTTTTTTTTTGTGTTGTTGTTGATGGGTAGCTTCTGAGTTTGTGGTTTTTGTTGACCGAGAACTTAGCTAACGTGGGTTTGATGTTTAGCTCTATTTTGCTCTGCTTTTCGGTTGTATGCATAGCTATGGCCCGAATGGATTTGAATATCATTATCATTATTGGTGATTAGAAGAAAGAAGAGTGTGTGCAATTAAAAAAAAAATATGATACATGAATTTGCTGCCGCCGGTTCTTTAGAATGTAAAGCAAACATCGATAGGCCTTTAACCTGCTGGAGACGTTGTTGGAGTATATCTATTTAAGTTTTAATTTAGTGCGAAGCGTTATTTTCCAGAAGAGAGGTTTCCAATTATTGTCTTGCGAACTTTATTTATTCTATCACTTACGTCTAGATTCGTTCCACCATCGACTGACACAACACTAATATGAGACTATTGGAAAACCTTGGCTTCTGATTTCTGACTCACTCAGATATAGCGTCGAAGAATTTGCGTGCTGGAGCGTCAATGTTTATCTGCTCTGCATTGCCCAGCCGTCTTAGCCGCAGTATACCAATTGTCACTTTTGCTAGTTCCGACCAAATTGGTGGTGGGATTGGCTTTTATTGATGAAAGCATATAATTCTGCTCGTCCTCGCTTATGTTTATTTATCAGCCTCATTCTAATTGTTGCCGACACTGTGGAAGTAAAAGCACCGGTTTCTATGCCCACTTAGTTCTTTCTTTCCAATCTAAGTCTTCAGCAAACCCTAGTATTTGTGTTAATGAACGAGCTTGAACGTTACATAAATAACTTTTCAAACACAATGTTGAAACAGCTGCATGGCAGTACGTCACCTTGTTTTTCAGAAAACGTCGGCAGTCCTCTCGGTTTTGAGTTTCTCCTTCTTTAAGGCCAAATAAATGCTGGAGTTTTTGCACCTGCCTTTCTTCCGCGAAACTATTAGAAAATAGTACGCTATTGCCACTAGGTTCTCAGGACATCTTTCTTTCTTTCTACATGACACTACCAGATAATTGTGGAATGCTGTAGTTTTTCCAAGATGGTATTTTTAATAAGGAGGTTTCCGCTGATTTTGTTGGTCCTGTTAATCCTGCTGAAATGCAAAACATCTTCATGTCAAGTACTACCAATTTACTCTCATAAGTCTTGTACACTGTCCAACATTGTGAACCATATACGTATATACGTATATATGTACGCTGGAAAAAAACAACTGCCGTGTCTTTTTCAATTGAAGACATTTTTTGATCAATGAATATGGCACAAGATCCTTCGCTATTGATTATAAATCTAATCAAAATTGAAACGTTTGCACTTGGAAGGTACTGTTCTACTCAAATAAATAGCCGGAATATGACTGTGCGAATTAGAAAATAGACAACATTGGTATTCAGTCTTTTTTGAGCTAATTAGGTATCCATTTGCTTCCCTAACATCCACCCGTATATCTAGTGCTTGTTGCAGGGATGTAATGTCCTCCTTTATAATGACTCCATCATCAACAAAGAATAACTGGTTCACTTTTTCATTCGTCACCTTATCAAGCAGAAAGACAATCACAGGACCCATAACACTTCCCTGGTGCATACCAACTTTGATTGCAATCCCTTCGGTGAATCTTGTGGGGTTTCTCACCTTTGTTTTCATATCCTCGTACTTACGTACATAGACTTCCAAAACTTTAACTCCTAATATAAACACTTTAATAAAAATTTAAACTCACCTTAAGGGTTATTGCCAGATTTGTTTAACGAGATAGATGGTGACTCCCGAATCCTGATATTCAAAAACGTTATTTTGCCATGTCACTTAAGAGGAATCTTAAATTGGGCCCAACCACCATGAAATGGTTATGATTCCAGCCTACTCTGCTCTTCCAACTTGATTCGGTTCATTCCGCATCCTTTCAAATCAAATAACCGTTAAATCAGCCATCAAAGCACCAAATGCGAGATATTTTAACGGCGCGTCCTCCTAAGGACCACAATATCTCATCTCTAATTGCCTAACATTTCTTCTTCCAAAGGAACATTTCAAAACAAAGCACAATGTAAAGCCATTAAAGTAAATTCTCTTTAAATAAGTACCTAAATTAGTTTTAATGCAATGGCTTATAGTTTTGCCAGTTCCTCTTTTTTTCCTTCCCATACTATAACTGCAAAGCACATCCTTCCTTTGGCTGGTCTGTTCCCTTCAAAGGATAAAAAAGGAACAAAAAAACACAAATCCTCATAGTCATCCACTGTTGCACACCGAAGGGCACACACGCTATATTTTCGCCTTTGGCGGATGGTTTGGTGTTCCGTGATCCTTTCGCTCTTGTGCCTGTGTGCATCGTCGTCGTATCTCGTGGCCCGTAAACATTTAAGGAATTTTTCAAACCCCCCACCACTTTTATTGGCCATCCTGAGTTGCTGGCTAGTCGCTATTGCCTTTGCCATTGCCATACACCAGCAGCCCAGCCACTATTCATTCTGCACAGCTACACCCTGACTCGACTAACATATCATCACTTCCGGGAGTGTTTCTCCGGCAATTGGGCATCCAGGTCACGTAGTATTGATACGTGCCGATACATGGTAATTTTTCCTCGACGAATATGTCAGTGTTATGATTATTATTAAAAAGGATCGTTACGTTGACGCCGCGTGGGTGGGGGAGGTTGTGGAAGCTTGGATGAGCTCCGATGAGATATCTTATTGTTGCAGAAGCTGTTACCCTTTATGGCGGAACAACAACCAACAAAAAAAAAAAGAGTAAATTCTTTGTTTGTTTAAGTTAATGGGGCTTTATTCGCTCAGAAAGAATGAACCAGAAGGATAGGTTACTTTCTGCCACTGAATTGGCGGAAAAAGAAAAGTGTTGCAGATTTTCTCTGGAATCTGAAAGTTTAATGACTCCCGATGGCGATGGCGGTTGATGTGGTTTGTTTCAATTATTTTTTCACGTTGCGAATGAATTTTTGATTGAGCTCTCACTTAAGTTTGCTGTAGCAGCCATAATACTGATAATCTAGTCTATGGTAAATAGAATTATTAAGCTTTCAAAAGTTTTTGGTTTTGTTAGATTTTTGTATTTTTTGTGTAATCTGGCATAAAGATGATAAAGCTTAGTCCATTAGGGAAAAATATATGTCACTGTCTAATGTCAAGAGATGTCACATGAATTATTTATAACGAAAAGTTTTTCGTATTCAACTTAGTTTCGAAAAGTGAAGAAATTATTATTAACCTAATGGAAATGTAAGTGCTGGACAACAGAACCATGTAATTGCTGAGTAACTGTGTTCTGCTATTATTTCAGTCGCAGAAATGCATGGAAATAGTGTGAGGGTTTTCTTTATTGCCACACATGATGTTTTTTTCAGATATCTTTGAGCCAATAAATCTGTATTGCCCTTTTCAACAGAGTTTTAGTTCAATCTCTTACTTCCTGATACTGACTCCCTAATACCGGGACATAAATCCACATCTAGACTGCAGCGCACTGCTTTTCGATTGCTTGGATGGCAGCAGACAAGGAGCTCCATGTTATATTTGCTTGTCATATGGGATGTTGTTGTTTTTGGGGCAGTAATCGATCGAATAGAAAATCATACATTGTTTTCCTTGGTTACATGAAATTTTTTCGTCAGAGTATTATGGAATATTTTTGGGTATATGTAATGTATGTACATATATTTGAAATTCAACAATATCAAACTCAAACTCAACCCCCAAATTTTTGGATTTTTTTTTATTTTTTCGCTTAAACTAAGGACATTTTGTAGAAAACATTGCATGACAAAGTTGGAGCTTGGAGAGCATAAAATTTCCTACATACATACTTGTACCTCAATGAAAGTGGATCAGAAAATTTAAAATAGTAATAAAATAATGGTTATTAAGTATGTATAGTAATTCCTTATTTATCTGTAATTGAAAACAGGCTTGGGGGCTGCCGGACCTTCCTCAACTTCGTCGTCACCATAGCCGGACGTGAAAAGAGGAGGTTAGTGGGTTCCTTACTCTCGTCGTTACTTTCAAATTCTTTGGTATCATGCTTTTCCCACACAGTGCTTGCATACTGCAGAGCATAACAGGCTAGCCTTTTACAGCTGCAGCCTGCATAACAAGCAGTCGTGCACTTACAGCTGGTTAACTTGAATAGCTGCTCTGAATCAGCGTCATTTTTTGTGGTGATATAAACTACACCTTTAAACAAATTAATTAATAAATACACGTGCATTCTTTCTTGTAAATAACAATAAGATATAAGACTTCTTGAAATAGGCTTCACTTCACTTCAGCTCTACGCTGCCTCACAGCAACGTTGTCCCTCGAGAATGTAAATTTTTCCATGCGACAGATTTTTTCCGCACTCGTTCAGTAGCAAGAGTTCTTAAAGATCTCGATATCCACAAATCCGCTGGTCCGGATGGTATGCTCCCGATTCTTTTGAGAAGAGAGGTGTTCTTCCACACTGGCAAAGCCACTGCGTAAGCTTTTCCATCTCTCCTACTCTTCTGGAATCTTTCCTAGAAGATGGAAAATAGCAGTCCAGCCTGTCCCTAAGAAAGGTGACCCATCATCCCCCTCCTCCTACTGACCCATAGCACTTACGATCCCTTCTTTCAAAGGTCATGGCAACGCTGAATAACTGTCAGCTTAAGGAACATCTCGAAGACCAAAAGCTTCTCCATGACCGTCAGTATGGCTTTCGCAGTAATCGTTCCACTGATGGTGATCTGATGGCAATTCTCACCGAACAGTAGATCAAATCCTTAAATCGCTTTGGTGAAAGTAAGATTATTGCACTTGATATTTCCAAGGCATTTGATAGAGTTTGGCCTGAAGCTCTCTTATCGAAAATGCGTGCTTTTGGGATCGATGATACTCTTGTTCGTTGGGTTAGACCGTTCAATACAAGTCGTATTAGACGGATTCAAGTCTGATTCCCACAAAATGAATGCTCGTGTGCCCCAGGGCTCCATTCTGTCTCCGACTCTTTTCCTCATTTTTATCAATGATCTTCTGTCAATTACTTCTAATCTACTAAACTGTTTTGCTGAAGACTCTACCCTCAGGTTTTCATATTCGTTCGACGATTCACGTCCTTCGCCTTCTGACGTACAATTGCAACGGTACCGTATGTCAATCTCATTAAACTCCGATTTGTACATCATTGTCAAATGGGGTAATAGGAATCGTGTGGAGTTTAATGCTTCGAAATATCAATGTTGTCTTCTGTCGTTAATGTTAAACAATTGCCATTGTCTATGAATGGCACTTACATCGAAGAAACCCAAAAGCTCTCAGTACTCGGTATGTGTGTTAACGACGACCTCCGTTGAAACGATCATATATTTGAGATCGCTAAGAATGCTGCTAAGTGCTTAGGTTTTCTGTATCGGTAAGAAGTATTTTTCTATTTTTCTCCTTCTGATCTGGCTACAATTTATTAAGAGTTTATTTACCCTCTGGGCAGGTGCTTCAGAAACATCGCTTCACCGGCTTGATAGAATACAAAATCGAGCGTTAAGATTGATAGGAAATAGAACTGCCGCTGAAACAATTGTCCCTCTCGAACACCGACGCAATTTTTCATGTCTTTCCTTATTTTATCGTTTCTTTTACAAAAAAATGTTCAATCGTCAGCTTAAAAGTTTCTCCCGTAATACTCGTCTCGCAAGGAATGCTTATCAGTTCACCCTTGAGCCCAATTTCGGACGTACCGTGAAATATAGGGATTCTTTTTTAGCCGAACAACACGAATTTGGAATAGTTTGCCCGGCGAGATTTCCTTTGCCATTTTGATCTGCAAGCATTCAAAACCAATGTTAATCGTTTTTCAGTCAGCCTCAAACTGTTAATGATTTGAGTTCTGATCATATACCTGTTTCTTATAAAATGAATGAATCGGCTGAAATTAGAGAGCAGTACTTCTTGGACTTTAAAAATGCTAACTGGAGCCGTTTTAGGACAGAAATAAGATCCAAGTTTAGATCAACTCCTACTGATTTGGACAGAGTGTGTACAAAAGAAGATGTTGATGTTCAAGTCAATGTCTTCTCCAACGTAATTCTAGAATTAGTTGAGTCTTGTGTCCATAAGAAAACCAAAAAACCTTTTTTTGTATTAAAATGCCGGAATAAATACTAGAATACATTCGTATAAGGAATTCTCATCGGCTTCCACAGTACTGCATTGAAGTTAAATTTTACAACACAAAGATTGCGGAGGAAATTAGTAAGTTTCGAAATAAAAATTGGAATGAAAAACTTAGTAAGTTGGAAAAAAGTGCTAAACCATTTTGGAACATAGCCAAAATTATTAAAAATAAAAACAAACAAATACTTAATCTTATAAATGGTAATGAACTAGTGTATCGAAATTCAGACAAAGCTAATGTTTTTGCATAAACATTTTTGAAAAACCATACTGTATCGCAACACCTTAGCGATGATTCAACCAAAAACATTCTAAGTCAAAATTTAAACACAGTTAACTCTCAAATAACTGAAATTCCTAGGGATCAGCTTATAACTAGAGGGGATGTGAAATATATTGTTTCAAACTTAAAATCCAAAAAGTCGGACGGACTAGACAACATTAAAAATATTTATTTAAAAAAACTACCAAAGGCAGGGCTTGAGTTTCTTGCGTTTTTGATTAACGCTTGTCTTAAAACACAATACTTCCCAATAAGTTGGAAATATGCTAAGGTTATACCAATTCCTAAACCTGGAAAACAAACAAAACTACCTACTAGCTATCGACCAATAAGTTTGCTTAGTTGCATAAGTAAAGTACTAGAAAAAGTTCTCAAAGTAAAAATATTACGCATCGTTGATGAGTTCAATATATTTCCAAATGAACAATTTGGATTCAGGATGCATCACAGCACCTCTCATCAAGTTTTAAGAGTATGTGAACATTTAAGAAAAAACCGATCTCTTGATAAATCGACTGGCCTTATTCTACTCGATACAGAAAAAGCTTTCGACTCAGTATGGCATGATGGTATTTTGCACAAGATGGTAAATTTCGGAATTCCCATGTAACTCGTGAAAATAATTCAAAGTTTTTTATCTAACCGCTACTTTAGTGTTTTCGTCAATAAAAACAAAGATCGGCACTAGGTCCTTTTCTCTACAATATCTGTATATCTGATATACCAAGGCTACCAGAGTGTCAAATAGCTATATTTGCGGATGATACAGGCATCTTTTCATCGCATGAATTTAGTCTTAACATTGAGATGACCAACTACTATACAAAATGGAAAATAAAGCTGAATGTTGACAAATTACAAGCTATCTTTTTTAACAGAAAGAGAAAGTCTTGTTATTTTCCAAACAATCACATCAACGTTAATGGTGTAAATGTCAAGTGGGACTCAAGTGTTAAATATCTTGGCATTTATTTAGATCAAAAATTAACTTTTAAAGAGCATATTGCTAAGACTGTGCAAAAAGTTAGCATTGCTATAAATATATTATATCCTTTCATAAATAGGAAGATAACAAAATGATCATTCAAAAAGTTGTATTCCAAGCAATCCTTCTCTATGGATGTCAGGTGTGGGGAAAATGTGCAAAAACTAACATTAAAAACTCCAAGTATCACAGAACAAGCTGCTCAAAATGATGCTTAACCTTCCACGATACCATTCCACTTTAGATTTACACGAGAGGGCAAAAGTTGAAATGATTTCTTTTAGAATCAATAAATTAACTAGCAATTTTTTGCTGAATTGTGAAACCTCTGAAAATCCACTCATTAATCAATTGATTCCTTAACCCTTTTCTGATGTTAATTGTCATTAATTTGTGTTCAATATTTATTAACTTATTTGTTTTTATTTCATATATCTATTATTTATTTAGTTAAATGTTCAATGTTTATTAACTTATTTGTTATTTTTTTCATATATCTATTATTTATTTATTTAACTGTTATTCATGTTTATATGGACTATATTACTTAATTGTTTATCTGTTTTATTGGTTTAAATGTTAAATTTATTCATGTTCATTATGCATTTATTATTATTATTGTTTTATTTATTTATTAACTTACATATTTAGTTATTTTTATTTATTTATTATTTATTTATTTATATATTTATTCATTTATTGATTTATTATCTTATTTATTTATTATTTATTTGTTAAAAAGTTTATTTAATTTTATATAAATTTATTTATTCAAATTATTTATTTATTTATCTAATCATTATTCTTTACTAACCTAATACTAATATATTAAAATATACCTATATACTTATTTATTATTATTCTTACTTACTTGATATTTACTAACCTACTTCTTACCTAATGTTATGAAGTTTTACGTTTTATCCGAGTCAAAATGTACCTGCCCTTTTCAATTTGCATTGAAGGTTTTGTTTGTATTTTCCTTCAAAATTAATATCTTAACTTTATCTAATTTCAATATAAATTAATATAATTATTCAGTAGAAAGATATCATAATGTAATATATCAAATCTCCGTATGTAATCTGTGAGGTAGCATACCAAATGTAATTATTGTAAATTCGAAAATAAAGATCTATCTATCTATCAATGTTAATCGACACCTCTTGTCCTCCCCCTCCCTATTATGATGACCATGCATTATGCTCTACATTAAAACGGAATCAAATAATCCCTTGTGCGCGCGCTAATTTAAAAAAAAAACAACTTAACTTGGTCCAAAAAGCTGTACGTAGCAGGGACCAAAGTGCTAGTTCCGAATTTTAGTTCTTCGGATATAAGCGAAAAACTGAAAGAAAATCCGAAATTTTGGGGGGTTTGTGACTCCCGCCCCTTATTTTAGCACAGGGTCTTCGAAGTCGATAAAGTAGGACAGTATTCCTAATGTACCCCCAAACAACGGAATGCTTTCCAGGTACCGTCACTTGTTTCGAAATATAGGCTGGACTAATAACAAACATTTAGAACTGTGTACATCATATTTTGCGAATCTAATGTCTATTTGCCATTTCCTCTCAAAAAGGAGTGTTCCGAAAAAAAAACAAGGTATGTAGCTCCAAAGCGAAAAGATTAAGAAAGTTTTTGAATAAAAAATTAAATTGATTTGTATGTGTATTACATCTATTTTGGAAAAAAACAATTTGTGATTTATTTACTTTATTAAACTCCAGAATTATTCTTTACAATAATAAAACAAACGTTTTGTAAGTTCAAGATTTTCACATCGAATGAATCAACAATCAAAATGTCAATGTGGTCATATCATGGATATACCGACAATGCTGGTCAGTAATCGGCATTGGCCGTTTCGAATATAGCAGCTATGAACTGTGATATTCTTATCGCAGAAATTAGGGAGTACTATTACTGCACTTAATTAACCAATTTCCTTCGAATTCGAGTAAAATACTCCGGACGGAGAGGGAAATCTAATCACCGATCCAGAAAACATTCTGGAGAGGGGAAGTTTATTCTATTGAATTGCTGAACGGTTAGCTTGGGAAAGAGATGAATCCATCATTTCAAAGAGGAAGAGTCACCAATAATTGAGAAAATACAAAAGGCGGTTAATCCGCTCAAAAATAACGAGGCCTCGGCAGCCGATCGATTGCATACCTGCCGAGGTGATTAAGTATGGAGAGCTAACACTACATCAAGCAATCCATGAAATAATAGTACACGTATGTTTCAAAAGGTCCAAGGATTCTAAAAAGGTTCCAGTGACGTATGCATAGAATATTCTTTTTAGCAACAAGCTTTAAGCAAACTTAGGTAGTTGTATTAATTTAAAGACGAAACATTAATTAGCCTTTTTGTACTATGTGCCACCCCTGCCGCGAAATACCGACACTGCTTTTCATTTCATCGCCATCTTATCTCCTTCTCCCCGAAATAATTATTTTAAAGAAGTTTTATTATTGGAATATCATTTCATTTTACAAATAAAATCGATTTACATCTAACCAAAACGAAAAACCAAAAAGCGTTAGTTTTTTTCTTTATTAATAAAAACTAGTTTTTTTAACCAACTGGTGACGGTCGTTTTAAGTATTGAATGTTTTAAGAAAATAAGACTGAACAATAAGAGTAAATTTCAGTTCTGATGAATTCTATAAAAAGAAATTGAATCAACACAAAATATCTTAAAATTACTTTTAAAAAATGTTAAACAGTAAACCTCACTTCAAACCATAGACCGAAAAGAAGAGTATACCAAGGAAGTCTATCCGTACAACCGTGTAATCCTGTAAAATAATTTTTCCTTTGAGTTTCCGTTTCTGCAATTCAGATGGACAGTTTACCGCAATTATTTCTTTTTTCCAATATCTCTGCTACAAAAATTAAACCGCTTATCACGGCCAGACTTTATTTTAATTTTTTTTTTCAACTTTGAAAACATTTATCCATTTAATACTTAAGTTGGTCACCAATTCGTTCTGCTGTGCAGTTTCACGTCAATCTTTACAAAAAAAAAAAAAAAAACATCCTCAGGGCTTCCAACTCCAACTATACCGCTCTAGTTGCCCAAACAACCACCCTCATAAAACCCATCTACCCCGCGGGTAATTTCAATTCCCTTAACGAAAAAAACCACCGACTCGTATAAACAAAAATCTCGAGCGAATAAAAATAAATATTTCAATCAAAATGTGATGAATTGATTCATCCGCAATAATAATGTCCACCCTCGCAATGATATCACACTGTTTCGTCCTTGTTGTAGCAGTCAGTCGTCCTTATAGGATTCCTTCCGCACAGTCAGTGTGTTAAGTTTCCAACGGCAACAGTGATCCATTTTCCATCATATAAAATCATCATCATCCTCCAGTGGGATGAAATGAAAAACGCATCATCGGATCTTAATTATACGAATCTGGAAAGCATCCTTATAGCTGTAGCATGCTATCCTAATTGGAATTGCCGAGCGCACAGTTGGCGGCGGCGGCGGCAGGCGTAGTAGAGTGCTTCAACATGCTCATCATAATAATCAACAACTCTTCTTGTCATCATCGGCGGCTTTACTGAGCACTACCATCGCTGAATGCACTCAAACTGCCGTTCAGTGGGTTATTTATTAATATCAGGGCTCCAATTAATGTTTCTGATTGCAACAGTTAACTCAATTTGTCCGAGTAGTCCCTGAGGTGCGATAAATCGAATGCTATTGAAAATCAATAACTTTGTGTTGCGAGTTGCATGTATACCTGCCTGCCTTTTGGTGTTGGCACAAAATATTATTCCCACCCACATAACCTCAAATGGGAAGCAGCAGAAGGCGCTAGAATGGTTTGCCTTTATTCTGTGAACACATCCTCTGATGGATGACCGGCGCCACGAACCAGGAAGGAGATAGATCGTATTAAACATGAAATTTATTTTTATTTGTTTTTTTTTTATATTTTATTAAATTTATTGTGCAAAAACTCAACCAATCTGAAAATTGTATTTACGGGCAAGCATTGCCACACTATCTGGCGGCCTGGTGGCGGGGTTTGGGAAGTCGGGATATCGGGAATCAGGATAAATTAAAAATTCAGCAATGAAACTGTTTCTATTCTATTGTTTGAATAATAATGTATTCGTGTTGTGCACACGATTTCATTCTAGTATTTGCCAATTAATAAATTCATGATGAGGAAGGACCATGTAATCTTTGTTTGGATGTGGGCAGCAGGAGTTTGGAATTTTTTTGTTTATTTAATTTTTACATAGATTTTACGCTAATAAAGTTGTTACAGGACCGGATGAGCCGGAGTTGCCGATGGGGAAAGAGGTGATTTAGCATAAAAGTTCGCAATGGCGTTATTAATTTGTGCGCATCAGGTAGACTTGATGCACATTTATTATTGTTGAATTTAATTCAGGATGAACTAATACAATAATGCCAATTAATACCTCCGGGGATGTCATTCAATTTGCATTGTACAATTAATGACGATTAAGTTTACACTTTTGATTAAATAGAGATGGCCAATGAATTGTGCTCCGAGGAAACTTAATTTAATTAATGACTTCCTGCGGATCAGTTAAATGTTTTATTTTTCTCGAAATGCGTTTTTGATTATTAACTCTGCTTTGTCTATAGACATTTGTTTTTTACTTTTTTTGAACAATTAAATTGATGCATTTAGGAAGTATCTGTACTGCTGGAAAATCATCGAATTCTAACAGCTGTCAAAATTCCCTTCGCTCAAAAGTAAACAGGAAAATTTTAACATCCTTAGTGAAACTTATCGAAAACTTGACGAAAATGAGCCGTTACACACGGTCAATTTTTTGTCTAGCTCAAATATTAAAGGTACGTGCCATATAACCGTTTAGTAAAATCCTTTTTTTCTAGGAACGGCTCCAAGATTTTTTATAAAAAAAACTCAGTGTACTATTGAAGATGTGGTTCATATTTTGGTAAGAAAAACGGTGCCACCCATAACTTTCTCGAGAACTGGTTATCCGATTACAATCAAAATTGATATTTAAGAAGATGTAGATAGTCTTAGTAATATTTTCTTAAAATATTTCCGAAAACTTTTTTTTATTTTTAATAATTAAATTTGTTTTTTAACAATATTTTGATAACGTGTAGGTGTTTTTTTTTTTAAATTTTGATTTGAAGTGTAGTTTACTTTTGTGCTTAAGTTTGCATTCTTGAATATTTTTTTTTAATTTTTTTTTAAAAGTTAAAAAAAAACCGTTTTCTTAAAAAAAAATTGCGCTTTTTCACATTTCTTTAGAAATAAAATGGCGTTTAAATTATTTCGCTCAATACAATTTTACGTACTTTTTTCGAACAATCAAAAGTCCCAAAAATCGAAAAAATACTTTGATAGTCCAAGTACGTACGATCCAGTCGTGCAATTTATTTTCTTTCTGTCTTAAAAATGGAAAGAGAGGACAATCTTCCGTACTTTTGTTTATTATTACTATTTATAGCGTTACACTAAAGAGATATAGATATAGATAGAACATGTGTGTGTAATAAATCCATAATAAAATTACCTGCTTATTAAAAGAACAACCAAAAACTAGGCCATAATGTCTAATCTCAAAAAGAAATTATTTTACGGTCGCCATCTTGTTGTGTTCAGAGAACAAAATAATTGATGTTTAGCACTAAAAAAAAATTGTTCGATTTAATTAGCCAAGATTTTCAATGAGATTTTGATGAAATCTTGCAGTTCGGAACCCGAAAAATGAAATGAAACGATAGATACTGTTTGTAAACTGAGGTTTCGGCTAAAATCCGAGATTTTGATTTAGTGGCAACATGGCATTAATTATGGTCTGACGACTATATTCATGTAGCTATGATTGCAGAGTTTGTATATAACATGACAAAACCCAAATTTGTATACCTTACGCCCATGTAGTTTTAAGCCCTTGCTTGTTAATAAACAATTCGTTACGTATAGTGTAGATACTCAGAGCATGGACAAATTTACATTCTCAAGTATAGGAGGGGCAACGTTGCTGTGAGTCAGCGTGAAGCTGGCAGCGAAACAATTGGTTTGTTATTGCCGATGAGTGTTGGGACCGAAGAGGTTGAGGAGTTTTTAATATTTTTTACAAATGACCACAAATTGTTATTGCCGTAATTTTTGGTCATGCAAAAATTTGGTTCTTTCAATAACGAAGTTGCATGAGTTCCTTGCTTGTTTGTGCTTTTTCCAATTATCCTCTGTAGGGTTCGCTTTGTAAAATCGGAAACTTACTTCTTTGAGCCTGATAGCTTCTTTACACTCAGAGTTAAACCAGGACTTTTGTTTAGGCTTAATGCTTTTTACTCTGTTAGGAATAAAAGGAATAATAATAGGAATTGTGTACATTGAAATCGCCCGCAATAACGATTTCAGTGCGAGGACAAAGGGAAACAATGTATGAGATTTTCGCATCAAACTCGTTACAAGTCGAACTACTGTCGAGATTTGGACTCCTGTAAATAAAACAATAATGAATGATATGCTTGTGGACAGTGAAATATAGCCACAAGAAGTTAAAGTCTGTGTAGAAACATTGCCCGTATTGGGGAAGGCTCTGGCAAGCAATATCATTCCTAACATATATCACGAGACCAAGCACCAAGCTATACCCATGTAGAGCAAATTTTGATAAATCAGTATTTACTCCAATCATGAGTTTCACTTAATGCAAAAACAGCTAGCCTGTATTGAACAATGTAGACGTACACGTGAAAAAAATTCTTTCTTTAACCGCGAACATTAGAACAGACGACACAAAATTCACTTACCATTTAAAATTGTCAGCAAACAGTCTACCAACTGTGTAAACTGGCAATTTTAAACCTGACAACGTTCGCAGACAAAGCATTGTCAAGCAAATGATCTGGCAATTAATTTCCAAATTTTGGTGAAAAACCTGCCAACCGTGTAAACTGGGAATTTTGCATTGTAAGGAACTTGAAAATTTGCAGCACATTTGCGGTCATTATCAGAGCATTGTCAGACCTGACAATATTTGCATACCTGACAAGCGCCTGTACATAGCTTAAGTTTTCATCAGAACTTACTAGCACCTAAGTAATGTTCACATCATTTCAAACTGCAATGATATTTTTCAACACTTGAATAATCTAATACAGCCTCTTGTTGCTGAACCAATCAGTGATGAAAGAAATTTCATTATAATCTTTGAGCCTGAATAATTGAATGTCATTTTTCAAACTAAAATAAAACAACTTCAGTTCTTTTTCTCCGTTGAACTTTTCCATTAGAAAGTTTCAAATTTTATTATAAATCTTAATGGTCAGGCCGCACTTTCTTAAAGACCTTGAAATTCGTCGGCTGATGAATGTTATCTTCATATACATATATTCATATACTAGCTGGGCTGGCGTATTTGCTTGCGTTAGCCTCGGCCCATTTTTAAACATAAGTGAAATACCTCTCATTTAATCTTTAATTGTAAAATAAAGTCTTCTCTTAAGAAATAAAATAATAATAAAAGATGATAGTGGCGTCAGGAATACTAAGATGGTGATTTGTATACATCATACTAGCATACCTGGTATTTCTGTGTATAATTGAATTTCTCTATGAAATTTAGCTCGGTGTTAAGGTACCTTTAAGAAGCATACACTAGATGAATTGAATTGAAATTGAATTGAAAAAAATGTATACATGAATTTCTTCCTTATGTGTGCAATATTTAACACTAGAACTTTATGCGAAAACATACTTTCGGCGACCAACATATGTAGAGAGAGATGTAGAAAATGACATATAATTACCTACAGTTTTTATACCTACCTATGTCATCTGTTTTAGAGTAGAAAAAACACAACAACACATGTAAAAAAAAACAAATATACGTACCTATGTATGTTCTGTAATTTTGCGTGATGTGGTAAGCAAATTTTCTTTCCGTGGTCAATTTACAAGGTTTTAGTTAATATATTTTCAAAAAATTTGTCCTATATGTTGCTCGAGTAAATATTCTATTAACTAAAGAAAGATTTGTTCAAATTCGTTTTGTCGTTCTCGCGTGATGCGCGGTCAGGCCCAACTGCTTGATTATTAGATTCATTATACATATATATATAACACGCGTAGTTTCAATTCTCTCTCGCAACTAGTTACTCTTTTTCTGACAGTGTCACTTTTCACTCACTTACGCTATCCTGCTCTATTCTTCCCCAATACTTCCAATTACAGCAGCCATATTTTGAAAATGGAAATTCTCAAAAACATATGTTCCAGAAACAGTCTCTACGAATTATTTTACAGTTCTGCCTATAGAAAGTTCATGTGTCCATTTGTGCATTTTCACTCCCTCCCTGAACTATATATAAAAACAATTTGATATAACTGTTTACTTGAGCAGGGTGTTGCACTGTTGGCCATTAGTCATCACTCATGTCATCGGTGGTGCTTCGGGATAAAATTTGGAGCGATAGCAGATAAGCACCTACATATTGTTACAATATTATCTGATGACGGCCACATTAACCACTCAATGGAGCACGCTGTCACTGTCATTCATACACATCCATGTGTATGTTTGTGTGTCCGATTCTATTAATCGCCTTTAAATTATTTTTGTCAAATTGACAGTTTAACCGGGGCATGACTGAGCTGTCATTTGCGGATTGTTATCAAACCAATTATCGGTAAGAGAAAACACTTCGTACAATTTTCGATGCTGTCATGTGTGTTGATGAAGTTTTGTTGAACGTATTTCCTTCTGTTCCATCCCATGTTCATTATTTTTTTTATTTTCCTGGCATATACTACAGTTTGCAAAGGGTATCTGCACATTCAGTGCGCTTATTTAACTTTCGCATTTCTGCAGGAGGTTGCAGTTGCAGATTATAATTGTTATTGTCTATTGCACTGCACCGCACCGTAAGGTATGCCCTACACAGATGCATGCGGCAAAAGTCTAATAACACGGCACATACAGCTCCTGTGGTGTTGCTGACCTTGCTTCCTGCTGGTATGGTACACCTCAATGCGGATACACCTGATGCTCAGGAGCACGTAGACTATCTGTGTCTTATGGCTTATGGGGTATAAGGGGCACATGTTGTGGGAAAGGTTTGTAATTGTACAGCAATTACCAGTGCATTCTGAAATTACAATACGTGAACAAAATGCTGGAGAGTCCTTTGGCTCTGCACATTTCAGAAGAAACAACAGAAAATTTTGGGCGTGGTTGGGGGTGGCAGATGGCAGGATGGGTGGGTGAAGTACCATGTGTGTTGCTAAATTAAAATCAACAGTTTTCATTTGGCTTCGGGAACTTGAATGGCGAAAATGAAAAGAGAGCAAGAAATATATGCAGAGGAAAGGTAACAAAAAGTTATTAGTTTTTAAATGAAAGCGCGCATGTGGTTTTTAGTTGGTTGTGTTTTTTTTATGGTTTGTATTGCCGTGGAAAGAAGCGAAGGATGATAATTTGACAAAAGGCAAAGATCTTCAGAAAAAACTGACATGTATTTCCATGACTGGAAAGCCAAGTAAACGCTGAGGGTTTAGCTTTTTAATATTTACAAGTTTGATTAGACTTGGCTCTTCTTTATCGCCATTGTGTCTGAATATTGGAGGATATTTTTATTTTTAGTGCAACAACAACCTAAGGAGTAAACATCCAGTAACTATAACTCTTCTTGTGTGTGTCTTCGGAACGTAACTCCGCAGTTAAGAAGAGCAAGAAATGCTTACAAGTCAACAGCGGCAGTAGACTGTGAGAAAAAGAAGCTCGTTGACCTGTCACTTCTTCGGGCTTTGAGCTCTAGAAAAGCTTTTTATCACCAGATGGTTAAAATTTTCTATAAGCAAAGCACTTTAAAATCTTTCTTATTCAAATCCAAGAGTATTTCTGTCAAGGACCTATAAAATGTTTCTATTGCAATAGTCTTGTTTGGAGGAGAGCAAGATTTGCTTTTTTTGGGGACAGGCTGGAATACTCTCGTAAAAAGACCAGAGACCAGAGAAATAGATCACAAAACTGACGTTACGACTTTATATATTTTTAAAAAGTTACGTTTTATGTAAATTATGTATAATTATATGTAATTATTTAAGTATTAGCTTCTACCCGCGACTTCATCTTCGTGGGCTTAAGATTAAGCATTTTGGTTAAAATAGGATTTTCGTCAAATTATAATTTATTTTATTTTTTTTTATTTTAAGATAGTAAATAACGTATTTCTAATCGAAGTAATATTCCGCTATAACTGTGTCGATTTCTCCGTCATTTCAACCAATTTTAACTACTTTTATCCACAACGCAGTGAGTCCAGGGCAAAAATATCTTCGTCTGTCTTCTTCTCTTCTCAAAAACGTAATTCCCCGTTTTTTCCAAAAACCACACCATCTGTCTTCTCGAAACTTTCACGAGTCTCGCCTATTCTCATGACAGTTCTTCTTTAGGTCTGTCCCACCAGTAATGATCAGCCCCCGATACATTATGTCTAACGTTGTATATGTGCTTACTACGCCAACTGTATATTTCTATGTTTCTATATCTGTGTCTCTATATATTTCTATATTTTTATATCTCTATATATCTACATCTCTACATCTCTATATCTCCGTATCCTTATCTCTATATCTCTATGTCTCTATATCTCTATATCTTTACAACTC
Source organism: Platycheirus rosarum (assembly GCA_963971375.1). Lineage (NCBI taxonomy): Eukaryota > Metazoa > Arthropoda > Insecta > Diptera > Syrphidae > Platycheirus > Platycheirus rosarum. Next base: position 31,771,268 of record OZ020508.1, read on the forward strand.
TTTTTCCCTATATCTCCATATCTCTTAATAGTATAGTGAATCCTGTAACTCTTCCTTCTACAAAACTTCACAAATTCGTGCTGTCGTTAAGGCACAGAAGTATATAAAATAAAATTGCACAAATGCAATATTTCACATTTAAACCTCTCCAAAAGGAACCGTGCATTATTCTTAAATAAAAAGAAGTCTATGTCTTAATATAGCACATTATCCATCTACCTACCAAATTTCATCTAAATCCGTTGAGCCGTTGAGGAGTGATTGGGGAACAAACATCCAAACAGAAAATAAGCGAAAATGTTTCGCATAGGTACCCGTGCAACAATACTGCATTTTTCATTTTTAATTTTCTATATTGCGGTCAACGGCCTTAGCTTTGATAAGAAATTGATCGCTTCCCGATAGATCAGCGAAATCAGGCATCATTGCGCTTTGACGTATGCTTACTGTTCTCTCTTTCTTCTGTTTTATTTGTCTATCTGTCTTATCGTCTTGTGTTGTCAGAAGTAAGAGCTGATTGCCTCAGTAACCAGTGCTCTGCTTCAATCGCAAATGTAATGTAATGTTATCTTTCTGTTAAACTTCAATTATTGCCATCATGGACGTATTATATATGGACTGCTAGTTGCCTACCTCAAGTTGGTTCCATTTTAGTTTCAGTTATTTTGGGCGACACTAGCCCTCCTGAGTACACTAGCGGGAAAAAAATTAAACCTCAATTTTGACATTTCATCCAGTAATCCCAGACTTTGGTAGCAGGTTTTCCCACATTGGCATGTTAAAATTTCCTTTTTTCTCTACTTGCTATTTAGAATATCCCACAATTAATTCATAAAGAATCCCTTTTTTCCTTCTAGTGCTTTTAGCTTGTCTAAAGCACAAACCAATAAAAAAAAGTTGTCCACGATCTAAAAAAACAAGAGGCAAACTATCAAAGATGTCGCACACTTCTATGGATGGAATTCAAAAGTGTCAGTTATATTTTACCGGTAAATTTGTTTTTTTTAATTTTTAAAAACAGATATCGCGAGCTTCTATGTCAACATTTTAAGTAGTTATTTTTTTTTCTTGAAGTGGGTTCAGGAGAGCTAGCATCGCATTATCAATTTTGGCGACATTTTTTTGACAATGGTTGTATGAAGCTGACATTAGACTAGCAGTCCATATATAATACATCCATGGTTGCATTTATTTTGAAAAGAATTTGTATTATTAAAATCAAAACTCGTGTTAAAGAAAATATTTCGATCTCTCCCGCAAGAGACTATGTCGAAATAAAATGAATCCTGCTACCTTCCATCTTCCCAACTTCGCAAATTCATGCATTCGTTGGAACACGAAACCATATAACATACAAACTTTCAGCCATACATCATTTCACATATGTATAAGCCTCTCCCACAAAAACCGAACATTTTTTTGGGATACAAAGTAGCCTGTGTCTCAATCCAGCACATTATTCATTTACATACCAATTTTCATCCAAATCCGTTTAGCCGTTGAGGCGTGATTAGGGAACAAACATCCAAACAACCAAACATTCACATTTATAATATAAGTAGGAGTAAAAAAGCCAGTGTTTTTAGGCAATTCAACTTTCCAAATTAAAAAAACAATCACAAAAATATATATGTATCGCTTTTTATCCTAACACTTGAAGACAGAGAATACCTACTTCTCTCAGAGTTTTGAAAAGGATTTAAGTTTTACATGCGTTTAGAAGTCAATCGATACAAAGCCACACTATGCACATATTGCGCCGAACATGACAGTTTGTTTTATTAGCTGGACCGACCGAAACCAGATACGAAAAACCTTTATGTACAGCAACATCTTCGCCACACCATTTAGTAAAACCGAGTCACATATACACATATAACATCCTTGCTTGTAGTCCTGTGAAAATCAATATACCGTTTGGGATAAAATTTCCCCGAAAATCGAATTTATGCGGCTCAGCATAAATTTCTTGCAACTGCTCTCCGGCTTGGCATTTGGAGACTTTGGAATCCCTTTTACGTTTAAATTCCATGGATTGCCAGTTACCGCACCGCGTTGGGCTGCGTCCCAACATACCGCTTTGGGATATGGAGTGGCAGCAAAGCAACCAGTCAGTCAGCCAGTCTCCAAGGATACCCATTACTGGCAAATCGGACGTGTTTTTGCATACAATGAGTGCAGTCATAGAACAGCTGGCCATAGTTTGCTATCATTGCGCGGCAACAACGCAAAGACGAGCCAGGACCAGAATCCAGAACAGACAGTTGGATTGTATTATCCTGTGTGTGTTCAGCGACTATGTGCTCTGTGCACAGTTACCCTGTCACAGCTTCACGACAGCTCACACGCATATGTTTGTGCAAGTGCATCCATTGTCGTTACTTCATTTAAGGCTCGTTAATCATTGGGGATGGATACGAGGCTTTTGTGCTTCCTTTTGGTGTTTCCGAATTGCATTACTATAGCAGAGTAGGTACATATGTAAGTGAAATGCGTCGGATTTTGTTTTTTTTTTGTGTTTTTTAATTCGGGTGGCACACAAAATCTGGGATATCAATGAGACGACAAAATGGCGGAACAACATCAAATAATGATGGTGTGATGTCTCGGTCCGCTGCTAGCGAGTGAGATCATGATGGCGCGATAGGCTAGAGCGCTTGAATGATGACCCGGATGGGTACTTTGTGACAACTCCAACAGGACTTTGCCTTTCGCTGGATTGAATTTGTTCATGTAAACGTAAAGTTATTGTAAACTGATGGTTGTTACGAAACATTACGGAGTTTTTTCAACGGATTTAAAAATTGGAAATAATTGAAAGGACACGAGAACCAAAAATTTAATTGAATTGCTGGTTGTATTTGAAAATAGCAATGCAATTTACATTTACGATAAATTTGAAATAATCGATAGGAAAATACTGATTTTATAAAGGGCTAGAGGCAATCATGCACAGAAGCATTACGAGCAGAAGAGGATACAGGAACACTGGCTTCTAAGAAAAAAAAAGAGGATGAGAAGCACGGGCATTTCCGAAGTTCTGATCAAATCTAAAACGGAAATGTCGAGGCTACAAAGTTCGAACCCAAGCGAAGATTGGAAAGACAATAATTTCGTAGTTTAATTGCAGCCGATACTAAGAATTTGGAAGTATTTTATGTCGATGTCCTCTTCGTTGATTTAAACCGGCTCGAAGGACCAAATGTACAAGGCTGCGCAAAATTCATATTCTTCAATGCTCATGGAAGTATATATATACACAGTACTTATAACAAAAACACAGTTTTTAAAATTTTGTTCTGTTTGTCTGATTGTTCTGGCTAATCTCGTTAACGGCTGCACCGATCTTGACACAACTTTCACTGAAAGATTGCTGTTGTTTTGGGGAATAACTTAAGCTATTTAAATTACCCACTAGGTGGCGCTGGGGTATTTTTTAATAATTCTTATTTATGGATCGATTTTGACGGGGCTTACACAGGCATATAGCTGATCTTATAAGGAGTAAATAAGGCCATTTGAATTACCCCTAGATGGCGCTGGAGTAATTTTTTTTTTCGAAAATTCATATGTATGCCCCGGTTTTGACGAGACTTTTACAAGCAGATAGGTGACGTTGTAAGGCTGCACCGATCTTGACGGAACTTTCACTGAAAGATTGCTGATGTTTTAGGGAGTAACTGAGGCTATTTTAATCACCCGTTGTTGCCGCTGGGGTCGTTTCACAAGCAGATAGCTAGTTTTGGAGTATCCAAGGCTATTTTCATTACTAGGTGGCGCGATGCCACCGGTATACTTTTTTCGAAAATGTATGATATACCCGAGCAACGCCGGCTGGGTAAGCTAATTATCTATACATTTCCGAAATGGATTTTAAGTTCTTTCTCCAATAGAATAGTGTTATTTATGCTTCTTAATATTGTTATGGTAGTAAATTCCATAAGCGTGTAGAGTTGACCAAAAACTGGCGTTCAGACGTCAAACAGCTAAAGTGGAGGATCAATAAATGCCCAGATCTATCAACCGTAAGTAATGAGTTTCATGATGAGGGTTTTCACGAGTAATATTGTGATTTTTAAAGGGGTGAAGCACTGTGTCGACCAAAGTATGCGGAGGATTCCGTATTTCTTACCGATTATTTAAGTGATATGGTTATTCCAGGTTAGTTCTTAGCAGATTATGCATACTCAATAGGGGAGCCATCTAACAAGAAAAACGGGAAATAAGAGACATCTATGTATTTAACTTTTTCATATTACTAAGCATTTAGATTTGTTCGGATTCAGCATTAAAATATTTTGGTGTACGCTCGTCACACTACAACTACTTCTAAGTCTTCATTTATGCAAGTCACAAAGTTCTCTATTAGTCCCAATAATGGACAGCCGACGATGGAATCGGTGCAGGAATTCCTCCGTAAACCTTGCCAACCTACTCCACCTGTAACAGTTAAAAAATAAAAACATTTCCTCCAAAGCTTTAAAATAATGTTAAAACCATGACAATGCAATTTTTAAACCCAATTGAAAGTTGGTTCGATATTATGTATAATTACGGTGACAACCCGTCCCGTATTTCCCGGGACAGTCCCGTATTAACTACGTCTGTCCCGGCTAAATTTTGAGATAATCCCGGACGTACAAATGTCTTGTATTTTATTTTTTGTCCCGGATTTGACCCATATGCATATTCGAATAACAAAACGTTTAAATGTTTTTTTAAATTTTATTTACAATAATTGTATTATGCGTTTAATATTTTTGTATGTCAAAAGGACTGTTTTACATAGTCTGGTACGAATACTTAAATCAGTGGGATGTTTCAAGAAACTTTGAACATTTTTGTTTGATTAGTTCTCCGAAACCTTCCTACCTGGCCAGAAATAGAATCTTCGCTATCATTTGTCAACCAAGCGATATAACTAGCAATAATTGCAACTTATTTGACGAATTTTATGTTAAGTAAAATCATTCTTAACCTTACACCTTACAAAAAAAAAAAAAAAAAAAAAAAAACAATAAATTGTGTCCGATAAAGGGAAAGAAATGTTTGAGCATTTTTGGAAGACAGGCTACACATTCGAAATCACATGACTTATGCTGATAATGCTGATTAGACTCAAGCTGACAATGCAGATAAGAAAAGTGACGCACGCTGCGATACTGTGGTTCTTTTATCCAAAATTGATTACAAGCACCAGGCGAACATGAAAAAAAAAACAGGCGCAGATTCTAAAAATAATTCCACTCAGATTCAAAAAGTACAAGGAAAGAAAAAGAAATAGAAAATAGGCGGAGTTTTTAACCAGAGGGTTTGTATGTAATTCTTTCAACCAAAATCGATCGCAAACGTATTCTGAGCACCAAGCGAACATGAAAAAGAACAGGCGCAAATTCCCAAATTAATTCAAAAAGAACAAGAAGAGAAAAAGAAATACAAAATAGGCGGAATTTTTAACCAGAGGGTTTTGTGGGTAATTTTTTTCAACCAAAATCGATCGCAAACGTATTCTGAGGACCAAGCGAGCATTACCAGTTAACGGGCTGTATGTTGGTGTTGCTACCATCAATGTTTTCTTATGACCATATCACTTAAAATTATCGTCCGTAAACCGACTATACAAATCGATGTAAGTATATAAGTATTATTAGCACGCACTACCAAAACTAGTTTTAAACGTCATACATACCTACAATTTCACACAGCAGTCGACTGAAATGGTCGGTATATAATCGGTGAGTGTGTAAGCGTGTCACGTACGCCACTACTTTCCGGTAATGCCGGCGTACCGATCAGCGATCAGCGTGTGTGCAAGGTCCCGAACCCACATGTGGTTGACTATTGAAATTTGGACGACCGGTATAAATTCGGCCGTCAAAAATCGGTGTGTGCGCAAGTAGCATTCATTTTTTTTTTCAATTTTCAAATTTATGTCACGATTTTTGCTCGGAGATATATGGTCACCCTATGTAGTATAATATATGTATATACAGATTAATACACTTGGTTTTATATTTAAAGATTTGGCAGTTTGTTCGGTAGAAAAGGAATTCGACCTACATATGTCGAGGAAATACGTACATTACTTACTTAAAGTTCTAGGAACTTCTGCTCGATTGTTACTGCCACATCTTCGTATCGAATGTAATTCACTTGTCAACAGATTTAATCAGGTCATTGATCATTGATGTTATATACGTCATTAAATCCTTCAGGACAATCAACTTGCAATTGTAGACTTTACCCGTAGCATTAATTAACTTGTCTAGTAACGTACATACGGGAACAATATTGTCGGTATTTTCTGACTTCTGAGTTTAATTCAATGTTTTTTGTTTAATTTACCTATAAAGTTCTGAATGCTTGCAGATCAATATGGCAATCGTGTTGTTCGGCTAAAAAAAGAATCCCTATATTTCATGGTTCGTCCGAAATTGGGCTCAAGGGTGAACTGATGAGCATTCCTTGCGAGACGAGTATTACGGGAAAAACTTTTAAGGGGAGGAATGCAGCTGGCTACTTCGAGTGAACGTTTTTTGTAAAATAAGCGATTAAATAAGGAAAGAGATGAAACATTGCGTCGGTGATCGAGAGGGGCAATTGTTTCAGTGGCAGTTCTATTTCCTATTAATTTTAACGCTCTTTTTTGTACTCTATCAAGCAGGTGAAGCGACGTTTGCGCAGGTGCAAGTGCAATTCATGGACAATGGCATTGCGGGTATGTCTAGCTTTAACGACAGAAGACAGCATTGAGTTTTTAAAGCATTAAACTCCACACAATTCCTATTACCCCGTCTGACAATGCTATATAAATCGGAGTTTAATGAGCTTGACATACAAAGGCGAAGGACGTGAATTATGGAACGAAAGTGAAAAGCTGAGGCTAGAGTCGTCGGAAAACAGTTAAGCGGATTAGAAGTAACAGACAGAAGATCATTTATACAAATGAGGAAAAGAGTCGGACACAGAACAGAGCCCTGCGGCACACCAGCCTTTATTTTGTGGGAATCAGACTTGAATCCGCCCAATACTACTTATATTGAACGGTTCAGAAGATTGCTTCTAATCCAATGAACAAGAGTATCATTGATCCCAAACGCACGCATTTTCCAGAAGAGAGCTTCATGCCAAACTCTATCAAATGCCTTGGAGATATTAAGAGCAATAACCTTACTTTTACCAAAGCGATGTAAAGATTTGTTCCACTGTTCGGTGAGATATGCCAATAGATCACGAGTGGAACGGTTGCTGCGGAAGCTATACTGACGGTCATGGCGAAGATTTCGATCTTCGAGATATACTTTAAGCTGACGGTTAATCAGAGTTTCCATGACCTTAGAAAGAAGGGATGTTAGTGCTATGGGTCGGGAGGAGAATGGGTCACATTTCTTAGGGACAGGTTGGACAAATGCTATTTTCCATCTTCTATGAAAGATTCCAAAAGAGTAGGAGCGATGGAAAATCTTACGCAGTGGCTTTGTCAGTGTGGAAGAGAACCTCTGCAGAAGAATGGGTATACCATCCGGGCTAGCAGATTTGTGTATATCAAAATCTTTGCGAACTCTTTCAATAACGGAGTTTCTTGCTTGTTTGTCTTTTATTGATTTTCCTCTATAGCGTTAGCTTTGTGAAATCGGAAAATTATTTCTTTGAGCCTGATAGCTTTTTACACTCAGAATTAAACCAGGACTTTTCTTTAGGCTTGATGCTTTTTACTCTGTTAGTAATAAAAGCACGCATCCCTAGAAGAATCACATTTGTGATCACTGATTTATTCTTCCAACACAATGAGCCACATGCCAGCAATCCCAACACTCATCACTTAATATGATTTTTCAGTCTTCTGTGTTTTACACTGGCAATATAGCACATCTCAACAAATTTGACACAATTCTACTATAAAGTACAAAATTGACGTTCTGTTTATTACCATTGTGGATGCGCCTGCTTCACCATTGTATTAAGGCAGCTAAGTTGAAGAAGCCGAACTCTCACGCTCAAACTTATTTTAAATATTTGTTTCCAGCATTGTTGTCAACTCAAATAAATGCCCACACTCCAGATTTACTCAAAAAATATGTAACCATCAGTATAAAATTTCATTTTACCATCACTCTCCCTTTCATGTGAGAAATTTAAAAGAAATTAATAACCTTTACTTTGAAACCTCAATATCGAAATAGAATTCTAAAACAAAATTAAAAAATACCTTTGTGTGATTACCAAGTAACAACCAAACGGGTTCAAACAAATTATACTTCCATTCCTTCACCACAAGAACAAATAAATTGGGACTAATTAAAAAATAAAAGAAGAACAAGAACCAAAAAGAGTATCCAAAGCTACCTTGGAAAAGTTTTATTTTGAAAATGGAAAAGCGTAAGGCACTAACTTTACGGCTTAACAAAATTCATCACCCACTTCCAAACCAATCAACAAACTTAAATATCTAACACTGACTGTTGTCATTGTTTCTGGTGTTGTGGTGGTTGGTGCCATATACTTTTATGTTCCCGTCATCGTATCCTTGTCCCCATCGGCGCGTCGTCGCTCGTGTGTCTTCGTTTGTGATTTTCCACCCTAGTGCCTTTCAAAAGCACTCCAATGCTATAACACATAATATCCACACATATACACCACCCCAAACCCAACCCATTCTAACATCTCAATTTATTCTTATTCCTTCCCAGGAACCCGGTGATGACACATCTAGGTACGTGATTCCAATAATAAACGCGACTAACATAAAGTTCAATTCCTGCTTCGAGATCTTTCTCATCCTCGAGCGTCGAGCGTAGAGCATTTTCCTTCGATGTCGTGCTCGTTGCCATCTTTGAAGCCAACCAAACCAACTAACACACACACACAAGGTGCAATTACCCGCTTGACTTCATTTCCAGGCGACATTCTAGAGTACAAATTAAGGCTTCCCTGCTGCACGCTCCTCATCAGTCCTTCTCGCATCTCTTGTATGAGACTCCAACCAAAAGAAAGTGTGCAAAATTGTTTTTATTATTCTAAGTCCTTTATCCCTGTCTCTGTGGAAAAATTGGTCCTTTGTAAACTCTTGAATTTCTTCTAAGAGGTAAAATTGAGATGCAGCTACAGAAGACGAAGAAGACGAAGCACAGCCCGCCTGAACAACACCAAAAGGCATTCTTAACTTCAAAGCACACTATTTGTACTTATATTCCTTACAGATGTTCTTTCTATTGTTGAAAGACAAATCAAAGGTTTATGTCTCCGAATCTATTCATCTGGCATTCCGGTCTCTAACGCAACCAAACTTTTCCCTCCAGATTCAAGGAAGACTGTGTAGACTCAAGAGTATGTCAAAGAAAACCCAGAGGATGTCAACAATGCAAGCACAGGCACCTCCAGCTCCATATCGAAGACAGAGTCAAAGTCAAGAAGTCTAAATATTTATTGCTCCAGCAGAACGCGTCTGGTGTTCTTCTTTAGAAATTTTGGCCAATCATTTGAATTTGAACTTGCAATCTATTCAAACAATAAAATTGAAATAACTTTGCCGTGTTGTATCTCTATGGTTCAATATTAAAGCAGAGGGAGAAATCCTTGCAACACTTTGATCGGTCGACTGTGTGTGCGGTGCGGTGCCCCCATTGGAATTCGATTTTCTATATCCAATTTTATTGACCTTTTTTTCAAGCTTTTTTGGGTTTAATTTGAAGTTTTCTTTAAGTTAAACTTAAGTCCTGCCAGATCCTTAATAGCTTTAAGGCTTTAAAGGACAGCCAAAGGAAAAACAAACGAAAAACGAAGTGTAAGAAAAAACAAAATGGAAAGTAAACGACACGGCACAACCATAAAGTAACCAAGGATGAAGTGAAAAGGGCAGCCTTGGGACACATTCAGAGGTAGGTCTAGGTATCGCCCGCACCTCGCCGCCGGTATGAATGTATGTTTGTGTTCGGTTTGGTGTGGGTTAACAAGAAAAAAGTGAACTCAAACCTATATGCCCATTGCCCATATAACTGAATTTGTTTTTCTATTCCGGAAAAGTATCCCATGAGGATACGATTAATCTGGTATTTAAAAGTTGGTCGACCGTAAAAATGCCAATGGACGGTACGTATGTTTGTATGGGGTTTTGGATGTGTAGGCGTTTTTTATGGAATCACTGAACAGTGAGGAGAGAAAATGTTGTCCTTGGACATTATGTGACTGTTTTTGTGTTTACTTTATTAAATGAAGCTAATTTAAAACCTAATGTGGAGAAATATCTGGATCAAGGGACCTGTTTCGCGGGAAAAAATGTTTATTCGACGACGTGGGTTTTGTTCTAATTTAGAGAATTTCGGAATCCACCTTTATGTTTAAAAAATATGTTTTTATCTAAAGAGAAATTAATGTTACCTCCCTGACAAATTTTCAGAAATTAAAAAAAAACTTTCACTATTGTGAATTTTTATTGGTATTTTTATCTCAAATGCGTCGTTTTCTCTTCGATAAACAAAATGGTGAACAATTTGGCAGCAATAATCAATCATTTTAATATATTGGTTCTTGTTGATTCTCATCGTTGAATGTATTGCGCACTGATGTTGAATACTGTGTTTAGAGAAGTGCCCAGGCAAACAAATTCACCTGCTGCATATCTTTTGTAACCTTCACGACTGGGCATCGCCTTTTCGTCACCCTTTGGTGGTGTCGAAGGTCTCAGTAGTATGCCTTCCAATTTTGACGGAGCACCTGGCATTCTTCATCTTCATCCTTTTAAGACATATCAGTTAAGCAGAAGTTCCAAAACTAAACATGTACTGGTAAGGTTCATCCCTGTTTACACTGTCGCGTTCCAGGATCTGGTGTAATCTGAAGATTTTGTCGATATAGGTAAAATCGTTTCTTATATGGCTTGCCATTGTCCGGGTTAATGTTGTCTGGGGGATTTCTCGCTAGCTCAAGGGAAGGTATAAGCGACGAGCATAAGCTGTGGCAGTCGTTTTCGATTTAAGTCGATCAACTTTGAATTTTCTCTGCGTGGTTATTGATCACCTAATAGCTTCCACTGATATCCATACATGAAGGTCGGCACTAACTTCATAGTGATAGTGATACGGACGTTCAGAATACCAGTCTTCCGCCAATTATGACATGATCAATTTGGTTGCAGGTTCCACCATCTTTGTGCCCTTGTGGATGCCAAGACAGAGGAATCGTTTTTTTCCGGCTGAAAATCGATAAGCCTGATTTCGATTCCCGAGATAGTTTCGTTTAAGCTGTCCTTTTTGATTGAATTACCAAAGAAGTTCTCCTTCCCAATTTCCACGTTAAAATCTCCCAATATTATTTAATGTCATAAAACGCAGAAACTTTATTTGGTAGCGTTGTTTTTTTCTTCTGTAGAGGCATGAGCCCTAATAATAATAATAAGGCTTAAAAATGAAATTTGACCTTAATACGGATCGTCGTAAATCCCTCGCTTACTTGATTGAAAAAAATTGAATATCCTTCATTCCGGAGTCTTCCTCTGATAGTGAAACTGCATCAAGTTGATAGTAAAAGAAATTAAAATCTTCAGAGATTCTCATGCACGTTTCATTCAGTGGTCGATTTAATGACGACGAATTTTTTGGCATATAACAAAAATGCTCCAGAGTTGTTATAGTTCAAGGACCACCGAGGAAAATGGAAAGAAAATGCTCATATTTGAAAAACAAAATTAAAACATGAACAAGAAATTCGGAAATAAACACTGCAATGTCTCAAAGACTAAAAAACTGCATTGAAAAAAAAAACGCAACCCGTTCTCGGAACTATTAAATATTTCCCACGAAAAAAGTGCGAGATGTGTAGGTTTTCTTGGAAGATGGAAGAATTATGTTATCCATTTGATCTGGCTACAATCCACAAATTTTATATATAGGATTGGAAAGCGACGACCGACGTGACGAGAATAAATCAACCGACAGCACTGTTGACTAATACAAACACAAGCAAAACAAAAGAGAATCATATTTTTAATTTTAGAGTTCAGTTCAGTCTTCAAACTCGTCTAGGTTGCTCGCTAAAGATTAAAAGTAAATAAAGTGTCTTATAATTTTTATCAAAATAATCTCTAGAATGGGATGAAAATATATCTTTCAAGCATCGCCGGTATGTTATCAGGGTTTTATTGATTTATTGCTATTTTTACAAACAGTGTTCCAGTAAAATAGGTGAAGCATTACTTCTCTGGAAGAATTCCACCGCAATACTTAAACTAGAGATGGAACATGTAACTCTAAGAACTATGGGCACGATGCAAAAAACTGAGAACGGATAACATCAGCCCGATGAATAAAGAGTTTCCGAACTCTGTCGTGAGCATCACAAAAAGAAACATTAAACTCAGCATGTATGACAACCACTAATATCCAAAATTCCGTCTATATCGGAATCAAGATCACCAATTCAATCAAAATCCAAGCATCCAGCATCATTATCAGGACCGTGATTGCCCCCAGGATCTGTCTTAGGTGTCTTCTTGTGTTCCTCAAGTACCGTTTCTAACTTAAGTTGTTGTCTTTGAAAAGTGTTTTGAAACTTTATTTGAGGAATCCATATTTTGCTAGATTTATAAGCTTATCTGCTTCTTCTACGGAGAGCCCAGTGTAGAAAGCAAGTTTTCCAAGTTAAATCTTTAATAAACTCGTTTTTGAAGAGTTGCCCTTGAAATATTTAACCTTCTGCTATGATTGACAGTTTATTTTTATACAAACTCCAAATAAAGTTTCTTTTCAAACTGTAATTTTATATGGAATGTTGCAGTTTTCCTTTCAATTAAGTTTGGTATTATATCGGTTTTTCCAATGTCCATATAAGATAGAAAGATGACCAAAGAAGTCCAAAAAGCAAGTTCTATATCTTCGCATCTAAGGTGGTATACAAACAAAAGCGGAAAACGTTTAAGAATCAATTTGCTTTTTGTTACCACTGTCATCATGGTGTGATACACAAACACATTGGGTCAACAAATTTTATTTACTCGCCTATCTCAAGCAGTGTGATGGCATCCGGACCGACCCTATCCATAGATATTTTATCCGATTCCAAGCATCCAAACTGTTATTTTTTTCCCTGTTTCCCTCTGTTCTACCGATAGCATTTGAGATAGGTAAGCGAATTGATTTGTTCCAAAACGATATGTCACAAGAGGCACACCAACTTAGGTAAAAAATTGAAAGTGAGGATTGAGGGGTTGTGAAAAAGGTCCAAAGTCGTATAAATGTACATTTCAAATTTTAACCAAAACTGATTGATTGGAAAACATGGACAGTATTTACGAACTGGGAATTAGAACCAAGCACACGTCTATTAAACCTTTCCGTTTGTGGCCATTGTTCCTCATGCAGGATTCATGGCCAAAATAAATTAACCTTCTTGTTTTCGCCAGAGACTTTGCCAGCAACACTTTCACTCAAGTTATATCTTTGTATGGAAAACGTCTGGTGTATGACATTTTCTGGAAACAATGTGTTGGTTTGAGGCAAAAATGTCGTGCCTTAACCACACAACCCTTGAACATATTTCAAAAACCCAACCAACCTGCCTCGCCCTCTAGTGGTGGTGGGCATTTCTCACAAATTTCCCTCCATCTCCAGCTTTATCACTTGTAGCTAAAGGCCGCCGCGCCATTCCCATGGTAATTGACCTGTTGATATGCTAAATAAGACATGCGACTCGCCTCGAGGATAAATGGCTCCTTAAGCCCTCCAAACGAGTTGATGCTCGAGTGCTTTCGCCTTTGCCTCTGAGAATCTATATGTATTTCATAATTTGCCTTTTGAAGGAAAGACGAAAGACGCTTGCTGAATGAGAAGATGTTATTTGGAAAACGGAAACATTAGATGGACTTGAATGAATAAGGGTTAAGTTTGAGTTGTCGCCTCGAGTGCGGTAACTGTAGATGCCAGCACCATCATCAGGAGGAGGGTTTTATTATTATTTTGTCTCACAGAAGTATTAATTAATTTGTGTTATTATTTGCTGGAGTTCTTTAATGATCTTTGTGCAGAGTTGTGTTGAAAGAGAATACAATTAGCACATCTTTTAGATTATATCGTGTTTTGGACCAAAGTTGTAGTTCCAAAGAAATAATAAGACGTATTTATGCAAAAGTATCTCACCAAAACAGTGGTAATGAGATCAAAAACTTGTAATATCTTTTGGAGCTACTCAATTTTACTATGTAGTAGGTTATGAGGTAATCATTTTTCTGGTGCTACTTAACTTGATGCTCTTTACCTATTCTATGAGACTGCAAATAATTTTTCCCCAAGTTGAAATAAATTAAATGGAAGCTCCGCTATAGTTTTATTTAGAAGAACTCGACTATTTTTCCAGAGATAAAAAGTAAACGAGAGAATGGTATGGTCTCATGTTATACAATTGTCATGAAGGTTGATTGAAGGTTGGCAACTCTGCTCTAATAAACGTCACATATCAAAAGAAGAACTCTCAGAAAAAAAATAATTAAAATTCAGTATTTTGCATAATTAATATGACACTATACAAAAATACATAATTCTCGAGTGATATAAATTAATTTATGTCTTAAGTGTTTTTTGGTGCAATATAACAAAAGTATTTAGTCGACTACACATAACTCCAAAATATATCGAAGCTCACAAAAAACGCGGGCACCAAGAAACTTCACCTGACCAAAGTGCATCCAATTTCGCAAAAAAGCATCTGGCCATCACATCAAAAATGAACTCATCGTCATCTAGCACAAGGTTCAGCCACCCACATATTTGCACTCAGTCGGGATCAAATTAACCTGATGGGCTGTGTTTGACTTAAAACTCAGTAACTCAAAGAAAAGTTACATTCAATGAAAAATAGATTGGAGTTCATTGACAAAATCTTCGCGGCGGGCAAATATTGTTGTCAGTGGGTTACACAATAAAAACACACAATTAACGGGTGATTTTTTAAGAGCTTGAGAACTCTTTTTAAAAAAAAAAACGCATAAAATTTGCAAAATCTCATCGGTTCTTTATTTGAAACGTTAGATTGGTCCATGACTTTTTGAAGATAATTTCATTTAAATGTTGACCGCGGCTGCGTCTTAGGTGGTCCATTCGGAAAGTCCAATTTTGGGCAACTTTTTCGAGCATTTCGGCCGGAATAGCCCGAATTTCTTCGGAAATGTTGTCTTCCAAAGCTGGAATAGTTGCTGGCTTATTTCTGTAGACTTTTGACTTGACGTAGCCCCACAAAAAATAATCTAAAGGCGTCAAATCGCATGATCTTGGTGGCCAACTTACCGGTCCATTTCTTGAGATGAATTGTTCTCCGAAGTTATCCTCAAAATGGCCATAGAATCGCGAGCTGTGTGGCATGTAGCGCCATCTTGTTGAAACCACATGTCAACCAAGTTCAGTTCTTCCATTTTTGGCAACAAAAAGTTTGTTAGCATCGAACGATAGCGATCGCCATTCAACGTAACGTTGCGTCCAACAGCATCTTTGAAAAAATACGGTCCAATGATTCCACCAGCGTACAAACCACACCAAACAGTGCATTTTTCGGGATGCATGGGCAGTTCTTGAACGGCTTCTGGTTGCTCTTCACTCCAAATGCGGCAATTTTGCTTATTTACGTAGCCATTCAACAAGAAATGAGCCTCATCGCTGAACAAAATTTGTCGATAAAAAAGCGGATTTTCACATTTCGAACCGAACACTGATTTTGGTAATAAAATTCAATGATTTGCAAGCGTTGCTCGTTAGTAAGTCTATTCATGATGAAATGTCAAAGCATACTGAGCATCTTTCTCTTTGACACCATGTCTGAAATCTCGCGTGATCTGTCAAATACTAATGCATGAAAATCCTAACCTCAAAAAAATCACCCGTTAGCTATTGCCAAATTCAACGACCCGTGTTCTCAAGACAATAGCGTCTGTTAAGGAATCACGACAAATTCATGCTGGGAAGTCTTTTCCCGTCTCGTTGGACTCAGCATTACAAGTGAATAATATTATTGCAGCTAAGAAAAAACTTAAAGGGTCTGCTGTCTTTGTACATAATGAATATACTGCCGTTGAACGCAACAAGAGATGATATCTACGTCAACTGGGAAAACAAAATTAGAAGAGCAGACGAAAATATTAAAATTCGTTTTGGTGAACTATGCATCTACGTCAACGATGTCATGCTCACTTGGAACAATGACAAAATTGAAGCTGTGAAGATCCAGGATGCTGAATTTCTCAGAAGCATTCTCGCAAAGATCGACTACACTTGTGACATAATTGTAAGGGAGTCAATGAGATCAAATGCTAAAGTTTCTGAAACGCAAACCTTATCTCACAGCGAAATTCAGGATTAGCAACCAGTAGTCTGTAAGTTATTATCATATAACGTTGCAAACTTAAGGAGTAAGCTTATTTTTAGTAATTTTTTTTAATTTTGTGAATAATTTTGATATTTTTGTCTTATGTATATGAAACGCATGTTTTGGTTGATAAAAGAAGCAACTTTTCAAACTATTTTAAAGATTTTTACCTGTATTGGGAGGATGCGACAAAATTTCATAATGCTGGCCACGCGATTGGCGGGTTCTTATTTGGATTCAAAAGATAAAGACAAGATATATTTTCGTTCAAATTAGTTGTCGGGTAATGTTGTTCTGTCTGCCAAGTTTGGTGATACAATTTGCCATTTCATACCTCGTTATTTAAATGGTACAAACAAATCAAAATGGTCGGCTGATTTTGAAAAAAAAAATTGAAACTTTTTTATTAAATATGAAAATTGATTCTTTTTGTATAATCGGTGATTTAAATGCTCGCACGGCTGAAGCTCAAAGAGTAAACAGGTATTTGTTGAGTAGTGCTCTCCTTGTCTCTGAGGTACGAAGTTACAAAGATAAGAATATAGATGCAAAAGGAAAAAAACTAGATCTCTTTGAAAATATAGGTGCGGTCATCATCAATGGAAGAACGCTAGGAGATAATAATGGTGAGTGTACCTTCTCTGGTGCGTCAGGTGGTTCAGTTATAGACTATTGTGCTTGTTCTTTTGACATATTACCGTAAGTAAATAATTTTTCTGTGATAAGCAAAGCCTTTTCTGATCATATGCCACTTAGTTTGAACATTTCTGTTCCTCTAACTCATAACCAAAGCCTAACTCAAGGAAGTCTCTCGGAAAAACTCTACTTGTCTGAAAAGAACCGTGTCAAATATATGGAAACTCTCAGTCACCTGTCTAACTGTCATTATATTTTTTCAAATAAAACAATAGAGGAAAAAGTCAACTGTCTCATGTGTAAAATAAAGATTTCTGCCGAAAAAAGGCAGAGCTAAGAATCGTTTTATTCCGAAAAACAAATGGTTTGATTATAAATGTATATGCGCGTAATGAATAGAATGTTGAAGCAGCTCTATCTTTACCGCAAATATGACTTGAAACTTTATAAAAAACTATATATCGATAGACGATCTAAGAATATTAGTATTTGCTACAGCCGTAAAATCGATTTTGGAAACAAAAACATTGAGAAACTAAATACAGTGAGAAATGCAAGTGATTGGTGGAAGTTAGCTTACTCCATGAAGAAGAATAGGCCAATAATTGGCGGTGATCTTAAGAGTGAAGACTTTAAGGAATATTTTAAATCACTCTTTGCACAGCCCGATGGTGCTCAACATATCTCGTGGGCTATAACAGAAATTATTGACCCTTTTTTGACTTTCCTTTCGAAATGCGAGAGCTTACTCAAGTACTTCAGAGAGCAAAGCAAAATAAA
Source organism: Platycheirus rosarum (assembly GCA_963971375.1). NCBI lineage: Eukaryota > Metazoa > Arthropoda > Insecta > Diptera > Syrphidae > Platycheirus > Platycheirus rosarum. The sequence goes on from OZ020508.1 coordinate 31,789,028, forward strand.
GCTATAGGAGAAGATATGAATTTAACAAAAACGCTCCAACTTGCTTTTTAGAAGAAGTTCTGTGCTTGCTCAATCGTATTTATTTAACTGAATATTTCCCTTCAACTTTTCGAAAATCAATCATCATACGGCTGCACATAAAGGTGATCCAAATAGTGTTGCAAGCTTTAGAGGCCTTTCTCTACTTGATACAATTTATAAAATTTTCACAGGCATTATCCTTAGTAGAATTAACAGCTTGATTGACAGTTATAGTATCCTCAGCGAGTACCAGGCAGGTTTCCGTAAAGGATACTCAACAATCGACAATATTTTTAATCTAACCAGTAAGAAAAAGAAAAACACTTTCGCTTTTTTTGTAGCTTTTTCATTTGCGTAACCCGTACCCCGTAATTCCTTATTTTATAAGGATTTATTTATTATATAAGTTTATCAGGATTTTGCAACTTCTTTAAGAGAATACAACAAGTCGGGTCTGGGACGGAACAACACTGTCAGATGCTTTTTCGGTTAGTATGGGTGTTAAGCAGGGATGTTTGTCAAGCCCACTTCTGTTTGTTCTCTACCTAAATGACCCTGGTGGGGTGCTTTTGGCGAATACAATCATTAAAATTCTACTCTATGCGGATGACTTAGTGTTGCTTTCAGGCGACCGCAAAGACCTACAACGTATGATTAATCACTTGTTCAATTACTGCGCAATTTGGGGTTTGACACTGCAGCAAAATCGATTAATTTCTATGGGACTCAGGTTTGGGGTTTCAAGGGTTTTGAGCAGGTTGAAAAACTTTTCCGATTCTTCTATATCTATATCTACCCAGTAACACTCCTAACTACATGTTGCATTTGGAAACTGGTTTTCACTCTCAATTTGTTCAGAATTTATAAGAAAAACGCTTAAACTACATAGATCTAGATTGACACGTATCCTGGCGGAGAAGACAATCGCCCAAATTATTTATTGGGCCCGTGAGTGGATAGACTTTTGTAGTGAGCTTGGTATAATTATTAATGCCAACGCTTTTACTGCTTCCCTGTCGGCTCTGCATGTAAATATTTTGGAAACCCTGGAAAAAATGGAAAAGTCAAATAGTATGCGCTTTACAGAGGGACGCAAGATTCCAATTCCAAGTACGTACCTTTTATCTTTATTCAAATTCATTATGGATTACTTTTCACGGCGATGAAAGCGCAGCTTAAATATTATCGATTGTTTGGCACCACTTCACATTAACAGCAAACCTTCAGTTAAAACAAGTGCATGTGCAACATAAAATGAAATCAACCCCTAACGAAAACAACATTCGAACAACGGAACATTCTAGTTGCCAACACACACAATTTGGATTGATTTTTTTTATAATTGTATTAGTGGATCAGTAATGCTAACGCTGGGTACCGTTGCCGCCAAAGATAAAAATGTGCCATTTACAAACTTAAGCACTAAGGCTACGTTTATGGCGAAGCGTACCACTGTCAAACGAATGAAACTAGGCGAAATAGCTTTGCCATAAACACTCAATCGCAATTCGCAACAATCAAAAGCCATCGCATCGCACGACGCGTATTCGTTTCTTCATAAGCGTAGCCTTAGTGCTTAAGAAATTCCCACCTGATGGAATGCGAAAATGACGTTCCATTTTCCGAAATGAAATCGGGCTGACTGAAAACGTTTTTCTTGAAAATTCAAAAACGTAAAAAAGCCATAAACGTGATAGCCTAAAGTGTGAAGAAATACTTTGTACTCTGTTTTAGAAAGATAGAGTCAGTAATTTTAAAAGCCATATGTATCGCTATATAATTTTTGTTCGAGGCACCACCCAACGATGAAATTATCTTGTCAAGTCAAATTTTGGCCAAGTCAAATTCTTTTCTCTGAATTTGTAATTGAAAATTCAATGTTTCAAATTAAAATGTTTCAAGAAGAATTCGTGAATTCGGAAGAATTCGTGAATTCGGAAGAATTCGTGAATTCGGAAGAATTCGATATTGTCACAGATAACGAAGTAAATTGCATTAAAATTGACAACATGATCCTTTTAGAAAATCGATCAAGTAAGTAGCATGGAAGAAATAAATTCCAATTGTATTGCTAAAAAAATATGTTCTGCCATTTTTAAGCATTTGTACTCACAAAACATCAAAAAAGTGGCACCATTAAAGCGGTTTCGTTCAAAATATATGATGTAGCCACATGTTGCAGAGCAAATAAATAGAGTTCCATCTATCTCGCTTACAGTGGCATTCAGGTACCAAAAAAGCCATTGGCAATAATAACACGATATGATCTGTAAGACTGGAAAACGATTATGATGTCGAAATCGATGAAAGTCTAGACGATTGACACTTTGGAAGGGAATATTCGGCGCGTTATTGCTGACATATGCTCCAAATTGCTGTAAAAAGTGGTCAAAAAAATTGGGCCTCGGCTGAAATTTATTCGAGCGAGCCACGGCGGCCACTTGCCCGAAATTATTTTTAAAGCATAATGGCAAACGCTTATCTTTATAACAAAGCTACATTTTTGGCTATAACATTAAATTATATGCATTTTATTTCTTTTTGAAAACCACACGTCTAAAAAAAACACCTTTATACCAGCAATTAATAAGTAGCGACCGATAATAATACGAAGAAAGAAATACGCTGCAACTGCTTAAATACCACAGAACCTACTATAGTCTGTCAAGGCTCTTTAAATTCAGAAACCTTACCATGAAAGCCAAGTTGCTGCTGTACAAGACAATGATCCTACTAGTACTCACATAAAGAAATGCTAAACATTGAATTTCGGCACTGACGGCTATTCTTGTTGCGCAAATTATTCTTTCTTTGAAGTGTCTAGAGCATTTATACATGCGGGTATTTTTTTAAACTATAAAAAAAGATTTAGTTGCAGCATTATTGTACATATGTACTTCTTTTTCAGAGTAATTATGTATTACGTCATTTACGAAGTCCTTCACACGGTATTTTTTTTCCTTTTAATGTAAAACTTGCAATACCCCAAAGAATTTGTCATCACTTGATTCCGAAGAGGAAGATGAACTGATGATGAATATATTTAATCACCTAACATAGCTTCCATGCTTATACATTTTGATTAATCTTTTAACAAATTACAATTTTTTCACAGTCCAAATAAAAACAGAGCAAAAACAGACTCTTCAAACTGACAGCCTTAATTCTACTGGTACTAGTAAAAGGAGGGGTAAATCAGCCGTAATATCCAGATCTGAAAAATTGATCTCAGATAAAAAAAAAAACTATTTCACTTCCCAATGGAACGCAAAAACTATCAAAATCTGTGCTTTGACAGATTTAAATCAAAAATAAATAAATTTTTTTTCCAAGAGAAAGTTCTCAGAATTAGATCAGCGACGAACGACGAACGACGAACAGACAACAGATATACCACAAAGAGCACCCGCCCCTCTTTATTATTTTTCTCTTTTAGTTTTCCTCATTGTCATTATATTCAATATGTACATACATACATAAGTTCAGTTAAGTTTAAACCGCACGCCGACGACAACGCCACCGCAACTTATTCCGTAGAGTGTAGAGTAAAAAAACATAAAAAACACCAGTTAATAACGATTAATCATTATAACGTTTAATTGAAGTAGGTATTTTATGTTTATGCAATCGAACCAAAGAAAGGATTCTAAACAAAGGTCCTTCATATATATACCCAGCTCTTCTCTGGAATTTTTCTGAAGGTTGTAGGGAACAGTCTTTTTTGATGACAAACATCAACCTCCTCAAAATGGCTTCCACATCCTTGTTGATTACACAAGCTTATTACCTGAACGTTACTTCTTAGCGCAAAACCATGTAGCTGATCCAAATGCGCCCCAATCGATCCTGATACATGAGTGTAAGATTTTACATGGAAGAATTTGTGGAAATTGGAAAAATCATCACAATTTAAAACTATTAAAAATATATGTTATGCTAAAATTGACTGTGAATTAAAAAATAATATAACATATATACAAATTCATTCAGTCTAGATGAGTTGCTGCTTTGTTGTTACAAGAGCACTGCTTTTGCGGTGAATTTACAGTGGCGTCTGAATGTTTTCTAAGGCATAATGATTATGATAATGAGTCTGGACTAATAAATCATTTTGTTCTCCTTTGTTCCCTAACTAAGAACTATGAGAAGCATCAGGTTCCATCTTATGTTACATAATAAGTTATTATTCATGTGTTCCTAAGTTCAGCTTAAGTTAAAGATGCGTACTACACTCTGTTCTCCCGTTATTTAACCAAACCGAGCCAAAGGGTATTTAAGAAAATATATTGTTCCTTTTCTAATCTTTTCTGCCAACTTTCCACTACCCTCTTAAAGCTCATAAGTCGATGCTCATGAATCTCTCAGCATCCATCAAGAACAAAAATATTTAAACTAGCCTTAGGGCCCAGAAGAAAAATCAAACATCAAAACTGACATTTACCCTTGATTGAAGATAAGACTTATTTAATAGAAAATGGTTTTAATTTTCCACTCAAAACCTCATTCATGATATTGACCAGTCCCGTAAGTCATGAACACAAGATAAAAACTTATAAGCCGATTTTATTACCCATATAACATACCCTTTTAAATTTCCTCAAAGAGATTCGCCCCCAAAACACACATACCCACACAGGACCTTATCAAAAAAAAAAAGAACCATATCAATTTGATTTTGTTTAAATCCGACCGGACAAAGGACACACTCACTCCTATCTCTCCAGACTCTAGCCTTTAGAGTTATCCAGTTTGTCATCATCACTGCAGCCATTTACACTTTTCAATTGCTCCCCAAACATACGCTCCTCTAGCAAATTGAAAGGCACTCCATGGCAACTACATGTTTTAAACTTGAATTTCCTGTGAAATCCCTAATCCAATAATCAGTTAGCTGTAAGTGAATCTCTTCTCTTCGCCTTGATGTCCATAAGATTTTCGCATCATCTTCCGAGCGCACCTTACGCTACGCCTGGCAAAATGGATGACACTTGAATTCACTAAGTTTTCCCTCTCAAATCAGTCCTCTGTGAGAGTGAGAGTGTGCTAGGATAGCATGGAGTACCAAAAAGGGTGGACAACGTTTAAGGGCGGCAAACAAATGCTTCATCAGAAGGATTCCAGGAAGCACAAGAATGAAATAGATTTATTTGCTTCCTCTATGCTTAACAAATTTGGACATTTCCATATATTTTATTGGATATTTACGGCAAACGGGGAGCGGGCACGTCGGAGACCATCGAACAACCGACCAAACGCCGACAACGACGGAAGGACGTAAGCCGACTTTGTCAGTATGAAGAGAAAGATCCCAAGCTTACCTCGTTCCTCAAGCATACATGCTTTATGTAAGTGGATCAAAATTCATCGGTTCGGTTGCGAGGGGGATGTTTGTAGTTGTTTGCATCACTTTTTGAAACTTTAACCCTCTTTCATTCCTTTATGGCAGAAAGGACATACATTTGTAGTATGGTGATGTGGTGCACAGCTTTTAGTAGAAAATTGGCCATATGTGTGTGTTGTATTCGTTTGTATAATGGGCGAGGGATATGGTGAGTGGGGGTAGATGGCGAGTGACTTCAGAACACCCAACAACAAACGGTCAGCTGCTTAGAGGGTCCTTTCTCCGATCGGAAAGTTTGAGGAGGCCACTTAAAGCTGCCCCATGGCGGATAACGTGTAACCCGAGAGACTTAGGGACCAGCAGGAGAATATCTGGTTTCGGTCGGTCGGTCGGTCGATCAGAGAAGTTTATCGGTAAAGGGGGAAAAACATTTTTCATTTTCTTGGATATTTATTACTTTGCTCTCTGACATTGTGGTGTTAAATGCTGTTAAAGTGTATGTTTGTGTGTGTGTGTGGCATACTGTTTGCATAAATGTGTGCTTTGGGATTTTTTTTGGAGCGAGAAGTTCAATCGAAGAGTGAAAATGCATTTTTATTTTTTTTCGCTCCAACTTTGTTGTATCTTTTTGTGGGATGCTTGCAGCACTGAAACTTTGATTTGTGTTGGAGTTGTAGTTTTAGTTATAGTTTTTTTTTTCAATACATTATCCTGCGAAGTTACAGATGCAGATGAATGAGTTTTTGGACAAAAGATAACGGGAATATATAAATCAGATTTTGACAAGAGTCTTATTTAAATTTTGATATTATAAGCAGCATTATTGTAATAGTGTTCCGAAGATGAATTGAAGTTGCTTCCTCTCTGATGTCCATCACAAGCGACTGAATTTGATTTATGATGACGAAATGCAAATGGTTTAATAGAGTTTGACAAGAGATTAGTTAATAAGGGCTTTTAAAATTAAATTTTATTTTATTTTGGTGTAAATTGTGGAGAGAAGCTTATGGTATGCCTTATCTGACTGTCAATTGACGATTTATACAAAAGAGATCAATTTTAATGGTATATACATACATGTAAACAGGAATTGGTAATTGCACTTATAATAAACTAAATAAACCAAATAAATCTCTATTAGAAACACTTTTTTTAATTACATATTAAACTTTTTCAAACACAATTTTAAAATAATTCTGTCACTCTGGCGTATACATACTATTTCCCTGTTATAAGTTTGGGTTTTGTCACTTTTTCGAATTAGGTGTTGTAAATATGTATGTTTTCAAATAATTTAAATTATTAAATTGAAAATAACTATTTCGATTCTGAAGAGGGTTTGTGTTATCCAAAAAGTTTCAAAATCTACCGAAACACATCACCAAAAAAGGACCTAAAATTGCTTCTAATCCATTTCCCTACAAAACTCTAAAATTCTTAAACGAATCTATCGCATCAAAAGAATAAATTCTGTTTGAAATTAAAATTCCATCCATCATGTTTCACATTCAATAATTTATAGCATTTCTGAACTATAACTGCGTGCGATCCTGTATATGTGTATTTAGGTTTTCAAAACATCTGTGATATTAATTTAATGGAACATTTCATTGAATGAAATAACGTACATTTTACTTTCACTTCCAAATGTCACAAAATGTTAACTATTTTTGAAATACACACATTTCCTTTATATACATATATACAAACATGTGTATGTTATGTCACTTTTGTACGAGTAAAATATAGTTATGAGATTACTTTAGCTTTTTGCTCATCACACTCTGACAGCACACCCACGCCACGGTTGCACGTTGAAAATGTATCTTTTTGTACAAAAAAAAAACAATTGATCAAAATGAAAAATCCTAAAAGATTTAGAAGGTTTTATTTCATTTTTGCTGAAAACTTGGCTAGAAGGACATTTATTGGATGTTCAGTTGTGTTCCTTTGGATTGTTCTTTTTGAGTGTTTCCCCCAGGTAGAGAGCAGGTAGAGTTTGTAGTATGAATTAAATGATAATCGTAAATAGAATCATATCGGGTTTTTCAACAAGGACCTGAATTTTTTAAATAAAACGGAAACCATTTGAGATGTCTCAATAAATTATTTTTGCTTTAAATAACTATTGAAACATTTTTGTTTAGAATTAAAGTCGTTTATATGTCTACCACGGCAAGTTTACAGCGTTCGATTCATTGAATCCAATTTTCGATGACTCGATAACACATTACAACAGGAACGGTCACTATGTGTCCGAGTTTCTTTTGCCAGTTGGTTTTGCATTTCCATTGACAACATATTTAACGTAGCCTCTTAAAAAGGCCTAGAAGTGCTAAGTCTGCCAATCTACAATCAACAACAGCTTTCATCTTTTTAAGTCCTCAAAAAGTCGATTGTTACACCCGCTGTGTGGCTTGGCTCGTGATACTGTCTTACTGAAACGACATAATCTTAATGTCTAGCCCATAGAGTAAATATATTATAAATAGGAAAAGCTTTCGTACGTTCCACGTCTCAACACCCTCAATTTTCGTTGTTGCTTTGGTATATCATTCATTGTATTTCGTGTTCTCTTTTGTATATCATTCATTGTCCGCGTAAAAACTGTTGACGACAACTGTCAGCAAATTGCTTTTGTTAACAGAAGAAAAATTTAAATATTAAAATTAAATTACAAATTTCTCCAATTCAATTAAAACAATCTACAAAAAAAATATTTTTGAAATGGAAAATAATAAACACTTTAACCTAACAACACCAGAATGTAAAATCCTGAGTGCATTTGAATCTACAATTCATTGAACACTCAACAACCAAAACAATTATTATAGAGTTTTCAAGCACACAATCTGTTAAAGGCAGGGAAATAATAGTAATAAAGTACAACAACTTGCATTAGGGTAACTTCCTAGTGTTTCCTCATGATACAAGAAAACAAGATAGCGACTTTCGTATTTTTACGTCATCAGTGACCCCTGTTGAAAAAATTAATTTCCGTTAAAAAACTGGAAAGTAAGTTTTAATTGATGCATGTTTGGTCCATTGTCTTATCTGCTTGATTTAATCCACATTTTAAGTCTACTAACACCTTGGATTCTTTCCAAAAATGGTATTTAATTTAGTCCGTTTGGGTTACTGATGACGTCAAATTTCGGGTTGGCACTTCTTATCATAAAATATCTTCCAACACGCCCAATTTCGTGGTGAAAAAGAAAAAGACACTTAAAAGAAGAGGTCAATTATTTGACAGTTCAGCACTATTACATACACTAGAGCTCGTCAATTATTTGACAGTTCAGCACTACTACATATACTGAGCTCGTCAATTTTTTGACCGTTCTACACCAATACTTATTTGACCAGCTTGTTGGCATTTTCAAAAGAAGGCAGTAGATTTCCCTCTTTATAATATATTTAACCGAGGTTCACATGGGACAATGCAGAGACCAAGACAATGAAACAAGACAATCATTGTTCTATGTGAACAATTGTTTCCAGGACAAGACAGTTGTCATTATATTGTCCTCCGAGCTAGCCTGCCGAGCTATCCCTGAGGACAATATTGACATCATCCAACCCTTTCAAGAAGCTCGGACAAGACAGTTGATTATTGTCCCATTGCCTTGTCTGCGTGTGAACGCTGCTTTACTCTATGGTCTAGCCCAAGCATTTGACCATAGGAATAACATTGAATGTGTCCATCAACGTAAAAACGATCCAATAGCATCTTTATCGTTGAGATATATTATGGAAGGATCGGTGTTTCTTGGAGCACATGAGGGTTTTCATTTATATAACGAAAATTTCCACAAAAATTCCACATTCCACCGAAACAGATGCTAGAAAAACAGCTTAAACACAAAGAGCATGCGCCTTCTTCATTCTTTTGTTTTGTTTTGGTACTCTCGCTTTCCCCTTTGTCATTCTAGTGAAAAAATGTAGGTACAGAATACAGATACAGATCAGATAGTTTAGTAAGTTCAATTCAAGCCTTCGTTCATATCGCATCGTTCATCTTCGTTGATCGTTCGCAACAACACCACTACCATTGAATGTTCTCTTTTAATAGAAAGAAAAACTTGGTGTCAAACTGTTTATTGATAATTAAAATCTTTGTGATATGTATATGTATGTAATAAAATGTGTTTTTTACGATACGAAATTGATCCATTGGAGAGAAATCAAAAGACGGCATCCTACATATATTGAATTAGATGTATAAAAGTGTTGAATTATGGTAATTATATTTCCCTTTCGATGTTTTTAATTCTTGTTTTTCTTTTAGTGTTTTCCGTTGATCAGAACAACTCGTGAAGAGTCTTATATGGATTGATGCTGCTTCTAATTAGTTTGTTATGCGTCAGTGTTGTACCTGAATTCGGTTACACCTTCAGGATTAAAGTGGCCAAGTGACAAAATCGTAAAAAAGGCATAGTAAACGCCAAGAAGATCCGTATGTGAGTACTGGTAAGACCATAGTCTTGTACAGCAGCAGTTTTTTTATTGTAAGGTTTATGGACGTAAAGAGCCTTGGCAGACTATGGTAGGTTCTGTTGAATTTTAGCACTCACCGCGTTTTTCTTAATTCTAATTAGTATCGGCTGTTACTTTTGACTCAAGGTAGTTAAAGGACTGCACTACTTCAAATTGATGCTCTGCACCCCCGTTAGTTGGACCTAAATTTTTTGCAGAAATAGCCACCATGTCTTTCCTTCATCAATATGCAGCCCAGGTTTTGTGCTACCTGGTCGATCTGGGTAAAGCGGTCTTGTACAGCTTGTGGGCTTCTGTTAATGATATCGATGTAGTCTGCGTGAGTTAATATTTGGCTGGACTTGGTGACTATAGTTCCTCTTGTTGAAGTGCCAGAGTCACGGATTGCTTTCTCCGACGACGCCAGGTTGAAGACGATGCAAGCCAGAGACCATCCTATTGTGCAATAAAGATGTTGATTGGTCTAGACCATTGTATATACACTTTCTATAGTACTCTCATGGTGGTCATTTTTCGTCTGGCCATCGTCCTGGTTGATTCGGAACTAACTCTAAATAGTGGAGACGAGAACATTTCCTGATATTTTACCAGTATTTATCACGCTTTTGTTGTCTGTACTTATTCTATATTCACACCAATTGGCAATTTCAGCACGCCTCATTGCGACTTGATTCAGAACTAAAAAATTATGCTTCATGATAGTACTATAGGCAATGTATATAAAATGTCTAGACAGCAAACTGAATACTTTTACTTGACTAGTAATGTTGGCCATAGTCAGCCAACATAGTCGTGTCAATTTTTTTGGGATGCCGAATTTCCTTATGGCCTCATAAAGTTCTATCCTGGCTATGCCAGGATGGCATGTTGGAATATTAAATTCAAGCCTTTTTTCCACCACCTGCCTTAGAGTAAAGATCTGATCAATTGTTGATTTGATTGGTATGATACCACATTGATATTTGCCAATTATGGTTTAAGCATATGGGGCTATCCATTCTTGCAGGATAGAGGAGGATATCTTATAGGATGTACTCAATAATGTTTTATACCCCTATAATTGCTGCACTTTGTGATATCTCTATTCTTATAATGTATGGTACATATGATGCCTTTTCACCAGTCTTCTGGCATTTCTTCGTGTTCCCATACGTGTACTATGATTTCATGCTTAATGTAGTGTTGGCTCTTCGTGTTTGATCAGCTCGGCAGATATGCCATCGGCTCATGAGGCCTTGTTATTTCTGAACCGATTAATCCTCAATACTTAGTGGCTGCAGCATGAGGTGGAATGATGGAGTCTCCATTTTTTCTGTGAACTCATTAAAGTACACTTCCAGGATCCGTGACCAAAATTCCTTCTCCGTTCTTATACATTACGTGCAACGTGGTGTGTATTACGACATGTTTCTGACGAGTTCTTGAAACTTCTTTGCCTGGTGTGGACCTCGCTCTCTATTTCTTTCTATTTCACAGACAATGATTTTTCTCTCAGGGCATCAGTGTTGATTCGAGCCTGAGTGGCGGCTGCAGAACTTCTTAGCAGAGCGATCCGCCCTCGGAACACAATACCAACAAATTAGCGGTCCGAGCCAATGTTGGCCCCTCGATACGTTCGTATCGTCATAAGTACCAGTAGTGGCGACGATTTATCCAGCAAGTGGTCAGTTTGGTTACGAGTGACTCAATCAGTTGATACCCAGGTGGCTTTGTAGATATATTTACCCGGGAGACTGGTACTCGCAACAACTAGTTTAATTGATGCTGCTTTTTCTATGACTCGTAGCCCATTGTCATTAATGTTCTAATTGGAGACTATGTACTTCCTGAATACCAATTCCCTACCTAGTTTGGCGTTGAAATCGCCAAGGATAATTTCAACGTCATACCTACTAGTTCGTAGAAGGAATCTCTTTCTTCGTCTTCGGACTTCTCAGTATATGCGTGCACGTTTATGAGGCTGATGTTATTAAATTTGCCTGGCACGCAAATGGTGCATACCTAGCCTTTCGTGTATTGCATAAAAGTCGAAGATGGGAGAGTTAATTTTTTGGCTGACTAGGAACCTACCCCGAGCACATGGTGTTTTGAGGTTCTTTTTTTTTTTTGCAAAACACCATTCCCTGGCCATCTCATTTCTTGAAGTTATGTTATGTCAGCAGGACATCAGCATGTGCAGCTCCAGCTCATCGCGTAATCAAATCATTTCCGACGCTTGTTGTCGGGTTCCTAGTGGGTTTTTCTACGGGAGGTATAACCAGCCCCTCGCCAGCCCTTGGGGACTAGTACTTGCAATACAAAATCCACGAGAAGGTAAAGCACGAACCCCTATGCTCATATTAGAATATATTAAAAAAAATACATATACATATATGTAATATCTGATCTGCTTCTTTTCAATACATCCTTTATCCACTTCAATGCCAATTGAGCCGATTTATCATCAAGTACCAATCTGAGTGGCCATCTAAAATCTAAACTGCAACAATAAACCCAATAAAAAGTGGTATGAAGAACTTCAGTTGGTTGAAACTTCAATAAATACGAAAAATTCACCTGATATCCTTTTTCATTGATATGTATGTTTGAGCGTATTATTATTATAAGTTCACAACAACTGAAAAGAAGTCCACTTGAAAACCGCATTATTTTTTTTTTTTTTTTTGAATATTGTAGTTTGAAGTATCAGCGGGGTGGCGGCAGTCAGTTAAATTCAATTAAGTGGCTATTGCTGGTTCGGTCGATGCGAATTTTGGACGCGGCGCCGCGCCGTCCATCCTTTAACCACCGCAGCCACATCAAGAGCACTGAATTTCATATTAAAATTCCTTGCAAAAAAAAATTAAATAATTAAAATTAAGCATGGTGTCGATTAAAATGGCAGACAATGAACACAAAAATTAAAAAACGCAACTTTTTTCGGAGTAAAATTGAAGGGATCATTATAATTCCATCCTCAAATGAAATATGTTTGGCACAAGCAGGAGTCCAGGAGTCAGGACTCAGGACACCCCACAGAAGCGACGTGACATGAATCTCATGAAAAACAACAACAAAAATACTTAATTTTTTAATTGTTTTTTTTTTGTGACTGTTGTGAATAATTGCGATGACAATGTCATTGTTATTTGCATACTTAAATTAAGTTCGCCATATTACCGTCAGGGTGCGGTGTCTGGGTGTCTGGTTTCGTCCTTGATGCCATGGCGATAGTCCTGGATGTATGGGGTTGAGTCGGGAGGACTTATGTTTTATTAATTGTGGGGGATAGTGTTTGGTATGTACATAGTTAAAGTAATTATCGTTATTTTCATTTTTCAATTATTAAGGTCTTTTGTGGAAATTACGCACCCTTTTGTTTATTTTTGTATGGTGTTTGTTTGGAATTTATATACATATGAAAATGTGATGGAAATTTTAAACAGTGGCGCACTACTGCAGGTATAATTATATGCATTAAGATTAATCGATTATGGCATTACAGAATATATGATTGAATTCTGAAATGATAAAACGTGATAGACTACCACAATTAAGAAGTTGGCAGTACCTATTGTAGGTGGAATATTGATAAACAAGTAGGTATTAATATTGTATATGTAACACCTAGAGAAAAATATTTACATTTATTCTTATATAAGTGCGCACAGTGAAGCGATATTTCACGCGAGTGTTGCGAGTGTCTCGCAAACCTATCGCAAGCATCTCGCTCACAAACTCTTCTGACCACTTTTTCAAGCGATTTTGTGCGAGAAGTTTGTTTTGACGTTTAAAGAAAAAAAATCAAACCAATTAATATCAGTGCTTTTGTTGTGTGGTGCAATTTTTTTTAATAATTTTGGTGGTAATAATTATAGAGGAAGAAAATTTAATAAAGTGATAAATAAATCCTTTGAAAGGCCTCCCCTTTGGGACCAAACAAATAAAAATTACCACAACAGAATAGTTGTCGACAAGTAATGGGACGAAATTGCAGTGGAATTAAAAGAAAAAAGTAAGCATATTTTTTACGTAAATACATTGCATTTTATAAAGGATTAAAATTAAAGAAATTTCAAAATTATCTCTGACAAATCGACCTCGTTTTCGGGATAACTGCTTTCCAATTAATGTTGTTTTTTCTGATCCCGAAAAGGATCAGTGTATAGTTTTGCACACCTTCAATGTCGATTATTGTATTGTGAACAATAGATGAAATGTCAACCATCATCTGGAAACTTTAAGCGAAAAATAAGTAATGAGTCTCCTAAAGAACCTTTGAATACTTCTGATTCCTCAACATCACCATCAACTTTAACAACAACGCTGCAAAATCAACAGGAGTAGAACAAAGTCCAGTTAAATTTTTTTCAAGAAAATAAAGTTTAACTACTCAACTTTTTATTTTTTAATAACTTATGTATTCTCTTAACGTTTGAATAAAACTGTTATGAAAAACAGTTGTTTAACTTACCTCAGTGTAACTACAAGCTTCTCACACGCTGTTATAGGAATTTTCACAAAATTACTCTAGTTCCCAGTAATTAGAGGTTCAATTTTTTCCAGAATATAATCAAACGTTGTAATTGACATTCTTGTGTATTGAAAAGAAATTATTTCATCCTTTCTTAATTGGAAGTAAAGATGATGAAATTCTCCAAATTCTTTTCCTCATCAAGTAAATTTGGTGAGTTTTCATCCTTTTTCTTCCTCTTAACAACTTTAAATATAAATTTTCATTTAAGAATTCATCTTCAAATGACGAATTCATATTGTTTCGACACAAACAAATCGAGCAACATAACCGCACAAAATCGCTTTTACTATGCGCACTTTGTCGCATCTAAATATCGCATTGTCGCATCGCATCGCTTTCTCGCACTACTGTAGATAAGCATTACATTTTGGTGAAAACAAAATTTAATATGGTGGGCTTAAAATGGTACCTCCCATAGGATCGGTTTTTTTCTGCGACTTTCTCGAAAAGTGATGATCCGAATACTATCAAAATTGATATTCAAGAAGATGTAGATAGCTTAATTAATTTCATATTAATTTTTTTTCGAAAACTTTTTTTTGTATTTTTAATAACAAAAAAAAATTTTTTTTTGAAAAATCAATATTTTGAAAACTGGTAAGTGATTTTTTTTTAATTTTGTTTTTAAATTTATGTTATTTGTGTGCTTATAAGTTTGTATTCCTGAATTATTTTTTTATTTTTTTTAAAAGTTGTTAAGAAAAAACCGTGTTATTTAAAAACCGCTCCTACGATTTTGAAAAAAAAAATTCACACTTTTTTAAGTTTCTTAAAGATATAAAATGGCTTTTAAATTAATTCACAAAATACAATTTAACGTACTTTATTCGAACAATAAAAAGTCACAAAAATTGAATAAATGCTTTGATGTTTACTTTAATTTTCTTAAATTTTATTCTACAATGTGACCGCACATATGAGCAAGTACGTGCGATCCAGTCGTGCAGTTTATTTTTTCTTCGGTGAGATAATTTTGTTTGTCGAACAGGAGGGAACAGTGGAAGCTAGGAGCCAAGGCCTAGTGACTTATACTCTTCTCCATTCCTGTGTGTGTGTTGTTAATCTGCAAGAATAGAGGGACCTACAGTTTACCGCCGAGTCCGAACGGCTACATGAAATGCACTTTTTCGAGACAAATTTTACTCTTGGAGGTTTTGTCAGTTCCCCGAAAGAGGCAGTACCCAAGAAAAGAAGGTGGCTATGAGCTGGATTCGAACTCAGGCTCATTCGCTTAGCAGTCCGACACACTAACCAATAAGCCATGGGGCACTACAAGAAGCGGCAAGAACTATAAATAAATAATAAATTGCCCTGTAGAAACCTGCTTCGCAACAATGGGTTCGTTCGCAAAAATTGTACATACCCTCCACCAACGGCAAAAGGAGGTAATACTTTGAAAAAGTTTGACGTCGGACGGCTGCAATTGCAAGAAATCGGCAGATCTGATCTATTATCTTATAAGCTCCAAAAGAATTCTTAACCACCATCATCACATATTGAGAACCAACTTGACGTGCCAGACTGGAGGCAGCTAGCAAGGGACCGAGCTGGATGAAGAGGTTGTTGGTTGAGGTACAAGTCCCACGGGACTGTAGCGTGACCTAAGGTAAGGTGAGGATTATATTTTCTAAAGCAGTTGTATGAGTTCCTTTCTTTCTTTGAGCTGATGCGAAGCATCTTTCCCTTTTTACTTGCGATTATAGGGACTATAAGGCAAGTTATGCATTCGTAAAAAAAAAAAAAAAATTCTAACAATCAAACATGATATTACGATGATAGAGAAGTCAAAAAAAGTGGGTCCGGAAATTCCGTCCGTCTGTCTGTCTGTCTGTCTGTCTGTCTGTCTGTCTGTCTGTCCGTATCGATATCTACAGCCTAAACGGTTGGGCCGATTTGATTCAAACTTGGTATATAGTGTTTTTAGAGTGCTCTACCCGACAGTTTTTGGAATTGGCATTCTAGCTCCAAAACTAACGGTACCTGCCATATAACTTTTATTAAAAAACTTATTTTTCTCGAAAACGGCTCCTACGATTTTGATTAAACTTTCAGAATGATGTTTTCTGTGCAAAATCTATCTTTTAATTTTAATGGATTTTTCAGAAAAAGTTTTATAACGGTACCTCCCATATGACCGGTTTTTTAAAATCAGACTTTCTCGTTAACTAATTGACGGATTTTGATGAAATTTGTAGTGTTTGATGATTTAAATAATATTGCTTATCAAAATTTTCAAAAACATTTTTTTTTTAATTTTAATAATTTTTTTAAAAAAATATTTTTTTTTTTGAATATTTTGAAAACGGATCTATAGATTTTTTTAAATTTTTTCTCCTAGTATAAACTATAGATTTCTTAAAATTGACATACTAAAAAAAAATTTAAAATATGTTTTCGAAAAGTTTTTCAAAAAAAAATATTTTTTTGAAAAAACTGGTCGAACGATTTTGAAATGAAAAATTCATAAAATAGAAAACAGCAAAAAAAATAAGATGATAAGAGTAGTGTTTTTTTGAATTCATAAATTTTTTTCCCCAACATTTTATTTCATATTGCTCGGCTAAGCCCTAGCCAAGCCATTAGTCAAATAAAAGAAAGTGACAACCTACATTACATACATACTTACGTATTTTAAAGTATTTTTCATCATCATAAAAGCACAGAATAAATAAGGAAGCCTTTGATAAACACACAAAAACAACTAACAAATAAAAAAAACTATTCGATTACTACTGAATGCAAACATTTCAATCGAGAAAACAAAAGTTTACACCTTCCTATAAATAAACAAAACCACTGTGTTAACTTATTGCCATACTGCTGATTCCGACGAATCTTTATGCCAGTTGTTCAAATTTTTCCATACCAAAATGAAAATTTAACTGAAAAAAGTCCTTTCTATCTTTCTATTAGCAAATTATATTATAAACAGTAAGCAGCAAGTGGAAAGATAATACTACACTAAAAAACTGCAAAAGCTAACAATCCTATATATTTATGTGTTTATCCCTTTGTCGTGACGCATGTTCGTTCGAGCTTCACCCCAAAACGATTCTAAGTTGCACGTCATACAAAAAATATTAAAATAAAATCTTTGTCAAAAAGACGCCTGCACTTAAAAAGGATTAGCACATAAGAGCAAGTACGTGCGACCCAGTCGTGCCTTTTATTTCTTCTGTTTCTTCTTCCAGGCAAAATAAAAAAAAGAATTTGAAGCTAAAATTAAGCAAGTATTAAATTTCAATCAACTTACGATTTAATGTAAATATTGTCAAGTAATTGAATAGTTGATTAGCCAAGAGCTTGCTGTTCATCATGGTCTGTCCACAAAACTAGATGATCAAAATACCATAGACTTGGTAGATGCAGTTCATCTGAACCATACCCGGATTTTTCACTTGTAACGGAAGCCGATACATACTTCCAACTACCTTAATATATACACACAAGACACGATGAAAACATTTGTTTGAACATTTTTTTAATTATTTAAATTTAATTTTTCTTAATCAGCACATTTTCATTTTACATACTAAAATATTTAAATTGCTAAAAATGTAAATAAAATTATGTAATGAACACTTTTTTCAAAACCAAAATATTTTAATGTGCTTGTTCATTTTTGCCATAAAATATCGAACAACTTGTTCTTGCGCTTTAGGGTTATAGAGGCTGAACAATTATTTAATGACCTGGGTCTACCCCGCCTCATTTCGTTTTCGCCGAACATAAACTGGAGAAGCTATGAGCTATGTTATAGTCATAGCTCCCACCTCATAATCGATCGCCTGTCCCAGTCAATAGGTTGGTAGGTTTCTTTTATGGCTTTGATAAACTAAACCATTAATGCTGGCTTTCTCTAAAAAGGGGTTCATCACTAAAAATCAAACAAGTTTGAAATTTTGCCTGTTTAAAAGATACACCTCTATACAAGTACACTTTATCGTTATTTATTTTTATGTATTTCGAAAAGTTCCTATCAACCACAAAACCCAAAAGATTTATTTGAAAATCAACGATGCTTTCCTAAATAGAATAACAATGCTTGATAAACAATGGAAACTGATATATCTATCTATCAATAGCTCTCCATTTTGTTTATAAAATTGCTAAGGATATCCTCATTTTATGCTTCCTTTGTTGGCAAAACCCCCATAAACCCTCATTCACCTCACCTGGAAGCAAACTATCCACACGACACGCCACCGATATTAAGTTATCTTTATCTAACTGTGTTTCCATTTTTCGAAAAAGATACCGCATAATTCCCAATTTGCTCCAGTCAATTTAGCTACACTCAGGTTTATCCATTTATCTGTCCATACATCGATATCGAGCGTCGGCCAGAGTATCTCTTTAATTTATGAAGGTCATCCCCTTCATGTGATTGATATTCATTTTATTTCACTCAATTTCAATGAGTATACCCGCATCCCTATACACTTTACACCCTATGCTACTGTATGGTCACCCATTCAGAGCTCCCCAACAAGGGGCAGGCGGACTCCCTAATCATATCGTTTGGTCTTTATTTGCTTTCATAAGCAGTGTGATCCTGGCCGCTATTATGTACACACAGACATTATTTATTTTTTAGGTGTCGGGAAAAAAGGGAGCTTCTGGATATAGTGTATTGACAGCAGAGGAGGAGTATCTGCCTCACAGACACATAACGTATTCAAAACACAACCCCAATACAATTTATCTAACTGGTATTGCGGTATAGAATAGAAGGCGATGAAAAGGACGTGTGAGCAATCCGGCCCTGCGATGTACTTTCGCTGATATTTTTTTTTTTTTTATTATTAAATTTTTTCTGATCCTATACTACTTTGCTTTGGTTTTGGTTCTTCACTATGCCATGAAAATATCATACACACAATATTGCTTTTTTATATGTAAGCATCCTTTTAGGAAATTTTATTGCAATCCGCAAAGCAAAAAAAAATACCAAACACCAGGCTAAGGAAGGAGTGCAACCGAAAAGGAACGGCCAAGCCAAGCACACACAATATCTAAACCTAACCTACCACCAGTTCCAACAAAAGAATAATAATAAAAATAAAAACAAAACAAAAAAAAAAAAAAAACAATCTGGGTGAAACCATCTTTGGAGGCTTTCAGACCTCAGTGGCCAGAGAGCTCAGAGTGGAAATATTATTCCGCTTGGAGAGTTATGAAAAATTGACCAAAAACAATAAACCCCTTAATTTGGGTGGGGAATTTAGCAATTTGCAGATGGTAACGACAGCAGGCAAAATACCGTTGAGAATTTATCCTCTTATTATTGTGGGGGAAAGGGGGCTGGCTGGACGAAACTTATACGGGTGATCATATAAGAAGATATACCCTATCCAATTGCCAGTCTGTATTGGTTATACAAGGCGACAAAAGATGTCTTTTAAAGGCAGTTTTTGTATTATAAGGAATTGGAATCGTTCCTTTCAATTGGTGAAGTGTGATTTGAATTAATCGTCAACAAATTTGCCACATTAATTTTGAGGAACATCTGTTCTTAAAAAAACGTTAATGGCATTTTTAAATTTTAAACTTTCGTCCATTAGATTACTCGAAAAGATTAAGGAGCGTCTATGAGTCAGTCAAATCCTACCTATCGCATCGCTCCTAGGGCACTCCTAGCGGGCAGAGGGTTTCAATTACGCCTACACGTGCCATCGCGTGCGATTTTCCGAAATGTGTTTCAGCTCTATCCAACTCTCTTGCTTAGTTGCGCTGACTTCTCCTCGACTGTTTTACGCAATGTGCGTAGATACATCTACGAAGTAGATACAGTTACGAGCACTGGCTAGTGGATTCTATTTCTATGGCCATCGGATCGACATTACAAGACATACAAGACGACTTGACTTTTATACTAGGGTTGGGGCTTTTTGAAAAAAACCGGTTTTAGTTTTATTTTTCTTCGGTTTAATTAGCAGTTTTAACCGCCCCGGTTTGTTTTTTTTTAAATTGTTATAATTGTTTTCTTGAAACGTTATGAAAAAGGTCGTCCAATATTTCCCTTCTAGTCTATTTGTAAAAAAAAACCTTTTGGCGATTTGTTCATCTGTGAGGCGATTTTTCTCCGCCGAAACATTGTCATTCAGAGTCCACAATAACCTCTCTGAAGCCACAAAACTCCCAACGAGGGACAAATATTTTTTGGCAATACATGCCAAACCAGGAATATGTTTTTTCTTGAAAATTTGGAGCGTTTAAACTAAGTTATATGAACAAATATAATAGACATAGGCGCAAAATTATAGACAACCTATTTTTAATACATTAACTTCACACTACTTAAAATGCTTAGTTCTGCACTAAGTTTTTTCTCAATTATAAACAAAAAAACCATTGCACTAGTCAATCAGTTAGACAATCGAAAAATCGTTTGAAATAAAAATTCCAAAACATTTACAAGAGTTCTTTTGCTTTAAAACGAAATTCCTATAAATTATTCATGTTTTTTAAATGACTTAAATGGTATAAATAAGTTAAAGCACAAGAGAAGAAGACAGAAGCATTACAAAAATCGTTTTGATCATATGACGCTCAGAAATGAAGATTTTTTTATTGATGAGATTGATTTACAATAATTGATGATGTATATCATAACCAGAGCTTTGGATGAGACGTTTTTTTTTTAGATTTTTTAGACGTTGCATTTTTTTTTTTTATTATATGTGTCTGTAAGGCACATTGCCTTTTTGAATGCAACTGGACGCTGCACGACAACAGTTAGAAGGATTAGAAAGATAGGAAAGATTTTTTTCGGCGCAGTAGATAATTAGATGACTATTTTCTCACTTAAAACCCACGGACGGCGTCTAGCTTGCACTAGGAATTTGAAAAAATTGCACCCCAACTGAGATTCAAACTCACAATCTCCGGGTTCACAAGCAAACATCTTACCTACTGCACCACTGCCGCCCGCATTACAAGAGCTCTAAGTAACTAATATGGGTTGAAAATCCTTTATAAATAAGGATTTACTCAACATTAACGGCTGAGTAAATGATTTGACGTTGCGTAACTAATCAACAGCTCAACGGCATTTTAGTGAAATCTAATAAATAAGATAAGTGTTCACTTTTTCAACTGCTTTTGCAGATGATGTAGGTTTTTCTTATAGTTCTTATAGTCCCTTAGATGTGTTTGCTGATATTAACTGGGACTTAACTTTTTAAGGCAATGGTTTGCTGAACATAATCTCATCATAAATCCCAAAACAAAAATTATGGTTTTAAGTTTGCCACATTTGCATAGTTTTGATGTTTATTTTTATTTTCATGCAACTGAGTGCCAGAAATACAAATTGCATAACTGCAGCAGAAATAGTGGTACGTATTTTAATAATTTAAATAGCAGTGCAAATTGTTTTATGATAGAAATAGTAAATGAATTTAAATACCTGGGACTCAAAAATTAATTTCTCAAACCACACTGAAAATCTGAGAAAATACTTTCGAAGCACACTAAGCCATTTCTATTACTTGCGTAAAGTCTGCTCGTCTGATCTTTTGAAAACAATCTACTATGGCATTTTCCACTCTAGGCTCCAATATGGAATCGTCTGCTGGGGAGGTACTTATTTAAATAAAATTCAACCCTTGTTAGTTTTGCAGAAATATATCATAAGGAAAATATGCCGTAAACCAAGCAGATATCCTAGTTTCCACTTGTTTTGTGACCTGAAAATTCTTCCTGTGTGTCACTTTATTTGTTTTAAATTACTTGAAATGTTCTTTATGAAATTTGGTAATCGAAACACAATCTTCGCGTTAATTCCTCCAGCATTTATTCTGTACCCAATTTTCGAACAACAACACTCCGTTATTTTTATCCTGTTTTGTCTTTTCGCTTGTTAAACAAACTCCAACTGTCCATCAGAGAAATTTCAGTAGGTAGATTTTATTTAAAATATTATAAAACTTGGCTTCTTAGCTTTAATTTTAAGATTTTGGAATCCTTAATTTTTGACATGGTCTAATTTATAATTAATTTATTATTTTTGTATCATGTAAAACTATCCACTGTGCTTTCTTCTCTTTTCTATGTTCAAAACTGTTTCTTTGTGTTATTTTTATTAAAGGGTCACCCCACCCTATAATTCTAATTTTGAATTTGGCATTAAAAACTATTATGTATATCTTTTCATTTAAAATAAAGAATGTCACAATTTTTTTCTTATTTTGTTATTTATATATGTATGCTAAACTTTTCATTTTGTTATTATGTAAAACTTATAAGAAAATAAACTTTAATACTTTAAAAAGCACACTATGCGATGAAGTTTTCTCTATTCTACCGATTAATGTGAAACTGCCAAAGTAAAAAACCGTTTCTTTTTTACCCGCTTAATCGGTTTAACCGGGATGATAAAAAAACTTAAAAAAACGGTTAACCGAAACAAAAAACCTGTTTCAGTTTTAACCGGGTGGTTTTTCCATGACTAATTTATACAGGACAGAAAAGAAGAAAGAGAGAGAACGGAAAACAGTACGCAGTTGATTTTTGGACGGTCCCCATCCGACTACTAACCACGCGCAACAATGCTTGTCCTTGATTTTGCTGATATCACAGGAAGCGACAAGCGATGCTTTATCAGAGCCAAGGCTGTTGACATAAATGATGAATTAAATTTTGGTATCAAGTTGCTCCAAAGTATTTTGGATTTCGACTTGCCTGTCCGGTAAATAATTTGTTGCCACGCCGGGGTTAGCTTCCATAAAAGCAACTATAATGTCTATTTATTTTTGCGGCCTTTCAATTAAACAAATTTTCTTTTCAGAATGAAGAACAACTTTGTGTGATACCACCACCAAGTTCATAAGCTGGAGTTAAACTTATTTCACGGGGGCCAACCTAATTTACCTGATCATCAGACTTCTTTAGTGGTGCTTTATCACTTTATGTTCAATTTTATCGAAAAACCTTTTTGGTTTAGAACTGGGTTTGAACAAGCGACCCAGAGTTTACGAAAGCCGACGTTTTACACATCGCACCATCGCAGACACATGATAAGCCTGTTTTCAGAACAGACTAGCATTTTTGTTTTTTTTTTATTATTATTTTTTTAATTAAACAGGGGGCACTCTGCTTCGCTCCCAGCGACTATGTCTCGATCGTAAAGTGGCCGCCAATCGACTGTTATGCCGCCAACGTAGTAGGTTAAGGAGCTCGTCGGAATAATATTGTTTGTACTTCGACTCTGGTGTTCGGTAAAGTCCGAGACAAGGGCAAAGACACTGTCTCTCAAACTCCCAAATTTTGTCCCTAAGAGGTGGTGCAACGTTGAACTACACAGGGCATCAATAGGCAATCATCGGCTTTATGAGGGCCATATAGCAAATCACTTTCACCCTGCTATAAAACAACCGTATTGTCTTGGCAGAGCTCTCCTAGCCCTGGCCAGAGCAGCCTCTACATGTCGATTGAAATATAGATACTGATATAGGCAGATACCAAGGTACTTTACAACATCTTTCCTCGCCAGTGTGTGGCCCAGCGATCACTAGCTTTCATTAGTTCTTTCTCGTATGTCGTATCCCTAGAGGCCCCAAACAAAGGGGTCCTAAACAGGATAGTTTCACATTTCTGGAAGTTAATTTTCAGATTCCAATCACTACAACTGTATTGTTGAATTTTAACGAAATCACGTCGCAAGAGAATTCTGAAGCCGACGTCCTACACATAATAAGCCTGTTCTTAGAATCTTAGAATCAGAATAGGTTTTTTTGATTTATTAAATTACATTAAACCGAGTAGCATTTTTATTCACATGTTCATACAAGTTTTGTTGTTTATTCTCTTTTCTTCTTTTTGTCCCGGTTTCTGAACCTTCTACTGTATAACAGCAACCTGGTTGCTAGTGTTAAAAACACATGAACAACACATAAATTAAATTTTTTATTTTCATTTTTATTATTACTTACTTACTTAGGGGGCGCTACAGTTCGGGACAAACCTGGGCCTCAACCAACATACCTCTCCAGCCAGCTCGGTCTTTGGCTAGCTGCCTCCAGGTCCAGTTTCGTACTCCTAGTTGGTTGAGGTCGTCCTCCACTTGAGCGCGCCACCTAAGGCGAGGTCTTCCTTGACTGTGTCTACCCTCTAGAATTGAATCGAACATCGTGCGAGCCAGAGCATTGTTGTCCATTCGCTCTACATGACCTAGCCATCTTAAACATAATATGCGTATTTTTTTGACCAGGTCAATGTCAATGCAGCTTGTATAGTTCTTAGTTGAACTTTCTCTTCTAAAGCCCGTTAATGCAGACAGGGCCAAAAATCCTCCGAAGAATCTTACGCTCGAAACGACTAAGGATATCTTCATCCGCTTTAGATAGAGTCCATGCTTCGGTGCCATAGAGCAGGATTGGGATGATTAGGGTCTTATACAGAGTCTCTTTGTCTTTCGAGAGGGGGCTTTGCTCCTCAACTGCCTTCCTAGCCCATAGAAACAGCGATTGGCAAGAGTAATTCTTCGCTTTATTTCTGACGAGATGTCGTTGTCAGATGTTATAGCGGATCCGAGGTACACAAGTCCCTAACTACCTCAAAGTTGTACCTGTCTATTGTGATGTTTTGTCCAATCCGCCGGTGTTGTGTGTCCCTTTTTGTGGACAGCAGGTACTTCGTTTTGGCCTCATTGACTGCTAGTCCCATCTTAGCCGCTTCAGCTTCAATGCTAACAAACGTTCCAGTGACAGCTGGCCCTTCGCCGAGTTCTGCCAATAATGTCTATGTCGTCAGCGTATGCTAATAATTGCACAGACTTGAAAAAAAATTGTCCCACTACAATTGACTTGCGAGTTTCTTATAATTTTTATAATGTATATGAGAATGTATACACAATGATCATTCTCTATCTCTGGTCTGGTTCTTTTTGTATTATGTACTCGGTATTGCTTTCAATGATTGATTGAATTTCAGTTTCGTTTTCCGCATCGTATCGTTCCCGTTCATTTAAAAAGTATTGAAATTGTGAACGAACGACTTATGAGAGTGTGATTGCAATCATCAATACTTTTCAGTGAACGGGTCGTAAAGACCGAATCTATCACGATAGACACAGTTCTATATTAGGCTAATATTGGCGAATTTAGCCTTGATACGGATTGTCACAAGTCGCTCACTTATGTGTCGAAAGCCCAAGACTTCTTGCCTAAGTCTATCGCTTATGACGAATCCGCACATTAATTCGTTTTTCCGGGTCGTCAACAGTTAATCCATCCTTTTCCAAAGCTATTTGTCACTTCGCAACCCCACGCACAACCCCCAACCTGGAGGTTCAGGTCCTTTGTTGGATTCCTTGGACAAAAGGAACCGGAGAATCCGGAGTCAGTAACCCTCTTCGGGGATATGAGCGCTGCCGTTGGCCCATTAAGGGTTCATCCGCCACCATCTCTAATTCAATGCCCTGACTTCCACTGAATTGTCCAAATGACCTTATCTCCAAATACGTCTCATTAGGGCGTCTGCTACGTTGACTGTTACCGCCACCGTTGGCCCAATTGGTTGGGCTCATCCGCCGTACGTCCTCTTTCTGAGGGGCTCGTGCAAGGCTTCTGCGAATCGATCAGAACAGTCATTAAAGCAGAGCATTACAGTGTTGCTATTTTTTCTGTGTTCAACACTCACGCTTATAAGTTTAGCAGAAATGTCCGGATGGACCACCAGTACCCGGTGGTTACCGCGGAGAGGTAAAATAAGCACAATTGATGTGTACGAGATAGTCGCAGCAACTGTCTAATGTCTTTCAGTGCCTACCCTATTCATATAGCACCCAGCCACATTTTCAGTACATATTACTGTGCATTTAAAATACATAAATAAATTACATCTCGTATATTTTAATTGCAAAAACAAAACCAAAACCGATATTATGACAGAATAACAAAAGTGAAAGTTAAAACGACAGCCAAATACCTATCAATCGTAAACCATTCTCGTTTTATGTACTCGCATTTTAACAATAACGAGCGAACTTCAACGATAATCCTTTTACATAGTAAGTCCCCTGAGGAGTGATGAGCATCGAGTGTGGCGGTGATCGATGTTCAACGCACTGTTCAATTATGATTTTTAAGGTGTTGATAATGATCAATAAATGATTATTGCTGGCTTTTATTGAGATCATTTTTGAAAATATTGATTAGTTTAGAACATACAAGCGAAAAACTACAAAATTACCCCTTTGGGGGTACATTTTATCCTTCCCCATCCTTTAGCACAGCTCCTACGAGGGGGAAAACCCGGAATTTTCGTATTGGACCACAAACAAAACTATTGTAATAGGAAGTTCTTTTGTCTGAATTATTTCCGATGATTGGAATGTTTAACGCTACTGGCCTATAAAAGCTGAAACGTAAAGCGCTTCAGATAAATTTCAAACTTCAGCTTCATTTGTGTTCGCCTTATATAGCTCGCGTATATTTAACTTTGACAGCCCTTCATACTTCAGCTTCAGCTTCACCATTGTGTTCAGCCAATAAGTCTTTCTACAGAATCCGTTATTGATTGTGGTGCCAAACTATTGTATATATCTATATACATTCTAAAGTATTCTCATGAATGCCATTTGGCTTTTCGCTATCTTCAGCTTCACGGCAATCACTAACTCTTAATAATGGAGACGAGAACATAACAATTCGTGCCTAAAATACAAGCATCAATTTTTTCCAAGAAAAAGTCAAAATCTACTCACCAAAACAATTACAAACATCGCCAAGTCCAAAGTTCAACAAACTCAAACGCTTCTTTTGCATTGAAATTGACGCAGAAAATGTTAACGGAGCATTTGGAATTTTTTAATTGATTTTAAAATGCCTCATTGTTCAGATAAATGGCAATTGAATGTACCTATGTATGTATGTATGTAGGTACCTTATTTCACAAGCAGCAATCATAGCGCACGGCTGCAAATAGAAATTAATGATTGAAAAAGTAATTATTAAGGATAAGTAGGCAAAGACTGAGGTAAAAATCTTATCTCCTCAGAGCTCAGATGGAAGAAAAAAAATTACCTACCGTATCGTTGTTCCAGTGGCAGCTGGCCGACCACGAGGCGAGGCAGGCTTCTTCTTTTATATATGACCGGAAAATATTTTACCGTTATAGAAGGCTTTATCTATGGGATTATATATGTATGTATGGATATGTATAGAATGTTCCAGATGGTTTTTTATCAATTATTTGAAAATAAAAACTTGTAATCACCGCAAACTCCTTAAAATAAGACAAGAGTGCTCCCAAACGAACTTCTCAGTATTTTTACTTGCGATTGTAGGTACTATAATGCAAGTTATACATTCGTGCAAAAAAAATGAGATAACAATCAAACATGACATGACGATGATAGAGAAACATATTTGAGTTACTGCCAAAATTCTTTCCGTCTGTCTGTCTGTCTGTACGGATGTATTTTGGACTGTAGCCTAAACGGTTGGGTCAATCGTCTTCAAATTTAAAACTTAAGGTTATTTTGACATTCTAGAGATTTTTTTTCATTTTTTTTTTAGCTCAAAAATATACGGTACCTGTCATATAACCGTTATGTAAAAAATTACACTTCTTTACATTTCTTAAAGAAATAAAATGGCGTTTAAATTATTTCACTCAATACAATTTAACGTTCTTTATTCGAACAATCAAAAGTCACAAAAATCGAATAAATGCTTTGATGTTTAAATTAATTTTCTTAAATTTTATTCTACAAAGTGAACACATCTGAACAAGTACGTGCGATCCAGTCGTGCAATTTATTTTTTTAACGGAGTAGGGGATAATGTTTTTAATGTGAAGCTCTTTACCAAAAGCATACAAATTCCGCTTCAACTTACAAAGCCTCTTGTCGCTGAAGGGCAAATAGAAGCTAAAAATAAAAAAAAATTGTTTATATAATGCGACTTTATTCCGACATTCGCACGACCAAAATTGTCAGCAAATTGTATAATGTGAATACGTTCTTCTCAACTTTGACTACTTTTGTTCTACAGCTGCAGGTATTCTGTTCGCGCAGAATGGGAGTCGCTTGTCCCGCAAAAAATAGCTCAGGCGCAAGCAGTCGAAAAATCGTAGCTATTGTAGCAAACGTCGCGTCGCTTACAAAGTAGTAGGGCACCTTTTTTATTAAATTTGGCCATAAAGAAAGGAAGAAAGATAGGCGAGTTATTCATACGTCCGTCCCTTTAATAACGAATTAATGCAACATTTCATCAATTAATTGAGTTTTTTTTTGTTTGAATCTGCTACAGGTGGTTGAAGTTAGAAGTTAAAGTTATTGGCGAGAATAAAAGGAAAAGAAGCGAATCTAATTTCAACTCGATATAGTTTAAAAAAAATACAGAACGTATTTTTCAACTTCTTGGCACCACTGAAAAAGTATATAGGAATTTCCTTGGCGTTCAGGAAACTAGTCTAATAAACCTTCCTTACATGATTCCTCTTTTCGGTGGTTTCTCTATTCTCACTTTCGAAATAAAGGATAAAGACTTTGTATGTATATATACTGCCTATAGTACTTATAAAATTGAAAACTTTTCCCAATCATGTTTTTTATTAATAATGGACTTTTTCCATACTTTTTTTTAGAATTTGGCTAATTTCTTTGACCTAAAACAGCACAGTTTATATGAAAGTAGTGGAAATAATCGGGGTAATCTAAATCAGTTTAAGCTTCAACGTACGTGGTGTACTCTATTTGGTTTCTGAAATAAATTTCAGCCAATTCACAAAATATTTAACTTCATTTTCATTAATTTTTTTTTTATATATCATGAAAGCTTTTTCCCCTATTCTTGTCACGATTATCAGATTTAATATTTTTCGTGGCGTTTCGTAGTTAAAGAACTAGGAAAAACGTTTCGTAAGTGATTAATTTCCTTCCATTTTTTTATTCTCGTTCCTTTTCTGTATTAAAAAAAATTAAAAAAAATATATAAAAAGACAAAAACTATTTGTTATGTTATTTTAAAGGTTTATCCAAAAGACATGCAAAATATTTTGGCGTTTGTTATTGTTGCAAAAGATATTTTAAACTTTTAATAAAATATCATTCCTTCTTCAAATAAATCAAATTGGCATCATTGCATATACAGCTGTCACAATTATTTGTTTTCGCAATCCACCATTTTCACTTTCCATTTTTTAAGTGATAACAAAGCTCTACTTTTTGTTTTTTATTTTGCTGAGGCGCTCAAAAAAAAATTCTTTCTTTGTGCCTTCAATACAGACACAACGGAAGTCCCGTTAAATTAATTTTACGCATAATAACAAGCCAAGCATTAATTTATAAACTAATTTCTTAGTATTACTATTGTTAGTAAAAAATGTCTCGCGGTGGATTTGGCCGCGGAAAGCGTTTATTTGAGACGCCACCCGATGAAACACCAGCTTCCTCACAAGAATCATCAAATTCAAGTGGCGGTGGTGGTGATAAATCAATTAGGGACAGTGGAATTGACTCCCGCAGTCCCACATCAAGTTCAGAACATCGCTTGGGTAGAGGAAAGCTACTTCAACAACTCTCACTATCGTCCACCGTGACACATGAACCCACCGGACGTGGAAGCGGACGTGCTTCAGTCATTGCCACACTTCTAAATAATTCATCAACTTCTACATCTGATAGTATAGTCTTCCCAGGAGCAGCCAGAGGCCGTTCACGTGGCTACCTTTTTGCTGGATCATCGCAAACATCAGACCCACTAACTAAAACGTCGACATCAGGACTATCTGGTAGTGGCACATCATCATCGCCAGAGATCGAAAAACTGACAGAGAATGTAAGTACCTTGCAAGTATCACATCCAAAACCTAGGGAAATCATTTCACCAGTACCCCAAGTACCTGAGCCTGAGCTGCAGGCGGTGTTGAAACGCGGTAACAAGGGCAAGCAAGTTCCACTAGTGTGCAACTACATCCGATTGAAGCAACTTGACCCGAACAAGGGTGTCTATGAATATGAGGTGCGCTTCTTCCCTGACATCGACTCTCGTTCAATACGAATCAGGCTTCTGAATGAACACGCTTCCAAATTTGGTGGTACAAAGACCTTCGATGGGGTCATTTTGTTCCTTCCCATCCTCCTTCCTGACAAACTGACCACTTACATTGGAAAGAATCCCGGCGATAACTCTGACATCGAGATCAGAATTATGTACAAACGAAAGAAGTCCTTGAAGGACTGCATCAACATGTACAATATCCTTTTCGATCGAATCATGCACACTCTGAACTACGTCCGCTTCGACCGCAAGCAGTTCGATCCATCCGCTCCCAGTATTATTCCACAGCACAAGCTCGAAGTCTGGCCGGGGTATATCACAGCTGTGGACGAATACGAAGACGGACTCATGTTGTGCTGTGATGTCTCACATCGCCTTCTCTCAACGAGAACTGTTTTGGACACCCTGAAGCAAGCATACCAAGCTGGAGCCAGCAAGTACCAGGAGAACGCAAAGAAGGCCCTTCTCGGCTCTGTGGTTCTTACCAGATACAACAACAAGACCTACCGCATCGATGACATCTCATTCACCATGAATCCCATGTCAACATTCAAGACAAAGACGTCGGAAATCACCTACTGCGAGTACTATCGTGTGCATCATAACATCGACATCAAGGACAGGGGACAGCCATTGATTATAAGCATTAAGAAGCAGCGTGTGGCTAATCAGGCTGAGCCCGAGGAACTTGTGTTTTGTCTCATTCCAGAGCTGTGCTTCATGACTGGTCTGCGGGACGAAATGCGATCAGATTTCAAAATCATGAGAGACATCGCAAGCATAACACGTGTAACCCCCAATCAGCGTTCTCTGGCGCTGGAAAAATTCTGCAGGAATGTAAACGAAACCCCAGCAGCTCGACAGATTCTAGAGAACTGGGGTCTGACGTTAGGAAATGCTCCGCAAGAAATGCTCGCTCGACAGTTTGAAGAGGAGCAGATCTTTTTCGCCAAAAATAGGTTTTCCGCCGGAGTGAATGCTGATTTTGGAAAATACGCCACCAACAACGAACTTATTGACGTTATCCACCTGCGGAACTGGCTGGTGATTCATTGCCAAAGCGACAATCGTGTGGCTAGGAACTTTTTGGATCTGATGGAAAGAAATGCTCGTCCGATGGGAATCATTGTGCAAAAACCGACAGTCATTGCCCTCCAGAACGACCGCATTGAAGCCTATGTGGGTTGCTTGAGAGAAAACATCCGTCAAGGAGTCCAGATTGTGGTTTGCATCTGCCCGACCAGTCGCGATGACAGATATGCTGCCATCAAGAAGATCTGCTGTGCTGAAATACCAATTCCATCGCAGGTAATCAACGGCCGGACACTGGCTAACGACGCCAAGAATCGCTCGGTTGTCCAGAAGATTGCTTTGCAGATGAACTGCAAACTGGGCGGAACCCTATGGAGTGTTAGTATTCCATTAAAGAATGTTATGATATGCGGCATCGACTCGTATCACGATGCCAGTCAGAAGGGCAATTCAGTGGCGGCGTTTGTGGCATCCATCAATGCAAAGTACACTCGATGGTACAGCAAGGCAGTGGTTCAGACCAAGCGTGAGGAAATAGTAAATGGCTTGTGTGTGTCGCTGATATCAGCGCTTAAGGCCTATGAGAAAGACAACAACGTGCTGCCGGAGAAGATAATCATTTATCGTGATGGCGTTGGCCAAGGACAGTTAGATTTGGTTGCCAATTACGAAATTCCACAATTTGAGGCAGCCTGTGCCAAGGGTTTCCAGAACTACACAGCCAAAATAACCTTCATTGTGGTCCAGAAACGCATCAACACCAGGATGTTTGCCGTGAATCGAGGTGAGCTATCAAATCCACTGCCTGGAACAGTCTTGGATCACACAGTCACCCAGAAATACTTATACGACTTCTTTTTGGTGTCGCAAATGGTGCGACAGGGAACCGTCAGTCCCACGCATTATGTTGTTGTGCGTGACGACTCGGCATTCTCTCCGGACATTTTACAGAGGCTGAGCTACAAACTTTGCTTCCTCTACTACAATTGGCCAGGTACAGTCCGTGTGCCTGCTTGCTGTCAATATGCTCACAAGATGGCCTATCTCATCGGACAGAGTGTCAAACGTTCGAGTGGCGAAGAACTAGCTACCAAATTGTTTTACCTTTAGAAGACTCATCGCAATGCGCTTTCTGTCCATCTTACTTATGAAGATATCGTGCTGTCCCTACTGCAATACTATGAATTCATCAAAAATCGGGAGCACTTTCAAGTTTTGTTTGTTAATTTTTTTTTAGTTATATCATTTTTTAACTCAAAAAAACAAAGAATGTATTCTTTTTTAGTTTTCTTGGCTTATCGTAATAAAAAAAAAACTATTTTGTAGTACACATATGCAAGTTACAAACACAAAATTTGAGTTTATTTAACGTGGATGTTTTACTTTTCAGGAAAGTTGGATTAATTGGTGATTAGCGATGGCGTCCATGATAAGGCTTTCTCTGGTGTTTCGTTTCCTTTTCGTATGGACTTAGAGAGTGGGAACTGGCGTGAAGACTTCAGGGGATGGGTATGTATTCTTCATCGGATTTATTAGCAACTTGCTTCGCCAGACTTCACCCGTTTTATCAAATAGTTGATGCTACTGTAAATGAGATTTGATTAGACCGAGTTTTGCTCCCATGTATTGGTAATCCGGATCATAAAGCTGATCTGCTTCGAGGTCCTAGTAGCTACTTTGGGAATTGCTTGACTATCGAATATCAAGTTCGAAGGGTTCGCACCGAAAGCTTACTTTTGTTGTTGATTGTATCCACTTGGTCTTTACCTTGCTTGTTTCTGTGATGTGTTCGCCAATTTTTACAAGGAAGATTCATACCTAAGGCGAATCAGTTAAACAATAATTTTCTTTTCTTTGTACGCAATCTTTTTTCTTCAAGTTTTTTAGAATCAGGAAACTCAAAGAAGCAACGAGAATTGTTCGTCGTTTGAACTCAGCTTTGTTATTGTGCTCTGAGTTGATAGCGGAGCCCAGGTAGACAAAGTCCCTAACTGCTTCAAAGTCATAGTCTATCGAATGCTTTGTCCAAGACGTCGATGATGAATGTCTCTTCTTGATCACACGCATACTTGGTTTTGTCCTCATTAACTGCTAAAACCATCTTCGCTGGCTCCGTCTTAATACTCCCAAAGGCGCTACTGACATCACGTGTTTTACCGATTTTGTCAATATCGTCGTCGTAAGCAATATTTGGATGGACTTTTTAGAAATCGTACGTCTGGTGTTGGCTTGATTGTTGCCTTTCAAGATACGATTGATGAACTCGCATCACCTGGTCTTAATCCTTTCTAAGCGGACAATCGCCGGAACTTTGAAGAGTTCTAGACCATCGGCTCGGGCGCCCAAATAGAATGTTGCTTGACGGTGGTATTCGTTTCGTCACCGCCATATTGCAGTCTGAAGAAGGTTTTCCATTTTTAAGCATCAAATGGGATTCTACTAAGATGTTCCCTTGATCGTTTTTGCAAGCCTAGGTTCGAAGTTAGTGTGTCGGACTGCTAAGCGAAGGGTCGGGGTTCGTCTTCTAAAGTCGTTAAGCCCTGTTATCGTCAATGCATAATAATATCAACGCATTGAATGCTGCATTGGAATGCGCATTGGCACTAACTGTTGGGTCAGCTAGTTGACCATTTTGGTTAGTTTCATCTGTCGTGTCAAGCAGTGGAATGATGTTTCTGCAGACTTGTGGGAGGGTTTTAAGGTTTTTAGTAACTATTACTAGACTCAACTTGGAATTCATAGTCATGTTATGTGATTTAATTGTTTGCTTTTTACGGCAAGCAGGCTTTCAATTACTATCTTAAGGGTATCTTTTGACTCTGAGAACCATCACGAATAAATTTACATACATATCTATGTAAAATGTTTCACATTCAAATAATTGCTATCGTAATCATTGTACAGGGTGAATCACCCTATTGATAGATGCTCTCATTTTTGCAAATAGCCGCCAATGTCAAATCTGTTTTGACATTTGTGGACTAGACAGATGCAGAATACAAGTGAACAAGCCATGGAGCGATACATGAACCGACATGAACCGATATTCTAAAGGCGGCGTTCCCGGGTCGCCTCATCTCTCGTTTTGGCGATTTGCTTTGGCCCTCAAGATTGCCCTATTTAACCGTTTCAGACTTTTTTTTGGGGTTTTTTGAAGTCCAGTGTTTACGTAAACAAGCCCGAGACTCAAGAAGCCCTCAAGGACAACAATCGACACGAGTGCGAGAATCTGCCGCCCGAAGTTCTCGCTGAAGTGATGAAAAATGCCATAAATCAATCAATCAATTGGCCGATATCATCTTCTCGACTTGACCAATACAATTCTTAAGATTCAAATAAACATAATCAAAAAACAGAATCGAAGTTTTTCATTTAGACAAAAAAATAGAGGCAAACAACATCGGATGGATGACGTCTTTTGGCCCACCCTGTATATAAACTGCCTAGGAATGTATATACAAAGTCGTAATGATGTCCCGAAACCCGAATGTACATACATAGCTATTCGTAATATAAAAATTAATATTGTACATGTGGGATGTTTAGAAAAAAAAATTAATAATTAAATGAAAAAGAGTATAAAGCTAAAAAACCTTATAATTTTGAAAATAGAAATCATTTCAGATTTCAGTGACAAGTAACTATCTACTCTCTAATTCAAAAAATCCAACCGGACGTGATAATGCAGTTCATTGTTAGTGTACAAGGATATTTTTTTGTAATGCGCGTATGCAGGATATTTTCATCTTAGGGAAAAGTATCCAAGAGTTTTAAGGAACATCCCTCCGGTGAATATTGTGAATCGGTTATTTGCGAAATGAACGTGGAACTTATTGAAGGGTAATATATTAAATATTTCTTTGGGTATTTTTAAGCTTTCTGAAATGGCCGCTTAGTTTAAGTTGGCGCTGGCTTAGACTACCTTTTAACCAAACTGTTGTTATGTAACTGAGAATAAAGATGTCGCTGCGATCTTGTTTCCATTTCCGATTCTTTTTAAATAGGTGTAGTACGAAGAAACCGCATACAATGTTATGGTTGTACAGCGGAAACCACCCCAAATTGACCCCCTTAAGAAGTTCCCGAACAAAGGGGAATATGGAGCTAAATAGGAAGAGAGTGTGGTAGGCAGCACAATATGCATTTGACCGGTAAACAATTTGAAGGTTGGTTCAAAGCGGTTGTTTCAAAACAACAAGACTAGCAGAGCAGTTGCAAAATTAATTCTGTGTTCTGTTCGAGTCGTCTACGCCCGCTATAATTCAAAATGACGCTTCGAAGTTTTTGTTGGCCCAAACAATCAGAATTTTAGAAATTAACAACAATTGACATTTCACGATTTTGACGTTAAAAGTGCGTAGATTTGTGCATACTTCAGGATTTGATATTGACTACTAGAACAGTATTGAACCGTCATTCAGTGTCAAACAGCAAACGAATACTTTCAGAAGCATTCGGTATACTTCGGGACTGTTCTGGGCAACCAAACATAACTGCTTTAAACGCTTATAAGTAATTTCGTTCTTAGAAACGCTATAACATATAAGGTTTCGCAATCAGGGAAGAATCAAACATGACATTAGCTTCATATGAAGTTCTTAAAAACTTATGGGGCTCATCAGGTTGACCTTAGAAATGTCAGCTTAAGGGGCATTTTTCATTTAAGAAGATGACAACTTTTTCCAACCACTTTACCCACCCTAAGCTTACGCAATGCTTGATATAATCATTTTAAGACCCTTCTCTAATGGATAATAGATTGATAAAGACTTTAGGGACTTATTAATTAAATGTCCGGAAAAGGTCTGTATAAATCAGAAACGGATAAGCGTTGGTATTCAATCTTTTTTTGGGTTAATGTGGCTACTAAACTCAAGACGCTTCCATTGTGGACACCAACTTTGACTTGGAACTTTCTATCGAGCATCAGCTTACTTCTGTCTTGACTTGCTCGTACATATCCATGATATCTGCATGTAGTTTTCGGAACCACCACGTAGGCTACCCCGAATAAGATCTCGGAATCGGCAACACCTGCTCAAGGGTCTTCATTGTGTGAGATCAGCTAGATTGAACCATAACTTTGAAAATGATAGCCTTCTATTTGTAAATTTGCGGGATGGTATAACTCTAACTTTCCCTTGTCTACATAGGCATACACCTCTGGAAAGTTGGACAATAGTAAAATGCGATGTCTCCGAACTCTTTCCAAAACTCTGACGGTATCTTGTCTGACCCAACGGCTTTTCCCTTTTTGGTGGTGTTTGTGGTTTTTTTGTGCAGCATAAAGTTTTTTCAACTGTGATGTGGACCAGCTTTTGGGATGAATAGATTTGGAGTGTGCCCTGCGGCTTTATCGATCTAATGAGCTCTCGTCTTGAGCAAGACAGGTT
Source organism: Platycheirus rosarum (assembly GCA_963971375.1). Lineage (NCBI taxonomy): Eukaryota > Metazoa > Arthropoda > Insecta > Diptera > Syrphidae > Platycheirus > Platycheirus rosarum. Next base: position 31,825,838 of record OZ020508.1, read on the forward strand.
ACTCATTCTATAGGAAATGCTCATCCTTCAAATTAGTTTCTTTAAGAAACATGAGCAATTGACGTACTCTTAGACAAGCTATTTCGCCATCTACTAACTGGTTAATTTCCAGATGGCTATATCTTTAATGCACAAGTTAATCACATCTAAGATTTGTTTGATATCATACTGCGTCTCTTGGCGGCACTGTATTCTAAGCCAAGAATGTGTAGGTGACTTTGCTTGGGGAGTCCATTCCAGATTTTTGGTCTTTTTGTCTCCTATGTTGTGTTATAAGAGCTTAATATTCTGATTGCCAGCAGGATATCTGACATGGTGGATAACTTCTGTTGAACACCGGTCTTCAAAAAATGGATCAATGAATCTGTTGTTAATATCTGTTTTTTTTGTGTGGTGAAATCAAGAACACCCTGTTTACATATATTCACTTCTGCAGCTATATATTGAGATATTGGATGAATCCTTGATTTGATATATCATTTTAAAGCTTTCAGAATTCATCAGCATTTAAATAGGTACTTATGCTTTTAATAATAATTCAAAAAAAGTATTTATAAATTAATGTTCTTAAAGTTGAAAGAGTTAATTAACCTAAATTGACCCCCTACCAAACCATTGAAAGAAACTTGCAATAAATTCTGAATCTCTTGACTTGATTCTAGTGCCATTTCAACAAGCACCACTATCTTCATCCAAATCCCGGTCCATTGCTGCTTCATAGATACCGTCGTTCAAAGTGCACAATACTTTTCTACGCAACAGCGTTCAAGCTTCTCTACCTGCCCCAAAACCCATGTTCAACTGCCCATGCGCTCTTCTATTCAAAACAAAGCAAATGTATCCAGAAAAAGGATTCCGAGGAGAAATAGATGCACAGAAATGTTTGGAAAAGGACAAAGATAGTCCTATTTCTCCACGAAAATGAAGGGGATTTGTGTTCGAAAATAGGGAGCTCTGCGAGACAACACTATGTCTTTCTTTTCATTTGGGTTCCACAGAATACCCGAACATAGAGTGATAACGAACGTACATCCTTATCATCGAATGTGTGTATCCTACGCTCATTATGTATTCCACCGAACATCCTTCCATCCCTTGCCGTGAACACCACAGCTTCTAACACTTATCACGCAAAGGTATCCCGCCGCCGCCCACTAGCCCACTTTCGCGCACAAAATAGTGTAGAGAATTTTCCTGTATTGTGAAAACTGGGATAAAGTTTTCCAGTTCGTCGTCCTTTTCTGGATTTTTATAATTTTTTTGTTCTCTCTGTTGCTTTGATTCCTGAGGGTGAAGAAGAAATACAAAAAAAAAAAGTCGAAGAAGGAATGAGGAAACAGAATATGAAAACTAAAGTTCCCAGAATCACTGGTTCTAACGGGCGAAGGGATAACAACAAATATTTTTGAGCAAAAATAGTATAAGGATATATCCCCATATACCATCCATTTTTATTGCTATATACATACATACATATTTTTTTGTAGGTGTGAGGATGGGAGTGTATACCAAATGTATAATTCTATCATTTTTATCCTTTTTTAGTAAATTTTCTTGGTGTAGGTAAAGAGTTTTTGTTTGACTAATTACTATCGAAGTCAAGGGGCTTTGAGATGGGTTTTGGGGGTGCTGATGGCTGATGCTCTTTAACTTTATCCCATTCAATGGTCATCAGAGAGGCATCTGCTCTGCTTTGGAAATAGGAGCAAGGATGGTGATAAGGACCTTATGAGGATTACATTGTTCATCGCATGCCTTGTCGAATATTTACTTCGCCTGCCTGGGGCACCTTTTCTAGACGTCAAAATAATTGCCATAAAAAGTCATAGGCATAGGCAAGGCATGGACGTAAAAGGGGAGTAGAATAAAATAGTTTTTACTTTGACCAAATAGTTTTGAATGTGATGCTGTTCAAGCACTCGAGGATCCAACTGACCCACACTTTGCCGGGCACTTTGAGAAACATTGAACCCGTAGCCGTAGCCCGTGGGTAGTTGCAGTTGCAACAACGATGAAAAAAGACTGAATTGAATTGTAATTTTTTTTCTTTTCGGCAACAGTTATACAGGCACAACAGTTAGGTAGGAGAAAAAGCATTTGGAGCCTTGGAGCCTTTTGTTTGTTTACATTAAAACAGCTTTTGGTTATTTGGAAGAATGGAAGAAATTTTAAATGATTTATCTGCATAGATAGAAAAAAAGAAAACAAACTCAGAAGACAAACATGCCGCACAATAAGTTGAAGTATTTTTTACGGTTTTGTAGTTTTTTTCTGTTAGTATAACCAAAAGCGCAGCATTTTGTTTTGGAAAACATCTTATGAACCATTTTCAAACAAGAATAACTGTGTATAGTTTTCTAAGCCTTTATGCTGGGCACTGCTTCTTGCGAGGAAGTTACAAATTCTCAGGAGTAAACATTGTCTTGAAAAAGTGCATCTTTTATAACCATTCGAACTTAGCCTTTAGAGTTAAGTTTGAAAATCCTTTCATTTCGTTTAGATTCACAGGATGGATAGAGAGTGTAAGTCAAAGCTCAGCAATCAACAAGTTTTATCTAATTTTACTCTAGACTTACCAGTTTTATTCTCTGAGAGTTTCTAAACAAAAATCTCTGTTTATTTCACTCTTTCTTATAAACCTTCTCTTCTTAGTCGCACCACACGAATGTGAAACGCTTTGCAAAGGTCTGTTTTTCCCTCCAATTCGAATGCTTCCTAACTTATTTATCCACAATCGCTTTTTTTTCCACGTGAAAATTGTAAAAAAAAAACATTTTTATTTCAATCGGATTGTAGTTTTTTGCCGGGAAGTTGATTTGACATTTGACACAACCCCAGTGTTGTAAAATATATCTTCAATGGAGCTTTGAGCACTTGCTTGTTGATAAGCAACCTATTCACACACGATCCATGAACTCACTTTTGCATTAACCAATCTTGTGATTGATATTGTCATACTGAATTAAGATATCACACGCGTGAACACATTTAGGATATTTTTACATAATTTAAGGGTTAGGCAAATAAGAATCGGCGTGGAGTTTCCGGCTCTATAAAGACAAAACAATGCAAGGACTTTGAATAGAAGGCATACCAACAAAAGATTACGATTTGTACAACGACATCGTATGGGACGAGAATTTTTGAACTAACCATCTAATGCCTTAAACAGATGTGCAGTCTTTGCCCATGCAGCCAAAACAATTTACACAGGTTTTTAGAAGGGCAGCCAGCCACATTCCAGGGGCTTTATGCAGCCCGCGATTAACAATGTCTCTATTTCTAAAATAGATGCCTAGTTGTTAGTTTCATTGCAGCCACAGCAACAAATGAAAAATTTGTAAATAATCGGTTTTGAAAGAAAATCAATTTTCATTCTCGATTTGACAGAACTTGGTATCATACACGTCAAAGAGTATGCACATCTGTTTTACATGCAGCGCTGCATGCATTGCACCATTCGCTCAACCGCGATTATAGGGACTATAGTTTAGGAAGTTTAGGATTCGTGAATATAAAAATAAATTGCACGACTGGATCGCACGTACTTGCTCATATGTGCTGTCACATCGTCGTATAAAATTTAAAAAATAAGTAACATTACCGTAGAAAAATAACAGTCAGTGTCGAAAGTGTCGATCTGCCCGTCGAAGTCACCACACGGGTGCACGGTGAGAAAGTGAAGCCGCGGAGTGCTGCTGCCTGTGCGTTCTTTAAAAAAAAAAGAAAAAAAAAGAAAAAAAAAATATAAATCAATCTCGGGCGCGAACCGACAACATTTAGTGCCCAACTGGGACGGCCTCAATAACTATTTCAGGACCTTTAACTGGTCACTATGCTTCCTCGATAGTGACATTGATTCCAGCGGAAACATGGTTACAAATTTAATTCTTTTAGGAATGAGAAATTTTATCCAAAACAGGTCGAAGAGTATCAAACCTAAGGAAAACTCATGGTTTGATTCGAGCTGTAGAGAGGCTATCAGGTTAAGAAATGTAAGTTTCCGTTGTTACAAAGCCAACATCACTGAGGAAAACCGGAAAAAGTTTCAGCAAGCTAGAAAGGCCTGCAATGTTCATATTCAAAAAACCAAATTTTTACATGAGCAAAAAATTCGGCAAAAAATACTGCAATGTCCCAAAGGCAGTAAAAATTTTTGGTCATTTGTAAAAAAAGTAAAGAATTCTTCGTCATCGTTAGTTCCTACGCTCGTCTTCACCGATACTCCTGCTGTCAGTTCTCAAGAAAAAGCAGATCTGCTTGCTGCCCAATTCGCGTCAAACTCAACACTGGCCGTAGGTGTCAGAACTCCTCCTGTACTCGAGAGCGTAAATGATTTTATGGGACCAATCTTCTTTCGCACTCGTTCAGTCGCAAGAGTATTGAAAGATCTCAACATAAATAAATCCGCTGGCCCGGATTGTATCCCCGCTATTGTTCTGAAGAGGTGTTCTTCAACGCTGGCAAAACATTTGCGTAAGCTTTTCATCGGTCCTATTCCTCTGGACTCTTTCCGAGTGCATGGAAAACAGCATTTGTCCAGCCTATCCCCAAAAAAGGGGAATCTTCTGCACCCTCAAACTACCGACCAATTGCACTAACGTCCCTTCTTTCTAAGGTCATGGAAACGCTGATTAATTTTCAGCTTAAGAAATATCTCGAAGAACGAAAGCTTCTTAATGACCGGCAGTACGGCTTTCGTAGCAACAGGTCCACTGGTGATTTGATGGTATATCTCACCGAAAAGTGGAACCAATCTCTCCATCGTTTTGGGGAAAGCAAAATTATTGCACTTGATATTTCTAAGGCATTTGATAGAGTTTGGCATCAAGCCCTTTTATCGAAAATGCGTGCATTTGGACTCTATTATATCTCTTCTTCGTTGGATTAGTAACTGCCTTTCGAACCGCTCAATTCAAGTTGCATTGGACGGTTTCAAATCTGATATTCACAAAATAAATGCTGGTGTGCCCCAGGGCTGGGTTTTGTCTCCGACTCTTTTCCTTATATTTATCAATGACTTATTATTTGAAACAACTAATCCAATCAATTGTTTTGCTGACGACAGTACTCTCAGCTTCTCATATTCGTTTCCAGATTCACATCCATGTTCTTCGGATGTTGAACTGCAACGGCAGTGTATGATAAGTTCATTAAATTCTGATCTTGACAGCATTGTACAATGGGGAATAAGAAATCGCGTAGAATTTAATGCTTCTAAAACTCAATGTTGTCTTTTGTCGTCAAAGCAAAACATACCTCCAATGCCACTATCCATGAGCGGCACTTGCATTGAAGAAACAGAACACCTCTCAGTTCTCGGTGTGTGCATTACAGACCACATTCTGTGGAATGACCACATATTTGACATCGCAAAGAATGCTGCGAGGTGTTTAGGTATTCTTCGAAGATGCAAGAAGTTCTTCACCCCGTCTGATCTGGCTACAGTATATAAAGCATATATTCGACCGAAACTCGAGTATAATTCCCATATTTGGGCAGGTGCTCCTATAACCCACTTGAGTTTTCTAGATAGAATTCAAAAAAGAGCTTTGAAAATGATAGGCGACCGAACAATAACAGAAACGTTTACATCTCTTGAGCACCGCCGAAATGTTTCGTGCCTTTCGTTATTTTATCGTTATTTTTACAAACAATGCTCTAGCGAAATAGCCAGCTGCATTCCTCGCCTGAAACGATTCAACCGTAGTACTCGAACTGCTAGGAATGCCCATCAGTTTACCCTTGAGCCTAACTTCGGACGTACTGTTAAGTATAGATATTCTTTCTTTAGTCGTACCACACGAATGTGGAATGCTTTGCCAGGCTCTGTTTTTCCCTCCCATTTTCATATGCAGAACTTTAAAACTAATGTGCATCGGTATCTCCTCTTTTATCCCTCCTCATTTCCCTAATGCTCGTGCGGTGTTTAAACATTTTAAGGGTACACACAAACCCCTTTCACGAAAAATAACACTATCTGAACTTAAAAATAGTGTCAAAACCACAACACTTAACTGTTTTTACTAAAAATGGAGTACGCCATCGCACGTCTGTATAATAACGAATTTTTGAAAAAAGTATTTCGAAAATTGTAGGACGGATTTTGATAAAATCCTGTTTTTTATTTTTATTTTTTGAAATTTTGGTATGCAGTTTTTTAGAGTTTATTGATATACATGTGATTATAAAGTAATTTTTCTCTGATTATTTTTTAAAAATATTGATTTTTCAAAAAAATCCAAAATTAGTTTTAATTAGAAAAAAAAAAAAAATTATTCAAAATTTTGATATGCAGAATTAATTTGGCTACCTAGATCTTTTCAAATAGAAAATTTGACAGAAATCCAAAGAGGCTTTACCGACAAGCCAAAAATTAAAAAAACCGTTACATGAAAGTTTCCCGTAAATTTGGTTCTCATCACATGATAACCAATACTAACGAACAAATTTCATCAAAATCGTTGATGCCGTTTTTAGAGAAAAATAAGCTTTTCCTAAACGGTCATATGGCACGTACTGTTAATTTTAGGCCTACAAATTAAATTTCAATTTCTCCTCTGGAAAATGCCAAAAGAATCACACAGCAAATTTGCAGATAATCGCTTAAGCCGTTTAAGCTGCTGCTCATTATAAATACAGACAGACAGACATCCATGTTCGCTTTTGGTGAAAATGAAATGAAATGAAAATGAAATGCGTATTTTTGGATGAATGGCTGTGTTAACAAGCAAACTTGATTTATATCTTCTTCCGAACGACTTCCGAACTCTGACAGTTGAAAGCGGCCATTTTGTTGAAGCTACATCTGTCAAATTAGTTGTCATTTATTCAGTCTGTTTTGTCAAATCACAATCGACGGATATAGCGTTCAATAACACGTACAAATGATAAAATTGTTTTATCAAAATGGGTGACTGTTCCGCGCGGATTTTCTTAAGTCGCAGGTCTATGCGAATAGGTTTCAAACCACAGTGGTCCTCAAAGCCAACATAACCAATGCTGATTTATGATTTATACGCTAAAGTCATGGAAAATTGGACACTTCGGTTGCGCGCCGAAGTGCGGTGATGTGGTCACCGTTAGAACAATTATAACCAATTTCTTATAATTTAATGTTTTTGTCTCCATGTTGTCATCAATTAATTGAAGAATGGAATAAAATTTAAAAAAAAAACAAATATTTAATTTGAATAGAATATTTTACTTAATTTTAAAGATTTTAAAAATAATTAACAAAATTAATTTAAAAAAAATAAAAACCAACAACTAACTAAGTAAGGAAAGAAAAAATAACTGTGGCAATAAATGTATTTAAATTAGCCTGATAATGGACACATTGTCCGAAACGCGCGTCGCTTTTTAAAATTAATGTTGTTAATTATTTTTAAAATCTTTAAAATTAATTCAAATACTCAATTAAAATTATATATTTAATTTTTATTTTAATTTTATTCCATTCTTCAATTTCTTATGATCAACTTGAGCCATATGGATTAACAAGACATGTGGTTCCATCAGGAACCTACGTGTCGTTTCACACGAGGACGCCACGATTACAATTTCCAATATATACCCGCTCTTTAAAACCCTATAGTAAATGGCTCTTTTGGTACGGCCAGGATCGCTTGAAGCATCAGTCTACAAGTAACAAGGGGTACACCTACACTTATCTGTTTTGTCCAGCAAGCTATATATTTTGGTTCGTGTTTAGCGGAGTTCATTGGCTGGGTGAATATTTAATTGTCTTGATTGACTGGACTGCAATTAAGTTTGATGGGACTGATTCGAGGGGTTTTAACGTGGCTTGGTTGTCTAAAAGATCCAAATATTCGTATTAGATGTCGCGGTTTTTCTTAGCCAAGACAATATTGTATTTATCGCCAGAATATCGGAGTGATGAAGTCCGAAAAGCTTGGGTTTTATCTGAAAAAGTCCAGAATGATGACACTATCATCAGTTACGCTAATGGTATACAAAGAAATGTATTTAAGACAAATGGTGGGCAGCGAAATGTGTCAATCGGAGAGCTCCACTGATCGCCGATCGCTGGACGTTGCTTATAGATTGTATCGTGATGTTGGGAGTAGTTTCTACTGACTTTCCCTTGCAGTCAGCGTGTTATGCTGATGTGGATATAAGGTTTGGCTCTGTAAAACGGGATATCTATCTTTTTTTCTAGAGTTTTAAGAAAGAATAAAGATAGACTATAATCAGTCTAAAATCTTTCTTATTAACAATTGGGAATGGAAACTTCCTTACCTTTAACGTCTCTCCATTGTAAGGGAATGTGGATTAGTTCTAAACATCCATTCATTATTATCTCCATAGAGGGATGATAATATCAGAAGTCTTCTGAAGCTCGGCTTGTATTCTTCCTTCTGGTCCAAAAGATTCATACGAATTGAAGCTATTGATAGCCCATTGTAGCTTGTTTTTGTTATTAGACCTTTTAATTTACTCTTAATTTGTCGGGTATTTATCACAAACGTTTTTTAAGCTTCCCTAGAAATGGGTGTTAAGTAGCAAGTTGAGTGAAGCTTATTCAAGTAAAGAAGCCGTTAGAAGTTATCAAAGAACTTGGACTAAATTGACTTGCTAGGAGGATGTATATCTTTTATTTAATCACAGAAGTCATTCCACGAAGATCTTTTACTTTTGCCCAAACAAATAAAAACACTTCCCTTTGATTGTTTCTATTTTGGAATTTATTTTATGTCATTTTTAGTGATTTTCTTTTTCATAAATATTTTCATCAAATACCTACATTATACATTATAGAAATTAAATTTATTCTACATTGTCCAAAAAATTTAGTTTTAATTTTAAAACTAATAGTATTGCTTTGGAAAAAAATCTACTAATTACAAAATCGACTTTAAATAATTCATTATTATACATACATATATAATAATAATTTATGATATTAATCGCATAATTTATTCATTGTTATAATTTTTTTTTGTTTTTTTCTTTTATACCAAACAACTAATATGATGTTCCATATAATATAATAAAGTTTGTTATGTTTTCAAATATTTATTTTCTTATAATAATATAAAATATTTTTGTGTAGTAACAAGTTAAATAAATAAAATATTTCACTGTAAAACTTATTGGCTATTAGAATTTATATTTTTGTTAAAAAAATTGATTAGTTTTAAAAATGTTTAAATAAATTCATTTTGTTTTGTTATATTAATAAATGTTTGTGAATTTAGTTTATAAAAGTAACATGAAATCTATAAAAGTGTATTTTTTGAAATAAATAAAATATTTTAATATTTGGCAACTTGTATTTTATTTCGATTGTATCACTGTTTTTAAATAAAACATATTTAATTTTTGTTCCATTAAAATTCTTAGGTTTTTTTTTGTATAATTTTTTTTTGTTAATAAAATGGCAATGCGCGAATTAGATTGATATATGTTTTTTATATTTTTTTATGTTTTTTTTTTGATTATACATTTATAAATATTTTTTTTTGAGCTTACATATATTTTTTTCAATAATAATGTATAGTTAGTTGCAAAATTAAACAATTAAAATGTTGATAAATTTAATATATTTCTTATATGCATGTCAAAATTATCACAAATCATATATTTAATACTCTTTTTAATAATACAGCAAGCAGAGAAGAATGTTAACTTTTTCTTTCAAATATTTTTGAATAATAATTTTGAGAACAAGTATTGAATTAAAAACCAAATGATAAGAATAATGTTTATAAATGATAAATTGAAAAGGATAAAAGTTTTAGATTTTTTTTTTTTGGAAACGCGTACCTAATTTTATTTAAGTTTTTAATAAATCAGCGCTCAATCAGTCTATGCAAGATTTTAGTTAGAATGGAAGTTTTTGAAGATTTAAACGAGCTGCTAATTTAACAATTGTTTATATTTTAATTGTAAGAAATCGTGCAAGTTAAGTATTATTAGAGATTGTCTTTCTATTTTCTCAAACTTTCTTGTTCTGGAAATGGCGTCAAAACCCAACAAAACGTTTCCTTTGGTTACGGACGGCCATCTTAGCACCATTCCGTTAAATAAAGTTTAGGTTTAAGTTGTCAAAAACGAAGTTTAATTTATTGAGAAAATGTCAAGTGTGCTTTTAAGTTGTAAGATGTGCGTTCACCCTCAACTGTCAATTTGTTAAACAAGACTATGGGCACGATTAATAAATGCACTGAGTTTTACACACTGTCCACTAAAAATTGCCACTACAGGCCTTATGGTAGAGCTTTATTTTCTGACTGGTGTCAGTTCGTGGTTTTACTCCTTTAAATATCCGCTAAAATTAACACCCAACTGACTTAACCTACGAATTGTTGATTCTAAAACAACACTCTTCTTGTGTATTCAAAAAAAAGCTATACGCTAAATCATGGTGGATTCTTTGGATTTTGTTAAAGAGCTTTAACAATTGAGCCTTTTTAAGCTTTTTTTTAATACCAATAATCTATAATGATCTACGGAAATCCTGTCAATTTGCGCTCTTTGACAGTTTAGTGAGATTCCACTGCAGCCAGAGTGAGGGGTGAACGTTCTATCTTCACTGTACTGACAATTTTTAGTGGGCAGCGTATAGTCAACTAGTCAGTGTGAATCCATTCAACTACTAGCTGACATCAATATATTGGTAAGGGGAAACTGACATTTGAAACTTAGTGGAAAAATCTAAAATTTTATTGCGGAATTTTTTATTCGATTCGGGACTCGGGTTCATGAATATTTTTTTTGTTAGTGGAATGAAGTTATCATCAAAGCATTTTGTTTTCATATTTACACTTTTTGGTGAAGCTGTAAAATTAAAGACGAATTTTCATAAAAGTCATTGGCAAACATATGCTAATATCACCCAAAGGCTATGAATGAATACCAGTAAAATAAATTAACACAGTGCGAGCGAGCATTAAGTTTTTAAAATAAGAAATAGAAGAAACTTTTTTTTTTTGGCGTATCGGATCCAGGATTTGGTCATGGGGGGGGGGGGGGGGGGGGTTTTGCAACCATTCATATGAGCAATTATTATGGCGCCCAAGAGAAGTATAATTTTTAATGTAATGGGGGACTTAACCTCCTCGTGCTTTCTACGGAAATGAATGCAGTGTAAGTAAACAGTTGAAGTCAAACGTCGTTGTTGTGACTGATTCCTTGGCTAAGAGAAGGAGAGAGAAGATATTGCTATGGTATTCGTTACCAAATATGTGGTATCGTTGACAAACAATTAACAGATGCGCGCAGCCCATTCAAATAAAGCCTTTTAAGGGATGGTGGGCCAGCCCCAAGTTCAATACAAAAAGATAAAGAGCAGAAAAAACTCCCTTCCATGGGGCTGTGGTGCTACTGACTATGTAGAATACTCTTAGTGATAGTTGTATAGTATAGTCCCAAGAGATTGATGTTTCAGACAGGTCATAGCTCCATATTCCTGAAGGTTGTCCGGTTAATTTCTATCAATTGGACCGATTTCCATAGATCCGAGCAAGTGGAATTTCTCAGCAAACAATGAGCTCAGTTTAAATCTTCAAGGAACCACTATTCAGTAATTTGAAAAAAAAAATTAAATTTCCTACAATTCGAATATTTAACTTTTGAAAATGTTTCACTAAACATTTTTTTGTTTGTTTTTTTTTTTTTTTTTAAATTAAAAAACGTCAAAACCTCTATCTACCTTGTTTGTTTATATAATTTTTGAAAAAATTTTTTGTAATTTTTGTTGTTGTTTATAGTGTATGTTTATTTGTTTTTTGTATAATAAGAGTTTTACAATATACAAAAATAGTATGCAAGTTTGTGTATATTTATTTGTTTATAACCTCATTCGTGGCTTTGTTTTTTGGTGGGTATAAGTTGAGTATTTTTTATCCAAAAAAAATGTTCTCTAAAACAGAAGATGAAAAATTTATCAGTACGATTTCAAGAGCTACAATATTGTAATTATTGTGTCGAAGGGTTTAGGCCTTTGTGTATTTACATAAATCTAATCTGGTAAGTAAATGTATTTTATTTTTTGTTTGTTTAATTTTTAAGGACTTAGGGATATGTTTTCATTTTAAAACATTTTCTTTTATATTGTATATTGTTTGATCAAAAAATTGGTCATTATAATTCTTTTGATTGTTTTTTGTTTTTTATCTATCATAGGGGGGACTGTCTTTTATTTATTTAAATTAAAAATAAAATTTCAAATCCATACAAGTAGATATCAATAACTTAATTCTAACTAAAGATCTTTATAATTAAATATAAAGTTAAACAATCTCTCACAAAAAACATAGAACCTAACATTCCTTATAACTTAGTTGGCATCCGAAATAACGAAAACAGGATACCTATCCGCTTGCTTGCTATGCGTCGTCCTCGACGAGGACGAAACCATATCTTCACGATAATCTAAATCAGAATAACAATAACAGCGCCCCCTGGCACATTCTCACATGTAAGTTGGTTTTAGTTTGTACGCCCTCTTCCAGATCTCACAGAGGCATACGGTGCTGTGGAAGCGATAGAAAATCGCCAGAGGCATTGATACATGTGTAATTATCGTCCATGCCCAGAGACCGTAGAAATTCAATTGGATGGGATGGGATTCAGCGCGGGACTTTTCCAGCGTACTGATCGCCCACATGGCCAGATTGACTACCAGCATAAAGGTGACGATCTCACGACCGGGTTTCTTGCGAATGTGTTCGGGGCTGACTGCCTGACGACGACTGGCGTCCAAAATGAACATTGTTTGGCATGCGGTTTGAACGATCGAAGCCAATGCGTTGATCAGCACAAGGATTGTGTCACGTCGAAGGGTAAAATGTCCTGCGATGACGGTGAAGATATTGTAGAGAAACGATCCGGTTTGTGCTCCAACCAGCAAGATGTCGTCCAATTGGAAGCTTCTAGCTGCATCGTACTGCAAATGTCTGATCTGGATCATCCCGACAAGAGTTGCGATGGTTGCTGTTCCGTATATGAGAAGTTCACAGATTGTCACTTCTGTGACGGCAAGGCTAACGAAATCCGGCCGTGAGATGAGGACAAAGAAGAGTATAAGTGAGATGATGGTTAGGACGAGAATGAGAATTCCCACGAATAGACCCTTATGGGCACGAGCACAGTCCACTGAGTAATGATGAGGGGATCGTTTGCAGGGTGAGTTCACTGTCTCCATACGTTGAATTGGAGGAGCTTGAGGTCGAGATATGCTGCGCCACATGACATACAAAATGGCCGCACAAATGAGTGAGTACTCAATGGTGCATGGAAAGAGGAATGGTGAGGCATCTTGCACCAAAGTACCGATTATGTTTGTTCGTCGGCACTCGAATATCTGATATGGACCTTTGAGACCGCGAGGCACTCGAACATGGGCCATTGCGTCTATGTTGTGTTGAGCACGATGTCCTTAAAAAATCGAAAGTCAATGATATTACTTGTTTCAATTCTGAAAATTAAGGTCTTAGGACTTACCCAATCGATGAGCTATTCTCAGAGTTCGATTTTCTGGATTGTAAAATGTCAAAATTTCGTGTTTCGTCTCTTGAATAAGAACATTCAACCAAACTGCCAAATTTGTTCCAATCATGTGCATCAAGCCGAAACGAGCTATTATCTTGTAGCGATAGACCTTGATTTGCTATGAAGAAAAAGTGAGTTTTAAGTAGTTTTGGACACCACTGCAAATATTAGTTCACATTTACCTCATTGTTCAGAAAGATAAAGTACATCTGAATGAAGATGAATGCCATTCGAGTTGCAGGTGTTAGGGCCAACATGACGTTATGGCATTTGGTATCGCGTTCCAATTCAAAATATTGTCCAAATTCAAGTCCTGAATAGATCATACTTCCAATTCCAAAAGCTTGAAATTAAACAAAATGAAAAATATTTAATATTGTAACACAATCTTAAAAATGGTTGTTTTTAGGTTTTATGTTTTAATAAGAAAATATTTGAAGGAGCGGGGGAAAGAGTTCCAAAATTTCTCATTAATATTTTATAGTTATTGACTTAAGATTATTACCGAAGGCTTGTGTTCCATCATCTTACATGAAAAATTTAATGAAAATCAGTAAAGTAGTTTTTCGAAAAAGACAAAGCATAAGAGGCATGAACATTGTCAGAACTTTAGACTGTGGCGATAGGAAAATGCCCTCTAAAATGTTGAACAATGTACAAGCATAAGGAAAATAGCGAATAATGTAAGGGGAGCTGTCGAAGCACAAAGGTATCAAAATTATGCATATTAAAAAGAGCGAAAAATCTGAAACAGGCAAAAGCGTTTCACATTTATATGGTGCGAGTAAAGAGAGAATCACTGGTGCTCCAAAGATGTAAGAGAGTATCCGTCATTTTTTTTACCTATCTATTTTTTAGCTCATGTTAGGATTCAATCAAAAAATGTGAAAAAAGCGTTAAAGAAGCGCAATTATAGCAATTTTACTCAAGTTTTGGTCGAATAAACGCTTTGTAGATTGTAATTAACGCACACTCAAGAGATTTAAATACCTTCAATTTGCCAGAGACACATGGTGAGCATTAGGAAAGGTGAAGGGGATTTAAAAGGAGATGTCGGTGTACATTAATTTAAATTTTTTGAATATGATAATCATTGGGAACGAAAGAACTGGGTAGAGCTTTCCACATTCGTGTAGTACGGTTAAAGAACGAAATATACTTGAAATGACAACGAAATTGGGCTCAAGGGAAAACTGATAAGCATTTCTAGAAGCACATTTAAATTTGAACTACCAGCATAAATATATAACTCTGGATTTTAATATTCTCACAAAATATCATTCACATTAGCATGGACATCCTGGTGTTTGCATCGCGCTCAACTTAAAAATTGCCACTGAAATAAAAAACAGAACCCTTAAGTTATATTAAATTTGGGTTTTTCTAATATTCCATAAGCCCACGTACATTCCATTATTATCTTTTTGCTCCCCGCCTGTGAGGACTGAGGAGGCTGATTGCCAATTCGCCTGCCGCTTATTGTGTTTATTTAAAAAAAAAAACTCATTCAGAGCTACCATTTGTCATTGATGTAAATTATGTTTCCTTTTTCTTTGGAGCTTTGAGAATTGAAGCTTTTCTAAAGCTTTTGGAAGCACATATCTTAAATTAAAGAAAAAAGGTATTGATGCTGCGTGTTTTTCTTAAAAAAAAAAACGGTTTAGCGTTAGGAAATAACGCTCAATGAAATATCGCCCAAATTGATATGGAAATAACGTATACTTATATACTTTTTCCATTTTGGTTATTTCCTTGTTGCAGTTCAATTTCATAGCAGGCATTAATACCCCAAAATGAGAAGCTTAATATAGGAATTATCGCCTAAATGTGGGTCATATTTCCTTAGGCGTTATTTCCTTATTATAAGCCGTCGAAATTAAACGAAATAAAACTTATGAAAATTCTTTTCCTTATTTTACGGATCAAACAAAGCGACAGAGTTAACATGGGATAAGGATAACTCAAGTGCTGTGATCCCTTTGTTCTCCGAAATAAATTTTTACGACTGCCTGAACTTGCAACCACATAAACTGTTGAACTCTTTGAAAAATTCATATAGTAGGGGTTACCAGGTATCTAACTCCTAAAAAGAGGACACACACAAAAATATAATTTTCGTACATATGTTGTTCGGGACAAATTAAGTTTTATCTCCACGTATGCTAAAATCGCATTTTAATTTTAAAGTTGGATAGATACTAACAAATGTCATCCATCTGGGAGACAGTAACTGTTTTTTATATTATTACTAAATTTGTATTGGGGCTTAATACAAGCTTAATGCAAACTTCATATCTTAAACAAACTAAAAACTATGAGTATAAAGTCGAAACAGTTTTCATTCGAATTATCCTTCCGCAGCATAGGAGTAAACCCGAAAACAGATGTGCAGAGAAGCTGCATGCATCGCTGTCCCTAAAACAGATGTGCATACTTTTTGGCATTTAAGTATTGCTGTATTAATGTCAAAGTGCAGCGTTACCACTGGATGGTTTTGAAAAGTTGCAAAAAAGTGACATTGAAGAAAAAAATGTCCCTTGAAAATAATGCAAATAAAATCAAATTTTATGAATATTAAATTTGAGAATTTTATTCCCCAACGAATCCAAAAGAAATTATTTTATTTGAAGACTTAACACTAAGAAGTAACATTTTTTAATATTTTAAGCAATTATTTCAGGTTTCAGTAGATAGATTACAATTATTTCCTTGTGTATTACTTTATTTTTATTAAGTTCCTGTTTAGAGTTGTTAATATTATCCGTCTTCTGTAGGACAAAAAACTGTCAACAAATTGTATGTGTGTTTTCTTGAACGAAACGGCAAAGATTTAATTTTTTTAGTATCGTATTTATGAAAAAATAGCATAATTTCAGGGAATTTATAAAAAGCAGCACAGAAAGAAAGGTGATAGAAAAAGTGTCACAGCGGTAACGCTGATTGACAAGTGTGGTATATATCAGTATTGCCAGATGTATTTTATTTACATTATTTTTCCTTGGATTGGGGGTTCCCTCATAAGAACATATGTAATTTATTTTGGCTGCATGGGAAAAGGCTGCACACCTGTTTTGACTATAAAAGGTTCGTTATTGAGCCATAAGAGGTGCAGTGGGTTGGTAGCAGAGGCGAGATTTTCTAAGGTTATGGAAATTCGCGCCGAAGATGATAGAGTTGTGAAGAGTTTCACAATCGACGGAACCTGAGAGCAGTCGATGAATGAATAGAATCTTTGCAATTTCCCTGAGTTCTTTCAGGGTATTCAGGATTATAAGTTGAAGGCTATTTTGATAGGGAGACAAGACAAATGGATCATCCCATGACAGATCGCGAAGGGCAAGGAATCGATTTGAGAAACGGGCATACAAAGGTTGTGTAGGGAGTTCATGTGACCCAGAGGCGAGATTTTCTAAGGTTATGGAAATTCGCGCCGAAGAAGATAGAGTTGTGAAGAGTTTTACAATCGACGGAACCTGAGAGCAGTCGATGAATGAATAGAATCTTTGCAATTTCCCTGAGTTCTTTCAGGGTATTCAGGATTATAAGTTGAAGGCTATTTTGATAGGGAGACAAGACAAATGGATCATCCCATGACAGATCGCGAAGGGAGAGGAATCGATTTGAGAAACGGGCATACAAAGGTTGTGTAGGGAGTTCATGTGACCTAGAGGCTGGAAAATTCTTTTGACCAACGTTTCACAAAACCAAGGTCGCGAATCGAATTCACATTAGGTATTGGTTGATTATGGAAAATATAAATAAGGGAAGAAGATTTTAAATGCTTACGTGAAATGTGATTGATTAACATTTAGCAATATTTAGCTCTAAGGAGTTCTGAGGCTCCAGACAAAGAAACTATGGAGATAGTTGAATTAGATATTAGAGAAGAGTCAAGTGTCGAAGAATTTGTTTTGAAAGCTTAGTATCATCAGCATAGAAAGGTGATCCATCCTCCCTCTCCTCCTACCGACCCATAGCACTGACATCCCTTCTTTCTAAGGTTATGGAAACACTGATTAACCGTCAGCTTAAGGAATATCTCGAAGATCGTAAGCTTCTCCATGACCGTCAGTATGGCTTCCGCAGCAACCGTTCCACTGGTGATCTGATGGCATATCCCACCGAACAGTGGAACAAATCTTTACATCGCTTTGGTGAAAGTAAGATTATTGCTCTTGATATCTCCAAGGCATTTGATAGAGTTTGGCATGAAGCTCTTTTATCGAAAATGCGTGCTTTTGGGATCGATAATACTCTTGTTCTTGTTCGTTGGATTAGAAGCTATCTTCTGGACCGTTCAATACAAGTTGTATTGGACGGATTCAAGTCTGATTCCCATAAAATAAATGCTGGTGTGCCCCAGGGCTCTGTTCTGTCTCCGACTCTTTTCCTCATTTTTATAAATGATCTCCTGTCTGTTACTTCTAATCCACTTAACTGTTTTGCTGACGACTCTACCCTCAGCTTTTCATATTCGTTCGATAATCACGTCCTTCGCCTTCAGACGTACAATTGCAACGGTTAAACTCCGATTTATACAGCATTATCAAATGGGCTAATAGAAATCGTGTGGAGTTTAATGCTTCGAAAACTCAATGCTGTCTTCTGTCGTTAAAGCTAAACATTCCCCCAGTGCCATTGTCCATGAATGGCACTTACATCGAAGAAACCGAAAAGCTCTCAGTACTCGGTATGTGTGTCAACGACGACCTCCGTTGGAACGACCACATATATGAGATCGCTAAGAATGCTGCAAAGTGCTTAGGTTTTCTGTATCGGTGGAAGAATTATTTTTCCCCATCTGATCTGGCTACAATTTATAAAGCGTTTATACGCCCTAAACTCGAGTATAACTCCCACCTCTGGGCAGGTGCTTCGTAAACATCGCTTCACCTGCTTGATAGAATACAAAATCGAGCGTTAAGATTGATTGGTAATAGAACTGCCACTGAAACAATTGCCCCACTCGAACACCGACGCAATGTTTCATGTCTTTCCTTATTTTATCGTTTCTTTTACAAAAAATGTTCACTCGAAGTAGCCAGTTGCATTACTCCCCTTAAAAGTTTCTCCCGTAATACTCGTCTCGCAAGGAATGCTCATCAGTTCACCCTTGAGCCTAATTTCGGACGTACCGTGAAATATAGGGATTCTTTTTTTAGCCGAACGACACGAATTTGGAATAGATTACCCGGCGGGATTTTCCCCTGCTATTTTGATCTGCAAACATTCAAAACCAATGTTAATCGGCACCTCCTATCTCTCCCCTCCCTATCTTCGTAATGCCCGCGCAGTGTGTTCTACATTAAAAGGGTAACACATAATCCCTTGTGCGCGCGTTAATTATAAAAAAAAAAAAAAATAGAGAGAGATGTGGACAAGTTTGATGACCATTTCAATATTGTTGATATAGTAAAAATAAAAAGGACAAGACCTAATTGGCCTGGGTTCAAATCCAGCTCATAGCCACCTTTTTTTCTGGGGTACTGCCTCTTGCGAGGAACTGACAAAACCTCCAAGAGTAAAATTTGTCTCGAAAAAGTGCATCTCATCTAGCCGTTCGGACTCGGCGGTAAACTGTAGGTCCCTTCCATTCTTGGAGATTAACAACACACACACAGGAATGGTTGGGAGTATAAGTCACTAGGCCTTGGCTCCTTAAGGAGCTGTCGCGCCAATAAATTTATTTAATTTATTTATTTAGATAAGAAGAAATCCATTTTACAAGGATAAGTTCAAAGACAATGATAATTTAAAAATAAAATTTATATTCCTTATTCTTTGCCATTAAAAATTACAAAAATTAAACATTGAAATTATTGAAATTGAAAACATGAAAAAAATTTATATGCCACGGAAGTAATTAGTGCAGTTGTTTTGAAAAAAAATTTCAAAAAAAGATCTGCATTTAGAGTTAATCCTTATTTGAATGCTGTTAATCATGTTTCACTTTTGAAAATATCGATGTTCAATGATTTACGACCGGTTGCTCACTTGCCTGAAACACTCTCAAATATATACTTTTCCGTCACTCGTTTCTCGGTTGTAATTCTTGTTTCTCTAAACCTTCATATAGACAAATGGTAAAACATTTACATTGCTTTCAACGCCTGGCTTGTGCTGAAAAAATGATTTTTATTATGGAAGACATATGTAAATGCAAGTTATAGTCATTGTGTACTCCTTCTGGGTACATGGAAACATTTTCGTTCTAATACGAGGTGTGAAGAACGGTTGGGTAAATGCTTGGCTCCTCTTATTTCAATGATACATGGCTTTCCCCAAGATATCAGAGGCCTCCAGTTTTCTTTTTATTTCAAGAACTTATACACTTTGCTTACTTAAAAGCAAGAGGATCCCAGGCGACTGGAACAATTGGAGATAATTTAGAGATCATTGAATACCGTCAACTTGTCCTCTTATCGATAAACATAATTAAAAATAAAGTGTCTGTTTTTAATATCAAATTAACAGCTTTTTACTAGATGCATATGAAGGTATATTCAATTTTTGATTTTTTTTCTGTTTGTCTGTCTTTCTGTGTGTTTGTTCCGGGTAATCTCAGGAACGGCTGCACCGATTTTGCAGCGACTTTCACTGGCAGCTTACTGATATTCTAGGGGGTAACTTAGGCTATTTAAATTACCCACTAGGTGGCACTGGAGGCGTTCTTTTGAAAATTCTTATTTATGCCCCGATTTTGCTACTGGGGTCGTTTAGTCTTTCGTCGTTCGTTTTTTCGAAAATGTATGGTATACCCGAACAACTCCGGTTGGGTGAGCTAGTCGAACATAAAAATAAAAGATGGTCATTTATAAGATTTCCTTCTATATAGTCCTTGGTTCCCTTTCTTTCGCATTTAAAAATTCTGTACCGAAAACTTATTTACTCCGGTTTCTTCTTCATGGTTTATTTTTCTAAGGTCATTTGAAAAAACAATTTTTAATCAAAACTAACCAATAAAGTGTTAAGCAATTTTGTACGCATTTACTCATTTTATCAATTATTTTCATTAGAGCTTGACTTCATGAATAATTAATATAAACCTAACCGTTATCAACTTTCGAGGACAGATTTAACTATTTGTCATTTCTATTTTGTCCGAAAAAGAAAATTGTCTCCTGTGGCCCAAGTCCTAAGCTTTGCAAACTCTTTTTCTAATACCAACGCGACGTTTTAAGGACTGCAAAATCATAAATCCTATTTTTTCTTTTTGATAATTTTCCGCGAAGCTATTAATCCAAAGTGCTCACTTAGAAACTTGATCCTTGAAACTTTTATTTGAAAAACACAAAAGATAAAAGACCGCGAAGACGAGTCGCTCTTCGCTTATTCCGCCTTTGATTCCATAAATCACAAAACTTTTCTAAGTATGAAATCGGAAACATAATTAATTACCGCACACACAACTCCCAAAGGAGCTTTGTGCAACAAATTTACATTTCGTTTCCGACTTTGTCTTCCTGCTGAGGCTCGTGTTCGTGTATGTGTGTGTGTGGGTTAAAGGAAAGGATGCCCGCCATCTTCAACACTCGGAGATGCCTTAGAAAAACTCACACTTTTAATTCAATTATACAAAAAGAAAGAATAAGACACAAAAGTGTAAAGAGAGGGAGAGAATGAGTGAAACAAAAATTGTTGCAGTAGGTAGCACGGAAGGGACCCATTTTTCCACCTTCATTATTTCCAGTTCTTATTCAGGAAGTGGATGGGTCCTATAATGGAGTTCAAGTTGATAATCACGTCGTGGAACACCTAATTTGTCAGCGCAAATTGCATAAGTAAGGCCATGCTAGAGACTTTGGTACAGGCAAACTTCAACTCTGGAACGAACTCATTAGCGCAATCCTTGTCCTTATTCTTAAACTATTCTTTCAACGGAACACTTCAAACGTGTCCTTTTTTTTTGGTTTTGTTCCTTCAGGACCTAGTCACGTGTTGTGTTTTCATAGTTATTCCTTTTTTTTGTTGTTGTTGTTGTTGGTTATTCTTCAATGAGTAAAGGTTCTCCACTTGGAGGCTCCACAACCTGGATGAGTCTTAGTCCTTTATACGCAGTTCCAGGTTCATATTCATAATTATTATTCATAGAGGTGAAGGAGGGGATGAAGAGGATAAGTAATCTGCTTTTTATTATGAGAAGATGGGATTGGAAGGTTCGTGCACTTGCATATGTAATTTACAGGATCACTGGCTCTACGATTTTATTTAAACTTACCCACAGCACCCATCCTTAAGTAGAAACTTCCGTAGTGATGTTGCCTCCCTAATGGGGCCAACAAAGATGGCCTACGCGCTGATGGTATTGTACTTGGAATCGGCTTGCTATCTGTTGAGTTGCTGCTCTCCGTGTCTGATTCGTCCATGCTCTCTGACGAGGCACTAGTTGAGTTGCGTTTCTTCGAGGAAGAAGATTTCGTTGGAGATCCTGGGCAAAGGGAAGAGAAAAAAATTTAAATTAGATTACTTCCTTTTTCAGAGTGAGCTCTGTCGGGCGGAAATGGGGTGTGGGGTATTTATTAAATTAACATAAGAAGTTTTCAAGGATTTCGCGCATAATTCGAGATAAATATTACTTCGGCTTGCGAAAGTGGTTCGAGGGTTTCCAAGGAGTGGTGGGAGTTTCAAGGAGCAACTAAGTTTAGATAGGTTAAGTAGGTATATCGGTATATACATTGATAGATCTTTTTTTGAATTCTTCCTTTCTGGAAGCCTGTTAAGAATGTAAAGCAAACTTTGTCCGTGGGAGAGTGGGGCAATTTTGTTTTAAATAAGACATTTATTTATAGATTTAAATATGGCTTTTAGTTTTGTTACATTTTCATTCTACTTGGGTCGCATGTTATTGTGTAAGTTGTTTATTTAAGGAAAATGTTTAAATATATAATTATGAGGAAGTTCTTCAACGAACTGAAAGTGGTTCAAATTAAAACAAGTGCTTTTTGACGGTATTATTAATGCTTTATCTAGAACAGCAAGTTATAATATCTTGTTTACTACGAAGCGGCGTTGAAATACGGCTTCGGAGCTTTCAGAATTCCGAAGAATAACAGAGTATTGCGACAGGAAGGATAACCTTTCAGTTGGAAATTGGAACGTTTGAAGTTGCGAGTTGAAAAACAAACCTGAACAGAATCTGAGAGATAGCTTTGTTGGATTCCAAAAAACGACGGTGGTTAGATGAATGGAAAAGCCTAAGATTTCTTACTTTACGGAGGTTACGTAACGCAAAAGAAGTAAGTAGATCAATAAAGAGTATAATAGGAAGTTAGAATCAGAGGCTGCCAAAAACGAAGAGCAAAATGAAGAAGACGATTTTGAATGCTCTCGATTCTTTTCCATTTTCGATGGCTATTAGACCATTGGACCATTTTCGATTTCAATAAATTTGATAGTTCAAGAATGAAGAAAAGTGGACTTAAGCTACTGCCTTGGAGCATACCGAAGTATGAACCACTTTCTAAATAATAATTTATTCATCACACTAATATGTGTTCAAACCTGATTGTGGAGATTGAAAAAGTATTTGAAAAATATTGTGAATTTATTGATAGTTTTCCCGAATAATGTGTGTCAGGAGCTTTCAAAGTTACCAATGACATTTAGTTGTAGAATAATGTTCAGTAATTCAATTTCAATAATGTCATCATGTCAAACGTGTGAAAAAATTATAATCTTTCAAGAGTACGCTATGTCTAACTAACAGTGCATATTATGTATATGTTCGGATTCGGTGGTAAATTTTAGCTCCCTCCCGTTCCTGCAAATTCACAATACAGGAATGGTTGAGAACATAAACTTCTAGGGTAGGCAATGGCTCTTTAAGAAGAAAGGTCTCATCAATTAAATTTTATTTTACTTCTTTTCCTTGGAATTAATTTGACTACGAAGTACCGACAACGGCTAAATGATTTAGAAATTTACTCATTGGCGATGAGGTCGCTACACAGAAGACATATTCTACAAGGGTGACCCAAAAAAATTTTGTAACCGGTAGGCTTCCTATCAGTATCCACTTCAATGCAATAAACGAAAGGCTATGCCCTTGACGTGGCAAATTGAATAGCACTCATGTTCACGCAGTTTTAAAGAGAGGATTCCGAAGAAGACGAAAAAACTTGCTTCTACGAACTTGTTTAGGGGACCCTCAATGCCTGCCCAAAGTATGACGTTTGAAATCATTCTTGGCGATTTCAACGCCAAATTAGGCAGCGATCCGGTATTTAGTCAGTACACTTTCCATAACTTGCATGAGAACACTAAAGACGATGGACTACGAGTCATAGAAATGGCAGCATCAACGAAATTGGTTGTTGCCACCGTGCTATTACCTGATGAAGTCACTCGTAACCAAATTGACGACGTGTTGATAGATCGTTGCCACTACTCAAGCCTGATGACGATACGAACGTATGGAGGGGCCGCCATTGACCATTATCTTGTTGGTAAGGTGTTCCAAGGGCGGCTTGCTCTGCGAAGAAGTATTGCTGCAGCAGTGCAGTGTTATCAGATCTTCACACCTATGAGGATGATGGAAAATAGTCAGAGATGTATGCAACATTCCAACATACAATCTTCATAAAAGCCTCTTCGATAGCATAATAAAGGTTAGAACTTTTTAAGACCATGAGAGCATCTCATCAGCATCCCAAATCAATTGACACGACTATGTAGGCTGACCATGAACAACATTACCAGCCAAGTTAAAGTAGCCGGTTTGTCGTCCAGACAAAAAAAAATTAAAAAAAATTTGTATCAGAACTGTGACTTTCACATATCACCTAAGCCGATTCCAACCCTGAATTCTTTGATTGTGACAATAACTTATCACATATCACCTTAGCCGATTCCACCCCTGTTTCTGTACAAGACTATGATTTTACTCAACCCGAGACTTTGGTACTCACTAAAGACCACTTTGATTTCTTAACTGCATTCGAATTTCGGAGAAGATGCAATTCATGAATTGTATGGGCTGGGCACCCAGTTCGTATGAGGGAAGAGGAACCAATTCGAGAAGTCTTTTGTAGCTCTTTCTATGGTAGAAAGAAAGCGTTGAAGACCTTGCTTACGTTGAACACAATTTTTTTGGGCACAATTTTTTCTGGTTTTAAGTCATTTTGTTTTAGAAAATTTGTTCGTTTGGCATAAATGAGGGTCAAAATATCTCAATTCTATAGGAACTAACTGCTCTAGTTTTGTGTTACAGCTTATGTGAATCACACTGTTAAAAGTAAAACAAATAATAAACTACAGATGTCTATATATATCAGTCGTGTTCTAAGAAGAGTTGTGGGAACTTAAAGTTCTTAGAAACGATGTTTCTTATGGCGTGTCCACACGAAAGAAACATTTGTTTAAGAAAGATTACTGAAATGTTTTTTAAATGTTTCTGAAATGTTTAAAAAAATGTTTCTTTGTTGTGGACACACTGTTACATTTTTGAATTCAATTTCCACAATTAAAATCCTTAAAACCTTTAAGCAAGTTTAATTTGTTAAGGTATTTCGAAACCAAATTTCAGCTTTTCAAAAAGCAATAATGTGTTCAAAAACACGTCCTGTTCCTCAACCAAAGTTTAACGGCATGACGATGATGTTGAGCACCGCCAAATCAAGCCAACACTTTCCCCATTAGTGTTTCATGTTCTGGTTTTTGAAATTTCCCATTGGCATAGCAGCCACAATAAATGCAATTACACAACATATCCATATAGGTATGTATATATGTTTATAAATTTTCTGTTTCTAAAACCCAAAAGGCTCGCTCCACACCCACATCCACATCCAGAACCAGCGTCAGCGTTGACGCTACTGCGTCGCCACTTCGCTGCCGGCTTACCATTCCGCGTAGCGAACCATCCTTAATGTCATCATAACTAACTGAACTCACCTATGCTTAATGGAATTTTCGGTCGACCCCAGAGCAATGTGGCGTACATGAAGAACAGAAACAGCATACTGCCAATATACAGATACAGATAGTACACCTGAAAAGATACAAAAAAAAAACTCATAAAATACCGTTATTTCGAAGTGCATCCCTGCCAAGCAAGCGATATAGACTAAGTAGAGACACAATAAAAAAGAAACACAAGAATGTTGAGGTTAGGAAAAAATGAACAAAGCTTGCGAAAAGTTTGCCAATTTTGTGCTCCCCAAGGATGAAAGGTAAATATCCTGCAACGGTATATGGTTTAGGTGCATGTACATCAATAAACCCGGAGCAAGTGAAAGTGTTATATCCGTCGAACGACCCAGACTTCTTCCTCTTTGACGACAAACGGTGTATTCGGAATGGAAATTTGTCTGCAGTTTTCCTCAGTCCGTCCGTGCATGGTTTTCTTTTTGGTCTTCGTTTCTGATCCTGCATGGGCAACGACAACGCAGTGGCAAGTGGCAAGTGGCAGTAGTGCATCTCCCTAAGGTGGAATAAACTGTCTATGCACACGGGGCATGCACATGATTTACTGACTCGAACACACCCCATTCTGTCGGAAGTCCCTTGATTTCGATTTCGGTGCAGGAGAGCGAGGTGTTGTCGATGAAGGAGAAATTTTAAGGTAAGAGGTGGCACACCTTACCTTTCACCTATTCGTCCATTGGCATTTGGGTTTTGGGTGGGTAATTTGACTCTGGGGCTGTCTGAGATTTAAATTGATTCCAAGTGATTAATTTCCGGCGCCAAGTCATGTTCAGGAGCCAAGCTACTTGCACACGCATTTAAGGTAGGAACTCCATCTTCATAATATGGACTCTCGGCGGTAGGAAAGCTCTGGCAAATTATTGCAATTTTGGGTGAAATTTCCATTTTAAACTGAATTTAAGATCATACATACATACATAGTTTTGTATTTAAATTTGTATCTAAAACGAAGGATGAGCATAGAAGCTGGTTAGCTTTATTAGGTGTTTGGTTACATATCTTGTGAGGGCGTAATTGATTTTTGGTTTCTTTGTTGGTAGGCAAATAGGTTCAAGGATTTTTGTCTGTTCTTAGTGCAGTCTTAAGAATCCTTTTCTGGGCGGTTTTTGTGAACCATATTTTGGTCGGATTAAGGTTCCTTTTAATTTACGCGAGAGAAATATCCTGGTTCTGGTCCTTTTTTCTTGAGATTGTAAGTGTTTTAATTATGGCCCATAAAGCTAATAAGCATAATAGCTGTCAGTTGATAGCCAAAACTTTGGAGCGTAAAACCGTCATTTATACTTTAAAACTCATTACCAGAAGCAATAATGGTCATAAATTATCATCCTTACTACACATTCTTTAATTACTCTCTCCATCATTCCCAAGTCCCAATCCTTCGCTTCTTTCAATGCAAATCCTTGGTTACACATAAAAAATGTTATTTTAATGTTGCATTCCAATTAATTGCTTATACAGCGGGAAGCATCATGGTACGTTGCAATATAAAGATGATGTTGGCTGGTGTGGTGATGATGATGATGATGATGATAATCGTCCTTAGTAGTTTGTATCTGCCAGGCTTCAGTTTCCACTCAAACACTTTGGGGCAACATCCAGACGCGCTCAATGTGTTTTAATCGAGCGCATAAAGTATTTAAACAAATGATTTAAGTGAAGGCGTTGGCTATTAAATATTTACATATGTGGATGCACAGGACATAACATAAAGTCTGCGCATAAATAAATAAATATATAGTTTTATATACATATGTATACATACCTCATAGAACGATGGCGGAATGTATGTTGAGATGACTTCAGCCATTGGAAAAGCGATTCCCATTACTACCAATAATTTTCCGTAGAGTGCAGAGAAAAGTGTTGCCAATGCATCCCCACTGCAAATAAAATGTTCAAAAAGGAACGTGAGGTTATTAATAAAATATACAGACACACACACTTCAGTTGAAAGTGTAAAAGAAATTTTCTGGAATAAATGATGAGCAAAGGACGAAAGGAATGTGTTAAGTGATTTTTAACTTAAAACTTTAAATGCTGTGGTAGCTTTTTGGTAATCAAGAGTATAGAAAACAGAATGGACAGCATTTGAAAGATTACAATAATATTTAATACGGAGTACCGGAAAATTACGTTGTGGATGATCGTGGACGAGACAAAGGCAAGATGCCTCGCAGGAGTCACCGAAGAGTTCTCAATCGAAATTAGTATGCAAGAGGGAAGACTCTTGAGTCCTTTGCTTTTTATAGTCCTTGACTTTCGGTTAGGAGGTAAGGTGATGGTCCCGAAAATTAACCAATTACCGTATGTCCAATAGAACTACATCTTGGAATTATTTGAATGGACTAGTTCTGTAAAAGGAATGTTTAAGAACTTTGAATGAATGAATGATCAATACCAAGCTCTTGTGAAGATGACATCAAGCATCGAGCACTACCCGGCAGTTCATATGGTTCACAATATTTGAAAATGTACACAACGTATGAGAGTAAATTGACAGCAGCTGAAATGATAAATTCTTCAGTTTAGCCCCTCAGGTTTATGTTTTAGCTTTCACTTAAAAAAAGGCCCATTTCTAGATTATATTGCATTCCAAAACTTGTTGAACAAGTTGTCTGTGAGTCTGTGTGGCATTTTTCAGTAAATATCTGATTTGTGAACAACAACACGGATTCATGAAGAATAGATCAACTGTAACAAATCCTCTTACATTCTCCTACAAATGTTCAAATGCATTAGAAAAAGGATTGCATTTACACTGACTCCTCAAAAGCATTTGACCAACTTAGTCACGAATTAATCTTTTTCAAGTAAAAAGCTTTAGAAATTGTCTTTCAAACCCCTTCGTGGCTCACTCTGGTGTACCGCAAGGAAGCCACCTTGGCCCTTTACTATTCATTTTGGCTATAAATGATGTTACGTCATGCATACAATCAAGCAACATCCTCATAATCGCTGATGACATGACATGAAGATATTTAAGACAAATAAGTCTAGCGATGACTGCAGTCTTTGCTGCAGGCAGATATTGATAATATTTGGTGCAGAAAAAGTGATATTCCTTAATTTTGTAAATGCCAGACGATTACCTTCTCTAGAAAACGTATCGTAAGTGCGTTAAAGGATTTGGGTGTCCATTTTACCTCCAACTTTGAATCACCCCAACACGTTAATTTTATAAAACATTGGACAAAGGAACTAAGTGATCCATAGCCCAACCTTGAGAATCCTTCCAAGGTATGGACTCCTTATTACGTATTGCATAAAAACCGCATGATCCTTTCAATCTGCCATCTTATGAACAGCGATTCCAGCTTTTCAGAATACAAACCCTTTACCAAAGTCGTGTTAATATTTCTTCATCAACTTATTAAGGGCGAAATTGGTGTTCCTTATTTATTAGTCTGTATTGGGTTAAATTAGCGTGGAGCATCTTATCACCTGCATGAATCGGAACTTCTGCATGTTGACTTTCATAGAACAAACTATGGCAAATATTAAGTTCTAAACCGTATGAGCAGACTTTTCAATATTACTGCTTCGTCTATAGAAATTAATTTAAGTAAAGTGGGATTAAAATCTTTATTTCAAAACAGTGCTCCACTATCGTGACAAATTATTCGTACTGTTGTCTTTTATTTAGTTCTTGTACTTTGCGCATGTATTAGGCTAATACTGTTTTATTTTATTTAACTAACAGGCGAGCCTCTGATTGTGGAAATAAGCTTGCTCTCAGTAGACTATATCAAAGAATCTGAAGTGTTAAACAAAACAACATATTGGACAAAATAGTTATAACCAACTCCGGTGGTACGGGTCTGTACAAAGAAGATGCCTTAAAAGCCAGATCTAAAGCCAATAGCATTTGTTTCAAAACTATTATGGGCTCGGACATGGAACAATCCAAGACCGGCAGGTTTACACTTTTTTTCCGAGGACAACACCTAACAAGTGGTCCCTAACGGCGAAGCAGTGAATTGCAAATTATCGTGTATCAGCCCTCGACTTTCTGGAAATAAGAATGCCTATAGCGAAATAAAACTGCTCGAAAACAAACTCTCTAATCATTTTATGGTTGGTAATGGTAAGCCCATAGATTTGTCCGTTAATCGAGGTAAACGTTCTTTAAATGTGACCTCGAACGACCTTAATTAAAAAGTTATCTATTTTGTTTATATAAAGATCCCCTTGTATAGAACATTGTTGGTATATAAATATTTACAGTCCGACTCAGCATGATGAGGGGTATATAGGAAATCACTTTAAGCCTGCTATCAAGACAGCTTCTATAAAATAATAATTAAATCCAAATCAATCAATTATTTTTCAGCAAAAATGTACAAATTAGCATTCAAATAAGTTCATCTCTTCAAGAAATTTTGAGAGATGAATCAATTCTTTTCTGCAACCGAATACTAAATCTTCTTCTCTTCTCTCTCTCTTCGCACCCATGATTGCCATCTCAAACCTCAAAGTAGTTGCTAATAGAAATGGCCGGCAATCCAAGATGGCGGATTTCGATTTTTACTTGCAATTTATAGGTACTATAAGGCAAGTTATGCATTCGTAAAAAAAATTCTAACAATCAAACCTGACATTACGATTATAAAGAAGTCAAAAAAAGTGGGTCCGGAAATTCCGTCCGTCTGTCTGTCTGTCTGTCTGTCTGTCCGTATCGATTCCTACAGCCTAAACGGTTGGGCCGATTTAATTCAAACTTGGTATATAGTATTTTTAGAGTGTT
Organism: Platycheirus rosarum; assembly: GCA_963971375.1. Taxonomy (NCBI): domain Eukaryota; kingdom Metazoa; phylum Arthropoda; class Insecta; order Diptera; family Syrphidae; genus Platycheirus; species Platycheirus rosarum. The sequence continues at coordinate 31,856,028 of OZ020508.1, forward strand.
CTACCCGACAGTTTTTGAATTGGCATTCTAGCTCCAAAACTAACGGTACCTGCCATATCACTTTTAATGAAAAACTTATTTTTCTCGAAAACGAAAAAAAAATATTTTGTTTTTTGAATATTTTGAAAACGGATCTATAGATTTTTTTTAAATTTGTCGCCTATTATAAACTATAGATTTCTTTAAATTGACATACTCAAAAAAAAAATATGTTTTCGATAGGTTTTTCAAAAAATACATTTTTTTGAAAAAAACTGGTCGAACGATCTTGAAATTTAAAATTCATAAAATAGAAAACATCAAAAGAAATAAGATGGCTTACAACATTTTTCCCAAAAAACGTTATGAATTGTGTTTTTTTGATTTCATAAAAAAATTATTTGTTTAATATTTTCCCCAAAAATTTATTTCATATTGCTCGGCTAAGCCCTAGCCATTAGTCAAATAAAAGAAGGTGACAAGTGACAACCTACATACATACCTACGCATTTTAAAGCATTTTATCATCATAAAAGCACACAATAAATAAGGAAGCCTATGATAAACACACAAAAACAACTAACAAATTAAAAAAAACTATTCGATTACTACTGAATGCAAAAATTTCAATCGAGAAAACGAAAGTTTACACCTGCCTATAAATAAAGATAAAGTTGGAATGTCTTAATTTAAGTACCTACCTTTCTCCCAACCTTATTATAGGTAGTTATATAATATCCTAAATAAATTCCATGAATACCCCTACATGAATTTATCGATCCACCAAACATAATTAAGCTACCTATTTTATTTCATTTTATTTCAAAAAGTAAACTAATTACACTGTTCCACATTTTTTATAGAAATAAAATGGCGTTTAAATTTTTTTTTTGAAAATTATTTAAACTGAATGAAAATCCACCTCTCTCATTTTTCTGGATGACATACGTAGATATGGTAAAGCTGTTTTTTAGATTAATAAGAATCAACAGAGAAGGAAACTGGCTTCTTTACATGGCATGTATTCAACAAATAATTCCCTGGTGTTTTGCATTTGACAAACATTAACTACGAACGATACTTGTCAGTTAACTATGCAAACCTTGGTAACCTGGCTGACACTTACCCTGAAATTAGTAAGCACTTAAAAAAGCGAGGATTTGTGTACAACCCCTCGGTTGCCAAAACCCTTTTTCACGTACACATTCCTGTAGTTCAAACATTAGAACCTTTTCCATAGGAACCGTGCATTTTTCCGGGATAAATATCCTATTTTCAATCCAGCACGTCAACCATCCATTTAACAAATTTCATCCAAATCCGTTCAGCCGTTGAGAGGTGATTGAGGAACAAACATCTAAACATCAAAACATCCAAAAGTCCAAACAGTCAAACATCCAGACATTAAGAAAGTCAACTATTTCCTGAAGACAAGCGATTAGTTCACCGCCTCCTATTGCAGACCATTCTACCAAATGTAGAAATCACATTGCCTATCTTTATAACAAACTTTCTACCACTAAGAATATTGCTAACAACTAATAACATTGGTTTAGCATTCAGCTATGCCCAAACTGGTAAGTTTCAGATAAAATTGTCTTTCATGGTTTCAAAAGCCTTCTTCAAGTCAACTATAACTGTTGAACAAAAATTGCCAGTACAGGGAAGATAGGTAGGACGTTTGCCTCTCAGTCTGGTTGCATTGGCTTTCATATTTCTGTTTCAAGTAAAATATCTAACAGGGTTTCCGTACTTATCATTATATATTGCCGCAAAAGGGAGAGCAAGTACGTAGGGTTACCACTTGTTGATTACAATACAATAAATTACTATTAATTTAAAAAAATATACATACTTTTACTTTTTATTAAAAAAACATTAGCAATTCACAGTTTAAACAATTCCGGTTAACTGTATTTAATAATACTAAATATATATTTAATTTTACAAATCACAATAGAAAAAAAGGCCAATATGATAAAAAACAAAGTTTTCAATTGGCAAAGTTAACTCTGTTGGCGCAATACCTTTTTTCAATTCATACAGAAAGGATATATAGAAGTGAGTAAACGATCATTATTCATTATTCCAAATTCTATCAACATTGATGGTGATCGGTTGTGGTAGAGTGTACGATTTTTTTTTAAAGAGATACACAGATTTCATGTACGTTTGTCAGTGGTTTTGTATCTTTTTCTGTAGAATTTTTTTTAATTCAGTGTCGTGATAATATACACCGGCGCCAGTGATTGTAAAAAAGCTCGCGCATAAGCCCTGTGCTGACTATTTTTACTGAACAGACTATAGAAACAGATATCATTGTTCCCTTGGACATAAGAAAATTTGCACAACAGGTGCGTTCTGTCGTGCAATACTGGCTCGGACGTAGTCTAATCTGGTGGTCCAGTTTTCGATCACATTTTCCAACATTTGTGGCGGTATATCGGCAATAACGAGGCGAATGGTGTCCTCCAAGTGGTCAATCGTTTCGGGCTTATCGGCGTAGACTAGCGACTTCACATATCTCCATAGACAGTACTCAACCGGCGTCAAATCGCACGATCTTAAAGGCCAGTTCACCGATCCTTAACGTGAACCTATGCGGTTACCAAACGTTTCCGTCAATAAATCAATTGTGGCACGAGCTGTGTGTGTTGCGCAATCTTGTTGAAACCACAGCTCCTGCACATCATGGTTGTGCAATTGATGAACGAAAAAATCGGTAATCATGGCTCTAAAGCGGTCACCATTGACTGTAACATTCTGGCCAGCATCATTTTTAAAGATGTAAGGACCAATTATTCCACCAACCCATAAAGCACACCAAACAGTCAGTTTTTGTGGATGTAACGGTGGCTTAACATACACTTAAGGATTATCATCACTCCAAATACGGCAGTTTTGTTTATTGACGTATCCATTCAACCAAAAGTGAGCCTAATCTCTAAACAAAATTCGCTTATGAAAATTGGGATCAACGAAAATTTTATTTTGGGCCCATTCACCGAATCTACGCCTTGCTAGGTGATCCTGTGCCTTCAATTCTTACACGAGTTGGATTTTGTAAGCACCCAAACCAAGATCTTTTAGCAAAATCTTCCATAAAATGGATGGACACATAATCAAGTCCTGTGCACGATGGCGGATAGATTGATTCGGGTCTTCCTTTACGCTATGCTCCACAGCAGTAATGACTTCTTCTGTACGCACTGTACGACGTCTCTGTGGATGTGTATTATCATTTAGAGTAAACGTGGTGCGAAAACGTTCCATAGTTAATAGAATTAATTGCTCTGATGGACGATTATGTGGACATAGTGTGCGGTACGTATTTCGAACAGAACATTGATTTTCAAAATAAATTTGCACAATTTGGAAGCGTTGCTCAGACGTGAGTCTATTCACGTTGAAATGCAAAACCAAAATTAAAATAAATCACTTGACAGCTGACAAAATGGCCGCCAGTTAAAATAGTGTTGCCAACTTAAAGTTCTATACCTCTAAAAAAAACACCCTTTATATATGTCAGATATGTTCAGAAGAAAGTATGCCCAACAAATGAATTATTCAGTATCTTTTGTCAGATCCTTAAAGAAGGAGATCCTCTGAATTGCACTAAAACCAGAGACATTACTGCTTTCGACATCGCTTTTATCGATTTAAGGCTCGCGTATAACAACTTTTATTATTATTTAAAAAAAACGAAGTTTGTTTGTTTGTTACGCTTTCACACCTTAACTAATTAACCGATTGCCATGAAATTTTGTACACGCGGTTTCAGGGGAACAGAAAAGCACACAGGGTACCTCTCATCCCGAAAAAGACACTGTGCCTAAAGTTAAATAAGCCCGTAGCATCGCATTATATGATATCTCGACGATGAGTTACACCTCTCCATGTTTGTAACTTTCTTAACTCGACTCGAACGCAGTATAGCATTAATATTGCGTTGTTGCGTTTCCCTTGGTTCACCTGCAACGCAAGTGAAGCCCCGGGTAAAATCTAGTTTCAAATAAAAAATATACGGTGAATTACTCATACAACCCAAGTTTCTATCTCTTCATAACTTTTTTATGCACCAAAAAACTTTTCTGGATGTAAAATATCTTTTTAAATTACTACGTCAAGCATATATTCTTTGCATGTCATCATGTAATCATTACCCTCCAGCAATGTTGCAAATTGTAAAACTTAAAAGTTCCACAACCCTTTGATTAACCAAGAAACTTCAGCTGCATCTCTTAAATATTCATCATCTTCAGGGATACTCTCGACTATAATTATCTACTTTATGCGAAAATTATTGTAGAACTTTTTCCGAGATTCTTACCACCTAGCTGCTAGGAAAAAGTGTCCTTAAATTCCACAACGAAATAGTTGGGTTAAGCTTATGCAAATAACAGCTGGTAAATCTGGTGCCGTGTAATTAAGGCTGCTGCCACTATAATCCTGCAATCATCCTGATTGCAAAAAAAAAACAACAACAAAAACACGCGTCCCTTACAAAGGAAAAGTGCACGCAGGCTTTGTGACATTTAGTACATCCCCTTGCCTTGTTGTCTCTGCCCCACTATAAGTGACAATGATGTGTGCTGTGCCGGGGTTGTTGCACGCGCACTTTAATGAAAAGTTAACTGACTGTGTTTTCAACTTCGTGAGCAGCACCGTCAGCATCGGCACCCATCTAGCATCAGCTACTCCCCTTACCCAACTTGTTGTATTTGTGCCACACAACACTAGCGCTGCCACTGTCAACAAAACAACATACACCCCCACACCCTACCACTGCCAACGCTTCATTGTCAAAGGGGATGCATTCATCCAGATTATTGCAGTGGAGCAACAGGAATTCTAGGTATAAATCACGTTTACTGCACGTGCATTGTTTATTGTGCGGTAGGTCTACTTGTATTTGGGGCAGACTATGTGGCAATGCGATTGAAAGGATATCACTCATGTTGTTAGGATTAATTTTTGCCTCATCAGTCCAATTTGGATATGGGATTAATAGGCGTAGGATTTGGTTTAGTTTAAGGAGATGAATGACAGTAATTGGTAGGAATGGATCTTGTGTTTCCTTACGTGTTGTAAAATTGTCACTAGGGTTGACATGGACGAAGGTATAGATGGAAGACTTAATAAGATTACTTTGAGGTTATTCCGATGAGCACAACGTTATTATTTGAGTGAGTTCAAAAATAATGAAAGCTTTAATTGCTCTGATTAACGATTAACACATCTTGTTTAAGACTTAATTATGCCAGCACCAAGAGAACACTTAAAATGTTGCTTTTCTTTTTTTGCGTAATTAGTCCTTAGCGGTCAGAATTTTATAAGGTTTTGGCTTAAGCGCTATCTCCTTAACATTGAAAAACTATGATTTTTTTGTTCTTTGTGATTCTCATGAATTGGTGTAGCCAAATTCATAAAATAGGATAATTTTAATTTTTTATGAAATTGAAATGTAGGAAATCGGTGGGGTATTCTGTGTTTCGCGATGATGTTCTTCAGGATATTGTTGCTGATTAACGGGGAAATAAAGACAACCTGTTGTGGTTTTATAGTCAACGAAAACATCTTAACAAATTGTTATTATAATGTCAATAAAGTGTTTTCCAATAGGGGCTTTCAAACTTTGACAGTTGGTAGCGGCCATCTTGTTTGAGCTACATCTGTCAAATTGGCTGTCATTTATTCAATCTGGTTTGCCAAATCACCATGGACGGATATAAGGTTCAACAATAAGTGCAAATGATAAAATTGTTTTATCAAAATGGGTGTTCTGTTCCACGCGCTTCGCCCATTGTACTGACCCTAATTTTCATCGAAAAATCATCTTCAGCGATAAGGCCCATTTCTGGATGAATGTGTACGTGAACAAACAAAATTGTCGAATTTCGGACGATACCAATCTACATGAGATCCAAGAGCGCCCAATGCATCCCGATAAAGTCGCTGTTTGGTGTGGATTTTGGGCTGGCGGTGTCATCGGTCCATATTTCTTTGAGAACGATATTGTCCAGGTCATCACCGTCAACGGCGAGCGCTATAAGTCGATGATTACCAAATTCTTTTGGCCTGAATGGGATAATATGGACACCTACGACTTCTGGTTTCAACAGGAAGGCGCCACATGCTACACAGCTCATTCCACATTGTACATTCAGCAGGAGGAATTTGAGGGCATGGTCATCTCTCACGTGGAGGTGATGTGAACTGGCCACCGAGATTGCGTGATTTGACCCCACCATAACCAATTCCGTCGGTCAAATTCATCCTGGCTTAAACGCTAGAATCATGGAAAATTGGACACTTCGGATGTGAGTCACCAAGAGAAGCTGCGGCGGACATTTAAAGGATGTTATATTCCACACATAATCACATAGGAAGCGCTTAATGAAACACCCTTTACAATTGCGGGCGCCCAAAGAATTTGTTTTACCCTTTTAATCTTAAAACACACTGCGACAACATTAGGAAATTAGGGAAGTTGGGAAAGAAGGTGTGGATTAACTTTGGAGTTTAATCCTTTTAAATTGAAATGGCAAGGAAAATCTCGCCGGGTGGACTATTCCAAATTCGTGTTGTTCGGCTAAAAAAGGATCTCAGTAATTCACGTTCCGAGATTGAAATCAAGCATGAACTGATGAGCATTTTGAGCAAGACGAGTTTTACAACAGCTGGATACATCGATTGAACATGTTTTATAAAAGTAACGATATAATAAGGAAAGGCATGAAACGTTGGAGAGAGGCGAATATTTAAGAGATAGTTCTATTTTCTATCAACTTTAACGCTCTTTTCTGTGCTCTATCGGGAATATGTAGCGAAGCTTGAGGAGCAGCTGCCAGATCAGAAGGGGGAAATTACTTCTTGCATCGATACACAAAATCTAAACACTAATCAGCATTTTTGGCGATCTTAATTGTATGGTCGTTTCAATAGAGATCGGAGATCATTATTAATATAAATACCGAGAACTGAAAGCTTTCTTGAATTTATAGAAGCAAGTGCTATTCATAGACAATATGTATATTTAGGGTATATTTAGCTTTAATGACAGAAGACATAATTGAATTTTCAAAGGGATTTTACGTCCGAAAGCGAAGGACGTGAATCATTAACCAAATATAAAAAGCTGAGGGCAAAATAGTTTACGGATTAGAAGTCACAGAAAGAAGATCATTTATAAAAATTAGCTAGCTGCTAGGAAAAAGTGTCCTTAAATTCCACAACGAAATAGTTGGGTTAAGCTTATGCAAATAACAGCTGGTAAATCTGGTGCCGTGTAATTAAGGCTGCTGCCACTATAATCCTGCAATCATCCTGATTGCAAAAAAAAAACAACAACAAAAACACGCGTCCCTTACAAAGGAAAAGTGCACGCAGGCTTTGTGACATTTAGTACATCCCCTTGCCTTGTTGTCTCTGCCCCACTATAAGTGACAATGATGTGTGCTGTGCCGGGGTTGTTGCACGCGCACTTTAATGAAAAGTTAACTGACTGTGTTTTCAACTTCGTGAGCAGCACCGTCAGCATCGGCACCCATCTAGCATCAGCTACTCCCCTTACCCAACTTGTTGTATTTGTGCCACACAACACTAGCGCTGCCACTGTCAACAAAACAACATACACCCCCACACCCTACCACTGCCAACGCTTCATTGTCAAAGGGGATGCATTCATCCAGATTATTGCAGTGGAGCAACAGGAATTCTAGGTATAAATCACGTTTACTGCACGTGCATTGTTTATTGTGCGGTAGGTCTACTTGTATTTGGGGCAGACTATGTGGCAATGCGATTGAAAGGATATCACTCATGTTGTTAGGATTAATTTTTGCCTCATCAGTCCAATTTGGATATGGGATTAATAGGCGTAGGATTTGGTTTAGTTTAAGGAGATGAATGACAGTAATTGGTAGGAATGGATCTTGTGTTTCCTTACGTGTTGTAAAATTGTCACTAGGGTTGACATGGACGAAGGTATAGATGGAAGACTTAATAAGATTACTTTGAGGTTATTCCGATGAGCACAACGTTATTATTTGAGTGAGTTCAAAAATAATGAAAGCTTTAATTGCTCTGATTAACGATTAACACATCTTGTTTAAGACTTAATTATGCCAGCACCAAGAGAACACTTAAAATGTTGCTTTTCTTTTTTTGCGTAATTAGTCCTTAGCGGTCAGAATTTTATAAGGTTTTGGCTTAAGCGCTATCTCCTTAACATTGAAAAACTATGATTTTTTTGTTCTTTGTGATTCTCATGAATTGGTGTAGCCAAATTCATAAAATAGGATAATTTTAATTTTTTATGAAATTGAAATGTAGGAAATCGGTGGGGTATTCTGTGTTTCGCGATGATGTTCTTCAGGATATTGTTGCTGATTAACGGGGAAATAAAGACAACCTGTTGTGGTTTTATAGTCAACGAAAACATCTTAACAAATTGTTATTATAATGTCAATAAAGTGTTTTCCAATAGGGGCTTTCAAACTTTGACAGTTGGTAGCGGCCATCTTGTTTGAGCTACATCTGTCAAATTGGCTGTCATTTATTCAATCTGGTTTGCCAAATCACCATGGACGGATATAAGGTTCAACAATAAGTGCAAATGATAAAATTGTTTTATCAAAATGGGTGTTCTGTTCCACGCGCTTCGCCCATTGTACTGACCCTAATTTTCATCGAAAAATCATCTTCAGCGATAAGGCCCATTTCTGGATGAATGTGTACGTGAACAAACAAAATTGTCGAATTTCGGACGATACCAATCTACATGAGATCCAAGAGCGCCCAATGCATCCCGATAAAGTCGCTGTTTGGTGTGGATTTTGGGCTGGCGGTGTCATCGGTCCATATTTCTTTGAGAACGATATTGTCCAGGTCATCACCGTCAACGGCGAGCGCTATAAGTCGATGATTACCAAATTCTTTTGGCCTGAATGGGATAATATGGACACCTACGACTTCTGGTTTCAACAGGAAGGCGCCACATGCTACACAGCTCATTCCACATTGTACATTCAGCAGGAGGAATTTGAGGGCATGGTCATCTCTCACGTGGAGGTGATGTGAACTGGCCACCGAGATTGCGTGATTTGACCCCACCATAACCAATTCCGTCGGTCAAATTCATCCTGGCTTAAACGCTAGAATCATGGAAAATTGGACACTTCGGATGTGAGTCACCAAGAGAAGCTGCGGCGGACATTTAAAGGATGTTATATTCCACACATAATCACATAGGAAGCGCTTAATGAAACACCCTTTACAATTGCGGGCGCCCAAAGAATTTGTTTTACCCTTTTAATCTTAAAACACACTGCGACAACATTAGGAAATTAGGGAAGTTGGGAAAGAAGGTGTGGATTAACTTTGGAGTTTAATCCTTTTAAATTGAAATGGCAAGGAAAATCTCGCCGGGTGGACTATTCCAAATTCGTGTTGTTCGGCTAAAAAAGGATCTCAGTAATTCACGTTCCGAGATTGAAATCAAGCATGAACTGATGAGCATTTTGAGCAAGACGAGTTTTACAACAGCTGGATACATCGATTGAACATGTTTTATAAAAGTAACGATATAATAAGGAAAGGCATGAAACGTTGGAGAGAGGCGAATATTTAAGAGATAGTTCTATTTTCTATCAACTTTAACGCTCTTTTCTGTGCTCTATCGGGAATATGTAGCGAAGCTTGAGGAGCAGCTGCCAGATCAGAAGGGGGAAATTACTTCTTGCATCGATACACAAAATCTAAACACTAATCAGCATTTTTGGCGATCTTAATTGTATGGTCGTTTCAATAGAGATCGGAGATCATTATTAATATAAATACCGAGAACTGAAAGCTTTCTTGAATTTATAGAAGCAAGTGCTATTCATAGACAATATGTATATTTAGGGTATATTTAGCTTTAATGACAGAAGACATAATTGAATTTTCAAAGGGATTTTACGTCCGAAAGCGAAGGACGTGAATCATTAACCAAATATAAAAAGCTGAGGGCAAAATAGTTTACGGATTAGAAGTCACAGAAAGAAGATCATTTATAAAAATTAGAAAAAAAGTTGGAAACAGAACGGAACCCAAGGAAACACCAGCATAATACAACTTGAATTGAACGGTCCAGAAAATAGCTTCTAATCCAAGGAACGAGAGAATCATCGATCCCAAAAGCACGCATTTTCGATAAGAGAGCTTCAGGCTAAACTCTATCAAATGCCTTGAAATATCAAGCGCAAAAATTTTACTTTCACCAAAGCGATGTAAAGAATTGTTCCACTTTTCAGTGAGATATACCATCAGATCACCACTCGAATGATTACTGCGTCATGGAGAAGCTTTCGGTCTTCGAGATATTTCTTAAGCTGACGGTTAATCAGCGTTTCCATGACCTTAGAAAGAAGAGACATGAGTGCTATGGCTCGGGAGGAGAAGGAGGAGAAAGGGTCACCTTTCTTAGGGACAGGCTGGAAAAATCCTGTTGTCCATCTTCTGAGAAAGATTCCTGAAGAGTAGAAGCGATGGAAAAGCAGTGGTTTTTCCAGTGTGAAAGAACACCTCCTCAGAGGTGCTTTATCCGATTTCCCTCAGTAGGGTTGGCTTTGTAGGATCAGAAACATACTTCCTTTAACCCGATAGCTTTTTTTTCTTGGGCTTAATACTTTTTATTCTGTTAAAAATAAAAACACGCGTCTCTAGAAAAACACATTTGTGATGATTTTAGCACTGGCATTAATGGCCCTATCGAGGAAGCGAAGTGATCATTTAAAGTTACGGAAGAAATTATTCAGTTCGTACTCAGTTGGCTTTCTTGTATTGGCAAACGGCCTGGTGGGTAGTTTTTTTTTAATAGACGAGTGCAGGGGACGAGAAATTTGCTGAAATGACACAATGGTCCGAAGTGCCAAATGAAGAAGTAACATGAATTGTATTCTTATAAAGGCGAGAGGTAAGAAACAAATCCAGAGTATGGGCGGCTTGCCCAGGAACATCCGGTATCCAAGTTGGCATATCGATCAGCTGCGTTTCCCAATTAAAGATCTCGACATACCTTCCTTCGGGTGGTGTCTGACCAGAATAGGAGATCCAGGAGGAATAGTGTACATTGAAATCGCCCACAATAACACTCCGCATATCTGTATAACTTCGGTTTAAAATCCATATGCTTATTACATGCTTATCTACAACGAAGTGCTTAAGCCAATCTTATAGTTATTAAAAAGATAATTTTTTATAAACATCTTTTGCACAATTAATTGGATCACTGTTTATAAAAAAGAGACATGAGCGTGACGCAACACTCTCTTTACTTTGCATTGTTAATTTTTATGAATATTTTAGTTACATGTGTGTATTAATTGAACATAATTCATATCTGTGTATAAATAGGAAATAGTACTTACGCTTTGATCGGAGGATATCGGTGTTCAGCATAACTCAATCGCCGCGGTGGTCGTTTAATCGCCGGCAGAACTGGAAAACTCGTCAACTGATGATGATGATACATCAATGCCAAGTGTCCCGTCTGTCGATCACCTATGTTGGCCAACTGATTGTGAGACGATCCACCAGATGGCGGATCTTTAGATGTGATTGCCAACAGTTGATGATGTGTCGATGAGGCCGACATTGGTAGATTCGAATCATCGATTGTCACACGATGATGCGAGTGAGAGTTCGATTGCAGCCGTGATGACGATTTCGCTGGCGAAGAATTATGACTGCCAGTCTCTGAAGACAGAAAAAGATTAGCGGAAGACATCGGAGATGGCGGTTGTGGCGCTGTCGGAGGTATAGGACTACGATCTATAAACGGTGAGTGCTGAAGATGATAGTAATGTTGTTGGGATTGGTGATGATGCTGATGATGCTGGTGATGATGGTGTTGATGATGGTGATGCATATGAGTGCTAGGAGGTGATTTCATATGCTCATCGTAGAAGTTTATGTGTGTTGCTGAGGCTGGCGCTGTTATCGTTGTTGCAATTGGTGATGGCATATCTGTCACTGAGCTGCAAGAAAAGAAAAGACATTCCTGGTGAGTAATTGGACTACAAAAGGTTTGATAAAAAAAACAACAAAATTCCACAATTATTTCAAATGACATTACACGCAAAAATATTTTCACCAAAGCGTCACAACAAAAACCAAAAACACCAGGAATTCGACGACCCTACTTAACGCTTAATACTATGCACGCCAACTGGCGCAAATCAAAATACTCTTGCTTGGTGCATATTCCGAGAACTTCCTCTACGAATTGACTATAGCAGCCAGCTCAGCGGACTTCTGCACCGACAATACTGTAGCCTGTAGGCTGAAGCCGTATGGCTAATCAACTCAATTGTGAAGCACTCGTTTTGATGAGTTGCAAGAAGACTCTTTGATTGTGAGGCGTCGTAATTTTATTTTTATTTTTCTCCATTTTGTTTGGTTGTCGTTGTCATCAGTTAAATTTAATGTCGGATTGAACATTTTTTTAGTTCTTAATGCGATTTTATTGTTGAATCAAAATTTTAACGCTCGTGCAGCTGAGATGAAATATTAAATGAAATACAGAGTTTTTGGAAATTTGGTTTCACTATACTCGGTCACTCAGTTTCCCAATAATTCTAATAAAAACAATTTTGTTTTTAATTTATTTAAAATCAAACATTTAATTTTGATTGAATTGACAACCGATGGACTATGAATATTAATGGCTGCGTCATACTCAACACCACTTTAACCAACACAAACTTTCCGTGACTTCTTTCAAGACATCAGAGTAATACATCTAGCTTTCTATTGACGTGGCCTAAACTAAAATTGGACGGGACGTCCAGGAGGGAACAACTAAGTGGAAATACATTGTAAGCGATTCTTGTGTTGTCATTAGACAACACAACGACACCGACAACATCACAGCTCCAGGTTGGATGAAACTTAAAGTGGGTTCCCAGACAATTACACTATTCCCTGCAACATCAACCACCCCATCAGTAACAACAACAACAAGCATAATACAAATGAAAAATGCTATTAGCATATCAGTTTGTGTGGGAGTGAGAAAAGATGGACGGCCCGCGTGCATGTGATGCAAGGATTCTTAAGTGGCACAAGGATAGTGTCTCTTTTATAGAAGAAGAAGCATCTCTAGAATCTTGCATTTAGATTGTGTCGAGGACGATGCCACTGAAAGCAAACTCCATTAATATTTTTTCGTAAAATGTGTCCCTGGTCCATGTTGTCGTTTGGTGTTGTTTTCATTTTGTTTTGCCTCACTTTTAAGTCCACACCTCCCACCCTCCTTGGCCAGCCTATATTACTTCTTGAAAGCTAGAATGTCATTATAAGATTGCCAAGGCAAGGATGATGCCGTACATCATCTTGGTGTATCCTTGCGTACATGGAGAATCATATTAGTTTTGCATCTATTCTTCTCCATTTTATACACTCTAAGAGGCTGTTGGGCTTTGCATAGAAGAGGGAGGACACTGAGATGGTGTCTTCATGAAGACTTGTCGATTAGTTTAGTTGTCGTCAGGTGGGTTGGTTTGGAAGCAACGGCTGCGGGGGTGAGTCTGTTAAGTGTGATGTTTCTTTAATAATTTAAAACCATTTCGTTACAAAAAAAAAAAATAGGAAACAATTGAACTTGTTCACCCCAAAAGACAGAAGACCATTGTCATCTTTTTTGAAAACTTTGATTGAGGTTATACATCCCCCAGATAGAAGGGTGACATTGTGTATTCGATTCTGTGATTTTGACCTGAAACGTGGGAATTGATTTTGTTTTCCTATTCTTGTTTTGGGATAACAGATTCGTTGGGGAGAAGAGCTGGAAAAGTTCTGTTTTTTTTTATTGGAAACTTTGTTATTTGTTTTGCTTATTTGATACTGTTTTTAGAGACGGAACATCGCTTTGGGAGCTCAGTATTGAAATAGAGCATTAGGTGTTGTTAGGGATTTGGGTATTTAGGGTGACATAGATACTCCAATGTTGTAGGTTATTAAAGAACATCAGAGAACAAAATGTGAGTTTTTGACAGATTCAACTAAACTGGACAGAGGGAAGAAGTTGTAGGTCAATTTGATTCCCAAAAAGGTTTCTGGCACCTTGACCATTATCGATATACTATATACGATACTATCGCAAAGTCTGGAACCATCAAGGCTTTAATGGAGCAAGCTGGTGCCGACATTAGTATGATTGTTCATTTCGGTGTTGAGTTCTATTCCGCATACCTGATCGTCGACAGAGTAACAGTCACCTCAAAACTCAATGATGACGAGCAATACGTCTGGGAATCATTTGTTGGTTGCTTAGCTCCTTAGACGTGGTACTGAGATGCATTATAAAGAACGATCAATCTGAGCACTTGGAGAATAGCAAGATCAATCGTCTGTTATTACATCAAATTGTTGATGTAGAAAACACGTTAAGAAGAAGCCAACGATGACTAAGCTAATAATGAGTCATAGGAAAAAAATAGAAGATCAGAAGGAAGATGACCCCAAGTTGAAAGATGTTGGTGAATATAAGGACGCTGATAAGAATATGAATAAGAAAAAGAAAAAGAAGATCCAAGTTGAACCAGAAGAATTTTACAAATCTTTGCCCAACAATTGCGAGGATTATTCAGCTCTCAAAGATTTTTCTGTTGAAGGCCACTTGTAGTTCCGCGCACTACTCTTTGTACTCCGACGTTTATTCCCCGATGTGTGCCATTTGATATTTTCGACAAGCGACAACCAAAAGAAGAAGAACAACATCAAGTTGTATATTCGTCGTGTCTTCATCGTGGACAACTGTGTAGATCTTGAACTTTATGAGAGATGTTTTTGATTCTGACGACTTACCCTTAAATATTTCTCGTGAATTGTTTTAACAGAACAAGGTTCTTAAAGTTATCCACAAGAACTTGGTTGTTGGAAGAACTTACCAAAGACAAGAAAACTAGAAAAAGTTCTGTGAACAATTCAGAACTTTAAATTGGGTGTCCATGATGACAATAAAAGCCTTGCCAACTTCTCTAATTTGTTTCGTTATCAAACTTCTGTTTCGGGTGAAGACGGTTGTTCTTTGGCCGATTATGTCAGTCGTATGAACTACTTCATCACTGGTGAATGGCCTTCGTTTAACGTGTCAAGAAACGCGGATTCCAACTGGTTTACATGATTGAACCAACCGAGTATTTCATCCAGCACCTTACAGAATACAAAGGCAAAGGCCCGTAATTAAAGAAGTTTTGAAACTGCTCTAAACCAAAGAGGAAAAAAGAGACTCTCATCAGGTTTCTCACTCGACAGCCCACAAATAATCCGTTTAAGAATCTGTCGCATGGTCAAACCGGGTCTTGGTATCGATGATGATGAGCCAATGGCCACAGAGAATTCTGCATTTTCGAAAACTTAGCAATCAGGCTTTTTAAAGTGTTTTTTTCTTTTTTAAATACAATTGACGGGAAAAAAAGTTTTACACTTTAAAGAAAATAAATTGCACGACTGGATCGCACGTACTTGCTCATATGTGCATTGTAGAATAAAATTAAAGAAAATTAAAGTGAACATCAAAGCATTTATTCGATTTTTGTGACTTTTGATTGTCCGAATAGAGTACGTTAAATTGTATTAGGTGAAATAATTTAAACGCCATTTGATTTCTTTAGAAAATGTTAAAAAATGTGATTTTTTTTCAAAATCGTATGAGCTGTTTTTAAATAAAACGGTTTTTTAACAACTTTTTTAAAAAAAAATAAAAAAAATAATCCAAGAATACAAACTTAAGCACAAAAATAACGTATATTTAAAAACAAAAAAAAAAAAAAAAAAAATTCACTTACCCGTTTACAAAATATTTATTAAAAAATTTTTTTTTTTTAATTTTAAAAATAAAAAAAAAGTTTTAGCAAAATTAAAGCAAAATTACTTAGGCTACTTACATCTTCTTGACTATAAATATTGATTGTAGTCGGATCACCAGTTTTCGAGAAAGTCGAAGAAAAAAAAAGCGGTCCTATGGGAGGTACCGTTTTTAGCCCACCATATTCATTTTTTTTTCACCAAAATGTAATGCATACCTACAGTAGTATACTGATATTTTTTTATAAAAAAAATCTTGGAGCCGTTTTCGAGAAAAATAAGCTTTTACATAACGCTTATATGACAGGTACCGTTAATTTTTGAGCTAAAAAAAATTGAAAAAAAAACTTCTCTGTAGAATGTCAAAATAACCTTAAGAAGATGATTGGCCCAACTGTTTAGGCTGCAGTCCAAAATCATCCATACAGATAGACAGACAGACAGATGGACAGAATTTTGCCAGTAACTCAAATATTTTTCTCTATCATCGTAATGTCATGTTTGATTGCTATCTCAAAATTTTTAATTCGCACGAATGCATAACTTGCATTATAGTACCTATAATCGCAAGTAAAAATTCGAGGGTGATATTGAGAAAACTGTTGGTTCTGTAGTTGAGATTATTAAGAGAGCCTCGTAAAGTTCCATCCATCAGACTTTGAAGCAAGGGTATCAGCTGTGGGACTTTTAAATACATATGTATGTATGTATATATATAATTAGTTTTACCTCATTTCAGAAAGGGGAGCGTAAATAATGGTTCAAATTCACCCAGATTAAATGGTTCATTGTACTTGATGGCGGAATTTGCTTCTTCATAGACTCTGCATAAATAGGCTTTCCATATCCTCAGCATCGGCTGATTTTCTACTAAAATATTTTTTTAGCTCCTTTGCCTTCACACTTCATAATATGTATTTATTAATTCTTTCAAGATTTTTAAATATTGTTCTTGATTTTTTTTTTATTAATTTTCGGAAAAGCCAAGCCCATCTGGTATACTTCTAGTTAAGATGCATCTATGATTTGGCGATATCTGGCCATTGCAGCCGTCCAACATTCAACTTGCTTATATAAGTCTATTAGCTCTTCTTAGTGATCCAAGTCAATATTGTTCCTTAGGAATGTCCAGACTTGGACGACGTTGATGTCTACTTTGACTTCCAAATACTTCCGCTCTGATTGCGGGCTTTTAGAAGATAAGCCTCTCCAAATATGGAAAGAGCTTAAGGGTAAGCGGTCTTATCAAAGATCTTTACCTTTCTGCTCTTCTGTTTCGAAGTCAGAGTTCTTAGCCAGGTAGAAAATCTGCATTTCTGCCTTCACAACTTAAGAAGAGGTGATCAGCTGCTAAACGAAGGTTTCAAATGACGAATTAAAAATCTGAGAGTTACTAAGACAAATACACTAGTTGGCACCATCAAGTGCGCTACAAATGTAATTATTCAATTCAAATGCACAAGCCCATTTAATATTTAATTTTGTAATGCTCCCATTCCATCTGAACCGAATCCACTTCAAGAAATCATTATGAAAATCTACGTATCTATGCAGCACATCTAACTTTTCAATTCAATTCAAAACATCAGCAGGTGGACCAGATATTTTTTTAGTACTCCCACTTAGCATCACACAGAAAATAAGTCATTTAAATTTTACCAACCAATGCTCCCAAACATACCCCCACATCCGAAAAACCATCTATCCAGCCAGCCATAACATTTAGGACACAATGATTAAGGACGAATGAAAACAGAATTATATTTTTTGCTTAACCTTTTTTAATTTTTTTTATTTGCACTTATGTTTGCTCAAGTGTAAACGAAAAATCTGTGCCCCGCTGACAGCAAAAAAAAAAAGAAGAAAAATCTTCAAAAAAGAGGGTCAAGATGCAGTTCATCCTCTAGCCAGAAGGATATTTACAAAACCTCAGCTCAGCTGCTTTGTGCAAACTTTTCCATTTATAAGTACAGAAACCCAGTTTTTCCTCTGAATAAGAAGATACACATTACATAGCTTAGATACAAAAAAAAAAAAACAACCTACGAAGCTAAAAGATACAAAGACGTGTGAAGGGGGTGGTGGGGTGCGGGTGAAGCTTTTCAAGTAAAATAGTTAATCCGAGCAAAATCTCATCTTCACTTTTAATTCAGCAGATCGTCATCGTGGGGTCGTCTTTATCACGTTGTTGTGGTTATAAGAATCGTTTAACTTTAATATCACTTAAAGCGACCAGCAACAGCATCAGCGACCGGTGCGGCCTCTGGGATGATAGTATCTGTGGCTCTGTGGGTTCAACTAAATAGGTCATTAGACGACAGAGTTTGATATATTTTTTTAACGAGACTAACGACATCTATTAATTACATTGATTGACCTTGACAGAGGATAGTGACAGCGAGATGATATAAATCACCAGAAAAGATAATGACTTGGATATTTAATTGATTTGGGTGGACAATTTGATGTACACGGGGAGGCTGGTGGGTGGGTTGTCGTATATTTGATATTCAAAAGAAAAAAGAACACGAATTCAGGGAAGATATTTCCAAAAAAAAAAAAAAAATGAAAGCTCTCGACACCGAAAAAATCTTGACAGATTAAGTGGGAGGCGTGTATCTTTTGTAGGTTATGTGTCTCTGAAGAGAGTTTTATTTTTCTAATATTGCTTTTGATGTGCCATGGTAAACCTGCATTTTATGTATACTTGGTGACATTCCCCTAGAGGATGTGGGACAATGGATTATGAATGTTAAGAGGAAGTCAGAGTCATATGAAGGATGTACCTTTGAGGTTAAGGATGATTGAAAGAATGTAATACGTTCTTGTTCCATAAAAGGGGATTTTTGTTGTTGTTGATGTGCGAAGCAATCGGAACTTAAAAGGAAGCACTGCATCGCATTCTAAGTCTATATATGTATGACTAAAAGGATGAATTCAATTTATTACTTCTTGGAGAAATAACTTCAACTTATGTACTTATGTGAGATTTAGTTCATGGGCTTTACCTGGTTTATGGCATACTTTAAAGGGTGTAATTTGTGCAATGTTTCTTTCGTTATTGTATCGTTATTTTTACAAGCAATGCAATTCAATTCAATTCAACCGTAATACACGCACTGTTAGAAATGCCCTTAAAATTATCCTTGAGCCCAACTTCGGACGTACAGTCAAATACAGGAATTCGTTCTTTAGCCGTACCACACGAATGTGGAATGCCTTACCAGACTCTGTTTTACACTCTTCCCTATTTTCCTAACGCCCAGCCCCGTTGCGTTTAACCAACATTATAAGGGTAGCAAAAAAAAAACAAATGAACACTAAGACCATCTGTTCTGTATGGTAGCAAGGCCGGGAACTGCTAATTGCTTACCAAGTTCTAATAAAATTCAATGAAAGTGGAATCAATCTTATGCTTTAACAAATGGCATGGCAATGTGTTCCTATAATTTAAAACATAATTTAATCAGCTCTGGATATTCTAATCCAGTCAAATGTTGCATATTCAAACTCATCGTCAACCCATTAAAAAGGGAACTAGTTGATCTAGCAACAAATGGAATTTTCATAATGAATAGTAAGGTAAAATAGATAAAAATAAAGACGAGTGAAAAACGGAGCTTTTAGAGCTTTTTCACGTGTTTTCGATTAAATAGAGAGAAAAAGAGCAATAAGAGACAACACTTAACAAAAAGCTCATAAAGCTTTCAGTTCAATACAAAAGCCAATGCTTACGATAGACTTTTAAGTATTTGGTAGCACTAGCAATTGGATCTTAACACTATACCCTGGGATTAGAAAATCATTTGCGTTTGCTGGAAAATCGAGGTTAGGAAGTTGAAGGAATGTTGACAAAATAGGAGTAGGTGATAAGAGGGTGTCCTTCTTAAATTATCCTAATCTTCTATTGAATAGCAGGATTTCGTTGATTGGTTTTTAGACATAACGTGCTTCAAAGAAGAAAAACTTTGCCAGAGCTGCTCAACCAATGTTAAGCATGGTGCCACTTAAATCTTAAACTACTAACTACCTTTTTATATTGGGGAAAGCTCTCTTTTTTCATGTAGTTTCCTCTGGCAACAAATCTGAGCGGATGTGCTTTTTATTTCCGCCTGGTTCGGCATAATTCATAATTAGACAGATCTTTGGCTAAACGAGAGAATCTTGGCATGTTGATCAAGATTTTGTAAGCAGTCCGAAAAAAGGTGTTCAGAGAATGGTCTATAACTTGTTTTACGTTTGTAGCTGTCCGGATTTCAGAGCCCAATGGTATTAGTGATAAAAATAGTTGGTGGCGTTGGTACCTACCAATTATGGCATTTGATAGTATTTGACTTCAAGTTGTAACCCGATATACTAGGTGGATTAAGTGGTGGGCTGATTCTGGGTTTGATAATGCCAGCAAGACTCGGGAATATTGAATCAACGATAAAGATTGTGTGCGGATTTCGTTGTTGGACTTCAGTCTGACATCGCATTATGGCACAAAGTTAGGAAAGGTACAGAACTTGATGTACGAAAGCTGAGATTTTTATACATCACTGGTTGATTTCTGTTGCAAAGCAATTCAGTGGTGTGAACCTCAGGCAGTCGTACAGTAGATAGCCCTTAGCCCCTCCTAGTGCAATTAGTACTCCGTGGCTTAGTAATTAGTGTGTCGGACTGCTAGGCGAAGGATCGGGGTTCGAATCCCTGTCAGAGCCACCTTTTTTCCGGGGTATTGCTTCTTTGCGAAGAACTGATAAAATCTCCAAGAGTAAAATTTGTCTCAGAAAAGTGCATCTCATGTAGCCGTTCGGACTGGAAGAGAGAATCGTGATCACTTTTTAGTGAGAAGACGTGTTTTTCTATGAGATTGGGTTTAGATTGGGTTTGGCCCATGGCATGAGACCGCCATGGATTCGGTTTAGAATGGGCCCATGACATGAGTCCACCATGGGTACGAACATGGGGTCCTGCCTACTGACTTTATGCGGGGCGTCAGCATGTTTGGTTCTGACTTTCCGACTGAGTGAAGCTGACTCTGGCTGAAAATCGGAAACCACGGATTAAACGGATTGGCCGGCTGATTACATGAGTTTGCTCAGTAGTAGCTCCCTGTTAATATGGACTGGCTTCCTTGTGACAGTGTCATGGTGGCTTTGGCTACCCAAAACCAAGACAGCATATGGCATCGAAGTTTGTGGGATGGGTTTCATTAAATCGTCTTCATAAATCTTTGATGTATGATGTGTAGGCTTTGCTCTTTATCAAAGAGGAGGGTACAATCCATAACATGTCATATAAACAACATTCTATCAGCGGCTTTGATCATGCGACGGTGGCAATCACGTCGATTTTGAAGTTTTAAATACATGTGGCCCTTAAACAATTTACGAATGCGAAACAAATAACGCTCACGGATTTTAGTATGTTTTCTGTAATGAGTTTTCTCTTTAAATGAAATATTTTCTCAAAAATAATTTCTGCTACTGGCTTACAACTTGTGCATAGAGTAAATATATTATAAAGAGGGAAATCTACTGCCTTCTTTTGACAAAGCCTACAAGCTGGTCAAATAAGTATTGGTAGAACTGTCAAGTAATTGACGGGCTCAATTTATGTAGCATTTCTGAACTGTCAAATAATTGACGAGCTCAGTGTATGTATTTATGCATTTACATATTTACTCTATGAACTTGTGTTGATGGTTAATCTACTATTTAACATAACAACTGAGTACTGACAACTGACAACTGCTCATGTAGATACACATTAGGGTTGATTCTGTTTTTCTCCTCTTCTAGTTTTGTTCGTTCGTGTGTCTGTCTGCAGCATAGAGTAACTATAATATATTTACTCTATGGTCTGCAGTCTGATCGTTTTCTTTGTACCTCGTTATATGCGTTTTGTCATTCGTTTGTTAAGTCACGTATGCCTATACATAGTAACATAAATACTTTTTCTTTAATGATAAGATACCCAGTTTTTTCTTATTTTCTGGGTGAAAAATAAAACCCTTTATATATAAGATAAACTTAAGCTATTTTTAGGCCGAAAGGCAATTAAAATTAAGTAAGTTAATTAAGTTGATAGTTTTAGCTAGTTGTAAGATTTTTGTCTAGCCTGTAAGTATAGTTATAAGTAAATATAAAAATAAAATAAAAATCAATTAAAAGTAAAAAGCAAAAAACTTTGTCTTTAAATTTACACTTTTTACACACATTTGCTGAGCTTGAAATGCATGACAATTACTGAATACTTTGACAGCTAGATATCAGTTGCGTGGTTGCTTTGACAGCTGCTGACACATCATGATACACAGGAATAAAAGGTATGCTCAGTAGACGCATACAAATCGCCATCTTGATATTTTATGACGTCACATTCTTCTTTTATTATTATTTTATTTATTGAGTGAATATTATTTTTTTAAATTGAGGATTTAAACGATTTTTTTTATGATTATAAGAACAATAAACTCAAACAAACAATAACAAAATCGGCAAATTAATTCATTTATTTACACTCCCTAAGAACAATAATCAGAAGAATGTGACGTCACACGCATAATCAGCCAAAGTGAGCATACCTTGTATTTCTGTGTATCATGCTGACACATATTTAATTTAGGCGTTTTTCTTTTTAAGCTCAGAGCAGGGACTCGGAGCGCTCTGGGCGCTCAGCTTGTGTTTCTTTTTTCAATTGGGGGTAGCTCGGAGCGCGCTTTATGAGCTCAGAATAAAATTACCGAGCACATTGAGTAAAAGGCTGAGCGCCACCAACTTCATTAATATTGTTTTGACAAAAGACAGGGTTGAAAAAAAAAAAACAAAAATCAAAATTACGTCGGTCGAAGTAAAATATTAAAATGAATTTTTTTAAGGAAATAACATTAATTTAATTAAATTTTTGTATTTAAGGTGCAAAGTGAACCATATGGCAGATTGAGCACTGATGTGTTTCTTAATTATATCTCTGAAGCTCTGATCATACTCTGCTCAGAGCGTAATCGACTTGCTCAAGCTCTACTCCGTGCTCTGCTCAGAGCTTACAAAAAGAAAAACGCATTTTGTTGGAAAAACTTTTATTGTTATTTGTTCATCGATCTAGATTACTAAGATCATGGAGAACAAATATTTAAGGAATAGTTTACGCTTTCGTTATTGGACTTGGACATTTCATCTTCATGGAAAGAGCTTCTACAGAGATCGATTCAATTCGTCTTCAAGTTGGTACGTTTGGGGGAAGATAGTGATTTGATAGTTTGTTTTCGTGTTGAATCCAATAAGTTCAGAATAACACATTGACCAATCACATTATTGATCCATTTTGAAGAAGCTATAACACAAATGGTTATCATTAAAGTTTGAAACAATCATTTACCTGGCTATATTTTTGTAATCTTTCGGCACAGCAGTTCGCAACTACTATGTCAAAGAGGGAATTTCTATGCTGAATTTTGTTTTTTGATGAAGGGGACAAGTTTTTTTATTGAGGGCCAATCCACATCGATCAGTAATGTTTGGCTTATTTACAGCTTTGTGCAAACAATGATTTTTTACAGTATTCTTTCTAATAATTGGTCTTCCAATGGGGACTTACGAACTTTGACAGTTTATAACGTCCGTCTTGTTGAATCTTCATCTGTCAAATTGGCTGTCATTTATTTTGCCAAATCACTATACACATATGCGGATATAGCGTTCAACAACACGTTAAAATGATAAAATTGTTTTATCAAAATGGTTGTTCTGTTGGGGCAACGTTCGGCGTGCTTCGCACATCCAAGTCATCTTCAGGGATGAAGTAAACAAACAAAATTGTCGAATTTGGGATGAAACCAATCCATATGAGATCCAAGATCGACATTTTGCACGAGCGATCTGAGGGCATGGTCATCTCACTTGGAGGTGATGTGAACTTCCTAACGAGATCGTGTGATTTGACCCCATCAGACTTTTTCTTGTGGGGTTTTCTTAAGTCGTAGGTCAATGCGAAATAGGCCATAAGCCACAGCCAACAAAACCAATGCCATCGGTCACATACATCCTGATTTATGGGCTAGAGTCATGGAAAAGGGAAACTTTGGATGCGCGCCACCCAGAGAAGCCTCGGCAGATTTTCAAACGATGTTATATTCCACGTATAAAGGCATCAATAGGCCTTCCCAAAGAGTAAAAATTCGATGGTATCTCACGCACACTTTGTTTTATTTAAATTAAAAGTTAGGAAGCGCTCAATGAAGACCCTTTGTATATGTATTCCTATACGTCTGATATACACATCATGTCTCACACCATCATCCATTACGATACAAAATCTTAATGAACTATTCCCAATTCATTAATCATTTCCAGTCTAGATAATCTATTCCTTCAAATCTTTCCCCAGAGGGCCTTTCACATTATTTGATCATTCAAAAACAAATGTTTTTGTTTTCGCTTTCTTTTCATTTAATTGAAAAGATAAATTCACTTGCATGCACACTTTATCCTTTTATGAGAAAAAATTGCAAATGGAATTCTAATTGCATCGCTGCTGTCAGGTCCTTACGCTGCTCCAGCAAATCCACCATCCGCAGGACAATTTTAATTCCGTTCATTTCTAGCCATCCTACTACCTGGGTTTTGCTTATCCATAGTAAGGCGAACGAATCTAGAGGAATAAGCAGGCGTATAAACACCCCTACGAAGTTCCAGTTCCACCCTCTGCGCCTGATTCAAGAGCCGATTTCAAAGTTTGTATTTCCTTTTTTTTTATTTTATAAATTTGTATTTTATGAAACGTATTTTTCTGCATGCAACTACTGTATCTGAAAGATACGCTGCTGGGCTCGTAGCTGTGCAAGGATATGGCTGCAGGTTGGTACTCGTGGAAAGTACTGCAACAAAATGAAACCTATAAAAATAGATTTGTTGCAATCCGATTTCCGTTCCGGGATAAGAAGAAACTAGGTTATGCCAGCAATCATTTTAGTGCCGTCGTTGTTGTATGGATTTCTACTGAATGTCCTTTTAACTTTTTTTTTTCTGTTAAAGTAGGCGTGAGTGGCGGAGTACTGCGGCTTGACCGAATTTACAATTTCGTTGGTGTTTCCCTCTTTCGGTCAAAAAAAGGCCTACATTTGGAACGATTCGTCTGATAGTTCTTCTTTGGAGATTCCAATGCGCTTACCCTGACTAACAAGGATAAGGATTCTGAAATTCTGTTTTAAACAAAAACCCAAAAAAATAAACCTTTTTATAGTTTTTAACGTGAAAGATGTGTTTTTAAATGGGAAAATATAAACGAATGGAAAATAGAGTGAGAGACCGGGCATTCCACTCGTCAAAATGATGGAGAAGCTGAGAAGGGAATGTGTATACTTGGAAGCTTTATGTGTTTTTTTTTGTTCAACATTGTTATATTTGACGGGTGTTGGCTGGAGTGGAGAACAATCTTCGTTGATGGAGGCGAAGGGTGGTATATACTACTAGGTATACCCAGCAATCGCTTCATTGATTCGGTTTTTTATGTTGTGTTCGTCCTTTTTTTGTTCTCCATAGCTGGTTCTCTTATGCTTTATGAATTGTAGTAGCAAGTGCTTTTATTTTCGTTCCTTTAGGATAAATTTACAGAATTTTTTTTCTTCATTTCTTTTTATTGTAGTTTTTTTTCATGCAACATATTCGATGGTTTTTGATTTTTTCTGAACAAAAAAACACAAAAGAATTATGTTTGAAGAGAGTGAGAGGGGTGGGGGTGGTAAATCGAGGTGAAAACTGTACAAAGTCGCTCAATAGCCACTTTACGCTGTTGAAATCTTGTGTCAGCGACCTGAAACTTCTCTACCGAAAGGATACCTACAGACTCTCGGCAAAGAAGAAAATTTCTTTTCTCCTTTTGGTATTTTGGTTTCAGTCTAACGAAATGAAATGCGATAAGGTCCTGGGAAGCATTATGGACTGTGACTGTTGTTGCAAGGACTTATGATGAGATGGAATTTCATTTGGAAAGAAGATTTTTACTTCCATTTTTTTTTCTAACTGGCTAAAAATGATAAATTGAAGTGACAGCAAGTGTCCTTTTATTGGTGAGGTTGAAGAAGGATTCGACGATCTCTATTATGGAACATAATTGAATTATTGAATTGTGCCAATTTCGTTGTCGTCGTCGTCGTCGTCATCTAGGCGATGATAGGAGACTTTTGTTACTTTGAGTTGATCAGACTTATTATTAGGAGTCATTTGTAAGGTTGGAAGCAGATATTGAAGTTTGAAAATGTTGATAGAAATCTTTTATTTATGGAAAAGTAATTGAAAGTGTATTGGCTGATTATGGGATGGACTTTTATGCTATCCAGTGAAAGGTAGGAGCTTCAATATTTTGCCTTAAAGGTAAAACCTGATAGACACATACTGATAATTCTAAAGTTATAACTTTCGTCAAAAATGAAGGTTAAAAAACACCAAAAAGTGAACCTAAAGTATATACATCTGACTTTTGACTTGGGATGGCAATCTTAATCTTATTTATTCTACCATCCAAACGATTCTACCATTCATCCAAAGAAATTAGGTGCCAATAGGTTTCCAAAACAATGAAAAAACCTTGTACTACTTTGGAAGCAACAAACTTTTAACAATCTTGGATTTAGTTCATGAAGTTAAAACCAAAATTAGTTGCCTAAGTTTTAGGATATCGGTCGTAAGTTCATTACTTGATGAAGAATAGTATTGGATAGTTTCGTAGAATATGTAATACAAAAACGGGCCATTATCGGCAAACAATTAACACCAACAACTTTTGTTATAAATTGAAGATCAGCCTTGTAGAGGCGGGAGAAGAAGCGATGAAAACTTCCCCTAAAGGTTAAAAATATGCGCTGATTTGAGAGGCCTTAGCAACAAATTTTTGCAGTAGAGAGTAGATGATGAAAATCAAACTGCAATCGTTGTCATTTTCATCATTGGCGCCAAAGCAAAATCTTAGAATAATCGATTAAATCTTACAGGTGATACAAAACTTGTAATAAGAAGAAGATGTATTTACGTATAAAAAAAATAAACTTTACAATAAATCAATATTTCAGTAATTTAGTTCTTCGTGATTACGATATTTTTACCGAAAACAATGTCAATTGTCAATGTATGTATGTTGTATTTGTATGTTTGTGATTCAATAATTATTAATTTTATTAATAATAATTAAATGTTGGAATCTATATAAAAGAGGCATAGTTAAGAAAATTAATAATTTTACATGTATGTTAAGATTTTAATACCATGAATACTTTTAAATCTTAGTAAATTTAATTAAAAAAATTATGAAAAATTATCCATTTTTATTCGTTTCATTCGTTCACCACCTAGGTAGGGGTCGAAATACTGTTTGGTCAAAATTCTGTTTTCAAAATACTGTATTTCCAAATTGTGTTTCCAAAATCCTTTTTGTTTAAATGCCGATTTTTGTAAACATAACATCAAAATCAACAACATTTTTAGTTTGAATGCGAATATTTTGAAAACTATTGACACAAATAATTTAATTTAAATGTAGGATTGTAGAACAGATTTCTATTTTTTAAAACCGTTTGTAATGTATTTTAAGAGTTGCCGTTGTTCTTAAATATTTTTTTACATTTCATTAATTTTTTTTTCGAAAATCCCCCCTACCTACTAAACGGGGCCAGATAGATATGGGGCCCTCACATAGTAAAAAATACTTGTATTTAACCCCTCTTCAAAAAACCTTGTTGCCGAATTTAGATATAAAAATTTTGTCCATACAGTATTTTCAAAAAAAAAAAGAACAGAATTTGGGTCTTACAAAATGAAAGGAACCTACAGTTTAATACCGAATCTGAAAAGACACATAAAATGCTCTTCAAGACTTAGAGGATTTGTCATTTTCGCGCAAGATACAGTGTCTAAGAAAAAAGTAGCTCTGGCCGGGAATGGAACCCCGCTTTTTACTTGCAAATTATAGGGACTATAACTATAACGCAAGTTATGCATTCTAACAATCAGACATGACATTAAAATTCTATCTGTCTGTCTGTCCGTTTGTACGAATGTATATTGAACTGCAGCCTAAACGGTTTAGCCAATCAAATTTGGAATATAAGGTTATTTTGACATTTTTTAAAACTCAAATATTGATGGTACCTGTCATATAACCGTTATTTTAATTAAAATTAAATTCAGGAAAATGTTGGTAGCCCAAGTAATTTTATTTTAAAATATTTTCGAAAACTTTTTTTGTGTATTTTTAATAATTTTCTTAAATTTCTTTTTTCGAGAATCAATATTTTGAAAACGGATAGATGGATTTTCTTTTCTAATTTTGTTTTTAAATGTAGATTATTTTGTTGATTAAGGTTGCATTATTAAATTATATTTTTTTAGTTTTTGAAAAAAAAGATAGTTTTAGTTAAGAACCGCTCCTACGATTTTGAAAAAAAACTCACACTTTTTCACATTTTTTAAAGAAGTAAAATGGTGTTTAAATTTTTCCGCTGAAAACTATTTTCAAACAATCAAAAGTCAGAAAATCGAAAAAGAAACTTTTAAGTTCCGTTAATTTCTTTCAAATTTTATTCGAAGCTGTGACCGCACATAAGAGCAAGTACGTGCGATGCAGTCGTGCAATTTATTTTACTTGCAATTATAGGTACTATAAGGCAAGTTTAGGAGCCGTGAATTGAAATAACAATCAAACATGACACTGCAATCATAGAGAAGTCTAAAAACGTTAGTAGCAAAAAATGTATACCTGTCAGTCTGCCAGTCTGTCAGTCTGCCAGTCTGCCTTTCTGTATGTATAACGACTTGCTGCCTAAACGGCTTAAACCATTACATTAAAATTTGGTATGTGTGATTATTTCGAGATTCCTCAGAGGGTCTTTGAAATTTTATTTTTTGGGCCTAACATAACGGTTATCAGGTACCGTTAGTGAAAAGCTTATTTTCTCGAAAACGGCTTCAACGACTTTGATGAAATTTTTTGAAAATATTTTGGCAGATATTAACTCTTATTTTATAAAAAAAAAAACAAATGTGCGGGAAAATTCTATTAACAGTAACTTTCATATAACGTCCTCTTTTAAATTTCGACTTTCTCGGTAACAGCTGATTGGATTTCTATAAAATGTTATATTTGAAAATACCTAGGTAGCCAAACTAATTCTGCATACACAAATATTTAATAACTTCTTTTCATACTTATAATTATTTTTTTATTGATTTTTTATCTAATACTTTAAGAACTTATTAATAAGTTATTTTAAATTTAACCATAGCTGCATATTAACAAACTATAAAAACTGCTTACCAAAATCTCAAAAAAAAAAAAATTAAAACCAAAAAATAAAAAACGGTTTTTTATTAAAATTGGTCCTACAATTTTCGAAATACGTATTTCATAAATTTCTTGTTATTTAAGACATGCGATGGCGTTACTTCATTCAAACTAAAAAACCTTTAAGTGGTGTGGTATTGACAACTTTATACTTTAGACCGTGTTATTTTGCTACGCAAATGTTTCCTGTTTCTTTCTAAGAAAAAACGATACAATGCGATTAGGCACATAAGAGTAAGTACGTGCAACCTAGGGGTCCATTTTTGTATTCTTAAAATCTCATTTTTAGAATCATTAATCTTTTTTCATGCTCTTTGCTTAATAGGGCCGAGGTAAAATATTTAAGAGTTCAGTTACTTTTCCTGTTGCCCTACCAATAAATCGAGGTTTTCGTCTTCATTTAAATAGACGTTATGGATACTTGATGGACTAATGGTATTGAGCACAAAGTATCACGAAGAAGTAGAAATTCTCTAATTGATTAATTAATAGTGATATTAAGAGCTTGGCAAATTGTATTTAATGAATTCGACGGATCTTTTATAAAAAATACTGTGTTTTTTAAACAACATTATAAAAATGGCGCTGGAAAGAAATCTTATCCATAACACATCATGTATTATGTATATTATATTCCACGCTTACAAACAAACTTGTGTGCATTAAGTTTCTTCAGACTTAACAAAACTTAAACAAAAACTCGAAAACAAATAAAAATACGTGAACATTTAAGATTGTGTAACAAGATGAACTTTCCAACAACTAACAAGCCCAATGCACATATAGCTTATCACAGCATGCCATATTCCCATTTAGTCTGCCGCTCTGCCAGAATGTATTCTTCATGGTGAGGACGGTGATATTGTTTAAATATTTAGTCTCAAAGTCAAACGCAACTATGCTCTTCACATTGAACTTTAAGCAAAAAGAACTTAAAAGGCAAGCCGCCCTTGGAGCCTTTCTGCCAGCAAATATGTACTCAAGACTCCAACAAACATAACTGCTCTCCTTCCAGCGATCATTATCATCATCTCATATAGTCAGAGACAAAAACCCACATGCCATACAAAAGGCAAACGCCAACCTGCACAAAGGACCGTCTCAACGACAGGCATCCCATCATCATCATCATCAAATGACACCAAACTTGAGATTTTCTTAATCCTTCCATCATGGGAAGTATTCCATTAAGGCTATACGCATGCATCGCCTGCCCGATCTTAATCCTGTTTTCCCATGATGGCTGTGTTCCACTTCCATCATCATCACCATGCACTGGTTTCTGGCTCTGGTTCTGGCCCTCGCATGGAGTTGAAGTTTAAGCCATTTGGTTATTTAAAGCAACAATGGATAGGTATTACGTTTTCAAGCTTGGATAAGATGAATCCACTGCTTACCTTCAGGTGCAGGACATCCCAACAGAGTCGGTCGGCCGTTAACCTCATCGTTTGCACACAAGGAAAAACTTACAACAACAACAACAATAACTGCAACAACTATGAAAAAAAGGAGCAAAGAAATGGGGATTCCCTTGGTGGAGTATCCTTCATTTATAATTTTTTACTCCTTTTGGTTTGTCTACTATTTTTCATTATTTAATGTGGTGACATTTTTCCTTCCTTTCTCTCCTGAATTCATTATTTTTGTGCTGCAGTGTGTGTGTATAGAGTGTATCATCCTCGAGCTATCGGAGAGTAGTGGAAAAGTGTTCCAAACTTCTTTTTGTGTTGTGGAGCCGACAACCAGCCACCACAGCCCGGTCAACACAAAGAACTTGTACGAAGGGTAAACATATTTCCGCCGCCACCCACCCGCAACAGCGATAGTGGAATTGTGATTTTTTTCAAAAAGAAAGAAAGGACCAGAAGATAGGGACATTCCATGAAAGTTTTAGCAGTTTTTTGTATATACATATATTGCCATTTATTGCAGCTTTACAGGAAACTGAGCCCCATCGCAAGGACATTTACACCATCGCACTAGCTGGGCTTAAGCTTTGCAGATTTTCTAAAGAAATTGAAATTCTTTTCAAGAAAACGACCAACAAAATATTTTCGTTTGACGTAAAGCTCTGAAAAGCGGATTTTTTTCTTCAGTTTACATAATTTTGTTGGTTCGGGGGGAGAGAGAACAAAAATGGAATTTCAGCATAAAAAAAAAATATCCTAAATGAACCACTTAACTGTTGGAAAATTCAGTCCAGTTCTTTTGAATTTCTATTTCGTCCTTTTCGATAGCCGAACGAAGATAAATCGATTTGCTGTCGTTGTCGGTTACAATGGCAACAAATTACTAACAAGAAAGTCCTTTCAACTTGCATGAGTGTGAGTGTGGCATATGGCATTCTGCAATTAAAGGTCAGTTGCCTAGGACTCACAAGATGGACCGGCTCACATATTTGGCAGAGCGGAAGAGTAATTTTCTGCTAGTTTGCAATTGAAGGCAGTGAATGATTTGACCGAAGATGCGAGGAGAGCAGTCCAGGCTGATGATCCTTTGTTAGAAGATTATTGAATTTGGTTTTTGCATCGAATCTCTAATGTATCCAACTTTAAGCGAAAAGAAGATTATAAGTCTGCAGATACAGAGAAAAGTTTAAATGTACCGCCAAATGCGAGAGATAACATGTGGCTGTAATTTTACAAATAACAGGCCCAATTTGTGTGAGGAATCCCTAACCAATTCAACTAGTTGATGGAGCTTGGAAATGTCTACTTCAATCTCAATAAATTATAAAAGTGCAAGTTACGTCTTTGGGAAAGTGCAGGACATGATCAGAGGAGGTAAGAAAACGTTTTCTTTATTTCTTTGCCAATACAACTTCTACACAAATCTTTTAAAAAAAACTCCAAGTTTCGTGACGTATTAACCTATAAGACAGTTTCAAGTAAAGAAACCCTAGAATGGAGCGAATATTAAGTTTGTAAAGAAGGAACAAACATATAGAACTTTTCTGGTTCATTTTTGGTCAAATCTGCTTAGTCGCTATGCACGTAGTGATGCTTATCCATCAACTGTTTGTTCTCTAAATGGCATTTTGCATTAATATTAGTATACACGCAGCGATAACTACCAATACTCACTATGTTTTTGGTGTTTTTTTTTTTTTTTTTTATTATAATTAACGCGCGCACAAGGGACTATTTGTTTCCCTTTTAATGTAACACACTGTACGGGCATTAGGAAGATAGGGAGGGGAGAGATAGGAGGTGTCGATTAACATTGGTTTTAAATGTTTGCAAATTAAAATGGCAAGGGAAAATCTCGCCGGGTAAACCATTCCAAAGTCGTGTTGTTCGGCTAAAAAAAGAATACCTATATTTCTCGGTACGTCCGAAATTGGGCTCAAGGGTGAACTGATGGGCATTCCTAGCAAGACGAGTATTACGGGCGAAACTTTTAAGGGGAGGAATGCAACTGGCTACTTCGAGTGAACATTTTTTTGTAAAAGAAACGATAAAATAAGGAAAGACATGAAACATTGCGTCGTTGTTCGAGAGGGGCAATTGTTTCAGCGGCAGTTCTATTTCCTATCAATCTTAACGCTCGATTTTGTATTCTATCATGCAGGTGAAGCGATGTTTGTGAAGCACCTGCCCAGAGGTGGGAGTTATACTCGAGTTTAGGGCGTATAAACGCTTTATAAATTGTAGCCAGATCAGATGGGGAAAAATACTTCTTACACCGATACAGAAAACCTAAGCACTTAGCAGCATTCTTAGCGATTTCAAATATATGGTCGTTCCAACGGAGGTCGTCGTT
The DNA here is from genome assembly GCA_963971375.1 of Platycheirus rosarum. NCBI lineage: Eukaryota > Metazoa > Arthropoda > Insecta > Diptera > Syrphidae > Platycheirus > Platycheirus rosarum. The sequence continues at coordinate 31,888,941 of OZ020508.1, forward strand.
GACACACATACCGAGTACTGAGAGCTTTTCGGTTTCTTCGATGTAAGTGCCATTCATGGACAATGGCATTGGGGGAATGTTTAGCTTTAACGACAGAAGACAGCATTGAGTTTTCGAAGCATTAAACTCCACACGATTCCTATTACCCCATTTGACAATGCTGTATAAATCGGAGTTTAATGAGCTTGACATACGGCACCGTTGCAATTGTACGTCCGAAGGCGAAAGACGTGAATTATCGAACGAATATGAAAAGCTGAGGGTAGAGTCGTCAGCAAAAGAGTTAAGTGGATTAGAAGTAACAGACAGAAGATCATTTATAAAAATGAGGAAAAGAGTCGGAGACAGAACAGAGCCCTGGGGCACACCAGCATTTATTTTATGGGAATCAGACTTGAATCCGTCCAATACAACTTGTATTGAACGATCCAGAATATAGCTTCTAATCCAACGAACAAGAGTATTATCGATCCCAAAAGCACGCATTTTCGATTAGAGAGCTTCATGCCAAACTCTATCAAATGCCTTGGAGATATCAAGAGCAATAATCTTACTTTCACCAAAGCGATGTAAAGATTTGTTCCACTGTTTGGTAAGATATGCCATCAGATCACCAGTGGAACGGTTGCTGCGGAAGCCATACTGACGGTCATGGAGAAGCTTACGATCTTCGAGATATTCCTTAAGCTGACGGTTAATCAGTGTTTCCATGACCTTAAAACGAAGGGATGTCAGTGCTATGGGTCGGTAGGAGGAGGGGGAGGATGGGTCACCTTTCTTAGGGACAGGCTGGACAAATGCTGTTTTCCATCTTCTAGGAAAGATTCCAGATGAGTAGGAGCGATGGAAAAGCCGCAGTGGCTTTGCCAGTGTGGAACAACACCTCTTCAGAAGAATCGGGGGTATACTATCCGGGACAGCGGATTTGTGTATATCGAGATCTTTGAGAACTCTTGCTACTGTACGAGTGCGGAAAAAAATCTGTCCCATGGAAAAATTTACATTCTCAAGTACAGGAGGGGCAACGTTGCTATGCGGCAGCGTGGAGCTGGCAGCGAAATGGGCGGCGAGCAAGTTTGCCTTCTCTGAAGAGTAAACAATTGGTTTGTTATTGTCGATGAGCGTTGGAACCGAAGATGTTGAGGAGTTTTTAATATTTTTTACAAATGACCAAAAATTTTTACTGCCTTTGGGACACTGCAGAATTTTTTGCCGTAATTTTTGGTCATGCAAAAATTTGGTTCTTTCAATAACGGAGTTGCATGAGTTTCTTGCTTGTTTGTGCTTTTTCCGATTTTCCTCTGTAGGGTTGGCTTTGTAAGAACGGAAACTTACTTCTTTGAGCCTGATAGCTTCTTTACACTCAGAATTAAACCAAGAATTTCCTTTAGGTTTGATGCTTTTTACTCTGTTAGGAATAAAAGCACGCATCCCTAGAAGAATCACATTTGTGATCATCAGCACTGGCATCAATGTCACTATCGAGGAAGCATAGTGACCAGTTAAAGTTTCGGAAAAAAATATTCAGGCCGTCCCAGTTGGCTTTCTCGTATTGCCAAACGGTCCTGGTGGGAAGTTTTTCTTTAACTGGATGAGTGGAGGATGAGAAATTAGCTGAAATGACACAATGGTCTGAAGTGCCAAATGGAGAAGTTACACTAATGGTATATTTATCAGGGTGAGAAGTAAGAAACAAGTCAAGAGTATGGGCGGCTTGCCAACAACATCCGGTATACGCGTTGGCACATCGATCAGTTGGGTAAGGTGATGTAACCCGGCAAAGAGCTCGACATACCTTCCTTCGGGTGTTGTCTGACCAGAATAGCGGAGCCAATTGGAATTGTGTACATTGAAATCGCCCGTAATAATGATTTCAGTGCGAGGACAAAGGGAAACAATTTTCGAGATGGAATCAGACAGCGCGTCAAACTCGTTACAAGTGGAATTGCTGTCGAGATTTGGACTCCTGTAAATAAAACAATAATGAATGATATGCTTGCGGACAGTGAATTTGAGCCACAAGAAGTTAAAGTCCGTGTTGGAACATTGCCCATATTGGGGAAGGCTCTGACAAGCAATATCATTCCTAACATAGACCACGAGACCATGATGCGAAAAGAGTAATGGCACCAAGCTATACCCATGTAGAGCAAACTCTGATAAATCAGTATTTACTCCAACCTGGGTTTCACTTAATGCCAAAACAGCTGGCCTGTATTGAACAGTGTAGACGTACAGGTGAAAGATCTTAGAATTTTCTGGAATGCCTCTGTGTCTAGACACCTAAAGGAGTCGTATTTTACACTGTTATTTGTTAATATCACCTGCATTAGAGGTGATGATAGTATCAATTCAATCAGTTGCGAAGTTTGTGCAAACAGAGTGATTTCAAGATGGCAACTCTACCGACTAAAACAAACAATAACGAACAACACGTAATGTGAGAAGGAAAAAATTGTCTCTTCCATTAATGGTTTTTTTTTTTAATTTAAGAGTACATTAGCAGTCTAGCAGTTGAGTGAGCAGTCTTCACACTTATTTAGTAAAGATCGGTCGTTCGCTAGAGATTAAAACTAAATAAAATGTCTCATAATTTTTATCAAAATAAATTTTTGTCCTACATGCTTACTACCTCTTTGAATCACTAGATTTTTGTCTAGAAACACCCTAAAGTGATCTTGGATATGGAAGGGTAGACTAAGATTAAGTACACGCCATCGTGCAATCCGTAATAATTGTAAAAGGTTTTTCAATTGGCGCGATCAGACTTAGGCGACCTGTGGCAGATATGTTATATTGGTGATATCTGTCAAATATGATGTTTTTTAATCAGTTACTCATGCCAAATCAAAATGGAGAGTAACACGATTGAACCCGAGCTAGTAAATTTTTCGTAGACTTCAACTTGGCAAATTTTGCACCCTAAGAGCTCAAAATACATAACCATAGACAACGCCGTTCGTTCGCTGACTGGGCTTCAGAGTGTTTAAAAAAAACTTTAATTTTGGCCGAAAAGTCACTTTCGTGATGATGTGCAAAATAGCCGTATGTGGTACGACACAAAACCCACAAAAGGTCCATTACCAGGTTTGGGCTAGCAGAGGCCGTCGTGTGTCCTTACTTTTTCAAAAATTACCCTGGTGAGGCGGTCACCGTCAATGGCGAACGTTATATAGAAATGATAAGCAATTTCTGATAGAACAAAACGAAACATATAAACCTAGTCAACGGCCTTGGCTCTGATAAAGCATCGCTTCCCGTGAGATCAGCGAAATTAAGCATCGTTGCGCGTGGTTAGTGGAAAGATGGGGGACCGTCTCGAAACCAACTGCGTGCTGTTGACATGTGTTATATGTTTTCTGTTTTTCCGTCCTCTCTCTATCTTCTGTTCTGTCCTGTATCAATGTCGTCTTGTGTGTTGTCTTTGTAATTGTCTGAGCCGATGGCCTCAGTAGCCAGTGCTCGTAAATGTGTCTACTTCGTAGATTTATCTACGGAGGTAGATTAAAATGTAATGTAATATAAACCTAGACGACATGTGGTTCCAGCAGGAATGTACTATGTGCCAGACAGCGGGCGACCCGATAGATATTTTGCATGAACGATTTGAGGGTAAGGTTTTCTCTTGCAGAGGTGACGTGATAGACCAAGTTTTGACCCCACTAGACTTGCTCGGGTGGGTTTTCCTTAAGTCACTGGTATATTCGAATAAAGCTAAATCGCCCAATGAATTTGATGTTTAACCCTTATTGGAAAACTCTTTAGAATTCCCTTTAGAAACACAACACCCATATTGTTTACGTAAAAAGAAAGTCTGAAGTCGAAAACGAAAGACGTTTCCTTACTACATTAAAAGGGCAATTACTTTTTGGACCGTTAAATCCATACAAATACTGGAGTGCCAAATCTCCAAATATTGTTATCACATTCATCAGTTGATGACGACAGACCTATCTAGGAAGAATGAAAACCAGACTTTTTACATATCAATCTGACACACTAATTCCTAGGCCACTTCATATTTTAGCCTTAAAGACATAAATTACAAGGTTCTTGACCGTTAGCAAGATTTAAAATTGTCTATTAAGATTTTTTCAAAGAGATACGCAAATGCATCACGCCCAAAGTCTCCAAGCATGTCTATAAAGTTAAAGTTCCACTTTGCTCACATTATTTAGATTGCCTTTTATTATGGAAAACCTTTTGTTTTAAAATTTTTTTCCAGACATTAACCTATAACAAAACACATATAACATGCTAACTCTATGTTATTTATATTCTTCTTCATACATCTGAGCTCGTCTGGTTTGTGTGTAAACTATAAAACTCTTCACTCCATAACTCCTGCCACAACCAACCACTCCTGTGCATACCTTTAACGCGTAAAAAAATGAACAAAGGATTCATTAAATCACAACACAATGATCGCCGCATTCTCATGCAGAAAGTTATCGCTTTTCACTTTGTCTAACTCGCAACTTGCAACAGCACATAAATTGTGTTGCATGCCTCGTATCTTCCCATATAGGTGCCCAACAAAAGAGACACAATAGTCTAACATAAATTGCAACCATAGTCAAGTCTTGAATACGCCACTCCTTGTTCGCATAGCGGAAAAGAATAATAGTGAATCTCGCCGCTCTGTTCGTCCCACTGTTGCACTACTGCTCTATTTATTGCACGGCATAGTTTTGAAAATTATGATTTCGCTCGTCATCCTTTCACTTGCCTGAGAAAATGGATAAAGAATAGAATAAAACAAAAAAAAAAAAAACTAATATGTTCATCCAAAAGATGCCACACCACAATAGCTGTCAAATTAGTGAGATATTTTCAGTTTTTGTATCCTTTTGTTGGGCGTATTTTGCGTTCATTGTTTCCCAGATTGTTCCTGGTTCAAGAAATGGACTGTCACACTTTTTATAAGAAAAAGTATACTTCGCATGTTAAAGTCAGCATTTCGAAGGAGGGATTATGGGGATTTAATATGACCAGAACAACATGAAACTACTGTGGCAAGAAGGAAGAAAAGCATTTAAGTTACAAGAGTCACGACAACAATGTGAACTGAAACATGCGTGATTAGAAGCTGCTAATTAAAAGGTGTAATCTTGAATCAACAAACTTACCACTCACTTGGGGTTAAATAATAAATATAGTTTCTTTATTATTTTGAAGCAATTTATACTTTAGATAAAGGAATCACACAATATACTCCTGTATGAGTATAACAATCAAACATGACATTACAATGATAAGTACATTTAAAAATAGTCCGTCTGTTTTGAACGTATGTATATAGGGTTGAGTCTTTAATGTCTGAACCGATTGCATTTTAACCATTCGACAAGCAAAAATCTGTAATGACATCGAGGAATTTTCTGTGGGAACGTAGGTGGTATCACCAATAATCAGGCTGAAGCTGAATACATCTTTCATCTTTGGTGCTTCTATTAAATACGTCCGAAAAACAAAACCGTAATTAACATAACGGAGACAGAAAATCATTAGTTTTAGAGTTAATATGCGACTTAAGTCACACGGGGGCAACCTTTAGAACAACATTTTTGTTTAATAACTCGAAGACTTAAAAGAGTTGGAAAATAAAAATTAAAACCCCGTACGAATTGTCGAAACAAAATTCAAAAAGCTGTTTTCTGATTATCGAATGTTTCACTAAAAAATGAGCACGGCTTGGTCGCACGTACTTGTTTTTATGTGCTTGACAAACTATCACATTGGAAGGCTAGATCTTTGAAAAAAATAAGTAACATTAACGTAGAAGAATAACGCGGTCTGAACTTATAAAAAGCTTTTAGTAAAATTGGAGTACGCAATCACACGTCTTGTATAATAACAAATTTAACTTTGTCAACGGCCTTGGCTCCGATAAAGCATCGCTTCCCGTGAAATCAGCGAAATCAAGCATCGTTGCGCGTGGTTAGTGGAAAGATAGGGGACCGTCCGAAAACCAACTGCGTGCTGTTGACATGTGTTATGTGTTTTCTGTTTTCCGTCCTCTTCCTATCTTCTGTTCTGTCCTGTATCAATGTCGTTTTGTGTGTTTGTCTTGTAATTGTCTGAGCCGATGGCCTCAGTAGCCAGTGCTCATAAATAAGTGTCTCTACTTCGTAGATTTATCTACGGAGCAGATCAATATGTAATGTAATGTAAATTTATGAAAAAAAATAATTCGAAAATTGTATGACGAATTTTGTTAAGATACTGTTTTCTTAATTTTAGTTTAAACAAAAATTATTTGTTGAAATTTTAGTATGCAGTTCTTTAGAGTTTGTTTATACATCTGGTAATAAAATTTGAAATAGTTTTTTTTTTTAATTAAATCAATTTCCAAGTTATTATCTAGAAGTCTTATCATTAGAGAAGAAATTATTCACAACTGAGTATATAACCTATGTATTGACAAAAATAGCAAGTATTCGCCATAGTGTACATAAGTGCAATAGTTTGCTTGGTAGTTTTAACAAAAGATTAATAAGAATTGGCACGATTAGGTGAATTAGGTCGCATGCAGCTAACTCTTATGAGCGGTCATACCACGCAATACATTTTTGTATGTTTTAGACACATTGTTGGCATTCGATTTTTGTGAGATGTTAATAGTTTAAAAAAGTACGTAAAATAATTTTCAGCAAAATTTAATTTCTCCAAATATGTGCATAATTATGATTTTTACTTGCGATTATAGGAACTATAATGCACGTCATGCATTCGTGCAGAAAAAAAATTGAGATAACAATCAAACATGACTTTACGATGATACATATTTTAGTTACTGACAAAAGTCTGTCTGTTTGTCTGTCCGTCTGTCTATCTGTCTGTATGTTTAGCTCAAATAAAAAAAACGAAAAACAGTGCGTCATATAACCGTTAAGTAAAAGGTTATTTTTCTCAAAAACGGCTCGAAGAATTTGTATGAAAAAATCAATGTACTTTTGTAAATGTAGTATAAAATTAAGTTGGTGAACTAAAAACGGTGCCCCTATAGGGCGGTTTTTTTATTAGACCTTCTCGGGAACTGAGTACCCGATTACAATCAAATTTGACACTTCAGAAGATGATCGTAGCCAAAGTAATTTAACATAAGAAACTTTTCGAATATTTTTTCTTTTAACTAATTAATTAATATTTTTTAATAATATTTTAATTTTTTTTTCTGAAAAATCAATATTTTAAAACGTGTAAGTGGATTTTTTTTAAATAAAAGTTATTTTTGTGTTTAAGTTTGCATTCTTCAATTATTTTTTTTTTATTTTTTAAAAAAGTAAAATAAAAACCAAATCAATTTTTTTCACATTTTTTAAAGAAAAAAAATGGCGTAAAATTTTGTCTGCTGAAAACTATTTTACGTACTTTTTTCGAACATTCAAAAGTCTAAAAAATGGACGAAAAAGTTTGCAGTTCCCCTAATATTTTTCAAATTGTATTATAAGAGCATGTACGTGTGATCCAGTCGTGCAATTTATTTTTTGAACTCAAAAGTACCTGCATATAACCGTGAAGTAAAAGCTTATTTTTTCCCGGAAACGGCTCCAAGAATTTTTATGAAAAAAAATATTTGTGTACTATTGTAGGTGAGGATAAAGGTTTGGTAAAAAAAAATTAAGATAGTGGGCTAAAATCGGTACCTCCCACAGGACCGGTTTTTTTTTCTTCAACTTTCTCGAAAACTGGCTATCTGATTATAATCAAAATTGTTATTTAGGAAAATGTAGGAAGCCTAAGTAATTTCATTTTTAAATATTTTGAAAACTTTTTTTTTGTACTTTTAATAATTAAAAACAAATTGTTTTTGAAAAATCCATATTTTGAAAACAGTTAGGTGATTTTTTTTTTTGATTTTTTTTAAAATGCGAGTTATTTGTGTGCTTAAGTTTGCATTCTTTAATTATATGTAATAATAAATATATATAATACAAAATTCATACTTCTTTACGTTTTTAAAAAAAATTAGCATGGCAGTTAAATAATTCCGCTCGAAACTATTTTAGATACTTTTTTTCAACATCGAAAAAACGAAAAAAAAGTTTGAAAATCCCTTAATATTTTTTAAATATTTTTCGACGCTGTGACCGCACATGAGAGCTAGTACGTGCGGTCCAGTCGTGCAATTTGTTTTTTTTTTTTAAATCGGTGCAACAGATACAATTTGTCAGTTATTAAACATTTAAGAATAAAAAAATCAAAACTACAAATATAAACACATAAATGACCTTCAAGCCATTTTTAAAATATTGGTTACAAAAAGTTTAATTATTGTAATCCAAAAACCATTATTCAAAAATAATTTTATTCAAAATTTAAATAGAAAGCATTGTCTTTAGCCCACAATCTATTGTTTTTTTCACGAAGACATACATACGTATATTATATAGCCCAGTAAGAGCAAACAAGAAAAATGTAAAAGAAAGGAAAAAATGGTCACAGGCTTATTTTTGATATACAGGTTGCTACTGATGTGGTTTACAATCTGAGAAAAGTCCTACACTTTCCAATGTACGCTATGGGGGGTCAAAAGTTAAACGAATGGGTATATTGATTTTATTTCAAAAACAGTGGGCTCCAAAGAAAAATAATACAAACTTATAGCTGAGTTAATTTTACATTAAATTGCCGAATATAGTTTTCACATACCATTTACCATTTAGAAGTTCCCAAAAGTGTGCAATTTTTTTTTAATAGTGCTTTCTACCAAAACTATTTATAAACCGTGTTTAAATCTCGCATAACAGATAACAGATTAGGTCAAAAACATCTTTTCTAGTTAATTTATGAAAGTAGCCATTATAAATAAAGTTATAGCACTTCAAAGTTTCGTTTAGATACCGAAAATGTGCACTTTCTTCCACACCAAATTGGAGTTCAAGTAGTAGGTGGGTTTTTTATGTAGTATCCCCAGGAGGCCTAATCGGCCTAATCCACTGTGTATGGTAAAGCAAACATCGCTTCACCTGCTTGATAGAATACAAAATCGAGCGTTAAGATTGATAGGAAATAGAACTGCCGCTGAAACAATTGTCCCTCTCGAACACCGACGCAATGTTTGATGTCTTTCCTTATTTTATCGTTTATTTTACAAAAAATGTTCACTCGAAGTAGCGAGTTGCATTCCTCCCCTTAAAAGTTTTTTCCGTAATGCTCGTCTCGCAAGAAATGCTCAACAGTTCACCCTTGAGCCCAATTTCGGACGTACCGTAAAATATAGGGATTCTTTTTTTAGCCGAACAACACGAATTTGGTATAGTTTACCCAGCGAGATTTTCCTTTGCCATTTTTATCTGCTAACATTCAAAACCAATGTTAATCGGCACCTCCTATCTCTCCCCTCCCTATCTTCCTTATGCCCTCGCAGTGTGTTCTGTTTTCTACATTAAAAGGGAAACAAATAATCCCATATTCATCAGAAAAACTGGCTATCATAATGTCTTCGTCTTGAGATATATACCTAAAGTATTTAGTTAGAACAACACTGGACCAAGGAAACTTTCTTACAGGACACCATTATTGAAAACAAAAATACTGGCGCGACAGCTCCTTAAGGAGCTAAGGCCTAATGAACTATACTCTCAACCATTTCTGTGTGTGTGTTTTCAATCTGCAAGAATGGAAGATACCTAAAATTTACCGCCGCGCCGAGTCCGAACGGCTACATGAAATGCACTTTTCCGAGACAAAAATTGTCAGTTTCTCGTAAGAGGCAGCACCCTGATCTATTTTTGAGTTGTTATTTCTTAAATTAAATTTGTATTCAAAGATAGTCATTTTTTCCACAATCAAAAGTAGAAGCTAAAGTATTGCTCAATCGAAGAACTTTGGAAATTATTGGTAACAACGATATTGGCTTGTTAGATTTCTTCCTAGGATTTGGAACTATAATTACTTCGGTTACCCTCCATTGGCTTAGAATGCAAGTTACATAAATATAAATAAACATTGACGGTAATTTTTTTAGAATGAGAAGATTGAATCATTCCTGGAAACTTTTTTTTTTTTTTTGTTGGTTTCTTATTGCGGGTGACAATTTTGAAGATGTAACATTTCGAAGTTGGAAATTGTCGGATGTGCATTGAACATCACCAGGTTCAGGTTCATTCAACATCGTCTGTCCGTCAAAGAGTTTGAAAGCTTCCTATAGTATCCAGTAGAAATAGATCATCCCTTGTCATTATCTGATTTAGCCAATTTTCTATTGTTTGTTTTGTATGAATTAGTTTAAATTGTAGAGAACTGACAAATCCTTCAAGTATAAACTTTATCTCGAAAAAGTCATCTTGGCAAGTTCCCTCCGATCCTGCTGATTGAAAACGTGCACAAAATTAAGGTTGTCAGTATAAGTAACTCTTTAAGGAGTTGTTAAACCAACAAACCATAGATACGAAAATACTTTTAACTCACCAAAGTTTTTGGTATTTTTTTAAAGTACCTACCTACAAAAAAAATGTTAAAAATAAACCACAAAATATCCAATTCAATTTCATCTCATGTTAGTCTTAACTTCACGATAAATATTGAAATTGCCATCGTCATGGGAGTATCTGGACCAATAGTCATTCTGAATTTGCAATTCAAAATGAAATCCAATCGTGAATATTTCCACGTTCGTTTCAATATTATATCTGCTGATTCCGGTATTTTAGTATTCATGACTTTCCATTCAACGTGAACCCCTTCGTACATCCACCTGTTTCAGCTGTCAGCCATGATTGGAAGAGTTGGATGTGTTTCCTTTCACAATATTAAACGTCATTTTCTTGGGAATCCTCTTACTTTACAAAATACTGCGTGTGTGCTTGCGTCACCACCGCAAACTCCTTCCAATTAAAACAGAAATAATACAGCGTCTTTATCTGCCAGACGTAATTTTCACGGTTAATTTGAGGCATCCCCTGACATTACCATTACATACGGCCATTGGCAGAACAAATCCAAACTTTTCTATTTTTAGAATACCTGCGTTCGAATCGGATCATTGAGTTCCATAATTAATGATCTCTTAATCAAGACCAAGCATATACATAGATGGAACACACAACCCACTGACATAACCAGCAATCAACTAGCACACAGAGAGTACTCGTTGGAATATATCCCCCATCCCAAGACCAACAAAACAACCGCAACGGACCCAGCATGGAGCCCAATTTGCATGACATCCAATAAATGTCAAAACTACAACAATTGTGTGCTGTCGTTGTGAACACTCATGAGGGGGATGTTTATATGATGAAGATGATGATAAAATTTCATAACTTCCAATTAATTCTCCGGAGATGTTTTTTTATTCACTCCTGCCCTGCCCTGAGCCCAGAACTGTGCTGTGCATGTGAATACATAAGTTGTTCTTCCTATCTGTCATTTTGACAGGTGGGTCGGACACATTCAAAATGTAATCTTTGATATTCCCTTCGTGTTTTGGGAGATTTTTATGATTTTTGTTTGTTTGGTTTGCCTGTCCACTTCGAGGCACAAATTGCTGTTGAATAGTCATACGTCAAATTAGGCGACAAGTACACTGGTACTCGGTTCTGAAATGTCAAGTCGGGCGTTCGGTCTCACTTCTACAGTTGAAAGTGCTGTTGATTTGGAACACAACGAACGGACGGTTTGGTTCAATTTATACTGATCTTCCGGCTTCATTTGTTGAGTGTTTGTTTTCCAGAATTAAAGGGGTTGTTGTCAGTTCGGATGTGTTCAAATCTTTTATTCGTATATGAACATTAAATATGATTTGGGGCAGAAGCAATATAGCGTGGAAGTGTCACTGCGTGTTTTAGTGGTAAAATATTACATATTAAGCAGTATATTCTAAGCGTGTTCGAGTATTTGAACTGAAAGCAACGTTCAGAACGAATTTAGTGCATTTGAACCTTGACTTTGTTTGTAAATTGTTGGTGGTGACGGTTGGTGAATTTAATTGCTAGCTGTCAAACAAATCTAACAGAACTTAGTGTACATTGTTCTAATTGAGGGTAATTAAAAAAGATTTTTTGTTTTTTAAAACATTGGACCGTGACTGTGAATTATGAGGAATTTACAAGGCAACGTTTACAGCAAACGGGTTGATTAAAGAGATGAACCTGACACCTACAACCGTGTTATTTATATCAATTTGATTGATCATGATTGGGATGCCTTGATGTTGTCCTTTATAACTTAAGTGGCTTAGTTATTTTAAGATTGCATAGAATCTTTTACGTAAAAACCAGATATAGCGTTTTGAAAATGAGTTTAAAGATTAAAGTATCCGTAAAACTCAAGAAACAAGATAAGAAAAGTAAAACAAAAGTCCTTGCTCTGCAAATGAGTCAGAAAACAGAAATCTGAAACGTTGGACTTTTCCTCTTTTGGATAGGTAGGTTTTGCTGTAATGCTTATTCGGTTCCGCGTTGTGTCTCCTTCTCGGCATTCGCCATTTGTGCATACGGTACCGGCTTAAGAATCCCCTAAAACTACAGCTGCAACTTAAGTTCACCAACAACAACATCATGACATTTTGCATCCGAATGACAGGATACTTGAATAAGATGGACGGAATCATAAAACAAACGATGAATAGAATAATCCCACGATACAAAGAACAAAATACAACTGCCATTTACAAAAACTTCTGACAAGATTAAATCTATCTTACAAACGGTTACAGACAGAAACGAAAAAAAAAATAACAACACTGATCAAACGATACAACTGCAGTTCGACTTTAGAGTAAAGTAGCTGTTGTTGCGAACGGAAAGTAGGTCAGAAAACAATGTCAAGAGTGCAGGTGTTTAAGCTCCTCCCACTGTCACATTGAGTAGGATAGCGGACATGTTGACCGACAACCAACAACATGAAGAACGGGATTTAAACAGGAAATTAGCTTTAGATTCATTTAGTTTATTAACGTCGACGAGAGTAATCTATATTACATGGACCCAAAATGAATCAATATTGTTTTCAATTTTTTATCTTCTTAAAATGTTTGGCTGTTAACTGTAAATTCTGTTCCCTATTATCTTTTGTTATTCAGTGAGATTAGCATAAGATGTTTTAGAAGGCGAGGACTAATCAACAATTTTAAACCAGATGTTTTCTAAAATCTTAAAGAAGTGTTACACAGAATTTTGATTGTAATAAGTACTAAGGTAGGAAGCGCGAATACCTAAATAAAATACTTGAATAACCATGTTAGGCACGAGTACGATAACTCCGGCGCCAAAAATTGATAACGGTTTTCTGTAGAGGGGACCAAGTTCCTAGCTCATCTAAATTATCTTCTAAACACTTAAGGAAAAGAAGTGAGCAGGAGTCAATATTGTATTACGACATCTCCACGAGGGTGCAACAGACCCTACACAGTTTTAAAAACGCAAAAATCTCCTGCGAATCAAACTAACAACGTTAGGCATTATAACATGTTTATCATAATTATTTAATTTTCTATATATAAGAAGTAAAACAAAAAGGAAATAATTAAGACCATAATTTCATAACCGCAAATAACGATAAGCCAATCGTGTACTACGTGATTAAACTATATGATTATTTTTCCGGGTGTTTACACATACACATATAAGTTATTGCGAAAACATTAATTCCAATAATAATGAATCCTTAAAGAAATATTTACAGCCATTAATAGCAGAAGGCATTATTATTAAGGCATTACGACCACAAAGGGGGGATAATTCATGTGACACAAGGAATGAAGTCTTTAAGTATAAAAATGGCTAAATTGGATCCGTATTTATCAAGGATTGACTGTACATATTAAATTGTTATGAGTTTTACCAATCATTATGTTTTTTGAGTAAAGAAAATCAACAACAAACTCATAAAAATACGGGTATAAGAAAAGTATCAAACTCTTGCGGCAAAGGGCCACAGCCATAATGTCTGACCTACTTACAAAAATTCAATTCACATAACTCTTTTAATAAATGACATAGTTACTGTAATCGCTGTCAAATAAAAGCCTTCTCCTGCTTAATTCTATAAAAAAAGAATAAAAACAAAACATCAAAGGACAAAAACCAAGTCACATAAACAGGACCTTTTTTCCTTAGATACCCAGACCAATAAAAATAAAAGAAAACTTTCCAGCATCATCCATATCTAACAGTAAACAAACTCGACCCATTCTTTGATTAAATAAGCTCAAAATTAAACTTATATCCTTCTACAAGGATTCAATATAAAAACATAAACAAAGTTTTTTTTCACAAAACAAAAACAGAAAAAAAAACAAATCAGGTCACCAAAAAAAAGAAGAATCTTAACGACCATTAAAGGATTTCAATACTGGCAATAGCTCTGGCAATTTACTTAAGTCAGCTTAAGGCCAGCATGAAAAACGGGCCAAAACTATTCACAAAAACCCAAACAGAGTAGTTTGAGTGTGTTGGTGTTGAACAAATACCACACACGGAAAACAGGATCAATGTCACATCATGTTATGATTGCAAAGCTGGAAAATAAACACAAAATTCATAGAGTGCGCCCGCAATTTCTTCAATCTTTATGATTCTTTCTATTGGCATAGTGATGTGACGTGATGTGATGTGAAAGAAACTCTCACCATCGCACCACACCCAAAGGAGTTTTCGTTGCTCCATATAGCAAATTCAAATATTTTCATCTTAGTTTTTCTAGAGGTACTTCTGGCAAGGATTCATCCTTATCTCGGCATTTGAATTATTTTTCTTTTTCTTTGGTATATTGTATTCCTTTGAAACGTTGGGCGCCATTTAAGAGAGGAGTGAGTTTTATTACATCCCCCGCCCGATTCCGAACAATTCGCTAAATAGACGATAGTCTGTGTTGGGCTTTAAGTTGATTCCTTAAATTGTCTATTACTTTTCCGGTTGAAATATAGCTCGTTGTTGTGTATCATAGGGTTGACGAATCAAGCCGAAGAACACAAGAATAGGAGAGCAACCAAGCCAACAGCGCGAGATATAATTTTGTTCTCATTTTTTTGGAGGGGGGGGGGAGGGGTTGGATGAAGGAGCCTTGGGGCTTGTTTGTTGCTGTCGTTAGTAGTTGCTTTACCATTCCACCACCAAAGTTCCTCATCTCTTTATGTATTTCTTGTACATCGCCACCATCTTACATAAATTTCTCAATGGAATTGCTTTGCCAAAGGATATAAAAACCCAGCCCCAACTACGACGTAGAGAAGACCCGGCGCAGTCAGGCACATACACACATCCATCTGCGAAAAGACTGATTCAAATTGCAATGTGCTTGAGATAGAATTTGGTATGCTGGTGCTGGCCTCGATGATGGCAGCAAATACGGTGATGGTGGTGGTGGAGCAACGCTGGCAGGAACAAATAAATAACTTTTCTTCGCATTCGCTCAGGTACCTGAGATCCGATAAACCTTCCTTCCAAGAACGAGGGTTGCTTATTCTTAAAGAAGTGTGATGATATAATTAAAGGCATAGAATATAAGAAAAAGCCTGTGACGTCGATTGCCAACCCCTTTTGCAACGAAGTTTTGAAAGTTCGTAAGGGATTAAGGTTTGAATGATGGCCAAGATTAAGTTAAAACAAAGTTTTCATACCACCAAGTGTGTTTGAAAGTAGAATGTGTAATGAAGCACGAATCACGAAAACACCTACGATTAGTTTATAGTTTCTTCATATAGGTTGACCTATTTTTAGTTTTCTTCTGAAAGTTCAAGCTAGAACCCTTCAATAACATGTTTGTTGTGTGTAAGGCACACTAATAATTCTTAATTGTGACTTATATTAGCCACTTTTTGTCGACTCAAACGTTGTTATGTTTGAGCGGTTTTCGAGAAAATAAGCTTTCATTTAATGGTTCCTGCTTCAGTTATTTCAACTTCCAGAATTAAAATTTCTCAAATGTCTGTCTATATAGAATTCAAGATTTGAGCAAAATCGATAAAGTTGTTGACAGATAAGTTAAGGTAAGGAAAGAATATGGTGAAGGTTTCTTGCGCTGGTAAAGTGATTTGAAAGAATTTAACATTTTGCCATGAAATTGGACATCTTCTTTCAATAATTCTGGATCATAATTCTAGACTTTATTTTATATATATACAGTGCATTAGCTGTTGGCTGTTGACTGCCAAACAAATGGTAATCGGTAATCTGCGGTCAAACTATACTGAATCTCCGCCAACAGGAGGACGAAAATCTTCATAACCGATTAGGCTCATTTCCATTTCTTCGGTTTCGTGAATTAGCAAAGTTATAGCTTCTGGGTTCCCGAAAATCAGCGTATAGTCCACCAAGAGCCATTACATCCACTCATAGTCACTGCATGTTGCTCACGCCGCGGGCCAAACGGTTACTATGAACAACACCACAGAGCCATGATCAACCACTGGAGAACATGTGGTAGTGGTTCCAACAGAATGGAGAAACGGTAGATATTGTGAAGCTGTCTTATTTCTCGCTTTGGCGATTTGCGCTGGCCACATTTGACTGCTATAGACTATCCCGGGTTTATATAAACAAGCTTCACTCTTAAAGACCTTAAAAAGAATATCCGACAGGAATGCGAGAACCTTTCCCAGTGGAATGAAAGCGGTAAACAATTAGTGGCGTATTCAGCGGCTAAGATGGCTCGGCCATGCAGAGCGGTTGAACATCGACGCTACAGCGTGCAAATTCTTCGACGCGGTACCCAAGGAAGTTAGAAGCAAAGGTAGACCTCATCTCCGATGGACCGACTAGGTAAAGAGAAATCTACGACTGTTTTGAGTGCGAAATTGGAGACGGAGTGATCTAGACGTCGCGTCGGAGAGGCATATTAAACCAGACCCAGGAGCACCACGCTTTGTAGCACCACTTAAAGGTAAATTAAGTAATGCGAGAACCTATCGCCGGAATTTTTGACACAAATGATAGTTAAAACCATAAAAAAGTTTGGGCTTTCTCGGTAACAGCTCTTTGGATTTCTGTCAAATTTTATATTTGAGAAGATCTAGGTAGCTTAATTAATTCTGCATATTTTTTTGTTAATCCCTTTTTTTTTACTAATAAAAATAAATTTTTGGTATTTTTTTTAAATCAATATTTTTAAAACTAATCAAAATAAGTTATTTTAAATTTTATAATCACACATATATATATATATATATTTATATATATATATTGATAAACTCTAAAAAACTGCATAGCAAAATTAAAAAAAAAAAATTTTTTTTTCAAATACAATTTTCGAAATACTTTTTTTTTTTTAATACTTTTTATAAGTTCAAACTGTGTTATTTTCAACGGAAATGTTACTTGTTTCTGTCAAATGCTTTCCAATTTAATTAGACACATAAGAACAAGTACGTGCGACCCAGTCGTGCCCATTTTTTTAATTTAATTGTATTTATACAAACACGCTCTCTAAAAGTACTGGAGGGCTCTAGGTAACGCCACCTCGGTGGCCCTAGGCTCAATGAAAGGAAAATCCCTAAGTGCACCTCCTCGCGGTAGAGAGCGGGTAACGCTTACGCACAAGGGGACCGAACACCTGCCGGAATAAGCAGCCAACCCAGCTTTGCTGGTTAGGTCACGGACTTGTCCTTGGGTTGAAGAAAATCTCCCGGACAGAGAAAATTGGACGCCGACATCAGACAACGGAAGTGGCGTTGGATAGGCCATAGGAAACCTAATGACAACATAGCAAAGCAATCCTTCGAATGGAATTCTCAGGGCAATAGACGCGTTGGAAGACCAAAAACAACTTGGAGGTCATCTGTTTTGGGGGAAGCTCGATCTCAAGGTTTTCAATCGTGGCCACAGCTAAGGTCAGTCGCGGCGAATCGGGACAGATGGAAGGATCTTGTTGCTGTCCTATGCCCCAAGAGGAGTTGAAGCGCTGCATTGCAGCCGGATAACATATTTACAAACACGCATGCAGATCCCACCAAATTGAAATTGATTTTTCGATTTGAAATTGAAATTACATATATATCATTTTCGAACGAATGGAGTCGTAATTTAAGAAAATAAGATTAAACCAAATTATAAAATAGCCTACCTTCCCCTAAGTATCTATATTCAAAACAAGACAATTATCCCCAAAAGGTATGGTATTCATAACCACTTGAAAAAGTTTCCAGAAAATATTTTTGTTTCAAAGTTTTATTCCAAAACCAAGTTATTTTTCATCTGAAACTTAAAACCTGTTTAGTTTAAAGGCTTTTGTTTGTGCCTAAGTTTCTACAAAACCTTATTCCGTAACAAAATTCCCATACGAATTTGTCTTGGTATACCTGTTTCCAGCTCCCTGAACCTATATAGAAACAGAACAAAAACCAAACAACAATATTCATTCTGCTCTAGCCCAAAGGACCAAACAAATTAATGTACAAAGTTCATTCACTCGTCAGGTAACCCATTTAATTACTACACTGATCCTTATTACGTTCCTTGCCACTCCACTGTGTAAATACCTGTAAAGCAAACTGTTGTCGACCCAATTTCCGGCAATTGTGCGGTCAACATTATTTACTAAGCCTACAAAATAAAACGGTTTTTCCTCGGTTCGTTAAGCAATGAAAATAAAATCCACCAATGGAAAATCGCTTTTATAATATTACCAACATCTCCAGCTTTTCCAGGATCTCCCGTTCGGCCTAGCATTCGCGAAGGGGTAACAACCTTTTGCGTATTGATTCCATTGAAAGGCAAAGTGCGCGTACAGAAAAAAAAACAACACCACCACCTCCGTGCCATTTTACTGCATCACCTTTGCCATCCGACAATCCCAAAGCGGGTTGGAGATGGTACAGAGAAAAAAAATTAACACAAAATTTATATAAGGACGTGATGCTTTTAACATCATCCTGGATGTAAGGATATTTTACGAGAGGATATGCACTTGAATATTTTTTTTTCGACTTTTGAATTGGAACTGCACACATATGGAGGAGTAGATGCGGGCGTATGGAGGATATATTTATGCAGAATGATAACTGAATCTGTACCATCATCATCGTCAGTATGAAATCGGGGTACCAGAGAGTTCCTTAACTTGTGATCCTGCAGTGCAGATAGAAAAGCATATGTTTTATATGCTAAACTTTGGAATTGAGTTCTTTGCCGAGGTGTTTTTGTTTATGGGATATTGAAGGATCCTTAAAAGGATTAGTTGGGTTAGGTTGTTTCTTCTTTTGAAAACTGCCAGACCTAAACTCTGGGCGTGGCTGTTACACTAATTGAAGTATCTGAAGCTTGAATTTGTAAACAAATTGTAACATTCCTCTGCGGGGAACAGGGAAAAGCATTGAAGTTGTGGGTAAGCTAGCTAGCGTTGGAGGTATTTGGAATGATTTAGTAGGAGAATTTAAATGCCTTTAATGGTCTGATGGAAACAACAAATAATTTAATTACTGGTCGCTTAAATTACTCAATTCTACTGGTGTGGTGTGATTGCTTAATGGATTGAAAGATTGCTTCGTGTTGTAATTAGTTATTGTGCCTTTAGGACTTGTAAGTCTGATTCGTAATAAGTCACAGACTAATCGTGGTTTCCAAATGGGGGTGAGCCAACAATACATGCACAATATTGGTTAACTGGTTCATAGACGAGAGTATATAATTTTTTTTTATTATTGTATGGTATGCATTTCTTTAAAATGGCATTTTAATTTTAACAAAAACAAATTAGGAATGCAAGCTTAAAACATCAACGACAAGGATAGAAGTACTTTAAGGATGTTAACTGAGAATGATTTTAAGAAACATCTATAAAATTTAACAAAACGTGGTGAGTTCACGAACAAAACTGCTTGTAATATTTGGGAACACTGAAAAGGGGCCACAAGAATAGCTCTTGTAAAACGAAGCTGTACTGATCTGTTTGGGAAACACGCTAATTCAGCTAATTTCTCTTCCTCCACCCATTAAGTTAAAGAAAAACTTCCCACCAGGACCGTCTGGCAATACGAGAAAGCCAACTGGGACGGCCTGAATATTTTCTGGTCACTATGCTTCCTCGATAGTGACATTGATGCCAGTGCTGAAATGATCACAAATGTGATTCTTCTAGGGATGCGTGCTTTTATTCCTAACAGAGTCCTGGTTTAATTCTGAGTGTAAAGAAGTTATCAGGCTCAAAGAAGTAAGTTTCCGATCCAACCCTACAGAGGAAAATCGGAAAAAGCACAAACAAGCAAGGAACTCATGCAACTCCGTTATTGAAAGAACCAAATTTTTGCATGACCAAAAATTACGGCAAAAAATTCTGCAGTGTCATTTTTGGTCATTTGTAAAAATATTAAAAACTCCTCAACATCTTCGGTTCCAACGCTCATCAACAATAACAAACTAATTGTTTACTCTTCAGAGAAGGCAAACTTGCTCGACGCCCATTTCGCTGCCTCCTGTACTTGAGAATGTAAATTTTTCCATGGGACAGATTTTTTTCCGCACTCGTACAGTAGCAAGAGTTCTCAAAGATCTCGATATACACAAATCCGCTGGCCCGGATGGTATACCCCCGATTCTTCTGAAGAGGTGTTCTTCCACACTGGCAAAGCCACTGTGTGAGCTTTTCCATCCCTCCTACTCATCTGGAATCTTTCCTAAAAGATGGAAAACAGTATTTGTCCAGCCTGTCCCTAAGAAAGGTGACCCATCCTCCGACCATAGCACTGACATCCCTTCTTTCTAAGGTCATGCAAACACTGATTAACCGCGTCAGCTTAAGGAATATCTCGAAGATCGTAAGCTTCTCCATGACCGCCAGTATGGCTTCCGCAGCAACCGTTCCACTGGTGATCTGATGGCATATCTCACCGAACAGTGGAACAAATCTTTACGTCGCTTTGGTGAAAGTAAGATTATTGCTCTTGATATCTCCAAGGCATTTGATAGAGTTTGGCATGAAGCTCTCTTATCGAAAATGCGTGCTTTTGGGATCGATAATACTCTTGTTCTTGTTCGTTGGATTAGAAGCTACCTTCTGGACCGTTCAATACAAGTTGTATTGGACGGATTCAAATCTGATTCTCATAAAATAAATGCTGGTGTGTCCCAGCGCTCTGTTCTGTCTCCGACTCTTTTCCTCATTTTTATAAATGATCTTCTGTCTGTTACTTCTAATCCACTTAACTCTTTTGCTGACGACTCTACCCTCAGCTTTTCATATTCGTTCGATAATTCACGTCCTTCGCCTTCGGACGTACAATTGCAACGGTGCCGTATGTCAAGCTCACTAAACTCCGATTTATACAGCATTGTCAAATGGGGTAATAGGAATCGTGTGGAGTTTAATGCTTCGAAAACTCAATGCTGTCTTCTGTCGTCAAAGCTAAACATACCCCCAATGCCATTGTACATGAATGGTACTTACATCGAAGAAACCGAAAAGCTCGCAGTACTCGGTATGTGTGTCAACGACGACCTCCGTTGGAACGACCATATATTTGAAATCGCTAAGAATGCTGCTAAGTGCTTAGGTTTTCTGTATCGGTGTAAGAAGTATTTTTCCCCATCTGATCTGGTTAAAATTTATAAAGCGTTTATACGCCCTAAACTCGAGTTTAACTCCCACCTCTGGGCAGGTGCTTCACAAACTTCGCTTCACCTGCTTGATAGAATGAAAAATAGAGCGTTAAGATTGATAGGAAATAGAACTGCCACTGAATCAATTGCCCCTCTCGAACACCGACGCAATGTTTCATGTCTTTCCTTATTTTATCGTTTCTTTTACAAAAAATGTTCACTCGAAGTAGCCAGTTGCATTCCTCCCCTTAAAAGTTTCGCCCGTAATACTCGTCTCCCAAGGAATGCTCATCAGTTCACCCTTGAGCCCAATTTCGGACGTACCGTGAAATATAGGGATTCTTTTTTTTAGCCGAACGACACGAATTTGAAATAGTTTACCCGGCGACATTTTCCCTTGCCATTTTGATCTGCAAACATTCAAAACCAATGTTAATCGACACCTCCTATCTCTCCCCTCCCTATTTTCCGAATGCCCGCGCAGTGTGTTACATTAAAAGGCAAACAAGTAGTCCCTTGTGCGCGCGTTAATTATAAAAAAAAATGGGGGGAGTAGAGCTATTCTAGAGTCTTAGGTATACACGGTGGAGACTGGACTTTAAAGGACCTGCAAAGGAAAACAACCAGGCAGCAGGAATTCTGATGATCGAGCAGCATATGATGATGAAGCTGTATCTATATTTAAGAATTCGGAAGAAAATCAAAGTCCGGATATTACGGAACCCGCAATTTATAGTTGAATGAGATGCACTTTTTCGAGAAGATGTTCACTCTGGCAGAATTTGTCATTTTCTTACTTGAGATACAAGTGACACAGGCGGCAAATAGAACATAATTATGCATAACAGACATCGTTCAGTCGTCTGCGGGATAGGGGGATAAACGTGTAGCATTCGAGAGTATTAACGTTCCGTGACTATTCCGACTTAAGGAAATCCCTCCATGGCTTCTGCGTTGCAGCTGCTGCTTTATTATGGAGAGCTAAAGGTTATCGAGAGGCTGTTAACATTTCCCTCAATCTTGCACGTGTTGATATAACGTCGGGAGAAAAACACCGTTTGTGAAATAGAAAAAATAGAGAGCAACCAGATGTGGAAGTTCTACCAATCCGTCCAAAACACCTTATAGTATACAACACGAGAAGGGAAACATGATCACCGATCCTGAAGGCATTCTGGAGGAATGGGAAGTGTACTTTAATGATTTGTTGAACGGTCAGCTCACGGAAGAAATGGAGACTCGGTGAAAGACAACCAGATTGCTTCATCAATATCGAACAGGCGGCAAAAAAACCTGGGGTTGCATGTTTAATTTTCTTAATTTTTTAGGAAGAGACAAGTGGGTGCGTGTGCGAGAAGTATTGGCTATGATTTAGGGTACTGGAATATAAGTTTAACCACTTTGAATCAAAAGTAGCAGCCAATTGGTATTCCTCAGAGGG
This sequence comes from Platycheirus rosarum, assembly GCA_963971375.1. Taxonomy (NCBI): domain Eukaryota; kingdom Metazoa; phylum Arthropoda; class Insecta; order Diptera; family Syrphidae; genus Platycheirus; species Platycheirus rosarum. The sequence goes on from OZ020508.1 coordinate 31,911,861, forward strand.
GAAATTGAAATTTTATTTTTAGGGCTAAAAATAACGGAACTTGCCATACGACCGTTTAGGAAAAGCTTAATTTTCTCGAAAACGGCTCCAACGAATTTGATGAATTTTTTTGAGAATTTTTTGTTGGTATTGGCTATCATTTGATTAAAACCACATATACGGGAAAAGTCTATTAACGGTACCTTTCATATAATGTTTTTTTTTAATTTTTGGCTTGCTCGGTAACGGCTCCTTGGATTTCTGTCAAATTTTATATTTGAAGAGAAATAGATAACCAAATTAATTCTCCATATCAAAATTTTGAAGAACTTTTTTTTTCTAATAAAAATTAGTTTTTTAATTTTTTTTTTGAAAAATCAATATTTTTAAAACTCGTCAAAAAAATTATTTTAATTTTTAAGCTCTAAAAAACTGCTTACCAAAATTAAAAAAAAATATTTTTCAAAAAACTAAAAATAAAAAACAGGATTTTATTAAAATCCGTCCTACAATTTTCGAAATACTTGTTTCAAAAATTCTTTGTTATTTAACACGTGTGATGGCACACTTCATTTTTACTAAAAACCGTTAAGTATTGTGATTTTGATAGTTTTTATAAGTTCAAACTGTGTTATTTTCAACGTAAATGTTATTTGTTTTTTTTTCAAAGATCTTGCCGTCCAATGTAATTAGGCACATAAGAGCAAGTACGTGCGACCCAGTTGTGCCCATTTTTTTAATAAGCAGAAGCAGAATTTTGAAAAGTAGGAAAAATCGAAAAAAAACAGAGTTTTGAAAAAATAGAATTTTTTGTTTTAAGAGCAGAATTTTGAGAAGCAGAATTTTAAAACCAGAATTTCGACCCGCTCCCAATTAAGAAACATACAATTCTGCTTCAGGGTGTTTTCAACACAATCTTAAATATTAGGAAATGTCGGTAAAAACACGGTTTTTCGATTTTTATATTTTTTTCTCCATACAAGAAATTAACACACTAAAATTTTGAGCACATGAACATAGTTTAGTCCTTAAAAACCCTGATTTGTTGAGTTTCTTCAAATCAAAATCCTTCACGAAAAAATGTTCAACGGCTCATTTTCTTTGAGCAAATTTGACTTTAATACAAAAAAGAGTATACTTACACATAAAAATACCCTAGACACGTGTACCACTGCGATGGATTTTTATACGATAAAAATCGCCAAGGATGAAAAAGAAAAACAAGTTTTGATAGAGCAGAATCAAATCCATGCGGATAAAGGAGATTTTGGCTCTATACAAAAGGACGTAGATAAGGAAGACGCTAAACGTTATCACAACATGGGAGTCTTTGCATTTGACTTACAACAGTGCCTACCAAGGCCATTCTTGCAAAACTGAGTTAGTTTATATAAAAGGCAGCTTTGGAGCTCTCGATTCATGATTTAAAAACCAATGATGCTGGATGTTTTATGTGGCACGTTGCCATTGCGCGACGAGGTGGCAACTGGCAATGAGATTGCTTCATGCATTTTCAAACATTTACATTCCTTGCCTTCTTTTTTCACTAAACTGCTATATTCCTACTTTTTCTTAAAAGAAAATCCCATATTGGACACGGAGTTTCAAATCGGCTAATAGAGCCATTTGTAATCTCATACACTTGTCAAAATCTTTAAACTGTTCTCCTGAAAAATTATGAAAACAGACTTTTGCGGGTTTTCCTTGTGACCACAGATGTTCTGTGGTATCTAGTGTATTTATAATCAACCTTTTTTGTTTCAATAATACGTTCATTACACTCCACTGGTGATAGCATTTATATAAAAGCTTCAAAAATGTCAACTTCACACTTTAAGCACTAATAGTCCTTATACTAGCCATATGAAGCTCAAAGGCTTTTGCAAACATAAAACCATTGTATAGATACCATTAACGCCGCGTCGTTCTTTTCCAAAACGCCCACACACCTGTTCTCCCTGAATTAACTGACTTAACTCGACTATACTACATCTAATCTCATTAAGAGCTGGAATGTACAAAAACAAACCAACCAGCTCCACTGGTGCTCTTCGTGACCTTTAGTCCAAGGACGGACAGACATGGAAAAGTGAAATAAAACAAATAATCCTATTGGAGCCATCACCAACAACGCCATCATATAAATACCAACCTGCCGCCTATATTGAATGTCCTTATGGCAATCCGCCATGTCATCGTCATCGTCATTGTCGAGGTAAACAAAGACAATCACAGTGCATTCGACACCTCAATGTACGGATAAAGAGCAACGCTCAGTATTTCTTTCCTGGTGGTGCTTATACGTTCTTCGTTGCGTTAACCCCCCATTTCGGGAAAAATCCCTTGTTTTTTTTTATCCTGAATCCTGACTCCTGAACATACCGCTACCTTCTGTGAATGATTGTTGGTAATAAAACGCGAAAGGGAAAGTCAAGAAGTTGGCGTTTTTTACCCTTAAAACCTGTTCCTTCCGACTAGCAAGCACACCCTGTATGCCAAGCTATCGAAAGCCATAAACCACACTGGCGCTTGTTGCTAGGATATGCAGTTTACACACAGCTTGGTCCTGGATTTTTGAAAAAAATCCTTATGTCTCTACACTTTACCTGTACACTTGCGTGACGAGGTTGACTGGTGGGAGATGATTGCATGGCACCTGATTGAAGCGAAACAAGACAAATGTTGTACTGTGTGGCAACGAAACTATGACGAGGGAGTTTTCGCTGTCATAACAATATAGTGGGAGCAGCAACATAAGCTGGCGTGTTTTTGGGAGCTGATTATTTCCATACCCCCCGGGCTGGTGTGTATGCCACAAATTTATTGGGATTTTCATCATTAGTGTCACCGCTGCTGAGAAAAATGTTGCTTATGTTTTATGAAGCTAGCTACATCTGTGTAAAACAGTGTTCCAGGGGGACAGAGTGGCTTTAGGTCTGATGTACTGGGGATGCATAAATAATTCACAAATTAGTTTCCTACGGCGACGTTTATTTGGCGGGAGATTTCGCTGTCAACAGATTTTAATCAGGAAAGTAGGTATACTTTTAGGGCGATGCGAAGGTCCTATAGGACTAGGAATCACAAAATCTTCGGGACATAAAAACAATCTATAAGATTAAATTATGTCAAGTGGAAGTTAGAAGTCAAGTGATCTGGGAATTTAAAAGGACATTGCGTTGGCTTTTAAGAGAATTAGCGGAGGAGTCAAGGCTTTCACTTTTAAGCTGGCGCTTAATGGGATTCAAGTTCAAACTTATTTATTTTAATTGAAAAATGTTTCAGTCCTTGGATACAATTTTGTAAAATTCCATTAGAGAGCCGGCAAAAAAAAATGACGGGATGGGAAGTTCGACTGCAGTGTTTGCGTTGATGAATGATTAACGTCTGTTTTAAGTCCTGAATTCTTACCTGGATGATAATTACACAGTGAAATGGAAGGAGCAAATTAACCTCGAACACCAAGGCGAAGTGTTGATCCGTCTTTTGAAAGCTGTATACTGTATATAGCTATAAGATGTATAAAGTCTCGGAAAAGTAATTATTTTTTTTTGGATCCGAAAATTCTTTGAGCCAAGACACTTGGATGAGGAAGTGTGAAAATGACGTTAGCTGTTGGAAAATGTTAAGTAGAAAATACTTAACCCTATAAATACTTTGTTTTTGTTTAAAATATTTCATGAAAATTGCATACAAGGATGAGAGTAGGAGCAGTCCGGAAAGTATATACAAAAAACGTAATTCAGAAAATCTTTAGCAGAAACGAAGGTATTTATATGTTTAATAATTAAATATCGAAGTTGCAGCTTCTAAGGTTCTAAACCTAGTGCTGCCAGGAAGTAACGAGAACCAAACCTTAAAAAAACTCCGGGGGCGTTACCAACTTCAGCAAATAGTTGGCTTATCTATTTATTCAAAAATTGACAGCCAGCTGGAGATCAAAACAGCAGGCGGAGGCTGTTACACTTATTAGTTTTAAGTTAATATAAAAAACAAGCTTTCACATCCAAAATGCAAAAAAAAAACTAAGAAAGCTAAAGGTAAAAATTCAGCTTTGTGAAAACAAAATTTTATTTTTAGGAGACGTTTGAACAAAACTTAATACAAGTAAGTAACTGAACTGATCATCTCTTATTAAAGTGACAGAAGGCTTGGCTTAAAAAAAGCAAGGAAAATATAAAAGAAGACACTTTCTTCATGTGCATACACCAATTTGGATCGGATTGACGACTTTGGATAGTTAGGTATTAAAAATTTATTGGTGCGACAGCTCCAAGGCCTAGTGACTTACTCCCAAACATTCCTGTAAGTGTGTTGTTAATCTGCAAGAATGGAAGGCACATACCGCCGAGTCCGAACGTCTACATGGCTACATGAGATGCACTTTTTCGGAACAAATTTTTACTCTTGGAGATTTCGTCAGTTCCTCGCAAGAGGCAGTACCCCGAAAAAAAAGTGGCTATGAGCGGAAATCGAACCCAGGCTCTTCGCTTAGCAGTCCGAAACACTAACCACTAAGCCACGGGGCACTGCAGTTAGGTATTAGCTTATGTTTTATTTAAATTGATTAATAAGGAGTTCCTCATACACTGTAGGAATACTGGAAATTGATTCTTATTCTGCAATTCATTTTTCATCTCGGTTTATTTTTTTAAAGATGTCACTCAAAAATCCTGACTTCGCTTAAATTCAAAAAATTCCAACTTTAAAAATTCCCACTCCGAAAATCCCAACACTTTTATTACTTATTCCAGTAATAAAATTTTAAAAAAAATTGGGTATAAGTAGGCTCCATCAAGAGATTTTTTTGGCGTGGTCTAAGAATTGACATTCTATTTTATGGATATTATTAGTTCGGTAATTTTGTAAGGTGTCTGTTCCAGATTAGGAAATGGAGAGCTGTTAATACAGGAATAAAGGTCGAAAGTTTTACCAAAATATAAAAACCGAAGCTTGCAAAAATCATAAAACGAATCATCGATGTCGATGCTGAAAATATTGAAATACCACAAAGGTAAATTGTATAACGGCGATGAGGAAACGGAACTCTGCTGTCTGGCAGAATAAACAATTCTATCTGGGGGGCGAAGTATAACAACAATTCCACCCACCATATCTGAAAGAAATAAAGCTGGCTTTATCCAACTTTAATAACAATAAATCTATACAACTACGGAGGCATCAGTTTTCTTAACAAGGCCTACAAGTTCTTATCTTTTCTGCTATAGTGTGTTAGCTTATATTCAGCACAGTCCTAGCGGAAAGAAAAAAAAGTCCAACCTATCAGAAGACTGGGTCATATGGAGCTGATGAAGATCAATGCAGTAATACGCTTGCATCCTCCACAAGATTCGTATTCACTTAACTGTGGATTTGCCTCCACCCTTTTTTGGTCAACTTGTTCTGCGGTATTATAGCATACTTTAACTCTACTCCAATTGCCCGGGAAAACTTTGAATCTACACACATAGGCCGAGAATCAAATATAAATAGTGAACGCAACTTCACGTGCAAATCTACAAACAGCTTGCTAGAGACCGAAATGGCTTGAGAAACCTGACTGATCTATCATTAAAATATTATGTCTCATTTTCATCTCATTCATAAAGTTTTCTTATTGAGGCTTGACATTTTTGATATTTTCATTGTGGGCGCAAACTGAAATCAATATCGATTAAGAACGGTTCAGGTCGAAATATCCGGTCAAGTCAACATTTTTCTCTTCGTGAAGTTTACAATTACAAATAATTAAAATTTACTAAGTTCCGAGTCGGTAAAGGCAACTTTGTAGATAACCAATTCATGGAATAGTTGCATAGTAAAACAAATTTAATCTAAATTTTTGCTGATGAATATTCCCTTATCACTGATTTACCGGCTTGGTGGAAGTACCCAATGATATCGCTGCCATTCAAGCCTCTGTCGTAAACGATATAAGACACTTGATTTCTCAGCCTTCTAAGAACTGGGCATACACTGGCAAATCAAAAAAATCAAATGGCATTGCAATTTTGCATACTTTTTTATTGAACAACGTTCTTTTGTTGGTTCTTGTTGATTCTCAAAATATTAGTTACCCTTGTCATTCGTTAGTTTCCTTTTTTTATCAGAGGCTATACTCATCGTGTTCAATATGTATTTTTGTTTTAAAAACATGATCAATGTTAAATCATCATGGTTAAATCAACCCAAAATCTTAATTATTTTCTTAACAATTTTAATTTTTTGTTATAATTAGTCCGCACTAAAAGGATTTTGTCTACCGTTATAATGTTCAGCGAGGGCTTTAGGAAAATAGGGGGAAAGGATGTGAAAGGAGGTAACGATGCACATTTGTTTTAAAGTTCTGCACTTCAAAGAGGGAGGGAAAAACAGAGTCTGGCAAGGCATTTTACATTCGCGTGGTACGTCTAAAGAAACAATCCCTGTATTTGACAGTACGTCCGAAGTTGGGCTCAAGGGTATACTGATGGGCATTCCTTGCAGTACGATTATTATATATATATATATATATATATATATATATATATATGCTTTATATACTGTAGCCAGATCGGACGGGGTGAAGAAGGTTTTGTTGGCTTTATAACATCGGAAACTTACCTCTTTCAAGCTGATTACCTCTTTACAGCTCGAATCAAACTATGAGTTGTCTTTAGGTTTGATACTTTTTCTCCTATTCGGGACAAATTTTTTGGAGTCTATGTCACTACCGAGGAAGCAGAACGACCAGTCAAAGAACCTGAAGAAATTATTGAGACCGTCCCAGTTGGCTTTCTCGTATTGCCAAGCGGTTCTCCTAGGGGGTTTCTGTGCAACTGAGTGTTGTTGCACGAGAGATTTGCAGAAATGACACAATGGTCTGATGTGCCTAGAGGCGAAAAAATACGGATTTTGTGGCTCATCAACAAGCTGATTAAGTTGGTTTAACTCAGCAAAGATTTCAACATAACTTCCTTCGGGTGTTGTCTGGCCAGAATAGCGAAGCCAACTTGAATATATACATTGAAATCACCCTCACAGTGTGAGGATATTGGGCAACAATACTTTGTTTGGAGTCTAACAAAGCATCAAATTCGTTGGAAGTTGACACTCTGTCAAAATTAGGGCTTCTATAGATGAAACAAGTATGTATTATGCGCTTGTTTACCGTGAATTTTAACCACATGAAGTTAAAATCTGTATTTGAACACAGGAACTTGGCATGCAACATCATTCCTAATATATACGGCGAGGCCGTGATAAGCAAAAAAATAATGGCACTAAATTATACCCATGAAGGTTAAATTCCGAGTGATCAGAATGTTCTCCTACTTGAGTTTCACTTAATGCCAAAACAGCTGGCTTGGAAGTATAAACGTCTGCAGTACAGAAATTCTTCCTTAGCCCACGAATGTTGGAACTTTTTTCAATATTCACTTTTATTGGTACAGATAGGCTCCAGCGTTAACGCAGTTTTCCTTTTGTTACAAGTTAGTGGTCTGCTATGCAACAATTTTGGCTTTAATGGGCGTTTTTTTGGGAGCCGCGATTTTGAGTTCGGTTATGAAACAATCGTTTCCATACACTTCAAAGTAAGTATTCGGGTTTGGTCAGGATATTAAAGAACACATCTTCATTCGCAAAAAAAATTAACTTTAAGCGTTTTTGTCGTCGATGAAAATGACCGCCACATTAAGGTCAATGGAAATCAACGTTAATTCTTTATTATTATTACTTCTTTGGCTGATTAATTACAAAAAAATATTTAAAATAATTGCAAATAATTTTTGTCTGAAGCTACAAATTAGTTTCAACATTAAAAAATAAATAAATAAAAAAAACTGATTTAAATAAAATGAAAATACTTGCTTGAAAATGTGTTTTAAATCACAACACTAATTATTGCGTTTAAAGCCGAAAAAGAATTTTGTTTTCTCTCAAAAACCCTCAAAGTTCAAACTGTAAGTGAACAATACATTTTATCCTTTTTTTAATTTTTAAGACCCTTATGTTTAAAAATATTCATACTTCAAGCCCTCAGAAAAACTTCCTATTTCTCTTAGAGAACTTTCCACATCCATTATCCCACATCAATCCTGGCAGCACAAAGCTTATTTTTTTGCAAGCCTCGCGGCTGCTATCAACTTGAAAGTCCTTTCTTCTACTCAAAGTGCATTCAACGTTTGTTGCAGAATTTAGGTCAGTCTTTTCCAAATAAACCCAACATAACCACATTTATCCATTTCTAACAATGGCTCATGGCTGGGCTGGTCCGTTTCACATAATGCTAACCCAGTGCGGATAAATGATATTCAAATGAGCCTCTTCGAGGATACTAGGTTAGTGCCTGCACATTAATATTTGATGATTGAATGTGAGTTTTGAGAATAGAATAGACAAAAAATACTCAATTGAACATTTTCTTCCTTATTTACCCGAAGCTATTATGTTTGCTGGAAAATTTAATATTTCATTGCATCAATTAGCGGTGAGTTGTGGTTGGGGGAGTTGAAAGTTCAATGAACTACTTGGGGACTATTTTGTAAGGACTTAAGTGATGAACTTACCTTTCTCGTAGTGACAGTGACTTGGGCTGAACGATATGCGGAGCAGCTGATTTTGGAACAGTTGGTCCTGGAACTGGTATTGGCATGGTTCGGTGTGGGTGGGAATGAGTTGGCACAATATGCACCGGTTCCGGATCAATTCCTGTTAAGTCCGTAGCCATGGTAACGTTGCTGCTGGCAGCCGGAGTGAGGGGCAACGAAGTCGAGAATCCGTTACTTGCTGGCGTTGTGATTGTCGTCGACGAATCATCGTTGTTGCCTCCACCAACGCTTTGTGTTTCTTCCGGTTGTGTAGGACACTCATGTAGTCCATTCATTGCAACAGCACTGTCATGGTCCAAATCGTCGCGGTCGTCTACTTCATCTGCCTCATCGTCTGCTTCTGCTTCTGCATCTTCTTCGGCGTCTGTACCATCTAATTCGGAAGCTTCAGCTTTTGGTTCTTCGACATCTTCGAATGCTGGTGGTGGAGTTGTTGGCCCGTTGCCACTGCTAATGCCACCTGGCGGATGTGGTGGTTCCTGATTCATTACTGGCGACATTGGTGGTGGGCTGCCAGCAGGCGACATTGGTAGTGGTGGCAATGGAGGCGGTGGTGAAGGAGCTATGGATAATGGTGCACATGGCGGTGGAGTTGGGGGTGGTGATGGGGATGCCGACGAAGGGGTAGTTTCCTCTGAATCGAGGACATAGTGCATATTGGGCGGAAGCGGAGGCAAAGGTGGTGGCATCACTGCTCGATCTGCATCTTCGTCATCATCGTCGTCTTCCTCGTCATCGCCTTCGGTGTCAGTTTGCAGGTCTACATCGGACGGTCCCGTTCTGTAGTGTGGTGACGGAACTTCAGGAAGTGTTGGTAGTGGATGCGAAGAACCCGACAAAATTGGAATCGAACTAGAACTTATTGGTTGCTCCGGTTTTGGTTGCTGAGGCGGAGTGGGCAAAGTCTGAGGAGGCGGCGGTGGAGGAGCCGGAGGTCGTGCTATTATAGTGGTATCCACTTCCTCAATGTCAGAGTCAATTCCTTGAGCAAAATCCATGTAAAATGAGTCGCGTGAATCACTCGAGCCACGGCGGAGCTTTAGCGATAGATCTGGAGAACTATCCATGGTTGTTAAAGATTAGTTTTTTTTTTTTTAATATTGAACACTTTGTGGTTTAGTAAATTTTAATTAATTTAATACTTAATTTTCTTTGTCACATTCATATTTTTTTTTATATTAAATCAAGCTCACGACGACGACACAATTTTTCATCACATTCATTGTAATCAACCCCGCAGGGTACGGGTATATTAGAAACACAGACTACAGAGACAAAAAATACGCACACAAGGGTAGGATTCCTGCGACGAAGTTTACCGAAAATTTGGTGCAAATTTCAACTTCGTCTTCCTATTCGTATATATTTTCCTGTTTTCCAACCCCGAAAACCGAAAAAGAACGCAAAAATATCGGACCGACTGAAGGGGCAGGGGATTGGTTAAGGTTGAAGGAGCTTTAATGCGTTGCAGCTTGAGTTATCAACTTTTAATTTCTTCAAATATTTCTTTTAACAGTTATTCTAATAGATTTTATTTTTTTTTCCAAAAAATAACCCAAAATAAATTGTATCTTTCAGATTAAACTCGATTGAGATAGATTTCACTGTGGCGACGAACCTTCTGCGACAACACTCGCCCGAGGAATAGCGTTCGGTGGCGGCTAGCTATTTCATATTCAGTTTCAGTATTTCAGAAATCCAGATTCCAGATTCAAAATGAAAACTCGGTGTGTAAAAGCGTCCTAGAAGAACACGAGAGTACGATAAATTTTCAGTTTTGCACCCTTCTCTCATGGAATGTATCTGCTTCGGCAATTGAGTTGTTGGGTGGATTGTGCGCTTTTTCTGTGTTTAACTGAATCTCTCTAGCTATTTGAAATTTATCTGCTGGGTACTACGCCTGAACTGACTGAACCAGACATTTTGCATGGAAATGGAATGTTATGACTCTTGTGATGGTTTGTTTTCAGTGCGGAAGTTCAGAAGAATCTCTCAGATACATTTGTTTTTTTTTTTTCTTTGATGGTGTGTGGGAGAGATACTACAAATATTGTGGAAAATGATAGTGGCGGAATTTTTTTTATTCGCGCAGCCTAACCGCTATATAACGGTCATGTTGTCGTGGTGATTCCATTCATAGAGTAATTTCCAATGGATTTAGTGTGTAGGTGTGTGTTGACTTCCAGGCATCAACCCTTCGAAGCTTTTTGTTGGGCGCCCGTTAAGAATGAACTCAGGAAATGTGTATTTGGTATTTGAAGTAGTGTTGCTGTGTTTGGAAAATTTTAAAATAACAATGACAAATTTGTATTCAATATCAATTGACAAAATGGGGACATGGTTCTTTGAAGATATATCGATGGTATATATTTATATCGCCAACTTTTAAGAGCTGTCAAGCGACCACCCTACTTGGTTTAAGTAGCAATTTGTTTTTCTAAATAAATTACTTTTTAAAGAAATATTAATTAACTTTGTTCTCATGCCATCGGTATCCTTCTTTTCAACTCCAACGGAGAGTGGAGAAGAAGATACAAAGAAGAACTTTACCGGCTGTACAGCGACGCAAACATATGTAGGTACCTAGCCAAAAGAGTAAAAATTTAAAAGTCTCAGATGCTGGGTCATATAGAGCAGATGGACATCAATGCTCCGGTCGGGAAAATTTTTCATTCCACCCCAGAGGGACGGCGCGGTGCAGTAGAGGAAAACCAATACCCAGGTGGCGCATAAAAGTGGATGAGGACCTCAACTGACTTCACGTGCAAAACTGAAGACAGCTAGCTAGAGACCGAGCTGGCTGGAGAAGCTTGTTGGTTGATGCCCAGGTCTACTTTGGACTTCGGCGCCACCTAATGTAATGTAAGGTAAGATAAGGACATAGTTTGTGGTGAGCATATGGTCTTAAGTTATAAACACCTTAGGCTATCAAAAATTCTATCACTGTAGAAAATCTAAGTACTCCAACATCAACGATATGTTGAGTGTTTCTTCGATTAAAAAAATATTAAACCATCAATCCAACGGATTTAAAGGACAAAATAAAAAAAATCTTCACTATGCTTCCCCATCAAGCTATCCTTAACAAGCCTTGTAGTTATTATGCTCGCCAGATCAATTAGCGAGGTTATTTTACAATCCAAATTATTAGAAATCATTAGAACAAGAAGGAATCTCCAGTATTAATCCATTATAAAAAGGCTTCCAGAGACAGTGACCATATTCCTGGTAATCATTGTGGACACCTTTTGTCAACAATATCTTTTGCTCAGAAGTAAAAAACTCAAAAAAATGTGGAAGTTCTCAAAAGGGCACCACCAATCTTGTTTTAAATTTTGTCACTCCTCAGCGACTTCACTTAGGTATTGGAAAAGCAGTGTCGAGTGATAAATCTCTAACTACAACGCTTCTGCTTTAACAGAAAAATGATCCCCGGAAAGCGATTCAGATTTCCCAAAAAAATTAACCCTGCATTCGCTTATAAAACGTTGAACAGTTGAAGAGTAACCATTGGATTCTTTCTGTATGTAAACAAATCTTTTGACATTGTATTGATTGAAACGGTGAAATATTATTTTTCAATTTTCTTATTTCGAGAAACTTTTTCGGGAAAGAAAATTGGAAAACTTAAAATCAACAGCGAATATCATTAAGGCTGGAGTTGCTCAAGAGTCAGAAATTGGATCATCCTTCTACAACTTTATAAAATCAGAGACCAACCCGTTCCCGTTAAATCCGAAAATCTTCTCTTTGGCGACGACTTGTTTACTTACAGCTCATCTTTGTCTCCTGTCATAGCCTTGCAAAAGATAAAAGTCAACATTGGAGAACTCTTTCACTTACATCAAAAATAAGGTATCAAACAAACAAACACTCGCTGAAATATGAGCTGGTCTGATTCAGAAGACCTAGATCCAGAAGCCGCTACCGATCGATCGGACCCTAAACTGCAGAAGTCTGATCATTAAACTTCCTAACAGAAAAGTAAAAGCAGCAAAACGTAGAGCCAAATCCTAAGGAATTCATTGTGACAAACTAGTAAAATTCAGCCTTGATGCTGTTTAAATAAGAATCTACTTTATAATACTTGTTTAAACTTTATCTAGCAATTCATAAGATCGGTTGTTTCTATTTAGTTAAAATTATAAGAACTTATTTATCCAAATACTTTCCAATAGATGCCTGTGCTGCACTTAGAAAAGTCTTTTTTGCCTTCCTTCCATCATCGAACATCGACTAAACTCACTTATGCGAAAGCGTAACGGACAAACCTAGCCAAGCAAGTAATATGGTATACGGCATGTAGAACACGAACGAAATACACGAATATTCTTCAGTTCAAACTGCACACTAACTAAGAGAGTACATACTGCCATCAAGATCAACCATTTAGTACGACGCGACGCGACAATGACAACCAGACAGACGCAACAAAACGGAATGTGCGTCCATTTACCTTTTTTTTAATGCATTGCACAATACAGTTGGTAATAGCTTAGTTTTGAGGATAGTCGAAAGTCTATCTCGATAGTCTTTCTTTGATAGCGAGCCGGACCAGTCGATTTATGAGTTGCGTCGTCGTTTAAGCCTGTGCGTGGTCTTGATATACTATAATAATAAACTGTACTTATCTATTAATTTAACATCATGTTTTATCTTTCGAAACGATCGAAGAATCATGATCCCATAAAATGGACAGCAAAAACTGCAGTAGAACACATCAGCCAGCTACTCAAATAGGCTCAGCAGAACTGCCAACCATCAATGTCAACCTATACACTCAGCACAATGTAATTATTGGAAGAAGATTCAATGCCAACCATTGAAAATGAAAAAGTTACCTTCAAGATCGGCGAAACGGATAAGAATAAGCTATTATTAGCAGCAACAAACTGAACCGTCGCGTCGTCAGCCAACCGCCTTCAAAACTTATAACCTGAATTTAAAAAAATCAAGTGATCAACGTCAATATCAAAAACAAGTAATAAAATTCAATATTTACAATATACATATAAATTTTAATATTTTGGTAAAAACTTTCTTTTTAGTATTTTTTTAAACTAACAAATTTAAAGGAAAATAAAGTGGCATCACTGTAATGTTCATTCGAACAAAATAAACTTTATTTTTATTGCAATGTTTATCTGGAAGCCAAACCTCTCTGGCTTCATGTACACAACATTCCAGCTTCCTGTATCAAACAAGGCAGTTTGGTAGGTATACGTAAACAAAACTGTTTTGCATGCTGATTGCCGAGGCCGACCCACCCACTGTTTCTCTTTCTTCTCATACTATTCAGCGAAAGCTTTACTCCAACTCCAGCCTCCAGCGTCTAAGCTCCAAACAAGCTTTGTGCCAACAATCATTGAGAAGAGTGCATTTGCTCGTCAAAAAGGATGATGTATGAAGGATTATCCCAGTTCACAGGAACATGTGTACATAGTTTTGTGTGTCCTCACAAGAGAGAAAATAAATGGAATCATTAAAATGTTTCTATATAAATAACACTCTCGCTTAACAAGGATAGGAGGTCTGGATAGGGTGAGTTGGCGCTGTAGAAATAGCCCATTTAAAACTCCTAATGGGGTGTGGACGAACTTCAAACGCTGGAAAACCAATTGGTTACTTCGCTTACAAGAGTGAACCCGTAAAAAAAGATAAAACAGAGCATTCAGAATCAGGATACTAAGTGTTAAAGCGGAAACTCAAAAAGATAAATCCTTGGAAACAGGAAAACGTTTCTATTTCAGCGCGGTTTGCATTTGAATGGATCGCCTCTCGGTTCTGGGTGTGGAATCAACCACTGATAAGTCTTGCAACTGAACAAAAGTCCACTTTATGCATTCACCATACACACACACACCCGGTGTGTGAACAAAATGTTATTTGTAAAGGAAAAGGATTATTGAGTTTGAGAATCATGATGGCAGTTATAGTACATGGGAAAGCTTTTGTTGTGGTCGAATCGGTCTCACTTTTTGTCCTTGACATAAAAGGGGCAGTTAACTTTTAATTTCGCCTACCGGTTGGAGTAAAAACTCGCTCAATGGCCATGGCTATTGTAACGTAGGTGTGTCTGTACGTATTTGGGTACGGGTGTCCCTTTTTGTTGCAGGAATTTGATCGGTTTGATTAAAATGTTAAATTGGATGGGGGAAAGGGTTTTTCTTGTTCTTTGGTTATGTTCTTTTGTTTCAGCGGTACATAATTGATTTGAAACAAACAAATTGGATGTCGGTTGTGTTTCTGTGTTCCTTTTATTACAGCTTCCTTTTAATTAAGTTCCCCTATAAATGTATGTATTAAATGTCGAAGGTACATTATTATATTTTAGGATGGAAACATACATATGTAGGATATTTATATGGTAAGAAGGAAGATAGGATGAGCTACCTCTTGTGGTTATTATTGTGTGTAAACTGCCGATGCATTTTCGAGATAAAGTATGTAGGTAACCTACTTCTTAACATTGATTAAATGTTAAATTTTGAAAAAAGACGTAGCGTTCAATGCGTCGACAAAAAGTCAGTCAACGCGCCTTTGATTGGTCAATTGGATTTAAAAGTTAGTTGACATTTAATCAAAAAGTTAGTCAACATTTTTTCTAAGTTTTCCTTTTTGCAATGTATTGTTGTCAGCTTGCTGCTTAATTGATTCACTTTGACTAAAAGTCAGTTGACTAAGTCAGTGTACGCATTGAACGTGCCCAATAATAGCTTTGTTCGTCCAAACTCTAAAATAGACTATTTTGAACATCTATTTTGCTCCACAAAGCGTTCTTTTACTTTTGAGCGATTTTTTTTTCTGAGAGTTTTCATCCCCACTCTTCAAAGTTTGACAGTTTTACTAAAACAACAGCTTTGTTCACGGAGCCTGTTCTGAACTACTCAATCAGAAAAGATCAGCTTTTTGAGTCTCAATGAGTAATTTACTGTTCTTTCCTGATCTTTCAAGCGGGTTAACTGTAACAGTTTCGAATAGCATTTTTATTTTGAAGAAGAGCAGATTAGTGAAAACTGTTAAAGTCAACCTATTAATTTTGCACTTTTTGTTAAAACGAACTGTGATATTAGTTAGAGAAAAAAATTGTGTTTATTTCATTATTTATATTTTGTTTACATAATTAGTTATTTAAATAAATGAATAAATTATTTAAAAAGAATTTTCTCGTCGCACGTAATAGTAAATAATACTGTTTGACATAATGACAGCAGCCTGTTCTGAGCTGCTGACGTTTCTCACTACTTCTGAGCTGTACTATTCTGTTCTGATCTCAAAAACGGTGATTGAAACAAAGCTATTATAGTGGTCATGAGCAGGTTTGGAACGAAGAACGATGTATATATGTAGATGGCCTAACTTTAAATATAAAACAGTAGTACATTATATACAGATATTCGGCTAATAGTAATAATAAATTATTTAATAAAAAAATCCGACAGTGCTGCATAATTGTGTATTTATCTTAATTTGGTTATACTAATTGATGAGAATCAACGAGAACAAAAATTGACACTTTTTCAATGTATAGAATACCTACACCCCTGAGCTGAAGTATTTATAAATGTTGTTACTACTGGAAAGTGTGGAAAGACGGATTTAGTTTTGAGCAATAGAATAAGCTGTCATCAAGAAAGACACACAACATTTACATTTTACTTCGTGGTAGTTAGAGTGAAGTTAGTTCTTCGCGTTAAAATAGTGAGTAAATAGTAAATAACTAGCCCAGACATTTTAAGTCTTTATTTACCACTCAAATTCGAATTAATAGTACGAACGGATGAGTTTGCAATACAACGAGGAACTACGGTCTGATGGTTGCGTAACGTCACATACACATAGAGCGAATGGTATTGAACACCACTGGTCCGGAAAAATCTTTGAACCCAACCCGACGGAACGACGCAGAAAAGAAAAACCCTAAACTTATGTGTGAAAAAGCAGAAATGAATTGATGTGCCAGATAGGCGTGCAAAATTAAAGACATCTATGGGCTACGGTGCCATATAATTTCTTAAGAAATGTTAAAAAACTGATTTTTTTTTCCAAAATCGTAGGAACGGTTTTTAAAACCGAACGATAATTTTTTTTTATATAAATACCGAACGGTATTAAAAATAACAACTTTATTTAAAAAAATAAAAATATAATTTAAGAATATAATAATAAAATAAATAATTCACCAACCTGTTTTCAAAACTTTGATTTTTCAAAAAAAAATCTTAAAAAAATATTAAAAATACAATTAAAAAAAGTTCTCGAACAAAAGTTAATGCGTAGTTACTAAGGCTACCTATATCTTTTTGAATATCAAATTTTGAAAGCAATCGGATCATTAGTTTTCGAGAGAGTTGAAGAAAAAAAACTGGTCCTATGGGAGGTACCGTTTTTAGCCCACCATATTAAATTTGTTTTTCACCAAATATAATGCCTACCTACAATAGCAAACTGCTTTTACATAACGGTTATATGACAGGTACCTTTAATTTTTGAGCTAAAAAAAAGTTAAAAAAGTCTTCTGTAGAATGTTAAAATAACCTTAAGTTTTATATTTGAAGACGATTGGCCCAATCGCTTAGGCTACAGTACAAAATACATCCGTACAGACACAGACAGTCAGAATTTTGCCAGTAAGTCAAATATGTTTCTCTATCTTCGTAATGTCATGTTTGATTGTTATCTTAACATTTTTAATCTGCACGAATGCATAACTTGCATTATAGTACCTATAATCGCAAGTATAAACGAGATTCGTTAATCTAAAACGATTTTCGTATATGTGAATCGCATTTTAACAATAACCAGCGAACTTTAACGATAATCGTTTTACATAAGGACCCTGGATCGCTAAACGCTCAACCAATCTCGTTGTGGAATAGTTACATGGAATCTTTGATGTTTAATATACGTATATTATACGTTCATTGAATAACTCCAGATTTAAGAATCGAAGTCGTAAGATAATTAACATATATTATATGTATATCAGATGTACAATATTCCACCGAGATATTAAAAAAACACGTTCAATATACATACATGTATAAATACGTCATGTTGACAACAATGCAGTTGGATTAATCTTTATCGTTTAGTACATGTTTCGTATACGTTTACATATAATAAATGTATATAATTCGATGTGAAATGTGTATTGTATAATATACGTTAATTATACAAAAAAAGTGGCGCACCTTGAAATTTTGCAACATTTTGAAGAAATTTAAACAAATAAACGTTTTTCTGGTACAGTTTTGTTTATTTACATAAAAGTAAAAAAATAGGAAGAACTTAGAAATAAAACATAAATTAAGGAAAATAGGCAAAAACTTCATAACTTAACATTTTACAATTTTTTTTTTAACTAGTTCTCGTTCCTTCAATAGTGGGTATTGCCTCCACGAACATCTAATAAAGCTTTAATTCGCCTGGGCATACCTTGGATGAGGTTTGTTACGATGGTATCGTCCAAATTTTCCCATTCCTCCACTAGGGCAGATCTCAGCCCATTGAGTGTTTCTGGAAGGGCGGGTCGCCTCCTTATCATTTTTCCCAGCAGATCCCAAACGTGTTCGATGGGATTCATATCCGGGTTCATCGCAGGCCAGGCCATTACATCGATATTCACTTCTTGTAAGTAGTCGGTAACGCACCTAGCAACGTGTGGTCTAGCATTATCCTGCATTAGCAAGAAATTCTCTCCAATAAATGGTGCAAATGGAACTACATATTCTTCCAGAATATTGTTGATGTAGTAACTGGAGTTTACCGATCCTTCCACGATGCACAGCTCGGTTTTTCCGTGCATGGAAATTCCCGCCCACACCATGACGGAACCTCCCCAGAAATTTTCGCTCTGGGCAACCGTTGCCGAAGAGTATCTCTTACCTGATCGTCTCCACGCTCTGCTACATCCATCTGGTGAGCGCAGACAGAACCTGGACTCATCAGTGAAAAGAACTCTACTCCAGTCGGCCTCGGTCCAATCTTGGTAAAGTTAAGCAAATTCCGTCCGACGTCGCTTGTGCTGCAAAGTGAGTCTTGGTACACGAGCTGGTCTTCTTGCTCTCAGGCCAGTCTCCACTAATCGCCTCCTCACCGTTTGAGCATTCACAGCTCTCCCCCTAACGGATCGAAGTCTGTGAGACAGCTCAACCGCTGTTTGGTAACGTTCTAAAAGGCTTTGAAGCACAAAATATCGATCATCACTTGCAGATGTTGCTCTGGGGCGACCTGAGCCTCTCCGCCGGTTGCAGGAGTTGGTTTCCCTGTACCTTTGAATGGCTCTTCTTAGCGTCGTCTCCGGTTTTCCAATCATAACGTCCATCCTCAACCAAAGCCAACGCCTTGGCGACGAAAAAAAATAAGCTCTGCAAAAACATAGCGGTATATTATCAAAATAATAACAACACATCAAAAATTATGACCGCGCCACTTTTTTTGTAACTCAGTGTATAAAAAATTCTTTCACTATTAATAATTAAATAGATCTACAATATATATTCAGTATATATCTAATTCAGGGGCCCTATTTCCTGAATACAAGTCGAGTAAGTTTTCATGTGAGATCGACAAATTGGTATTCTCGAACACGACTCACTAATTATCGGTATTCCCAAACTCGAATGTCGAACGTCAAATGACACTCGAATGAAATATACCTTACCTATTCCTGAACTCGAAAGTGATGCTTTTTCTGTGAGAAATCATTCATGTTTAAAGTGTTCGAGAGCAGCAGTGATGGATGCAAAAATGTAGGCAAAAATAAAAAAAAAAACTAAGTTGTAATTTTCTAATTGTTATGAATAATGAAATGTTTGAAACAAAATTTAAATATTTTTTGGTGGTAGGTATTTGGCATATACGACGATCTGGCGTTTGTTTTAAATTTATGCTCTATTACTCGCAGCAAATATACAAAAATTGTTTCATAAAACATCTCTGTACTTATCATATTAATTTTTTTTGCACTTTTACGATTTAAATTGATTAATTTACTATCAAATTACATTTAACGATTAGTTCTCACATCAAAAGATTTTTTTGTGAAACGTCAAGTCAACATTTAGTGAAGTTAGATACAATTCAAAGGGTGTGTTCAATATTTTCATAGTCGTCATATTTTTCTCTCACTAGAGTTGTGGAATACCGATTCTTACTCGACTCGACTGTGAGCTCTCGATGACATCTAACTCGAATCGTATTCAGGAATAGGTCCCGAGGCATTGTATATACATTCTCAGGGTATATACAAAGCCCGAGGTTTATCGTAGACGTAAACATATTATGCACATATATACATGTATTATATGTATGTTATATTAGACCTTCTTGTTCTATCTGGGACCTGTGGGATAGGAACGATGGATGCACTTCGTCAACTGGCCCCGACCCCGACAGCAAACAAAATTAATTGTATGACTTGCTCTTATGTGCGGTCACAGTGTCGAATAAAATTTAAACAATATTAAGGGAACTTTAAAGTCTTATTCGATTTTTGTAACTTTTGATTGTTCGAAAGAAGTACGTAAAATAATTTTCATTTTCAGCGGTAAATGTAAGAAAATAGATAAAAATAAAAATAAAACAATTTCTTTTATCAACTTTGTTTTTAAATTATAAAAAAAATTATTCAGAAAAGCTAACTTAAGCAGAAAAATAACGTAGATTTAAAATCTAAAATATTAAACATACAAAAAAAAAAACGTTTTCAAAAATATTTTAATGTGAAATTACTTTGGCTGTTTACATTTAGAGCGGCTGCAAAAACACCTTACTCTTTCTTTCAGTTTTCTAGTAGGAGATGAGTTGGAGTAGATGCAAAAACGCCAGGTCTTCCAGTCCTAATCCTGGTGCGATTGGCGTGGGAGGGCAAAATAGGGCACGTTTTTTGGCTGACTTTGTAGTGTGTACTCATCGAGTTAAGGCACCATTTCGTGATCTAAGTCTCAATTAGTATAACAAAAAAACACAGGTCTTCCTCTCGAAATCCTGGTTGGATTGTAGGGAGGAGTCATTAAAGTGGTTGATTTTTTGTGACCTTTGTACTCATCGAGTTAAAGGATGAATTTGGTATCAAATGAAAGGTAATTACTTCTTCTTTTAAAATTAACAGGTCTTCCGGGTGAAAGCTTGGCAGTTTCATCGATCGGCCTGATTTTATGAGGGTAGGCAACATTTCTGGATTAGTAAGCTCTGCAAATATTTTTGGTGACTGCTTTTGACCTTCAAAATTGTTAAGGTTTAATTTTTCCCTTTCCTTTGAATGAAGGATTATAGTCAAAGCCAGTAAATGCATGCAGAAATGGAAGAGCCTTGCAGAGTTGTGCAGTTCAGTTCTTTAGCGGGAAGTGTACCCATGATAAAAATGTCCGTATCAATATCAATTTTGACTTAAATCGGTTAACCAGTTCCCGAGAAAGTCGAAGAAAAAATTGTTTCATATTAAGTACCGTCTTTAGCCTACCATCTTAAATTTTGTATTCACCAAAACAGTATTCGCAACAACTAGTACACTTTTTTTATAGACATTCTTGGAGCTGTTTCTGAAAAAAATGAGCTTTTGTTGAACGGTTATATCGCAGGTACCGCTTTAAAAAAGAAAAAAAAAACCTTGTGTTCCAACCGTACAGGCTGTAGTTCAATATACATCCGTACGTTTCTCTATTATCGTAATGTCATGTTTGATTATTATCTCAATTTTTTAATCTGCACGAATTCATAACTTGCATTTAGTGCCTATATGCGCCAGGAAAATGGTACTGTAAATTAAATAAGTGCAAGCTTATGATGATGAGGGTGACCAGAAAAGCCCAGTTCTGCTTGTTGACATGTCCGTTTAAATGAAAAGGATTGCTCTGAAATATGCAATTAACTGTGCGAGAACGTCCCAACATAGTTTCATAAAAAATGTGCGTAAAACAGTCATTTTATTTTATTTCTTGAAAGATTGTAGTTTTAATAGCAAACAATTTTTCAAAATATCATGAATAACCCTTGTTGGAGGTCCCAATGAGTCCTTGTTAGTATTGAAAGTCGTGCATTTTCACGTAAGCTTTGTGCCAACAGTTTAATTATTTTTGGGAATCCCTTTAAATCATCTTCGCACTGGAAGTGGCTTTTTCATAGCCAAAGCAATTGCCCAGTAGCCAGAACCTCTGTTGTACCCAGGAACGAATTAAATTTAAACTCGGTCCACCACTTATTCGCCAAATATAAGAACTCCGCATGATCGGTTATTCCAAAGACACCATCGCTCTCCCGCAGTCCATTATTAATTTATGAAATAATCGTATATAAAAGCATAAATCTGCCGATCAGTTGTCCAGCAATAAGTTACGGAATTATATGTGTTTGGCTTTATTCGAGCATACCATTTTTTGACATTTTCACATCAGTTATGAGTTAACCCTTGTTGTTCTACATTTCATTCAACCATTTGCATGAAAAATGGATATAATGTTTTTTTTTTTCAACTATATTTTAATTAAAAATAAACAAACTGTTCTACAATAAGTTCAGTTTTTTTTTATATATTTCTTTCATATACATTTTCAAATTACGTACTTATAATTTTGTTTATATTTTCTTTTTTTGTATAACTACATATGTTAATAGACCATTTTAACTTATTAATTATAAAACTTAAACTTAATAAAAAAAATTATAAAAAGAACTAAATACCTGACTGTTATACGATTTTGTTATAAGTATTTGTTGTTTAATCAGTGCGATTCTCTTTTCTAATAAACACTGTTACTTCACCGATATTTCAATGTCTACATTCCTAAGTTGTGGTCTGTGGTAAAGATGGTTATAGGGCAGGTGAAGACTTTGTATGCTTTAGGAAAATAATAATCTCTTCTCAAAAATAAAACCTTAATGGAGATTCAGGAGGGGTAAACTAACGAGAAGGATATTCTGTATGGTGGGGGAAATGACTTGCATTTGTGCTGCAGGAAGTTTAGTGTTGAAAAAACAGTTACATTGTTGTTATTTAGGAAGATATTTTTTTTAACTACATTACATACATAAACTAATCAGGTAAATCAATACTAATAATAGGAACAACAGGTTTCATGCTGTCGTTCTTGAGACCTTTTTTACTCTTTTTGTCGTGCTTCTCATACTCGCTTAGATGTACATTGGTCGAGTCTAGGGGAATCGATTGTCCACCGTTGTCGGTGTGGTAAGATATGTTTCCGTATTCTTGCAGGAATGGCATGGTAGCGAGTAGGAATTGGCTGAAACTTTTACGAATTCCAAACCACCATTTGTTGCCTCCCTTGGCGCTGAAACTCAGGATGATAAGGGTGAAGATGGCCACTAGCAGCGGACTGAAGATGACAATGAAAGGGAATTTCAATTCACCTTCCAGTTTGTCTGCGATTATTACCTTAAATAGGGAGAGTTAAAAAAATTATTTAGATTTTTGTGAACTCAATGCAACTAACCTGAAAGCAAAGGAGTGGTAGAACAGTGCAAGCATTGCCAATGGCAGAGTTGAGAGCGGCTTTCTTCTGTTGGATTGATATTTCTGGAGTTCTCATCATGATTCCACAGAAAATAATGTTATACAGGACACCTAAGCAAAAATACATTCGTTAACAAGTTCAAAACATTAAAGAAGACCAATTTTCAAACTTACTAACTAAACTCAGACACACGACGATCCACATCGGAACAAATACTACTTCCCAGCTCCAATAGACAAAACCATCGAGTTTCAGCGGCAAAGATACAAACTGCAAGGCATTCACGGCCAGGAACAGTTCCAGCTCGAACGACCGGTCGTGTTTCACAGCCCAGACACACGCTCCCACGCTGGCTACACTGCCGAAGATCAGTGGGATGAAGACCAGCACCCAAATGTGACGGCCTGAGGTGAGTTTGTCACATGCCAGCAGCTCGAACATCAATAGTATCAAGTGAAGGGACAGAGAGATCAGCATAGCCTTGAATTGTGTGTAGGAATCCCCTTCCAATCTGTGGAACATTGTTTGTCTACACTTATTTCTATTCAAGGTTTATACTACACTCACCTATAATGTGGATAGCGACACCAGACGATAGCTCCGATAGATGCCCCCAAAGCTGCAATTCCCTTCCATACCCAGAGAGGGGTGAATATGGCCCAATAAGGCCAATCTATCAATAGAACCAGCCTTTATTTGGATATTGACATGGAATTGTATAGAACTTACCTATGTAACCATCTAGACGCAGGCAGAAAAGTGTTATGAACGTGAATAAACTGCAATGTACAATGAATTTGCTGCAAACAAAAAGACAAAACAAGAAAAAATGATTTGCATACAAGTTGTTGTTTTTTGGCCTCGAATATTGCAACACACAACGTACCTGGGATTAAAATCCCGGAATAATGATTGAAGATTCATTGTGTGCGTATATTAGTTATACATTTTAAAAGCGGACAAGTTTTTGTGGCCTGTAAGTTGTGGTGATGATATTTATTTAATAAAAAAAACAATTTGTTTTGAAAGAGAAAATTATGCGAATGAAAAATGCAACGAATTATGGAAAATGACTTTTGGCAGATTATCAACTGTCAAATGAAAACAAATGTCAGTATTTGACATTCAAACGATGGTAGCGATACCTAATGGAAAGAAATGAAACTAATATTGGTTTGAAAACTCGCTAGGTGTGTTTCCTGATGGTTGCTATTTATTAAAACTGAACAGTTTTTTGAACTTTTATGGGTTAGTTTAACAAAAACCAAGAACGAAATATAAGATTTTCCTTCTGCAGTTGCATTAAAATATTTAATATATTCATATATGCTAGTAGTTACATACTAAAAAAATTCGAGGAATAAGATCGTACGGAACCTTTTAATACTAGTCGGAGTTTTAAATGGAATCGTGTTCATCGACACTTCTCACATTTATATTTTTAAGAAGACAAGCTAAGATACTGGACCTTTAGTTGCGCGTTATTTGGTTTATACTACGTTTTCATTAGAGTCGAAATTACCTCATTTGGAAATTTGCAGAAAAAATGTTTTCATCTAAGTTTGCTAATTTCGTTTGACACTTTCTTACTTTTCGATTATAGGTACCTTAATAGGGTTTTCACACCAAGCTGAAAACACGGTTTTCGGCAAAAAGTTTTCAAAAACCTGAAAACTGTTCACACCAAACATTTCAAGTTTTCGTTTGACATTAGACTGTGTTTTGAAAACTACCTGTCATATTTTGAATTAATAAATATTTGGTTGTTGAAAAAAAAAAATTCGCTGTAACATTTGAAAAATAAAATGGATTCAAACCAAATAAAACTATTTGTTATTTATAAAAACAATCTTCAACAAAATTTCAAGTTTGTTAAACTACATGGCTACATCTCAAGCTTCTATCAGAAGAAAAAGGAGGAATTTACGCTAGGATCGTCTGCTGAGTATACGACAGTTTCAGCTATCTTTGGCGTTGGAATATCCACAGTGTGCACGATTGTTAAAAGTTTTTGTGAACAAGTTTGGCGAGCACTCAAACCAACATTTTTATGTGCATATCCACTTAATGAAGACATCATTAAAGAAAATGTGAATGGGTTTGAAAAACTTGGTTTCCCACAGTGCTTTGGAGCTATAGGTATGGATCTATGTAGATATGTATATAATTAATCTTCAAAAACATTTTTTTTTCAATTTGACTCAAGATGGTTGCCATATTGAGATTAAGCCCCCGGTTCAAGACGCTGTTGACTACTACAATTATAAGGGATGGTACTCAACTGTTCTACTCGCCGTGGTAGATTATCGGTAAGAAATATAAATTCCATATAATTCCATCCAAAACATACAAACATTCACATTAATAAAACTTTTCCATCCACAGAACATAAACTCATCCATCTGCCTACCAAATATCTTCCTAACATACAAACATTCACTTTTTAAAACTAATTCATCAACCATACAGCAACTTACCCATCTACCTAACAAAATATCTTCCAAACATACAAACATTCACTTTTTTAAAACTTCCAAACATTCAAACATACAAACATCATTTATTCATTTAGCACAAACATACAAACATTCACAATTATATTAATTATAGTAGGAACTATTGCTGAAATAAATTTAAAAATGCATCATTAAAGTTTTTGGTTTCATCTACAAATTCTTTTAATAAGGATAACTTCTGCTTTTCTATTTCTTCATTTCTCTGGTCAGCTTCCCTAGATTCTTGCATGAACACATCCATTTTTGAATCCATCTGTTGCAGCCCTACCACGATTAAGTCGATGTTGTTTCTTCTTTTCTTTACAGGTGGTGGCATAGAAAATGTGGCTGCGGATGTGGAAGCAATATCTTCCAGCTCTTCATATTGGGATGAGGAATATCTCCTAGAAGTGGAATCGCCATCAACGGAAGCTGGAAATTCATCAATTGAAATGTCGGCTGAAAATTAATAAAAAAAATTACTAGTACTATATACATACATATATACTTTTGTTTTAATTAATTTACCAGTTGGACGGCTATCCTCTACTATAACCTGGAGGTTATGAATTCGATGTTCCCCAAGAATGCCATGTATTTTAATAAATAATGGCCATTCTGATGGGGAACCTCCGGAGGGTCCAATTTTCTTCTTTTCACTCCTAAAAGAAAACAAATGGAGTGATTTTTAACACATATTTGTTTAAAAATGTGGCTTGATTAACTTACTTGTATTTGGTGGTCAAGTTGTGCAATTTTGCTTTAATTTCCTCCGGGGTGTACTGCACAGGCCGCCCTAGGAAAGCCACCGACATTTCATTAAAAATGTGAGAATTTTTCCGGCTTCCACGGAGTTCTGGCTCCTTTTCCTTCCATACTTCTAGGAGAAATTCCTCGTCTTGGGAATCCCATATCTTCCTTTTTTTTTTTATTTTATGTTCTTCCATTTTCTGTAAATAAAATCAATTAATTTATATTTTTATGAAAGATTTTGTAAACAAAATTACTTACCACCACTTATTCGCTCCGAGTGTCAACAAAAACAAAGTTCAAAAGCGACAGCTTTTTTTTAATCTTTTTGACATTTATGTCATTGATATGTTGCTGAATTTTCCATTAGGTGTGTTTGCTTAAATCATCTTGGTATCGCAACTAGTTTTCGACATGTTTTATATAAAACCAGTCGTTTATGAAAACTTGTGTTTTGATAATTAGTATGGTAAAACCTGTGTTTTGGTGTAGGTTTTGGGGCTTTTTCACGAAAACCGCGTTTTGGGTTGGTGTGAAAACCCTATAAGGCAAGTTTAGGATTCTTGAAAATAAAAAAATGAGATACAATTTAAACATGAAATAACGATCATAGAGAAGACCAAAAAAGTTTGTGTCAAGAAATGTCTGTCTGTCAGCAAACAAATACGTGCGACCCAGTCGGGCCCTCTTAACTTTTTATTTTCTTCTTTGAATTTTTATACTGTCAACTTTGATGTGATTCCACTGTTTTCAAATAAGGTGTGTTCGACTTCACATTTCATAAATTGCAAAATGAAATGAGATAATTTCGTAATGTGATTTTGTATATGAAATGAGATGATTTGGAATCAAACTTGGAAATTTGCTACGAAATTAGCTCATTTGGCCTAATGAAAACGTAGTATTAGCAATTCTAGATCCAACTACATCTAAGCGATCTGACTAGCATCGTATATGCAGGGATAATTATTCACGAGTCACGACTGTTATCCTCCTATCATATCCTACTTATATTATAAATGTGAATGTTTGGATGTTTGTTCCCCAATCACGCCTAAACTGTTTAACGTATTTGGATGAAATTCGCTAGGTAGATGGATAATATGCTGGTTTCAATCCATAGCTTACTTTTTATCCAGAAAAAACGCATGGTTCCTGTGAGAGAGGCTTAAATATGAAATACTGATTGCTGGAAGTTTGTTTGATATGTTTTCCATGCCCTAACGACTACAGGAATTCGTGAAATTTGGAAGACGGGAGAGTTCCAGTTACTTTACTTTACATGCGTCTTTTATTCCGAAAAAATCCACCGTTTCTCCATGCAAAATCTGAACAATTTTCTTTGGCGAGTTTTCATTTAAATAATACAAAAAATTAACTCTGAAGTCCACGCAGACGAAGTCGCGGATAAAATCTAGTAAAGTACAAAACTGGCGAGCACATTTAAGAAGATAATAGAACTTTTATTTCGAATTTCGTCGTCTGCCAGGATTTATTTGTGGTCATACAATAGGAAATGGGTATTGAAAATCATTGAAAAGCAAAAGCAGTTTTATTTGCAATACAGTGTTCTGCTTTTCTGCCACTATAACCTACCATGAACACAGAGTGATATGGCGCCTACTGTTCTTGAGAGCGTAAATGGTTAAATGGGACAAATCTTCTTTTGCATTCGTACAGTTGCAGATATTAATATACACAGATCCGCTGGCTCTGATATTATCTCCCCTATAGTTCAGGTTCCTATCCGAGTGGATGGATTGCATTTGTTCAGCCCGTACTTAAAAATGGCGTATTCTCATATTTTTCAATGTGAAACTTCTTAATGCTTGCAACGTAGTTTTTGTAGCAAATGATCCACTAGTGATATGATGATATATCTCACTGAACAGTGTAACCAATCCTTACATCGTTTTGGCATTTTAGAGAAGGCTAATTGCATTTGTTATTTCAAAAGCATTTGAAAGAGTTTGGCATCAAGCTCTGTTGTCGAAAAAAAGTTACATTTTCGACCATTCCATTCAGCATCGTTTGGACGGTATCCAGTCTGTTAGTCACAAAATAAATGCTGGTGTGCCCCAAGGCTCCGGTCCTTCTCAGGTATTCTTCCTTTTTTTATAACCTCTTTATGAATACTTATAAAAATCCACAAAATTGTGTTGGCTGACCATAGTCATAGTACCTTCAGCTTCTCATATTCCGATCCATATTTTCAACGCGATTCTACAAATAAGGAACTTCAACGGCAGCGTTCAGAGATCACCACAGTTTATTGATGTTGAAAGATTATAGAATGGAGACTGATTAGTTATTAACCTTGGGAGCTTAATTCTTCAAAAACTAAAAATATGACTTTATGTGGTTAAAGCATAACCTACTCTCCATTTCAACAGTTTTTTTAAACGAATTTTTAATTTTTCTTATAACTAACTTAATGCTAGACAAAAATCTTAAGAACTAGATTAACTATGAACTTAACTTCCTGGCCCTATGTGGGTGCTCTTAATTACTCTATAACCACATGTTCTTCGAACTCCAATTCACATTCGGCAGTTTAAATCGAACATACTTTGCTGTAAATTTTGGTTTTTTTTGTGCGCGCTGTGGAAATGTGTGAAATAGACCAAAGCGATTGTTGTGGCAACGGGTGTGCAAATTGTATTCTCGATTCTACACCAATATCCACAAAAACTGCACGAACTGTTATTGCAAGTAAAATTAATATCTTGCACACCTATCGTAAATATAAATTGATACAAAAAAGCAATCTTCTACCTCATCTCATCCAAATGAAATTTGTCATCGCCGATGACAAGAAACAGCTGACCGAATTTATTTTGGATTGCCCTCCGGGCCACCATCTAATGATGCGAGCGCTAATCTTAGGTGTTGCGGGAAATACTGACAACAAAACCATTCTACGTCCGTATTCGCCGTTTTGGACGGATATGACAGAATTTGAATTTGAAATTCTTGTGAATTTAAAACCGAATGGAATTATGACGAAATACATAAATAGCCTGCAATTGGATGACGAAGCTGAGTTTCGTGGACCGATTGGTGTTTTTGTCTACGAACCAAGCGTTATGGCCACAAACGGGTTAGTTATATTTTCACAGGGTGTTGCTATTGCACCGACAATACCAATTGTAGAAACCATCATTCGAAACGAAGAAGACATGACTCGGATATTGCACTTCTCATGTTTTCAAAACATCGAAAGCATAATTTTTAGGGATAAGTTGATGGAATTTAACAAGTTCTGGAATTTTTCCAGCAAAGTGTATCTTTCGCAGCAAAGTTGTGAGAAATGTGTCAGCTATAGCAATTGTGAACATTTTAGGAAGCAATTAAAATACAAGGAGCAAATACATTCGAAACGTTTAAGTGCTGAAATTATTTGTACACACCTGAAGGACTCAAAAACAAGAACAGTACAATTTGTGATTTGTGGATCGAACAGCTTTCAAGAATTTATAAAAGATAGTCTTGTTAAGTGTAATGTAAATAAAAACTGTGTATTCGTTTTGTGATTGAAGAAGCTTTGTTTTAATTTTTTATTTCAAGAGCATCAGTAAGTATAGATTGCTCAAGAAAATGAGAATCACCAAGACCAACCATCTTGAATCAGACTTCCCTTGCAATGTTGCAATATTTCACAATCTTATTAATTTCTGAGATTACTACCCGTGATAAAAACAGAAATTAATGAATTTATTAGTATCACAGTAAAGCTCACTTTTTGTAAAAAAAAACGGAGGAAAAACATATCTCTGGGCCAGAGTGACATTAATTTCTGAATTTATGAACTGGAACCTCTAAAGAAACGAATTTCAACATTTGGCAATATACTTAGTAATAAGTCAATGAAAAAGGAATCTGTTTTAGAAGATTATAAAACAAATCTGGAATAAACTGTTGTTAACATGAAAGGAAAATAATCTATTTTGTTTTAAAGAAGAGCAAACAAATTTTCAAAGATCCAGCCGAATGCTCAAAAAACGCAACCGCTCAAAGACGCTGTCAGTATGAATTCGGATTTTGTAATTACTTTGTGATTATAAGTGCGAATTGAAAAGAGAGTATGGAAGCAGATAGCACAGCAAAATTTTAAAAATATATATTAAGTGTTTTCATTTTCGCTCATTTCTGCACACCAGTAAAGTAAAATGGGTTCGCCGGCAGAGACATAAGGTTTGTTCGATGTAATGGCGCGCACTGTACCGTGAATTCGCTCTGATGTGTTTTGATGTAAATTCCGGGTTTACACTAAATGCACTGCTTTCATGCTTGCCAGGTTTTTTCTTAGGGTAAGAGATCAGAGCTGTCAAAATTTAAATCAGCAATTTCAGAGAAGGAAGAAATGTTTTTTTTTCAAATTTGGTGGTCTATATCAGCCCTATTAATAAAAAACGTTTATTCCACTTTTATTCTACTAAACCATGGAATAAGACTTAATCTACGGACCAAAATTTCTCATTAATAAAAAACAAAATGTGCGAGAAATAGTAAAAATGACGTTTACCAAAAAATCCCTTAACAAAATCTACTACCATGGACGTATTATATAATACGTCCATGTCTACCACAATAAGCAAGATACCTGTTCAGTAACTTGAAATTTTCCCCAAATTTCACAAACTTGGATTTTTTTATATGATTAAAAAACAATAATAAAGCTCACATTATTGAACAAAGCACCTAAAAATATATTTTAGAATAAATTTGACACATCTGGTTCTTATTCCTTCGCTTATCCACCTTCTTCGGCGGACTAATTTAGAAAACGTCGATTAGTGGAATTGTGTTTTATTAAAAACACTTTGCACTTAGTCCACGGAATAAGGCCTAACCTTTCGATATTCCACGTTTATAAATTTGCATGTATGTAGCTGTTTAATATTAAATATTTCGTAGATTATTTTGTTATTGTTAAGTTATTCATGTATTTATAGACAAAAGCGACATAAAGCCTAGCTAAGATGCCTCGGCCATATTGAGCGGATGAACATCGACGCTCTAGTGCACAAAGTCTTCGACGCAACGCCCGCCGTATCCGAGGTGAGTCAGAAGTTATGGTAGACTTAATTATCGATGGAGCGACTAGGTAGAGGGAGACCTCTGACTGCTTGGAATGCGAAACTGGAGACGGCAGGCGGGAAATCGAGCTGGCTGGAGAGGTATATTTAATCTGTTTCAGAATCAAGACGCTATGTAGTGCCACCTAAAGTTAAGTAAAGTGCGCTGAAGTCGTTATGTCAGAATCGATGCTATCTTTTTTCTGTCACCAAACCTCACTGAAATTATATATTTGCTGGAAATCTTATTCATTCAGAGTTTTTGGTTATCAACAGAATCTCCTAAGAAAACGTAGGAAATCCCGCCGGTCTTAGATTGATTGTTTCTGTTAGAAACACTGGTCTCAGAATATCTTCTGAGCTAAAGTTTGGTACGTTGACCAACGTTGCAATATAATATTATGTGATTACATCAGGGCCAACAAAAAGAAAAGTCTACTATTACTTCACCTTAACAGGAACACTCTTTAACAAATCTCCTGGATCAAACAAATGCAAAGACATTTAGATGGCCTCATACATGGGACAATCCAAAACCGAACTGTTCCCAGTTGAAATCATAACAATCGTCAGTTAAAGAAGATGAAGGAGTGTCAGCGATTGCTGCAAAGAACAGAGTGCTGAAGACATTTCCAGTGCCCTGAAATTGGTCGGTGATCTGTGCTGGAACTTGTGTTTCTAGAATTAATGGGTTTTGGGACTCACCCATTCATCTGTTCTTACACCATAAAGAATCTTTGTTTTATTCACCAGTACTCGCCGTGCCTGATTTTAATATCCTCATACCCATATGGGCCCCATAATTATCAGGTGCACCTAATTATCAGGTGTACCTGACTACTACTTAAGGGTTTTGTGTCCTTAACTCCAAATGTGCGTTTCGCCCAAGCATGAACGGTGAGCTCATCAGTTAGAACCTTTCAAGGTCTTCTAATTCTAAGGACACAAGTCTTCTAAATAAGGACACAAAACCCTTAAATTGAATTTTATTCAACAAAAACTCAACAACAAACAACTAGCAATAGTTGTTCTTGTTGCTAGGTATATATGTATGTTTATAAAACTGATCTACTTCACTCTTTATTCACACTTAATCCAACGCTACGCCGGCTGACGAGTTTATTACCAGCTTTGTTCAATGGGGTTGTTTGAGATCAGAACACCACAAAACAGAATAGAACAGCACAAAAGAAGTGAGAAATGTCAGAACTATTTAAAACAAGCGACCGATGACATGTATAGCTAATTTAATTATATTTTTTGTTTTCAAGATTTGCCATCTGTCTCTGTGTTGTTCACAGAAAAAAGAAAAGCAAGGCGTTTGTAAGAACTTGCCAAAGCAAAATTCTTTTTAAAATAATTTATTAATTTATTTTAATAAATAATTATATAAATAAAATATAAATATATAAAAAAAAAGTGAAACTTTTCTCACAAATCAGAAAAAAAACCGTTACAAAATACATCAGCTGACTTTTTTTCACTTATCTGCTCTTCCTCATAAAAGGAGGTGTAGAAAATGCTTTTCTAAACTGTTCTTAACTGTTTTAGAAAACTTCATTAAACACAGAAAAGATTAGAAACGAATAGAAAAGAACAGAAAAATTCTCATTGAATACCAAAAAGATTATTCTTTCTCATCTTTTCTGTCTAGAACAGTTTGGAACAGGCTCATTGAACAAAGCTACCATGTCCACAGATATATTGCTTTCTATTTAGTCTCTAAGTACTAAGAGTTCTACCATTTATAAATGCCTTTCAAAAATTCTTAATAGTTTCAAAACAGCCAATCCACCTTCTTTCTTCTGTTTTATCGAATGCCCGGAAGAAAACCCATTAGAAACATAATAAAAAACAGCATTTGTTTAAGATTTTTTAAAATCTTTTGTTTGTTTATAGAATCCAACATGAATTCATAAACAAAAGCCACGAATCTGAAAACGACGCCCGGAAAAGCCACAGGTTCATGCGGTCCACATCTACAAAACACTTTTTGAAAACCAAATATAATATATACATATGTAATAAAACCTATATTTACATACATATATGTATATCGACCTGGAATAGTTCCGCTAACACCTCTATACCACTTTTAATGGGCCATCATCATTTTCATGCACTGTGGGTGTTTTGAAAAAGGGGATCATCGCATGCAAATCCCATCCTAAAAATAAAATTAAAAAAAAAACATCTCCAGCCGATGGAAATGATTTCTTTTTTTTCAATTTTATTTGAAAAATATTCTCAGCTGGAAATTAAGTTAACATGCCACGCGTTTAATATGGGAATGGTCCAGGAAAATTTCCTTCAACTGGGGTGTTCAGTTTAACGGATACCGTCGGAACAATAAGACGAAATATTAAGTTTTTTTTTTCGAAAAGTGGTGTTTTCTGGTGAAGTTTTTTCGAAGATTTCAAACTTGGTGTTTCAAAATGGCCACACATACACATAGAACTTCGAGACCACCTGCTCATATTAACATGTTTCCGGATAGGACCATTCAAGCTATACATGTGCCACCGCCTCCAGTACATCATGTACATCAAGTTTATCAGGGACTAAAGACCTGTAAGTTTCCCAAAACCAGGGGGAATTGTATCGTTTTTGAGGGCTGTGACTGAAACATGTCGGGAAAATTAAAAAAATAAGTGTTGCGAAGTGAAGTAACATTCGTATTAAGAAAGAAGCAAAACCTCTTACAAAAATATGAGTCATTGACAACTTTGGCATTTCCTGAAAATTTTGTTTGTGAATGATTGATACTTCCATAAGAAAGCCGTATGTCTGGCAATCAAGCACTTAAAGTGAAGGCATTTCAAAAAGAATGCATTTTGCATTCTGGGTGAACAATTCAATATTCCAAGAGTGCAAAAAAAAAGTTCTAATTTTTTCAAGACTATCGTGTAAACATGAAATTATTTAGATATCCTCACTGTGTAAATATACAAATTGCAATTTATGTAAGCAAAGTTGATGAAATGTAAATATCCATCTTTTGCTTTTGTATTTGGAAAATGAATAGTTCAACAGATTTTTGTTTGACTTGGCCCATCAAAACACTTGTTACAGAATAAATAAACGAACAGTCCGGAAATTTTGAGTTGCAAAATTAATATTTCTTATTAGTTTGCCTTGTCAGAATTTTAGAAAATCTTTATAACATACATATGTATGTATATAGATTGATTGAAACTTAAAAATGGTTTGACACATTCCAGAGATTGGGTCACTTGCGGTGCCTGTTACCACGTTTTAAATATTTATATCACTTTTATTATATATTATTATAAAGACCTCTATTTTGAACGAGATACTTCCAGAGCATTTTGAGCGGTTGGGCTCTGAATCTATTCATTGCATTATTTATATTTGAAATTGTTTGGATAAAAATGCCCGGCCCGACTATCAAAATACCGATTTAAAAATTTCATTTTCATTTCATAATTTTAACTTCCTAACAATTGATTTTAATACTGAAAATTTAATAAAAAATAAAACATTCAATACAATCTCTTATGAAAATGTTCTTTTGTTAATTCTTGTTGATTCTCAGAATATCGCGTACTTTTATTATGGTTTAATTTTCTTATTTTTTGCTCTCATTTGCAATTTTACTCTTCGTTATCAATATTTTTCTTTTAAAATATTTTTTTTGGTGCAGGCATGCTCTGGCGGCAATAGTTTTCTTGTCACAAGTATTTTATTAGGGGATCAAAGGATTTTAACTCCATTGTTTTGAAATCGCCAAAAAGCACTAATCTAGATATTAACCCCGATTGCGGTTGTCGATTGATCAATCGATACTCGTTTTTTTTCGATTACTGGCCGTCGATAGCTGTTTTTGGTATTGTGAAAGTCGATTTCGATCGACATTCTTTGGTTTGACAATCGACTGTTGTCGTGTATAATTTTCTGATCGACAGCAACGTGTGGAGGTCTTCTCGTGGTAAAAATGTTATTAATTTATTGAAAATTTAAACGTAATTTAGCAAAATAACAAGCTTTATTTACATACGAAAAACCCATATGAGCATTTTGGAATAAAATCAGGACACAGCAAAGTTCATCAGTGTAAAGTTCCAAGCAAAGATAAGATGGGAAAAACTAAAAAGTAAAAAGCAAACAAAAATTACAAATGCAAACATTTGCTTGTAAAAAAAATTCCAATGAACTCTCAAAATCGTTATATTCACAATATATTTTTACATTATTCACAATAACATAATATTATTTTTTCGATCGTGGTCCACAATACCAAACACACAAGACACAACCTAATCGACGCGATTGACAAATGGCGAGTCGATTGATGGTCGACAACCGCAATCGGAGCCAAGTTTTTCTCGAACAGAGTTCCAATGATATTTTCAATTTGTTAAGCTTACTTTTGCGTACATGTATGTACATATAATATTAGAAGTCTTAAAACTTACAAAAGAGCAAGCGACATCGCCTTTTTTCTTCTAACTTTTTTAAACATCTCCAGCATATGCGACTAATTAAACGGGCTTTTGAGGGATCGTGTCTAAGGCTGTATTTTGGATCTTCAATAGTTCTCTATATCTGTTAACATGTTGAAGAAATCTCAAGACACCACGATGTCTTGTCCTAATCCTTTTCTGATATCAAAAATGTCAGCAGATGTCTATACTAGACGTTAGACGGAACCGCGGTAATTTTGGATTGCAGTCATACATGGCTCCTAAATTGATGGAAAAGGTGGCGAATGTCGATTTGTTTCCAAACTGCAACTTGACCAATTCAGAGGAAATGACAGGTTTCCATTATACGGCTGTTTTTCCTTCCTTTCTTGTACGAGTATATGAATAAATGTTTGCTGATTTAAAGAAAATCGGCAGTTTTGACGATTTTATTTGGTTTTACTTAGAAATCAATATCTTTATTTCGACCAAGACGAATGAACAAAATTGTTATACTATTTGACCTAATTTAAATGGTTCAGTCTTAATATATTAATAATTTATCTGACGCATCGTTGCAAATCCTTCAAATTGTGCCTTTTCCTTGAACGTTTTGTTTATTTTGATTTTTTTCATGATCATCATCGTTGATGCAATAACAGGGATGTGGTTTGGGCCTCATCGAACAGATTCTTTTATACCTACATATATATCCTGATTGGTTGACGTCTTTCAGTTTTGCGCCGCAAAGATTCGATCCTCCTGACTTACGCGATCCTTCCAACGTCAACAAACAGAATCTGCAACCATGCATTTTGCCTTACAAATAACTGAATAAGATTTTCCTACATGGTTCCTCGTCGCTCATTAGAGGTACCCAGCCCTTTGGAGTCTGCCGAGTTTTATTTTGTCCACCCCATCTGCTTTGAGGTCATTATTGTAGCTTTTTCGGAATCGTTTCATCGCATACGGGCTCAAAAATTCTCCGTTACACTTTCCTCTCAAAATCGATTAAGAGAACCAAAGTTCCTTTTTAATAAGCATCCAAGTTTCGGAACCGTAGGTTTCTTGCACAGAAACAACTTAGTTTTTATTGTAAGGTTTCTGGATTTAAAGAGCCTCGGCAGACTATACTAGGTTCTGTTGGATCTCATCAGTCGCCCGTGTATTTCTTTTTCCATAATATTATCAGCAGCTTCTTCCTTTTTATCTGGTTCTGGGTTTGATTATTTTTTACGTGTGGGGTTACCTATTTGTTTCCAGCACGAGGAGGCTATGGAGCCACTTCCATTAACATAATATTTTGAAAATTAGACGAGTTCAGGGATGTATTTGAGTGGTCAAAGTATGACGCCATTTGTATGAGTGAGACTTGGTTTCGTAAAAATATTGCTGATGGTTTAATCCAACTCAATGGGTGCAAGGTTCATAAAAGTGATAGGAAAGGTCGAATCGGTGGTGGAGTTTCCATATACATAAGATTCGATTAAATGCCGCATTAGTTATGTTTCTGGACCAGAGTCTCCCACGTCTGTGAAATTTTGTGTAAGCTTGATAGTGTAAGTCAAAAGAAGATGAACGGTGTATTCAATAAGTTAGCACGCTACATTTTTGGTCTTAAGCAAAAAAGCAAAATAAAAGAATTAAAAAAGAGAGAAAAAGAAATGATAAAATAAATAATTAGATGTTATCAATGGTTGAAAAGTAAACATTTAAATCTTCTTGTTCTTCCTACACTTCTCATACTTATGGGCGAATAACATGGACGAAGAATAGACGCTCAGTAATGAGAAAATTGTATCTAGGCAGTATTTGTCATTTGTCATCTTGTTGAATGATGGAAATTCAGCTTACCGTGTAAGTAATCCGGCTGTTTTGTTTGAATGATTTCATGTAGATAGCTAAGTGAGCGAAAATTTAATAAGTTGTCGAGGCTACAGCCAGAAATGCGAACAGCAAAGGAGGAAATGTGATCATAGCGACGTAGATTATAGATATAACGGGCAATGTTGTTATATGCGACATTTAATTTGCGGCTAGTGGCTGAATCCAAGTTGCAAAAGATTTCACATCCATATAACACAATAGGTAGTAAAAGGTTTTGGCAAGAAGAAGTTTGGTTTTTGAAGGGACGAAATTTCGAGTAACTTGGAGAACAAGGAGACTACCATAGACTTTACCAATTGCTTTAATTAGATGGTCGTTCCACGTGAGGGAACGATTGAAAACCATTCCAAGGTTTCTAGCACTGCTAACATATTCGATTGCTTCGTTTTCAAGATTCAGTGGACTTAAGACTGATTAATCAAAGACTTTGCGATAGATGGGAAGGGCTGTTGATTTAACAGGATTTAGGCAAAGATGGTTTTTTTTAGACCAACGTGAAATGAAAAGAAGGTCCTCATTCATTAATGAAACGGCATCATTCTTCTCCCCGAAAGGTCGACTTATCAGGAGCTGCACATCATCAGCGTAAAGATGAATCAGATAGTGTTTAACAACTTTTGGAAGCTCATTTATGTAAAGCGAGAAGAGAATTGGGCCAAGGATGGATCCCTGTGGTACTCCAGTTAAAACATTGAGAAAGGTTGATGATTGACCATTAGCCACCACCCGTTGTTGCCTTCCGCTAAGGTACGAAAAAATCAACTTACAGGACTCTAAAGAAAACCCAAAGAAATTACGCAGTTTTTTACATAGAATTGAATGGTTAACAGTGTCAAAAGCCTTTGAAAAGTCTAAAAGCGTTAGAAGTGTAATGTGATCACTGTCCATTGCGGTTCTTATTTCGTCAGTAAAAAAAAGTAAGGCGGATTTGCAGTTGCGCTTTGGTCTGAAACCTGACTGACAGGAAGTTAACAGGTTGTTGATCGATAGATATTTTTGTATCTGCTTCATAATGGTTTTTTCGAACACCTTTGAGAGAAA
This sequence comes from Platycheirus rosarum, assembly GCA_963971375.1. Taxonomy (NCBI): domain Eukaryota; kingdom Metazoa; phylum Arthropoda; class Insecta; order Diptera; family Syrphidae; genus Platycheirus; species Platycheirus rosarum. The sequence continues at coordinate 31,950,580 of OZ020508.1, forward strand.
CGGGAGAATAGCGATGGGCCGGAACTCCGTACCAATACCCGTTTGCTTTTTAGGAACGGGAATAATTTTAGCCTTCTTCCATTCTGAAGGAAATTTGGATGTGGTTAAAATACTATTGAATATGTGAGTTATGAAGCGCAGTATATGGGGAAGCAATAACTTAACGAACTTAGGTTCCATTAGGTCGAGGCCAGTAGAATTCGATTTAATTGATATTATTGCCTCAACTATGTCTTCTTCTCGTATTCTTATAAAGCTCAGCGAACAGTTGGCACGTGTTGATTCCTCTTCAATAGGGGAATCAATAGGTGTAACAACATCAAAGGATTGTGGCGTGGAGGTGAACTTTTTGTTGAGAGCGTCACAATCGATGTTATCAGCAAACTTCGTAGATTGCTTCCCAATACCAATTTCACGGAGGTTTTTCCATAATTTTTTTCCAGAAATTAGTGGACCAACTTTGTGTTCATAATAAAGCCTTTTTGCTGTCCTGATCATTACGACGACTTGATTGCGTGAAGACTAAATGAGGATCTCACTGCAATTTCCAATTGGTCGCTTCTAAATGGCCTTAAACTTAACCCCTCAAAGTCCCAACTTATTGCAATTTCCAAAATTTTGACATTGATCCCTTTGTTTTGCCTCTTATTTTCCTCTCCCAATCTCAGTTTCGTAGACACTCTAAAATACATCTCTATCTGTTTGAAAAGCTTAGATTTATTCAATCCTCTAGATCATTAATGCTTTTGGTGCCAACGTTTTGTTATTTGAACTCTTCGCGGCTGTTCCTAGTCTTCTATGGAACTTTCTACTCGTGGCTAGTAAAGTATAATAAATGCTTCAAATCTTAAAAATTCAACTGCTTCTCTTTCTTCTTTGATTGGCTGATTGCTTTTGACTTTGTTTTTTTGTTCACTTATTCTCTCCTTACCATTTATTATTGTTTTTCTTTAACTAATCATTTTTTATGACTTTTTGAAACTTTATTGTATCTTACTTGTATCTTTTATTTTTTTTATTCTTTAATGTTCTATTTAATAAGTCCTTATTCATTACTCAATTGTAAATAAGCAAATAAACATAAATGTTAAAATTGACTAATCATTTACAAATAAATAGAAATACAAATACAAATACATAAGTAATGAGCAACCGTTTTAAGTTTATTTTAATTAATAACATAATTTTGCAAAACCTCCTTAATTTAAGCAAAGCAAAATGAAGATCCGTCATTTGATCCTAAAATGATTTTTCTAAAAAGCACTCTGTCTGTCACATTTTTAAGACAAAGTGACATTAAGATAAACTACAATTTAATATTTTTTTTTTTTGCATTCTGACTGCCTCAAGTTTCATGGGAGATCTGCCGACACCAGTCCTAGACCCCAGTCCAAATTATCTGACTATCTCTATAATCACCCCATAACTCTTGCGTCAATAAACAATTTAGCCAAATCCAACGAATTCCCTCATAGGTATGCAACGAATAACCTTTCTCGCCAAATCGCTAGATCAAATGAATCTCAAGTGAATAACAAAAATGATTGTTTACACATCGCGCACATTATTTTTGATTTTATTGGAACATTCTGTAGATCAATAACGATCCGTTAAATATAAACTACAACTATAGTTTCGGCCGTAAAATACTTATTTTAATTTCAAGAAGAGCCGAACATCAAATTGTCCGGAAAATTTCGGGCGATCATGCTGATCGATGATCATAATTAGAGTTTATGGTCTGCGCGAAGGCCTAAAATTAGCATTCGAGGTGTGAACATTGCAATTTCATTTCGTGATCGTTAGACATGATTTTTATTTTTTTTGGAATTCTTAATTAACTCAACAGTGGAAAACGAAATTATGTAGTTTTTCAGAGTTCATCCGGTACACTCAGCGTGTGGAGGATATTTTTAGAATACAAAAAACACATTTTTTAAATACTTTCCTGGAGAACAGTGTCGGCGTTTTTCATCTCGGTCATCGTGCAGGCGTGATGTTTAATTTTCAACAGGACACAGCTTCGGAAAGCCTTTGTAAATCACACGTCTTCCTTGAGGTCGTCCATCAAAACTCCTTCGCGTGAAAATTAAAAAAACATATTAATAATTTTTTTTTGAAGATAATATAAAAGCGATATTCGAAGTCGAACTCGAATGACATGTTTATTCGAACACTGGTGTTTTTGATCTTGGCACGATGATTGATGGTGACAGGAATAATGGAATTTCTTCGAAGTGTGGATATGGCCGGAGACGAATCTTTTTTTATCGTTCGTATGGGTGGTGGAGATTTTTAATGGACATCGACTAATAGGTTTCTTAATGTGTGAAGTGAATGTCAGATGATGTTGGAAAAACGACAAAGGTTGTGTATTTTTTTTATTATATGAGGAATTAGCTGATAAAATACGAGAACTTTTAGGTGGAAATAGGGTGCTTATGGGCGATAAATTGGTTGGTAAAGTTGACAATATAGTTAAAGTGGGAAACATAATGCCATTGTTGATGGGAAGATGTCTCGTTTAAATAAGATAACATGCTCTTAGCAAAAGAATTTGTTTTAAATCCTTGACATTTGAACCAGAGCTATCCTAAATTGATCTGTGCAGCGGTATGGGATTGCCGGTTCTGCATCAAAATTCAACAAATTTCAATTGAATTATTGGTGACAATAAACTTTCAAGCTTCTCTGCTTAATTTTTAAGGGAATATGGCTCGAAAAAATTCTTGTCAAAACTTCTTGTTTAACCAACTCTTGTTATGATCTCGACTGTGACGAAAAATCTCTTCCTTCACTGCTTTGCCTTAAAGTTCCACTTATAGGGTTCACCATGCTCGGTTCTAAAAACGTGGACATTTCTTTCAGGCTTGGATTATTCTATAGTTTTTGCGCCTACTTTTCTATTACTATTGCTTTTTGAACGAGGTTCTCAGGGCATTTTTTTTCTACAGGACAATACCAGCTAGGTTCGCCATGCTGCATTTTGTGTAGAATGGTATTCTTAATGTGAAGGTTTCTCGGATTTTCTTGCTGCTAAGTCGATCCTATTGGCTTGCAAAGTTTCTCAACTTCAGCTGTTTTGTATATTGCCCAATATTGTAAGCCGTATGCAGCTAATGATGCATTCTTCGATCACGGAGGATAGCACTTGATCTAGCCCCAAAAAACTTAGGCGATGTTTGTTGTCTGTCTGTCGAACTTCTATATTTGTGTCTTTATTCTTCATCTGACTAAATGATTACAAAATTTACTCGCACTGAAACTTCCGAAGAAGAACAGAAATAAATAACGCTGACACATTTTATTGTTGGGAAAATATAATAAAAAAACATAACATCTCTAGTGTAGTGACTGACTTTCATCTGCGTTAAGTACAGTGTGACCAATTCAATTTTGAAAACTATGCTAAAACTAGCAATTTAACATGACTATAAGGAAAGTTTAGGATTCGTGAATATAAAAAAAATTGAGATAACAATCAAACATGAAATTACGATCATAGAGAAGCCTAAGAAAGTCATTGGCAAAAAATGTCCGTCTGTCTGTCTGTCTGTCTGTCTGTTCGGGTGTATATCGAGCTGCAGCCTAAACGGGTTAAGCGATTGCCTTCAAATTTGGTATGTGGTTATCATTTGGCATTCTTCAGAGGGGAAATTGAAATTTTATTTCTAAGGCTAAAAATAACGGTACTTCCCATACGACCGTTTAGGAAAAGCTTATTTTTCTGGAAAACATGAACATTTTTGAGAATTTTTTTGTTGGTATTGGCTATCATTTCATTAGAACCACATATACGGGAAAAGTCCGTTTTTATAAATCAGACTTTCTCGTTAACTATTTGACGGATTTTGATGAAATTTTCAAAATATATTGTGTTTTATGATTTAAAAAATATTGCTTATTAAAATTTTCAAAAACATTTTTTTTTTATTTTTAATATTTTTTTTAAAAAAACTTATTTTGTTTTTTGAATATTTTGAAAAAAATAGAATTTTTTTTTAATTTTTTTCCTAGTATAAAACTATAGATTTACTCAAAAAAAATCGAAAAGTTTTTCAAAAAGAAAAAACATATTTTTGAAAAACTGGTCGAACGATTTTGAAATGAAAAAATCAAAAAATAGAAAACAGCCTTTCTTCCAGGTTGGAAGGTAGGTACATAATATCCTAAATAAATTCCATGAATACCCCCAACATGAGTTTATCGATCCACCAAACATAATTAAGCTACCTATTTTAATTAATCTTATTTCAAAAAGTAAATTATTGTTAAATATACCTTAAAATGGCGTTTAAATTATTTCACTCAATATAATGTAACGTATTATATTCGAACAATCAAAAGTCACAAAAATCGAATAAATTCTTTGATGTCAACTTTAATTTTCTTAAATTTTGTTCTACAATATGACCGCACATATGATCAATTACGTGCGATCCAGTCGTGCAATTTATTTAGGAGAGGGCATTGGAGTATTTAAGGTAGGGCATTGCCCCTAATGCCCTCGTAGCTGTGGCCACGGTGTAGATTCTACTCAAAATTCTATAATAGTCGCAAATAGGGGGTTTCGGGAGGCAGCATGCCTCCATACCAAACACACTCCTAAAACAGCGTAATCTTTAATACCTTTGTAGGTCGCATTGCACTTTCAAAAGTGTTACAAGTCTCAAGGTGGGATATAAGTCCCAAATCATAAGACTGGGACTTATGTTCCGGGTACTTATATACATATATCTATTTGCTTGTGTTTTGAATCTGTAAGAATGGACTTTTCCGAGAGGAGGATTTCTCAGTTCCTTGCAAGAGAAAGTACGCCGGAAAAAAGGTGTTCTGACGGGTTAACAGCGCTTCGTTATATATACAGGCGAATAATAACATATTTCAATCCCCGACATTGCTTTATATAGCTCTTTTCTACAATTGGCACATTTTCACCCTCGGGATGTTATTTACTAAACATAATAAAAGTGCTGCGTGGAATGGTTTTTCGTTTATTTTGAGCGGTGCAATGCTTTGCGATCAGTTTTTCGTTCTTTTTTCTGCATTTTCCATCAATTTTTGTAAATTTTTGGGCTAAATGATGGCCATATCGACTTTTAGAAATAGCCCCACAGGAAGAGGTCTGAAATGGCCAAATCTAGAGATCGAAGAGACCAGCCGAAACCGCCATTATTCCAAACTAGGCAAACTTATCCGACATCATAGTTTTATTCTACTTGGAAATTGTTGTCTGAGTTAAAAAAAAAAAAACGTTTTAATCAAAACCGTTGTCTGAACGAAATACTTTTTCATAAATTATATAAATTATGAGCAAGTTTGTTCTAATCAGTCGTTAATATTTATAAATCAATTTAAAGACCCACTCATTATTTTTTTTCACTTGTTAAAATGAACAGATTGGTAAGTAAGCAATTTTTACAATTTATGTAAATAAGATACAAAATTTACCCGACGAACGCAGGCCTATAACCAATGACAATCAAAACAGACGTGACATACATTTCGCATGGTTCAAAGTGCCATATAAGACGTTTTTAATAGCTGAAGTTGATCTATTATTTCTTTTACTGGAGGTTTTGTTTCCTCATAAATGTTAACATTCAATTTTTAATTGTTAACCTCAAACTCTCGAAGGCCTCGTTAAAGGACAGTTGAAGCGTTTTTTATGATACCATTGAGATTAATGTTAACAGCTAACAGCAGTTTTTTAGTAAATCAGTTATTTTCATGACCTAACAACCATAACAAAAAGAAACAATTTAAATGCATTGATTTTAAGTAATTTAATTCATCCTTGTCTGCTTAAAGCTGAAAACGATGAAGTTGGCTGTGTGGAAGCTGTTGCCATAATTGTTTCACTTATTATTATGTTCCTAACATTGCCGATCTCAATCTTTGTGTGCTTCAAAGTGGTGTCGGAATTCGAAAGAGCAGTCATATTTCGAATGGGTCGATTAAGGTTAAAGTCTATTAACTTACCATTTATTTTTCATGTAAAATAAAAATATTATTTCAAAGGAGTGGTGGTGCTCGAGGTCCTGGAGTATTTTTCGTCCTGCCATGTGTGGATGACTATTGTAAGGTCGACCTTCGAACCGTGTCCTTTGATGTTCCACCTCAAGAAGTTCTTTCGAAAGATTCTGTAACCGTGACCGTCGATGCAGTAGTCTATTACCGAATAAGTGATCCATTGAAAGCAGTCATTCAAGTGTCCAATTACAGTCATTCTACAAGACTTTTGGCAGCTACAACTCTACGAAATGTCTTAGGAACAAGGAATCTCTCTGAACTTTTGACCGAACGCGAGACTATTTCGCACACCATGCAGGTATCCTTGGATGAGGCTACCGATCCATGGGGTGTTAAAGTGGAACGAGTTGAAATGTAAAATATTTTTGAATCATTGGAATTATTAATATTATGTTGGTTACTTTTAGAAAAGACGTTTCGCTTCCAACAGCTTTGCAGCGAGCTATGGCAGCTGAAGCTGAAGCTGCACGTGAGGCTAGAGCGAAGGTGATCGCAGCTGAGGGTGAAATGAAATCATCAAGAGCGCTGAAAGAAGCTTCAGATATAATTTGTGAAAGTCCATCTGCCTTACAAGTAAGCATTTAAGGAATTCCTTATGGGAAATAATAATGACATTTATTTTTCAGTTGAGATATTTGCAAACATTGAGCAGCATTTCGGCTGAAAAGAACTCAACAATTATTTTTCCACTGCCAATGGAGTTGTTAACACCATTTCTATCAAACTGCAATAATTGTACTTTTAAGAAGTGTGGCACATGAGAATTTGCTTTTAAACCAATTAACACTATGTAATTAAACACAAAATTCACAAAATTAAAAAAAAAAATATTTAACTAACAAAATTAAATGCGAAAAAGTTCATAAAAAAATGATTTCCAAGGATAGAACAACATTAGTATTAGGAAAGTAAACAAAGTGTCCTTTTTATAACACAGGCAGTTAATGGAGATTCAGTTTCAATAGTAATGGCTATTCAATTGTTTATGCCTCTGCCACCAAGGGAACAGAATTCTAAAAAAAACCTCAACTTTAAAGACATCGTGGCGCGGACGGCGTGGTTTACAGATTAAGACATTCAGATGGTTGGAAACCCTTTGAAGTAAGATGCATCGCCGGAGGCGGTGGTGTCACTGGTCTATTTTATTTTTTGTTGAGGAAATTGACTATTTCGTTATATAGTCAATGGAGAGCACTTCAGAGACATATTGCAACGTTATCATTTTAGTCTATTACATTGACTTTATATTAATGATATGTAATTGATACTAAACGGTACCACAAGCCACATATTGCATTTTTTTAACGCAATTGAATGTGTGATACTGAGAAATGCTTCTGTTCATTAGCCTTGATACTATGATATAATATTGCATCGAGATTTTATTTTTAAAGAGCAACGCCAACTATAAGTTCCTGACAAGTCCATTGTTGAATAAAACTGTCGAAGAAGTAGACTAAATTGTGGTTTAAGGGATGCGAGATTTTATAGACTGTTCAGTATCATTACTTTCAATTGTAATTTAATGTAAATAAATACATCTATCTAAATAGTTGTAATTAAGTTTAAAATAAAAAGAAATTATTTATTTATTTATTTAAAAAAAGATCTAAACACAAAATCCGTATTCACATATAGAGGGCCACATTAGACAGATGTCACTTAATTTTTTCTCATGAGAAATTACCTTCCAACTTAAGCAGATAAAACCGACTCTTCTTCAATCCTGTACTGAGTCAAATTCAACATCTCACGAGTTCCATCCGCTGTCCGACTCCAATCAAAGAATTGTTTTCCGTTAACCTTGCATCGTTATCACAAGCCATTTCAATGTACAATAATATTTTTGGGGTCGGTGTTCTGGTGGACAGCGCTCAAACTGAAAGTGATAGTGACATTAGCCTGTGTAAATTTGTGTTCTTCTTCTTCGACCGCCGATTGTTCTTATCCCTTTAGAGAACACAACTCTCCAACTTCTCTGTGAGGATCCTCTATCAAGTTCAGTGGGGTTGACTTCGGCATGCCTCCTGGCTTTAGATTGTTCAAGAGTAAAAATACCTATCAGGATCTATAATAATCTATTTTATAATAAAGCAGATATCAAAGCCATACTCTATAGATTGTATTTAAAAAATTGTAACTATTTTTGGCATGAAATAAAATATAAATATCTAATATAATCAAATACTTGCGCTATCCAGAATGCCCACCAATTTATACATAAGCTCTATCTTAGTCGTATTGTTTAGTACAGAGATTTGTTCTCCAGCATCGGCATCGCCTTTTAAACTTCTTTCTTTTCCTAAGCTCTGACCCAGCGACATTAAAATGGTAGCCAAAATCCAGACTCATTAATATTAATTTGTACTATTTATTTAGAACAACTCATTACATAAAAAAATAAACTCACTTTTCTTAATCACTATTTTAAAAACAAAATACAAAAAACAAACTTGATTTCAAATAAAAACTTGCTCATATCTGCTGCAAAAAAAAACATCTAGAAGGTGTGTCTCTGTATAAAAACATCATAAAAAAAGACTGCAAAATAAAAACAGACTACTTGCATAAATGAATATTTTGATAGAGTTTGCGCATCAGGTCTTTTGTTTTCACTTTAATATTTCTTATTTACGAAATTTTGCTGCCGGTATATATTTGTGTTTATTGATTTATTAACCTCATCAAAAGCATTTTAAAACAGAATTAAAGAAATTATGAATTTCCATTGCATTGAAATAATTTATTTATTTATTTATTTACATGTATAATTAATTTTCTTTAAATAATTTTAATATTTTTCTGCTTGCCTTTTTTAAGTCAATTTGTTTGCTGCTCAAACTGGGTCTTAATATAAATATGTAGACATAGACGTTTTGAGATTCTTTTGTCAAAATTTTGTCTTAAATGAGTTGATTGAATATTAAGATCAATTTAATAACTTCTTGTTTTTAATTTCAAATATTTAATAGTTATTGTGCAATAAATTCATTATAGTTGGGACTTACCAAATCCTGGGCAGTGATGGACCTACCTCAAACTTTTTATCATTATTTCAAGCTTAACCACCACTTATTCGCACTTATGTTCACCAGTTTCAACATAATTGCTTAAGTACTGAAGATTGAATACATTTCACCCACAAACATCAATTTCATCAATCTCTTAGCAACACGCAAGCCTTCAGGGTTTATGTTTTACAAAGCAACTATTTACGAATTAAAAAAAAAAAGAAAAAAAAAAACAAAATGAAATATTAAAATAAATCATCGACCAACAATACTCATCAATCTTTCTTACGAGTATAGTAAGACAAAAAAAAAGTAAATCTTTTCAGAAAAAAAATACTAGTAGATCATTCCCTACAGATAAAACCGGTGTGAATTTTAACTTGCCTAATCCAATCCATCGAATCGCCATGGCTTTGGCAGAAACATTCTCCAACCAGACATCCAACAGCCTCTTTATAACTTTGGATCACATCTTTGGAAGCTTAAAATGGATTGTTCCGCTGTGATCAATGCACAGGAAAAATTAATTCATATCGGGCCTTTTGATTTACCGGGGTCCTGACTTCCTGAGCAGCATGAACAATTTGTAACTGAATCTATATCTTTTACATTCGGAGTACACTTTCATTTTCCGCCTACCCAGTTAGATTGTCAGAAAAAACACTTCCTGCCAAACAACTCTACTTGAAAACAGGAAAAACGAAACAAAGACAATTCGTTTCATAGTGAATCCTCCGCAGGCGAAGATTTTATCCGAACTTCAAACCGGCAGAGCAATGATTCATAGCTGGCAGGTCGTGTGTTATGTTGTGCGGCAATAACCATGGTTTACCAGTAACTTTTCTTAGTCAAGTTCAACATGACAAAAACAAAAAGACATACAAATCGTGCTCAAAATCCAGAGAGGAAGCCAAGATAAATGTTTTCCATTACGTGTTTGCCACTGAGCTACGAACTTAACATCGATGGAGCATGGATGTGCGGCATCACCATGGTTAGTTGGAGTTTCTGTGATTATGCAACTTAACAACTCCCAAAAGTGACCTCTTATATGTAACCCAATAAATAAGCTTGATTTGGATAAAAAATGATGTTGACCCAATTTGTGTTCCCAACATTACAACACAGAAGACATCATCTTCTGTTGATGGACAACCGACATGTTGGTTATGTTGAATGAATAATGTGAGAGACTGGATTAGCGTTTTAGGCCTTTTATTTATTGATATTTCGCTTCAGCTTAAAGCTTAAAGCCACAAAAATGATAATACGAAAGGGAACTAGTTTGGCATTATGAAGACATCTGGAGCCCCAGTAGCAGGTGAATGTCTCTTTGGCTAAGAACCGAGAGCATTAAAGCGTTAAGCTGTTATAACATATTCATACATTTCAGCCACATTGTGACATGCGGACATTATAAATTATTTTATGCACTGATTTTGCTTCCAAAAATTCACTTTTGCTTTCTACAGTTGGCTTCATGCACCGTTTATTTTAAAATAGCTTCAGTGAATTTGCCACAAATTTTTCATTGGCATGTTGCATGTCTCTGGTAGTTGTTTTTAAATAGTTTTTGCATAAATGGTAGCATGCAAGGAGTAGAGACGTGGGAATTATTTGTTGATCTCCTTATACTTTAAAGATGAAAAACTTATTAACGTATGATTTGGGTTTGGGAAAAATGATATCATCATCATCAGTGCAACAACCGGTGTCCGGTCTGGGCCTCGTTCAACAATTTTTTCCATGCATCTTTGTTGCTGGTCAATGGCATTCAGTTGGGCACCGAAGGCTTCCTTCAAGCGTCCTGGTCTTTGCCATCCTTTCATCGTAAGCAAGGAGTAGTCTTTAATTTTCTATTGATGGGGAGAATAAAAAGTAATGGACCAAGGTGACTAGCCTGCGGAACTTCAGTTTTTGAATGAAAAGGATCAAGACAAGATAAGATTTCAAACACATGCAACATTTTTTTTTAAAGTAAGTAATGCGGTCCCATCAAATTTAGTGACTAACTATGGAGTACATAGTTAGTTTAAGTTTCATCGTGCGAGGGTTGTTAAAAGTTTAATTCTTAAAAAGGCTTTTAAGGTTCGCAGAAAGTTGATATTAGTTCACCGCACGAGAAGAACATTTTCATAAAACAGATACCAGTTTTTGAATTATACAAGGTGGGCCAAACGAGATCACCCTATTAAAAGATGCTCTTATTTTTGCAAATGGCCGCCAATGTCAAATCTATTTTGACATTTGTGGACCAGACAGATGTAGAATACAAGTGAACAAGCCATGGAGCGATACACTCCCCAAGAACGCGGAATAATCGTGTCTATTTTTTTTCAGTAACAATTCGTCTGTAGTGTTGGCGCAGCGCGAATTCCGTCGCCTATTCCACGGCCGTTCGACACCGACTGCGCAAAGGCTGCGCCGTTTGGCAACCAACCTTGAAGAGTATGGGACTACACGAGATGTTGCCAAGAGTTGCCGGCCCCGGAGCGCCCCTTGTACCGAGAATATCGCCGCTGTTGACAAGGATATCGAACTGTCGCCGGAAACATCGACCAGACGCCGTGCCTCGCAATTAGCCATCAGCCGGTCGTCCCTAAGGCGAATTTTGGTCAAAGACTTGCGCATGTTCCCGTATAAAGTCCAGTCCGTGCATCAGCTGCTGTCTGTCGACTGCCAAACGCGTGTAACCTACGCCCAAGCCATCCTTAATCTCGAGGACGAAGTGGACGATTTTTCAACCAAAATCATAATCAGCGATGAGGCTCATTTCCACCTCAGCGGGTATGTGAACAAGCAAAACTACCGCTTCTGGGGCACCGAAAAGTAACGACGAGTAATGACGAGTAATGCACGAGGAGCCATTACATCTACTCAAAGTTACTGCATGGTGCGAGAACGCCGCTGGTCAAACGACAACAGTGGACGGTGCGCGCTATAGAGCCATGTTAACCGAGTTTTTTCTGCCGCAATTAGACAAAAAAATCGGGACTGGAGGACATATGGTTCCAACAGCACGAAGCTACGGCACACACTGCGCGAGCCACAACCGAGATTCTGAAGGCGGCGTTCCCGGGTCGCCTTATCTCTAGTTTTGGCGATTTGCACTCGCTCGCAAGATTGCCCGATTTAACCGATCGAAACTTTTTTTGTGGGGTTTTTTGAAGTCCCGTGTTTACTTGAACAAGTCCGAGACCCTAGAAGATCTCAAGGACAACATTCGACACGAGTGCGAGAATCTGTCGCCCGAAGTTCTCGCCATAGTGAAGAAAAATGCTATAAAACGAGCCCGTATGGCAATCAATTGTGACGGCGCCCATTTGGCCGATATCATGTTTTCAACTTGACCAATACAATTCTAAAGGCTCAAATAAACATAATCAAAGAAAGGGTTGCATTCCCTCCCACTTTGGGGGTAAATTTTCTCTAATGTCTTGTCTTTTTAAAAATTTAAAAGTTAACCAAATCTCTATTTTTATCAATAGTCAAATATTTTTCTCAAGAATCCCCCGACCTCATAGAGATCACAGAGCTTTTAAAAGGGTTTTTCAATAGGACTAAATAGCTGTATGTAAGGTAGATATTAACTCTATTTTTTTTATTTAAAATTCCATTATGTATAGAATATAGCATCGTTCAAATGTTCATATCGCTTCCTTAAGCTTGCCCGGATACGAGTATTCCAACTTTTAATGACTCTTTCGGATAGATCCGGCTGTATCTGAGCGATGGCATGTGTTTCATTCACTTTAAGCATCTGTTTATTGTGTTTTATTCGCATATAGGAAAAAGCCTAGCGGTTTCAAATCGCATTGCATTCGCGGCAAATTCAAATCGCCACTGCGATGGATAACCTTAATCTCAAATGGTTCATGGAGAATGTACATCTAGTCTGTGTGGAACGGCTTCACCAACGTCATTTTTGAAAAAGTATGGAACAATGACGCTGCCGGACAAAAATCCACACCAAACGGTAACTTTTTGAGGATGCATTGTTAGCTGGTGGTCTGGCTGGTTGGGGTCGTACCATATGGTCAGTTTTCTTATTACCACAACCATTCATCCAAAACTATACCTAATCGCTTAACATGATTTTTCGGCCAATATCAAGGTTCTCTTCTAAACGCTCTTGGGTCGGTTGGATCTTGTACAGGTATAGACCGAATCAGCTGCACTGACCGCAGCGATGTTCTCGGTTCTTGCGTTTGGTGATTTGACTTTATTTACTGAATAAAAAACAACAGATTTGACAGATGTCAGCAAAATACTATGGCTGCCTTAGGCCGCCAATACCTACCTACCCCCGACAATTATAAAAAAATTAAACCAAAGTAGAGGAGGATCATTTGGTGCTGATGATTCGATGCAGGAACTAAGTTCAACGGTAGAGTTTGTTCCCGAGGACTTAATTTCTTGCACCGGATCATCTACTGGATCAGCTAATTTAAATTAAAGTATTTTGTACTTCACTTGGAGAAGTAACACACGTTTCACTTAACCCTTGTATTATATGATATGAGCTAACCTCAATTTGGTAACCGTTGGGCGTGAAGAATATTAGCCTAAAGAATTGCAACATAGATCACCAAATTTGTTTTCATTGGGATTCATGAACAGTTATCATGACGGCGTAGAAATATGATATTTAGAACAACAGATTTAAGTCGACTACAACAACATTCGTTAAGCAAACATTTATAAACGTAATCAGTTAATATTAAATGAATTAGAAGCTGTGATATCCTGCACAACATCAATTATAAATTAAAAATAAATTACAAAACGCCAGCAACTAAACATTCTTCATCCTTAATGGATAACATTTTCTTAGAAGTTCAACTATCAATGCCATCAACTTCATGTAAATTGACATTTTCCTTTCTCATATCAAAACCTGTAGTCGAAACTTACCTTAAACACCTATAGCTTCTCCAGGCAAATAAAAAAGGATCCCAAGATAACATCCTCTGCATTTTTCCCACCAAAAATAGTCATGTAACGCAATTAAGTACAAGACACTCCCAAACAAAGCTCTTCGACGATTGTATCTTTCTCACACTTCCATCATTCACACATTAATCCAACAGTTTCTTCGCCTTTTCCTCGAGGAACCATTTATTTTGCCAGTTTATCACAATGAATTGTATCTATCGCTCAACTGAACTGATTTCGATTATATAACACAACTAAATTTAATCTTTTAATTGACCCGAGGCGGCAGCTTGTTGCAAAAAGTAAAGCAACAACGACAGGAATGGCAAAAAGTCTGCTCTTTCATGTGTGCTTTTGGCTTTTTTTTACATTCAATTTTATAAACCAAAGAAGACGACAAAGATGTAGAGTGAGAAAGAGAAAAACACAAAAATTCGATTGTGGGTCAATTCCCTTGTATGTTGCACATTCGAGTAGCTGCCACAGATCCGCTCGACGTGATCCATAAACTGGTATATAAAGATCGTTTGCTTTTGGGTAAGACATCAGTATCTGCCTTCCTTTCTCCAGTTTGGTTAACATCGTCTGAGCAGCTTTCGACAGAAACTAAGCCGTGCTTACAAAAATAATGAAGGTGCAAACTCAACAAGGATTATTCAAAGGATATCAAAAACTAACCCAACTTTTATCTTTCTAGGTCTTTGTTTGCTTATTTGCCTCACTGGCAGTGACTTCTGCTGGCATCCTTGGAGGAAGCAGTGGTGGTAGCTATGGAGGAGGAAGCTATGGTGGAAGTCATGGCGGTGGTGGCGGTGGCGGTTATGGCGGTGGTCATGGTGGTGGCCATGGTGGCAGCTCCATTTCAGCAGGTCCTGTCAAAGTGATCAAGGTTATTAGTGAAGGAAGCTCACTCGGCGGAGGTGGTGGTGGTGGCGGCCATGGTGGATGGGTCAGCAGTGGTGGATACGATAGTGGAATATCCCTAGGTGGAGGACATGGTGGCTGGGCCAGCAGTGGTGGATATGACAGTGGTTCTTCTTCCTATGGCGGTGGTCACGGTGGCGGAATCGGCGGTGGAGAAGTGAAGATAATCAAAGTCATCTCTGAATCATCTGGATCATCGCTAGGAGGAGGCCATGGTGGCGGATGGTCATCAGGTGGTTCAGGAGGATATGGTGGTGGCTATGAAAGCAGTCACGGTGGAAGTTTTGGTGGCGGTTATGAAAGCGGTCACGGTGGCGGCTATGGCGGTGGTGCTGAGCAAATTAAAATCGTGAAGATTGTCAGCTCTGACTCCGGCATTGGAGGAGGACATAGCGGATATTCTTCAGGTGGCAGCATTGGAGGAGGTTATGGTGGATGGTCGTCAGGTGGCAGCATCGGCGGCAGCAGTGGATGGTCATCAGGAGGCGGTATTGGTGGAGGCGGCTGGTCTTCCGGCGGATCATCTGGTGGATGGGATTAAATGACTCGAAAGCAACCGATCACCGAACCAAAAGCAAAGACCTTTATGTGATAGCCCTTCAGACATCTATGAATGCTGACTTTTATTGTGTGAATGTGTGAGTGCATGTACCTGAAAGCAAATATCAGACGCTGTTAATGTTGTTAAATAAATTCTTCTTGTTACCAAAAAAAATCCATATAAAAGTGTTTCATTTTATTTGATTTTTTTGATTGTCTTGCGTGGGATAAACTCTCACTCATCGTATTTCTCCACATTTATTGACCTTTTCGCATTTTTTTTCGCCAGAAAGTGTTATGTCATTAAGGCATTGAAGTAGCACAAGTGATCGTTTTTTGGTGCTTTCTCACATTACTTTCGCTTAGCCAGACATCTTTAAGCTCTTCAAATTGAAGCGAACCATCAGAGCCAAAATTTAACTAACTTGAATGTTGTATCTTTTATTTTAGTGTTGATGCCGCTATGGGGGATTGGAAGCTTTGTTTAGGTTTTATAATCATTGGTTGCAAGCGAAGAACTGTTTTAATAATAGTTTTCAACATTTTTCGAGAGATAATTGAAGATGTTTATAATTTGTGTTAATGACACACTTTGCCAACAAATGAATGAATATTATTGTTTCGTAGGAAGACTTGTGCTACCAAAGGCATGCAACAAAAATGTTTTAAATACGTTATATTCCAGCTATATGGGATTCAACCTTACGCACGGCAAGAAGATGTCAGCATTTTGTGAATCACCAATTTAAAGTTCAGTAAATACATTTGTTCTTGGTGATTCTCATGAATTTGTGTATCAATTCAAACTAAATTTGGGTATATTATGACATGATGTCTCTGAAGCTGGTGATGCAAGGAAAAGTGTGAAATAATATCAAGAGATTTGCACATTGTGTTGGTTAATTTTGAAGAATTATTCGATGGACAACTTCGAGATGTGATATGGGTTGCCCTTATGCGGGTGAGCAGAGACTTTTTCGAGTAAAACAAAACAAAGGTAAGATATCTCGCAGAAGTCAACAAAGAGTTCGCAATCAAAGTATTTTTGTGCTCCAGGAAAGCATTTTGAGTCATTTGCTTTTTATTACAGTCTTTGACTTTCTGCTTGAGGGTAAAGTGACAAACCAAAAAGTAAATCTATCACTCTTTGCTGGCGATGGAGTCATAATATATGAAGATCCTTCATCCTTGTAGCGAGCATTTAATGTATGGGTAAATGTTCTGGAAGGAAATGGATGAATGAATGAAAAAGGTTTGCAAACAATATTTCAAATTGTGGCTATGCTTCCTTAAGTGAAAGGGTATGGTAACATGTATATTTCTGTAAACTTTTAAAAAATCTTAAAAAAAAACTTTAAAATTAATGTAGGACCTTTGTCGTATATATTTTCTAAATATGTAATCAAAAAAATTCGTATATATATAAATATAAATGGATTCTTTTCCAAACTGTATACTTGGCCATTTCCCAAAATTGTCTTTTTCCCAATAAGAGTTATAAGAATTCACAAGATTAACCAATTTTTTCAAAGTTTTTTATCCCAAGGAGGCCACTTACCATTTATCCTCTAGCTAATTACTTTACTAAACTCAGATAAAACCGATGAAGTTCTAACAAAACTTGCTTCCATTAACACATTCAGGTATTATCAGTTTGTAAGCTCAAAAGACTCCACTCGATACTATTCCACTTAAATGTAATTTGCTAACACTGTCCTTTTCAATCTTGGCAATTGGATAGCTTCCGATTCCGATATAATTCGGTCGTTCTATTCCATTTTAATATACAAAAGCTAATACCGCTGCTAACCCACCTGAGCTTTTGTGCCAAAAATGAGTTTAACCCGTCTGCGTGGACTTCAGATTAAATTATTTCCAATATTCAATTTAAAACTCGCCAAAGAAAATTATTTAGATTTCTCCCACACAAAAGTGCATTTTTCAGAATAAAAGTAGACTGTGTAGTCTAATGAATCCTGTTACTCTTCCATCTATAAAACTTCATAAATTCGTGCAGTTGTTTAGGCATATCAAACAAACGTTCAGCAATGTAGTATTTCATATTTAAGCCTCTCCTACAGGAGACCGTGCATTTTTCCTAGATACAATTTTACATAAATACAAATTATCCATCTATCTAACGAATTTCATTCAAATCCATTAAGCCGTTCGGAGGTGATTGGGAACCACCACCCAAACATCCAATAGTGTAAGTAGGATAAGAAGGATAAGATTGAAATATTAATACTTTTACTCAATGTTTTCAACGGTTCAGGTTGAATCTGACAATAACAGTAGGCCTTATCCCTTGTCAAAAAAAAACAACAACAGCAAAAAATATCACCTACTTTATTTATAAATAATGCATGAAACAATATAAAATAACGAAACATTTATGTATGTAGATAAAATATTATAAAATATTATTATATACTACAATTATATACACTATAACACTATAAACACGACAACACTTGATGCTTTTTCGATCCATAAACAGGGTTGCCAGATTTTTAAGAGCGAATATCGCAATTTCAAATTTTTTTGTTCGCAAAACACCGCAAAATTACAAAAAAAAATATCGCAAAACCAGCAAATCACTTAATTCAATAAAATAAGTACAGTAAAAACTAATTTATTGAATAATTAAAAAATAAATAGTAGAAAAGTATAGAATAGTAGAATTTACAAATTTTAAATGAAAGATTTTCGTTTCCGAAATTTACAGAGCTGCTTTAGCAAAGCTCTTAAATTTTCCTGCAAAGGAATATTTTATTTCACCTGAATTCTTACATTTACAATATAGACTTACGTTTAGTATTTGATTTTAATTTTAATATATTTTAAATCCAAAATTTTGTTGTTTAATTTATTTAATATAAGGTGTCTTTTTACTTTTTATTTGTTTAAGCTTAACTTTTATTAATTTGTGTATTTGATCTCCGCATGAAATTTGTTCTTAAACAGACTTAAAAAAATTTAGAAAAAGGCAAAGTACCAAGATAAAATGAAGGCGCCAAAAAAGGCAATTAGAAAAGGTTGAATATATTTTAACCTTATGGTTTCAGTTGTCTGGTTATCGATGTCAGATTCGACGATTCAGTGAAGCCAAGTTCGCTTACAGTATCTTTATATTTATAAAACAATCTATGATCACATCTTTTTCTGTTAAGTTTCTGATATTATTTTATGTTAACATTTAGTTTTATTGTAAAAAAATAACGCAAAATATCGCAAAAAATAATGCGATATCGCAAATTCTAATTTTACACCGCAAACAAAAAAAATCGGTAGTTTTGCGATATATCGCACAATCTGACAAGCCTGTACAAAAAGCACATTAAAAGCTTTAATTCTAAACGCTTTTGCAGAAAACTTTACAAAAAGTAGTAGGTTTTTGGGTTTTATTTAGATAGGGTAACTCTGACTCCTATCATATGTAAGTAGTTTTCGTAATAACAAGGGTGCTTCCTTGTGGTTTTATTGTGGAATTTTTTTGGCAAACACTTTTGTGTTGGAAAAAGCTCTCCCATAAGGTCTGTACTGATAATCTTTGCTGGACAGAATATATATCTCTATATTTCTTTATATCTATTTCTCTATACTTTATATCTCTTTATTTCTATATCTCTATGTCTCTATATATCTCTGTACCTCTTGATATCTCTATATCTTTATATCTCTATAGTATATTGAATCCTGTAAATCTTTCGTCTACCAAACTTAACAAATTCTTGCAGTCGTTAAGGCATGAAAGAATATCAAACAAACCTACAGAAATGTAGTATTGAACATTTAAGCCTTTCCGTTATATTTTTCTGGACAAAAAGAAGCCTATATTTCAATCCAGCACATTATCCGTCTACCTATCAAATTTGATCCAGTTCTGTTATGTCGTGGATGTGTGATTCGGGAACAAACATTCAAAAATCCAAACAAAAACTCACATTTATAATATAAGCAGTATTTACAAGATATTATAACAAAAAAAACATCTTCCACTTCTTTTCGAGCTCTCAAACGGGTAACGCAGACGATTATTTCCCTCATTTATCCCATATATGGTAATTTTCTGGTAGTGGTATTTGATATTTAGTGTTATTTGTACATATCATATCAACCCTTCAGTTGAATTTATTGTGGTCAAGTCTCTGACTTTCTGATCCAGAACTGACTGCTGGTAAGCTAAATGCTAACGACAAATCGATTTTTGTGAACGACTTCCCACTATGCTTCGCAAAAATTTTGTCGATCGTCGCGTCAATAACTGGTACTGCACTCACTTAATAACTTGATTCACAGTAGTCTTATAATCTCCGCTGTTCTGTTCAAAAAAATTGTTGACCAAATGAAAGACCATAGGGCTAAGAAAATACTTTAAAAAGAATCATTAACTGCGTCATTGTATTTTTCGTTCTTTTTCGAGATTTCAAGCCCTATAGGCTTGATTTCTTCAAGAAAATTCTAAATTTAGGTCCAGCTAGTAATGCCATGTTTGATTGATATCTCTGCACGACTTGGCATTAATTAGACAATAGCATCCGGTGCTCGTTATTTCTTCGACATGGCCAATCTCACGGAACAATTTGTTATTAACTGGCGTGAACTCTATTTTGAGTTAATTTGGTGATGATTGATGAATATAGGGTATTTCCAAAAAAACAGCTTGAAATGGCTAAACAAAGAAATGGCCAATACAGAAACTGCCCCTCTTTTTGTTATTTTTCTTCTTTATTTTCGTTGTAACTTATGGAAATAAAAACAAGAATTTGCCATCCAAAACCCAAAAAGTTCTTGAGTTATGCAACAATCTTTAATAAAATTGAACAATTCGTAAGCCAATAAAATATTTGTGTCAAATTGACAATAATTGTATCAAAAACAAAAACAAAATAAAAACTTCCTTTTTAATCGAAAATAAACTTTGTATAATCTTAATGTTTGGTTTAATGGGGGATGCAACAAATTTATTGATTTCATTAACTGAATATGGAATCTTTACTCCGGGAGGGACTGGTACATAGACGAGATATGGCCTTGAGTTAGTTGATACCTTTTTCGGATTGACTTGGATAGAATCTTTGAGTAATTAACAAAAAAATTTAATCAAAAAAGTACCAGAATACTGATTTATAAGTTTAAAATAATAGTTGCTGATCAACTGTATATAGTGAGTAATTTTATTTTGTTTTTGATAATTTGTTTAATGTGTTATAATTTTTATTTCATTCGGTTCTTTTTTTTTCAATTTATGGACAATTGGATTTGAGAGTGGGGACGAACTATACAAAAGACTGAGTTCTGGAATTCAACGCTGCAGTTTGATAGAATATTTCCTTGAGTTAGTAGTGCTACTGATATTGAGAGATGAAAGTAAGGATTCTTAAGGATAACGCTTTGAATTTCTTTTTGATTTACGGTTTGTTTTCTTTGCAGGTGTTAATTTGTGTGTTAGTGGCAACTGTTGCTGTGGCTCAGGCCACCTTCTTAAAGACCATTCGAATCGGGGGTATTGGTGGTGGAGGTGGTTATGGAGGAGGAGGATGGGGTGGCATCATTGGCGGGGGTGGCATCATTGGTGGAGGTGGCTATGGAGGCGGTTGGGGTGGTGGTCGAATTGGTGGACATGGCGGAGGAGTAAATGTCATCAAAGTCATTCATAAGGCTGCTCCAGCTTACGTTAGTACTGGACACGGTGGAGGTGGTGGCTATATAGGAGGTGGTGGATCAGGCATTAAGGTTGTTAAGGTCATATCATCCGGAGGAGGTATCGGTGGATATGGTGGTGGCTATGGAGGTGGTTATGGTGGAGGATATGGTGGAGGTCACGGCGGTGGATGGATTGGTGGAGGTGGTGGTGGTGGTTGGCTGGGGCGGTAGTTTGTATGGTTGAAGAAATAAAAAGTCCTTTGAAATGTGAATATGTGCAACAAATAGAAAAATGACTTTAATAAAGTTTTAAAAAAGATATCTGACAAGCTTACAGTGTAGGTTTGGCATTTCTTGGAATGAATCTATATCGTAAATATAATTGAGTTTATTTTTTTAATAAGTGGGTAAAAGTGCTTATTATGGCGTTCAGCAAAAGAATAAATTTTTTCTGAAAATTTATATTTAAATTAATAGTTTAAAATAATCCATAATGTTGTCCAAGTTACGCTGCAAGAGAATTGTGATAACCTCAACTATTGGACCTGTTCTGAATGAGATCGCTGTTGTAAATACTAAAGCATTCTCCAAATCAACCAGACACGCACCCGTGCATAGATTCTTAGAATTGCTACACAGAAACCAATTAAGATGCGGTATGAATCATGAATGGTACCATGCCCCACCTTTAAGCCGAACTATATGTGTCTGGAATTATATTTTTTTCCTCCGCCCACTTGGACAGAGCTCTATTGAGAATTTTTTCGAATTCCTTGCTGATAGTCAGAAGAAGAATTATCGACCAGAGATTCACCGGCTTTAAATAATCCTTTCTTTTTTTCGCGAGTGAAGAGTGGATGTACAACAGCAGTCTTCGACTCACTGGAACTGGATAGTATGTATTATTCAGCATGTTGTCAAACATCAGTGTTGTATATATGTCTTTATTGCCTGGGAGATTTCGTAGCACAATATTAGTTATATAAAGGGTCTTTCATTAAGCGCTTGCAGCTTTAAATTTAAATAAAACAAAGTGTGTGTGAGGTATCATCGACATTTTTTATTCCTGTCGATGCCATTATGTGTGGGATATAACATCGTTTAAATGTCCGCCGCGGCTTCTCTTTGGGGCGCGTATCCGAAGTGTCCAATTTTCCATGACTCTAACGCATAAATGAGGATGAATTTGACCGATGGCATTCTTTGTGTTGGCTTTGAGGGCCACTGTGAATTTTGGCCTTTTCGCATTGACTTGCGACTTAAGAAAACCCCACAAGGAAACGTCTAATGGGATCAAATAACCCGATCTCGGTGGCCAGTTCATATTATCTCCACGTGAGATGACCATGCCCTCAGATCGCTCGTGCAGAATGTCCAAAATGACATGAGCTGTGTGGCACGTGTTGCCGCCGTCCTGTTAAAACCAGATGTTGTTGGTGTCCATATCATATATATAGCCAAAACAAGTAGGTTATCATCGACCTACAGCGCTCGCCGTTGAAGGTGATAACCTGGCCAACATCGTGCTCAAAGAAATATGGACCAGCCCAAAATCCACATGCTAAATAGTGACTTTATCGGGATGCATTTGACACTCTACGATCTCATGTGGAAAGATATCGTCCCAAATTAGACAATTTTGTTTATTCACCATTCATCCAGAAATGGGCCTCATCGCTGAAGATGTTTTTTCAATGAAAATTAGTGTCAGTTGCCAACGGCTCAGAGCCCATTCAGCGAACACACTCCGGCTGTTGTACATGGTCGTTTACCTTCAGCTTCTAGGTCGGTTGAGTTTTGATGGGCCTAGTCAAGACGCAAAATTCGTCAAGTTGTGGTCTGCGAAAGGCCGAGATTCTTGTTAGCGACGCGAATTCGACTATCTCGGATTCTCCTGCACACTCTTACGGACGGCGGCGATTGCGTTTAGTTGACGAACGGGTGTTGGTTGATTGTTTACTGAACCCAGTGGACTTAAATTTATCCACCACAATTCGAACGGTCCCCTCGGTAGAACCATTATGGCGACCCCGTACAATAGGCGAAACGCGTGGAACGTTGCCCAAACAGAATAACCATTTTGGTAAAACAATTTTATCATTTGCATCTGTCGTTGAACACTATATCCATCTATGGTGATTCGGAAAACAGACTGAACAAATGACAGCCAATTTGACATATGTAGCTTCAACAAAATGGCCGCTACCAACTGTCAAAGTTCGGAAGTCCCTATTGTAAGACCCTTTACCATCGACTCTTGCTGACTTTCTTTTGCTTTAATGACTCGAAGATGATTTGGAGTTCCAATGAGCTTAATTTTGGCCCGTTCTGATCGCCGATGGTGGCGTTTGCCAAGTTTTTGCATTCAGCCCGGTAAAACAAAGATTTTCAAATCTTTTCCATCACAAAGATCTCTGTTTGAAGTTGTTTTCACACCAAAGAAACATTTTTTTAAACGTTTCAAAAACATTTAAGAAACATTTCAGAAACAAAGAAACATTTCCGAAATGTTTATTTTTTAAGCATTTTAATCTATTTTACAGGTATGAAAGGTGGTGATTGTGTATATCCCGAGATGTAACTTATATCAATACCAACATGATTTGAACATGGTTGGCTTCTAGCCAACTAGCTGAAATTAAATTTCAGGAAATTAAAATTAATTCAAATATTTATGCTAATACACTTATAGATTCACTTATGCGTTGGCCAGGTATTAATCGGCCAAATAAAAGTGTGGCTTATAATATATGGACCATGTATATGCATATACTCAAATTAGTTAATTATTTGAGTAGCTTTATTGCTAAGCTAATTTGAGTTCTATGCAAATAAGAGGATGATAGTTTTAGTCCAGATAGTTATACGTCATACCTATATAAAGTGAAACATGAAACAATGCCAGTTTTTATTTCCGAAATAGTTACATAGATACTAATTTAAGAGAAGCTTTTGGATTGATCAACATAATAAAACTTCAATATAAATCAAAAATTAGTTTACGACTATAGAAAGAAATTTAATAAAGTAAGAAACTATCTCCCTTTTAATTTGTCGGCATTTCGAGAATCCCTCTATAACCTATTTGACGCACTTTAGGGAAGTTATTTGCTTTCCTTATAACTTTTCTTTGCAGCCTCTTTGAAAGCAGTAAGTTCTCATTAACCGAATGTATATGTATGTACATATGTAAGTCATCAGCAAATTATTATGGGAAACAATAGCTTTCTAAGAAATTTTATTAGTTTCTATAAAAAAGTGTCGTTCCTTTTATCTTCATAAGATATTTCCTCGCAAGCTTTACAAGCAATATCGTGTCAGTAACTAATGACATAAGGCTTTAAAAAGCTTCATAAACCAATCGATAAATTATTTTACTTCGTCAGCGAAATACTGGTTTATGATGTTATGCTTAGGACTTTTACTACCCTTATCATGTATTAACACTGTGCGAGCGTTTAGGAAAATTGGATAGAAGATGAAAGGACATTGGTTTTGAACGTTTGTAAATCGTAATGGAAGGGAAAAATCGAGCCGGGTAAAGCATTCCACATTCGTGTAGTGCGGCTAAAGAATGAGTCTCTATACTTAACAGTGCGTCCAAAATTAGGCTCAAGGGTAAATTTATGAGCATTCCTAGCGGTACGAGAATTACGGGGAAAACTTTTAAGGGGAGGAATGCAACTGGCTTACGTCAGATTGTATTGAGCGAAATAATAAAAACGCCATTTTATGTTTTTAAGAAATGTTAAAAGGTTTGATTTTAACTTACTATATACTATGTATACACTATATAATACTAACAATCAAATATGACATTACGATGGTAAATAAGTCGGAAAAAACTGGGTCCGGAAATTCCGTCCTTCTGTCTATTCGCATCTCTTTAGCCTAAACGGATTTTCTGATTGGCCTCAAACTTTGTATTTAGTATTTGTATGGTAGTATATCGGGGGTGTTTTTCATTTTTGTTCTAGGTCGAAAAATTACGGTACCTGCCATACAATATTTAACAAAAAGTTAGATTTTCTCGAAAAAGGCTCCAACGATTTTGATAAAACTTTCAGGGTGCCATTTTTTACAACAATACATCTCTCAGTTAGAATTAATTGTTCGAATTTTTGTCTATAACGGTATTTCTCATATAACCGTTTTTTTCAAATGTGGTTTTATCGAAACCATTATCCCGATTTCTAAAAATAATTTGCACACCGAAAGTCAATTTTCAAAAACTTTTTTTTCGATAAAAACTACAGATTTTTGTGTAATGAGACATACTAACAAAAATTAACATATTTTTTCGAAACGTTTAAAAAAAAACGATTTTTTAAAAAAATTGGTCGAACGATTTTCAATATTTTTTTCCTCGATAGATATTTAGTTTTTAAATTTTATTGCATTCTTAGTTTTTCCGAGAAACCTCTTAAACTAATTAAAAAATAGCATAAGAAGAAGAAGTTCAGATAGTGTTATTTTTCTACGTTAATGTTACTTATTTTAAAATTTTATTCGACTATGTGACCACACATATTAGCAAGTAGGTGCGACCCATTCGTGCAATTTATTTTTTTTTTCAAAATCGTAGGAACAGATTTTAAATAAAACGGTTTTTTTTTGAAAATTAAAAAAAAAATAATTCATAATAATATAAACATAAGCACAAAAAAAAACTAGATTTAAAAACATGACTTATGTATAAAAAAATGGGCACGACTGGGTCGCACATACTTGCTCTTATGTGCTTAATATTAGCTTTTGTATTATAATAATAATACATTGGAAAGCAAGATCTTTGACAGAAACAAGTAACATTTACGTTGAAAACAACACGGTTCGAACTTGTAAAAAGTATCAAAACCAAAAAATTTAACGATTTTTAGAAAAATTGAATACGTCTTAAATAACAAAGAATTTACGAAAAAATTATTTCGAAAAATGTAGGACCGGTTTTGATAAAATCCTATTTTTTATTTTCAGATTTTTTAATTTTTTTTTGTTTTTAAATTTTGGTATGCAGTTTCTTAGAGTTTAATAATATACATGTGATTCTAAAATTTAAAATAATATTTTTTGATTAGTTTTAAGAATATTGATTATTAGAAAAAAAACTTTTTCAAAATTTTGATATACAGAATTAATAAAATTGCTTAGATCCTCTCAAATATAAAATTTGACAGAAATCCAAAGAAAAAACATTATATGAAAGGGACCGTTAATAGACTTTTTCCGTAAATTTGATTCTAATTATATTACATTTACATTAAAAATTAAAAAAAAATTTCATCAAAATCGTTGGAGCCGTTTTCGAGAAAAATAAGCTTTTCCTAAACGGTTATATGACAGGTACCGTTATTTGTAAGCCTAAAAATAAAATTTCAATGGGGGAATGCCAAAATAATCACACACACCAAGTTTGAATATAATCGCTTAAGCCGTTAAGGCTGCAGCTCGTTATACAGTCTGACAGACAGACAGACATTTTTTCCCGACCATTTTTTTAGACTTCTCTATGATCGTAATGTCATGTTTGATTGTTATCTCAATTTTTTGAATATTCACGAATCCTAAACTTGCCTTATAGTCTCTATAATCGCAAGTAAAAATTACCTACCCGCTTTCTAAATATTGATTTTTCATAAAAAAAAATTAAATTATTAAAATTACAAAACAAAAGTTTTCGAAAATATTTTAATGCGAAATTACTTAGGCTACTTACATCTTCCTGAATATCAATAATGATTGTTTTCGGATAACAAGTTTTCGAGAAAGCCAAAGAAATAAATTGCACGACTGGATCGCACGTACTTGCTCTTATGTGCGGTCACAGCTTGGAATAAAATTTGAAAAATATTAAGGGAACTTCAAAGATTATTCGATTTTTCTGACTTTTGATTGTTTGAAAAAAGTACGTAAAATAGTTTTCAGCGGAAAAAATTAAACGCCATTTTATTTCTTTAAAAAAATGTAAAAAAGTGTAATTTTTTTTTTCAAAATCGTTAGAACCGTTTTTAAATAAAACGGTTTTTTTAACAACTTTTTTTTTCTTAAAATTAAAAAATAATTCAAGAATACAAACTTAAGCACAAAAATAAAAAAATAACGTACATTTAAAAAATAAAATTTAAAAAAAAATTCACTTACCCGTTTTCAAAATATTGATTTTTCCAAAAAAAAATTTGAAAAAAATTATTATAAATAAAAAAAAAAAGTTTTCGAAAAAAAATGTATGCATAATTACTCAAGCTGCCTACATCTTCTTGAATATCAATTTTGATTGTAATCGGATCACCAATTTTCGAAAAAGTCGAAGAAAAAAAACCGGTCCTATAGGAGGTACCGGTTTTAGCCCATCATATTGATTTTTTTTTCACCAAAATATAATGCATACCTACAGTAGTACACTGATTTTTTTTATAAGAATTCTTGAAGCTGTTTCCGAGAAAAATAAGCTTTTACTTAACGATTATGTGGCATGCACCTGCCGTTAATATTTGAGTTAAAAAAAAATTAAAAAAACTTCTCTGTATAATGTCAAAATAAACTGATATTACATTGATTGATTGGCCCAACCGGTTAAGCTGTAGTACAAAATACATGCATACAGACAGACAGACAGACAAACGGACAGAATTTTGCCAGTAACTAAAAAATGTTTCTCTATCATCGTAATGTCATGTTTGATTTTTAATATTAATAATGTGACAGGCGGATACGAGCAAGCAAGTAAGACCAACTTGAATCCATTTTATTTTGGTTTTACATTTTTTTGATTGTCTCAAGGTAAATGTAGATTCATAGGTGGAATCTTACTTTCAAAAACTATATCAAGGCTTAGTTAGCCCACCTTCAAGGGCTTACGCATTCTTAACAGATTGTAATTACTTACTTTTACTTCCCTGTTATTTCTTGAAACTTATTTAGTATAAAACCTTCTCCGATCATGAAAACCAGATCATTCTGATTGTAATAACTCGTGCTATTAGAAAACTTATCAAAACATTATCATGAAGGTGGATTCTAATCCGATTATAAAAAAATAAATAAGTTAATCTTTACATTATGTTTTTTTCATTTTATAGGTCCTTATATGTTTGTTTTGTGTTCTGGCCGTCACGAAAGCTGGTATCCTAGCCAGCAATGGATTGTATGGAAGCAGTTTGTACAGTAGCGGAACTTATATATCGTCTCCAGTTACCTACGTTCAATCCGCTCCAGCTGTTCAGACAGTACATGTTGTTAAGCAACCAGTGTATCAAACTGTTTCAAAAGTTTACTCAGCTCCAGTTTACCACTCTTCCAGCTTCTATCAGAGTACGCCAATCTATCAATCTGCACCAATTGTTTCACTTCCGGTAGTTTCTCAGCCGTATGTTGTGAGTTATGGAAACCGATATGCCAGTAGCTATTCTATTGGAGCTCCCATCAGCCAAGTAAGCGTATTGAAAGGAGGGTTTTTAAAACACAAATTAAAAAGTTAAAATTTTAAACTCGGAGCTTTGTTTTGATATTCTGGAAGCCACATTTGCCATTTGTCTTCCAATCGTGCCAAATCCTCATGTTATCCCTGATGTGATAAATGTTCATAAGACCAGAAGATTTTCTTTAAATCCAAGGGAAAGTTTTTTTTATAACGGTCTACAAAATATGGAAAAGGTTTTTTAATTATCCTTTCTACATGAGTTTTTAAAAAAACGCGGGAAAATATTCCATTTTAAGTGAAATCTGTGATTAAAAAATTAATTATTCTCAGCTTTATTTTCAAAAGTGTTAACCAACTATTTTTGAAGCTGGTAAAGCTATTTCTAAGCCGTATAATGAGGAGAAGCCCACAATGCCTGGGCACTAGTTATAACAGGACAAGTGTTATTTTAGGTCCACTGCGGTGACTTTATCAAACCATAATTTCCTACTGAAATCGATGGCTGCACAATGGAAACACGACCGATAGATTGTCCTTGACCAAGACCTAATCCAGACCCAGATGAACTAAGGTTTATTGGTGAGTTGGATAAAATTGGTTGAGATGCAATTTTGACACTGCGAATGGGTTGAGCAGCGACTATTTGCTGAGGAACCACTTGAACAGTTCGAATGCGTTGAAGAGGTTGGGTGTAGATCCCGGAGTTTCTGAGATAAAGTGTTGGCTGAGAAACGGCTAATCGACTAACTGGAGCACTTACACTTGGCCCAGACAAAACAACTGGAGTTCCAATGCTTCTTGCAGTAATAACTGGCTGTGCAACAGTCTTATGATGAACAGCTTGACTTTGGTCGATGTTGCTATTAATATTTGATCCTTGCACAGTAATTATTGGTTGAACAACTGAAACACGCTGAACAATTTGTCCTTGTCCACGACCAGATACAGGTAATCTTTGCCGACGAACAGATTTTCCAAGTCTTGATCCACTTAAACCAGCTAGGCCAATGTTCACAGAAGAAATAATTGGTTGCCCAGCAGAAGGAGATTGAATACCATCAGCTCCACTGTTGATGCCAATTCCACTTCCAATAACATTTGATCCAAGATTGACGGGTGATCCAACCAGAACATTTCCATTTCCATAATTCAAAATACCAGATGCACTAGCATGAACCGCACAAACAAACATACAAGCGAATATCTTAAATTAGAAGAAGAAAAAGTTCTATTAAATGGCCTAAATAGCATTTCTATTCACCTAACCTTCATTTCAAACGTAACAGAACGTAACCAGATAAAAAACTGTATCACTTGCAACTCGTCAACTGTCTTATATAGATCTTCGTTGAAATATCTTTAACTAAAAGAAGATCCATTTACCTTCTATCTTATTAAAAAATAATGTTTTAAAATGGTTTTATTTTGAGTGTTTAAATGTCATCCGTTTATTGACCTCGAATAATCATTGTGAATAGCTGCATTGATGACGAAAGAAAGTAGTAGATGCGCACAAGAATTTCTTGTCATTCTACTGACCAAACCAGCTTAACATCTTTAAAAATTAAGACTTGCAGACGATAAAAAGTACAAATTTCTCAAAACTAAGTCGAATCCAAGTCATTTCACTTCAAACGATTCATCATATAAATAAAAATAAGAGTTCATGCTGACAATTATACTCTCATGTGAATTTCAGTTGTCAACTGTACGGGCATTCACCAGTCTAGTACATTACTTACATATATAAGAATCTGTCCTTGAATAATGCCACTTTATTTTATCCTTTAATATTTAGGTTTTTGTGAAGAAAAGGTTGTTTGAGTAAAATATTCGATGGTTCAATTTCACCCACGAAGTGAACGCCTCTAGATGTCAAATTAGTTAAAGTTTCTCATCACATTGTGAACCAATGCAAGTGTCACCCTCTATTGGGTTATTGCTGTAATAGGGCAGAGATACTAAGTCTAGATTGGTAAGATTGCTCCTGCACCGTTATATATCAAATAATAATAAACATCTAAAGGACCATAATCATTAATAAACTGTCAAATTACCATATGAAAAACAATTCAATACAGATCTCTAGTCTTTCTATGAGCTATTATTGTGAATTTTTTGATCATTCATGCCTTAAGGTTGGAATGACGCGGACGGGCCCGTACGTAAATGAGCGAGATCACGCAATTCGTATCTTGTGCTCTAAATGGCGGATTGCTCCGTTTCGTCAAGTTTCGATGAGTTTTGCTCACGGACTTATTGCGGTCGCGAGCGCATTTTACGGACTTAAATTGGCCATCTAGCTTCTGATGGTGTTTGTTATGAAGAAAATTTGAAAGATACTTACGCGGCATTCCGTTCATTATGGGTAGACGTGGTCATTTGATAAATGGATTGGCAAATTTCGGTCAGTTTTGACAACAGCTTCTGCTTGCTTCTGACCATTATAGTTAGACCTTTAAGTTTTAGCAGATAACCAAATAAAATGAAACCAAACGAAATTATAAGAAAGAACGAAGAGCGATGATATTATACATTCCAGTCAAGAGTCGGCACCTCGCCAAATGTCCAGCCAGCTGTTGTTGACTTCGCTTCGCATGAAGATATGCCGCCAGTGACTTGGTTGTATTCATTATATACCATATAGGTCTGACTGAGGATGATACTGTTAGGACTTGGGACAACAAGATGAGGAGGGTATCCTTCGACTCCATATAGAATATCTGATGATAAGATATCTTCTAAAGTTGTGAAAAGTTCGTTGTGAGGCTTTCTAATAATTCTGACTGAAATCGGAGTCGCAATTTGGAAATACTATTCCATCTCCAGGCGCAAAAAAAAAAAAACAAAAAAAAGTTGTGAAAATAATTAAAATAAAAATTAATTAAAAAAAATTGTATAGTTTAAATTTATTTATTTATATTAATGTAATATTCTCAGACTATAGAATCGTAACATTCCAAAACAAGCACGAGGCAAAAAATCCAAAGCCTATGAATACAAACTGGATAGACAAAGAGTCTACTGCTTCTAGGATACGAAGGATGATGTATATGACGGATGATGGATGACTAATGACGGATGTTAGGTTACCTACCGATGAAGGATGATAGGATGATGAAAATATAGGGAATTTCCGATACGCCGGATGGGCCGGCAGGTCATATTTTATAACTCAGGAATGATGACAGATGACGGACGTGTAACGGATATGACGAATATCTCGGATGACGAATATGACGGATGACGTATATATGTATGTGCAATACCTGATATGCCGTGTGGGCCAGTTATTCATATTTTATAACTCCCTTCTACCCGCGACTTCATCTGCTTACACTTCAGATTAAATTATTTGTATTATTTGAATCAAAACTCGCCAAAGAAAAGTACTCAGATTTCTCCCACAGAAACAGTGCAATTTTTTGCAATAAAAGTAGCCTGTGTAGTAAAGTGAATCCTGTAACTCTTCTGTCTATCTAACTTCACAAATTTGAGCAGTCCTTAAAGCATGGGAACATATTAAAGAAACCTCGAGCAATACAGTATTACACATTTAAGCCTCTCCCACAGGAACCTTGAATGTTTTCCTGGGTAAACAAAAAAAATCATCCAAATCCGTTGAGCCGTTGAGGAAGACAATACTTTTTCTACAAACTATGCGATGTTTCAAAAAAAACATCATAAAATTCATTCATAATTAAGAATGGCTTAAGAAAGTATTTCGGACCTAATTTTCCAATAACGTTCCTTCTGTTTCCATTCAAAATATCAAAATTGATAAACCACATCAAAGAAGCTAGCTATGGTCTATGCCGTTTATCTTTCGAGGGCTGCTGATACATACGAGCTATTAATAGTGTTTCATTTCGTATTCATAGAATTGAAGACGAATGTTCATCAAGCAATCTGTGTTGTAGTGTTGGACTTGGGAATCAAGATCAGGTGCATCATTTTAAGCAAAGCTTTGGAGCAAGAACAGCCTGTTAGCCTGTTATTGCGTGGGCTTGGAAAACAGGTTTTTTTCAACTTTGGTTATAAGCTGGGTTTATTTCATTCAAAGCTATTTTGGAAACTAATAATACCAGTCCAAGTTTCAACCGAGATGTCTGACCAACAGTTCCAGTTTAATATTAACACTTCCATTGAACCGAACACTCTCGTATGCAAATTGCAACGTCTGAATCATTACTATACCCATCTTCTCGTTACTAAAACTTGATCCTCGTGCCATCTGACGTCATACTTTCCAAAGTGTGATAGACTCTTTAAAACTTCACGAGCAAATCTATTCCACGAAATTTTTGGTCAGGTTACCAGTACAATTCTTTCTTAGGCCTTTAATTCGATCAAGGTCTTGGTATAGTAAAATCTGCGTCTATTGATCCCGCTTAAGGGTTCAAGTTGTCTAAGGTGATCGAAATTAATTCAAATTTCTCCAATTTACTTGCTAATTTTATGCAAAACCATATTTTATGAAAACCATTCGGTGAGATGCGGTCTTCTATAAAACCTTGATCAGGCCAAAGAACTAGAGTATTCAGGTTGTTCTATTTGAGCTGTGAAATTGTCATCATGAAAGTGAGTTCGACTTGAATAAAACATGGATTTTTTGACTTTGATTGGATATTTCTCTTTGTAGGTCCTTATTTGCTTGTTCGCTATTTTTGCTGTTTCCAACGCCAATCTTTTAAAGATTCTTAACATTGGTATCGGTGGAGGAAGTGGTGGTCTTATTGGCGGTGGTGGTGCTGAAAGCGTCAATACTGGATACAGCAGTGGTGGCTATAGTAGTGGTGGATACAGCAGCGGTGGATACGGAGGAAACTATGTTTCAGGAGCTCCCGTTCAATACGTTCAATCGGCCCCAGTTCAGGTTGTGCACGTTGTTAAGGAACCCGTTTACCAGACCGTTTCAGCACCAGTCTACCATCAATCCGCCCAACAAGTCTACCATTCTGTCCCTGTCTATCAGTCTGCTCCACTTGGTTCGCAATTATACCAATCATATGGCAACGGATACGATTCAAGGTACGGAAGCAGCTATGGAAATAATGGAAATAGTGGTGGACTTACCAAAGTCCTTAGCATCGTTAAGGGAGGATGGTGAAGTATTATTAGTGCAAAATGTTCAATAGGCTAATCAAATATACTAAAGTTAAACAAATCTTAAAATCCATGATTCTGATTTATTTTGTGATATTCATTGTGAATTATTGACATTAATGGTTTATCGTGAAGTGTTGTTCTGATTTGAATAAAATCTCGTTCGATGGCTAATTAAATGATACAAGTTAAGGCTTTATATCAAATTGTGAATTCTGGAATATTAATGACCAGGTTTAGCTTAAAACAGAACTGGATTGACATGGCTTCAATTAAACTTTCTTTGTTTACGATATCAAGTCTTTGTGTAGAGAACAAAGATTCTAAGATTTAAGGCAGCAAGTTGAGGAATGTGGTGTTTTAAATTTGTTGTTGGTTATTTCGGAAGTGGGGAACTTCTTTACAGGGATCACAGTTTGCTTGCATGACATTGAATATGGCACGGAACGCAATTCCATGTTGTCCCAGCTTTACTTCTCATAACTGTTGTCGAACGCAGTTTGACTACTGAATAAGATTTTGAATTTATTTGGCCTTGAATTCTGCAGGTTTATATTTTATGGCATTTTTGTTAATGTAGGCCAAGACAATCTAAATTAAGAAGATCGAGTCTAAGGATACTCCCACAGATGGACAGCCAACCACGATTGAACAAATTATACTAACAGCTGTATGGGTCGAAATTCCATTAAACAAAATCTGGTTTCAAAACTATGATTTTCAAAATGATGCTTGCCGAAATTCTACTCTTAAAAATTCTGCAAATAATAAAGAAAACAAATGTTTGGAAAATGTTAAAATGCGCGCGCATTAAAACATTCTCCAAGCCTTACAAATTTAAAAAAATAATCAGAGTTTTTTTTTTTCTTTTTTTAACAGACAGAATTTTGAGGAGCAGAAAAAATAGAATAAACCGAATTTTGAAACGCTGAATTTTCGTTATAAAAGCAGAATCTTGAAAAGTAGTACTTGAAGCCAGAATTTCGACCCGCTCCATATTATGCGTTATTTTTTAATTAGTTTGAAAAAAGTCTCTGCGTCTTAACTATTTCTTTCGTGTTATTGAAATCAATGCGACTTGTGAACTTAAAAACCACATGGTTTTCAGATCGTTTGATGTGATGAAAAATCAGTATCACTTCGGATGTCCTGTAGTGATCTGTATTAAATATTGTGACTGCCTATCAAATAGCTTTTCAAATGTTGGCAAAACAATATCTATTTAATTCCTTTCAGTTGATTTAATGTTTTCTCACTCTTCATGAATTATCCGTGACAAACTAGCACTTTTCGTCAGACAATCCTACATATTATATTTCATAATTAACTTACCAAAAAATCGACGTGGGATTCAGCTAGAATAGCAGCTTGGTGTATCACACTTCAAAAATTGTAAGAAGAGATTTCTTTAAGCTTCAAGATGAGAATTGTCAGCTTTTTTCTCGATATCATCATCCTCTTCAAAATTCCAAATATATTTCGTCTGGCCCAACCACCATGCCTTTTTCGGTGTTTTATACCTCATCACCAAGTTCTTTGAATGTGTCTTGAAGAATTTATCAAAAATGAAGTTAGATGGTGCACTTGCTTTTTGACATGATCTTGAAAAACGGTAAGCTAGAAAAACTATTTATTTAAAAGTCAATTATAATACTAAAGCCACCTAATATCATTTTTTTGCTATTCCGTTCAACATTGTATTTCTTTAAGCGGCTTCTGGAAAAAAGTGGCTTTTGTTGATGCAGTTATATAAATGATAGCTAGGAATGTGATAACTGTCTGCGGAAGCCTTTTCGCAATGTAGTTGGAAACCATTTTTTAGGCTTTGCCTTGCCTATAATCTGGGTTTCGAAAAGCCAAGTCCTCCACAAAATCACTTGACGGGTAAAAATGGATCAGTTCGTTTTTTTTTTAAGTTTTACTGGCGAATTATTTGGATTGATCTCTTAACTTCGTCTAGGAACAATTGGTCAACAACAATCTATAAAGAGTATATTCGCCCAAGACAATAGCTTGAACTCGTTTATTTCATAGAATTAAAAGGGCTACAACATTCAATTGGATAAGAGTTCTTTTCTCGCTCTTTTTTTGCTATCGCTACATTTTCCTAGTTATCCAAATTAACTCTTTGTGTTAGTAAAGAACTACTAGAATCCCTAAGATTCCGAGATACGAAAATAATTTTCTCGAACTTTGCTCCACTTATCTATTCTGCGGAAATATTCCTAAGAAATAACATATTTTTTTCCAAAGAACAGCCGAAAAAAGCTTCCACCGCACAATTTACTATTCCCCTGTCCTCTAACTTCATCCATTAACCAGCAATACAATGAGGTTCCGAATTGGTTACTACAAATTAAGTTATCAAGTCTTTAGCTAACTTTGTGTACGGCTTTTTGAATGTATATCTTAAATTAGTGTAATTTTTAGGCAAATTACAAATCTGAATGAACAAACTTGCCCAAAACAAAGTTTGACCCTAACATTCAACTAAAGGTGTAGGTAAACATGATTAATAACCATGAAATTTGACCTTTTTTTTTTGTTTTCATAGACGCGCAAAAAAACACTAGACAGAGGAAGTAAAATAAAAAACAGCATTACGAAGAAGAAATAATAATTGGTTCCTCAGAGCTAGGTGGGCAAAGAGATTGTAAAAGACATGGAAATCATTAATCTTAATCTTAATAAAGGCAAGCTTGTAGAAGCTAAGCTTAAACAATCACATGGAAATATTGCTCATTTTCAAGACGAAGTTAACTCTAGGAGGATTCTGAATTTCTAGGCAAGAGTGGTGCTAATAAAGTTGATAAAACCAATAACTGTAAGGAGTTTATCTTATTCTTTACGAACATTTATTTGGTGTCATTATCGGTGGGGTGACATAATGTCAATGTGTTCTAAAAGAACTCAACGGATCATGATTTTTTGACATCAAGTCCAAATCAATGTTCACTCTTTTCTCATTACTCGTTAAAAAAAAAATCAAAAAAACAATATTCTCCAAACACAATACCACGCCTGAATAATAAAAGCAACATTGTCCGAGTTTAATCCCATTATTGTGAACCAAATTGCGCAACACTGCCTCTGGGTCTGGGATTAGATCATGTGTAATATGTACTTGCCTCATACCAATTTAGTTTAATTTCATTTCAGAAATAAACACTCATATTGTCCAACTACCAAACAATATTCCACTAATTGGTGTAATTTATTATTCGTCAAGTGCGCTTTGTCTTCCCCGAACCTCTTAGTGGCAAACTGCGGCGCCTCAAGCCACTCAAGACAGCAGCGACACGCTTCAAATTGCACCTTTTGCAAATTGTCATTCAAATGGCTATTAACAAATCGACACACATGCCACTGCAATCAAAAAACAATAAACCCAACCAGGTGATCTGTCAGAAGCATATCAATTCGTGTGTCATCCTTGATCCACACTGTTTGCTATATAAAAAAACCAGGTGAATCACCCTCGCCAATTTGGCAACCAGCTTCACCATGGCAGAATGATGGATGGCAATCAAAATGGCCAGATATGTCAGCCGTTTGATTTTATCTCATTCCAAAGTGCGGACGCAATCCCCCTGCCACTTGAGTGCGCATGAGGAGCACGCGCGCAAACATTGTCTAACACACAAAATATTGTGAATGTGCAACAAAGGATTGTTGCACAAGAATCGCTAATCTAAGTGCCACCATAATTATTATCATTGAATTGCAGGTATTAAGCAGGAAATAGTTACACGCAGAGCGGCATGTAGGTTGGCATTTTTATTTCGCGATGTCTTCCAGGGGATTTTAGCAACAATTAGAGTGGATCCACCGCAGCAGCGCAGTAATCTAAGTCCCAAGTGAAGCAAAAGAAATGAATAGTTTGTTAGTTTTTTGTTGCCCCAAGGGGAGTGGAACCAGTCCATTCGCATTGGGTAATACGAAATCCGTACATCTGGAGCAGAATTTTAATTGAGTTTTTTGATCACAATCACTGCAGGAGATACAAATGTATAGATGATGATGATGGTTGATATGCCGGGGGTTATCGTGATCGGAATTCAATTGGGTTGGATTGATTGTTAGATCTTCGATTTCGAGTTAAAAAGAACTAGGGTTTTAAGACCGTTTATATTCATTTGACAAAAGAGTTATATTAATTCAATTGATGTTTAAAATAATAAACAGTTTAAATTAATTTCATATGGTAACGGTTTATGCAATTAAGGTTAAATAAAATGGACAGTTTAAGGACAATGGACAATATGTTTTTTTTCATATTAATAAATCTCAGGACTCTTCTAGTAGAATAACTTTAACTTACCTGCTGTTAAAACGAGGAACCAATGGTAGTTATATTGGTGAAGAAATTCTTTCTTATAAATGGATGAAGAGCAGCCCTAAGGTTATGAAAAGGAAACTACAACTGTTCAAGTACAAGGACGAGCCATTCCAGAATACGAAAGGCATTTTCCTTCGAATGAAAATTTAGGGGATGCATTTTGACAACTTCATAGTTTTGCTTTTACTGTCGGAAACAATATCAATGACAAAATTTATACTAATTATAAAGATTGGCTATCACATCCAATTGCGTAATGAAGGATCTCAGCTCTGCCCACAGAACTAAAGCTGTTGAAAAAAATCATCGGGAAGCAAAATGAAGCCAGTTGATTACAATAAGATGTCTTTTCACTTTTGACAAGGGATAGTTCACGGGATGGGTTGATAAATCTGGAGCAACTCGACATGATGCGAATTATGAGTAAATATTTACGTATGTTAACAAGGCCTACAATAGTTCAGTAAAAATAGTGAATGGTGATTCTACAAAACACAAAAGTTTAGGATTCTTTTGACATTTTTGAGTGAAAGTGCTAATGAACATCAAGCAAAGCAAAAGCTACCTAGTAACCTAGTTTAAGTGGAAACATACCGCCGCGCCGTTCAATTAACCGACGAAAAATGAGTTGAGTGTCATATTTGAAAAAAGAATTTTTGAGATCAAGAATGAAACTACGCGAATAGGCATTGTGGATGAGCATGGTTTTGTAGTATATGTTGTGCGAAATCATTAGTTAACAGCGGTTACACTTTGAAAAAGCCGAGACACGAGACGAAAATTAGGACATAAGTGTGTTGATAGATATAGGCTATACCTAGCAAATAGTTTTTGGGGGGGAAGCAATATCAACTGCGATTTTACTTTTCAAAATTTGGTCATCAACAGCACAGCATATATGACTACATTTGGACGATTAAAGGGTCATAAGACAGGTATCGAACCATTTATGAAATACAGGGTTGTCCGGTGGAAAATATATGTTTTAAACGTTAATATCGGTAACAGTTATAAGCCGGGCGGGACTGTTTTACTCCCATTTGAATCTGGTCCGGAGGGCATCGTGCATTCGCTATAGGAATTTTTTTTAAATGTGTTGATTATTACATTATTGCGTGCTAAAAGTTTTGTTCAGGCTATAATATTCGCCGATTGATTGACGGGGCAAGTGTAGATTTAATTCTTTCGTGGGTGCAAAGGTTCTGACAAACTTCTTCAGCCTTAAATCCGCCACATACAGGGCTCAGCAGAACGCCGAGGACCGCAGCTTGCGCGAAAATTCAACTGTTTTCTTCCAAAAAGACCTCCCAAAAAGAATAGTTAATGAAATTAAAAAAAAAAAATTTAATTCCATATTTTTGAAATTCAACTGAAGTGGTGCAAAAACTCAAAGAAAATGACTTTGGTTTACGAAAACAGTTTTGCGAACTAATGATGGAGAGATTCCGTAAAGTAAATTGCATTGTCTGGAGTAACGAGGCCAATTCCACCTCAATGGACATGTGAATAAGCAAAACTGCCGCTACTGAGCTCGAGGAACACGTAACCCACGTTTAAAACATCTACGTGTGTTAAATTGTCCAAAGGTAAGTGTTTGGTGTGCCTTATCGACGAACGGAATTGCGAGAGAATTGTCGATAAATATGAGCAGCGCATAGATATTTTGCAACAATGATCACAGATTATTTTTTACCGCATTTGCGATCACATCCATCTGACTCTTCACACACGTGGACCTACTCCGCATACCGCTAGAACCACCATGAGTTTGTATTTTAGATTCTTTTTTAGATTAGATTTTTACTTGCGATTATACGTACTGTAATGCAAGTTACGCATTCGTGCAAAAAAAAATCAGACAACTGTCAACAACATATTTGAAATATTGTCAAAATTCTGTCCATCTGTCTGTACAGAAGTATTTTGGACTCTAGGGAAAATCCTCCTCAAATTTAGAACTTAACGTTATTTTGTCATTCTACAGAGGAGATTTAAAATTTTTTTTTAGTTCAAAAATTAACATTACCTGTTATATAACCGTTATGTAAAAGCTAATTTTTCTCGAAAACTGCTCCAAGAATTTTTATGAAAACAAAATCAGAGTACTAATAGAGGTAACCATTATATTTTGGTGTCAAAAAAAAATTAATATGGACCGGTTTTCTTCTTCGACTTTCTCGAAAATAAGTGATCCGATTACTCTCAAAATTGATTTTCAAGAAGATGTAGGTAGCTTGAGTAATTTCGCATTAATTTTTTTTCGAAAACATTTTTTTTATATATTTAATAATATTTTCTTATTTTTTTTTTTTGAAAAATCAATATTTTGAAAAGGGGTAGGTGAATTTTATTTTAATTTTATTTTTAAATGTATGCTATTTTTGTGCTTAACCGTTTTATTTAAAAAACGTTGTTTTTACATTTCTTAAAGAAAGATAAAGGCATTTAAATTATTTCACTCAATGCATTTTAACTACTTTATTCAAACAATTTAAAGTCACAAAAATCGAATAAATGCTTTGATGTTTACTTTAATTCTCTTAAATGTTATTCTACAATATGACCGCAGATTTATGAGCAAGTACGTGCTATCAAGTCATGCAATATATTTTGTATGGTGGTACCTTAAAAGTAAAGTTTATAATAAGAATCCGAGGTCCCTAGCTTCCTAGCATAGCTGAAGGAAAATATCCGTCGTGAAATTATCGAAATTCAGTCGCAATCGCAGTCGAAATTCCTGTCGTACGAATTACCATGAACAGTTTCCAACTGTGTGATTAAATGGCAGCATTTGGATGATGTTATTTAAAAAAAAATAAAATCTGCATATTGCCTCTTTTTAATAAAGTAAAAAATAAAACAAAAAGCCTTATATTTTTTTTTCTATTCACGTCAAAAACATACATTTTCTACCGGACACCCTGTATTTAGTTAAATAACGGTTTTTATTTTTGGTATATGACGACAAAGCTAAAGCTTACAAGATGCTTCCATAAAAATGCAGGAAAAGTGAAGATGTATAATTTTATTCATCAAAACTTACTAACCAAAATATTGAAAACTCGAGCTATGAAAGTTAAATAGAAGAAGAGGAAGAACATATTATTGAAAAGGAGAATGATTCAGGAAACAGTACAAATAAAACGACTGTTGAAGAATAAGAGAACCACAAAGTCCTCACAACGCACAAGTGTTGCAAATCGATAAAACAAGTGAGTTAGCACGGTGGGTCCAGGGAAATAAGTCCCCAAGAACTAACTCCAACTAGGTACTTAGTTCCCACTTAGTTGGAAGTCCACTTTTGAAAAATGGACTTTGTTCCCATCTAAAGTGGGAATTTACTCCCAAGAAAGTCGTGTAGTTTTAAATGTGAAATAAATTCCCACTTCCACAAAGAAGAAATAAAACAGCAAGTCAATTATTTGGCATTTTATTGATGAAATAAAACTACATTTTTGTTAAGGAATGCTTATACCTAATCACTCAAAT
Organism: Platycheirus rosarum; assembly: GCA_963971375.1. NCBI lineage: Eukaryota > Metazoa > Arthropoda > Insecta > Diptera > Syrphidae > Platycheirus > Platycheirus rosarum. The sequence continues at coordinate 31,992,026 of OZ020508.1, forward strand.
GCGAACTAACGCCATATAGTGTATTAAGGTTAACGGAGTATAAAGAGTGAGATACGTAATTTTCTTTGATTATTTTCCGAATCCTGTATATTAAATTTCGAAGATTTTCCTTAAATATTTTCAGCATCTTGAAAAGCAGGAGTGCATTTTGAAACTCAGCTTACAGATATAAAAGAAAATCACCGCGATTCAATATCAAGAAGTGCCATAACTTATTGTGGTTTAGCTCGTCGTGTAACTATTGTTGTTAGAAGATAGATCCCTTTTCATGCTTCGAAGTGTGCACTAAGTTCCCAAAATAAAATGGAGTAAATTCCAACATTACCAACATTATCGAAAATTAATTTACACTTACTTACTTACTTACTTAGGGGGCGCTACAGTTCGGGACGAACCTGGGCCTCAACCAACATGCCTCTCCAGCCAGCTCGGTCTTTGGCTAGCTGCCTCCAGTTTTGCACTCCAAGCGCGCCACCTAAGGCGAGGTCTTCCTTGACTGCGTCTACCCTCTGGGATGGAATCGAAGATCCTGCGAGCCGGAGCATTATTGTCCATTCGCTCTACATGACCTAGCCATCTTAAACGTGATATGCGTATTTTTTTGACCAGGTCAATGTCTTCTCCTCCAAAGCCCGTTAACGCAGATAGGGCCAAAAATCCTCTGAAGAATCTTACGCTCGAAACGACTAAGGATATCTTCATCCGCTTTAGATAGAGTCCATGCCTCGACGCCATAGAGCAGGACTGGGATGATAAGCGTCTTATACAGAGTCTCCTTTGTCTTTCGAGAGAGGGATTTGCTACTCAATTGCCTTCCTAGCCCATAGATACAGCGATTGGCAAGAGTAATTCTTCGCTTTATTTCTGACGAGATGTTGTTGTCAGATGTTATAGCGGATCCGAGGTACACAAAGTCACTAACTACCTGAAAGTTGTACCTGTCTATTGTGAAGTTTTGTCCAATCCGCCGGTGTTGTGTGTCCCTTTTTGTGGACAGCAGGTACTTCGTTTTGGCCTTATTGACTGCTAGTCCTATCTGAGTCGCTTCAGCTTCAATGCTAGCAAACGTTCCAGTGACAGCTCGCCGAGTTCTGCCAATGATGTCTATGTCGTCAGCGTATGCTAGCAATTGCACAGACTTAAAAAAAATTACACTTAGTTCCCACTAAGGAGGAGACATGTGAATCAAATAGGTACATTGTTATGATCTCGACTGGGACCACAACTCTCCAAACTTCTTCCATTTTATTTCAATGTTTGAGTGTCAATACAATAGAAGGTATCAGCATCAGCCTTTGGTATTGCCTTCTTTGCAACCTATTTAGTATCTGGCATCACTAGCAGGACCTGAGACTGAAAGAAGCTGTTGTAATCGGGGAGCTTGTTTGTTCCAAGTGTTTCTAATTAGAATATCTGGGTGGGGATCTGTGCATGGCCTGTCTGACTGTGTTCTCAGTTTTATGTTCGTCTTAAGGGCACTGTTTGATGCTGATTCATGTACATGGTTTAAGATTGAGAATAGCTTCTACTCCAACTTAAGTTATGATTATCATATCCCAGGTTGTGCTTATGCGCGCCGTTCTCTTTATTTTTGTAATAGTTCTTAGGATGACATCTATTTCAGTCGTCGCGCCGCGCCGGTGTAAAAAAACTGCATCTCTTTAAACAGCTATCTAACATGGATAAAAAGCTTTCTATCTTCAAGAGAAAAATGAGCTTGTTGCTATCAGAGCCAAGTCATCTTGTTATAATATTACTTTGATCCAATATACAAGGTGGGGAAAAGTAATCAGTAGTCACCCTATTAGAAGAAGCTGAAAGTTTTGCAAATGGCGCAAATGTCAATTCTGCTTTAATAAGATGCGTAATAATGTAATGATGCGTCTGTGGTATTCACCCAGCGTGAATTCGTCACAGATTTCCAATACGACCGGCAACGAAATGGAAAAACACTGCCGAGTTAAGCTGCTCTGCTTGAAGAGATTTGGAAACCATGAGATGTTGGCAGGTATGGGCAGCCCGGAGTAGCGGTTTTGCTTTTGAAAATATCGTTGCCGATTCCCGAACTCGTCAAGAATGACCACGGAATATCGATAAGATGACGAATTTTGGTGAAATGTTGACCGCCAAACAAGTATAACCTACATTTTTGCATGAATTTCGCCCCATTCACGGTGAAGCACACTGCCATTTAAGAAACTAATTTTTAGAAAGTCACCCAATGTAGCTATATCTAAGTAGACTTTTATCTTCTTTATTGGTTTAATTGCGTTTTAGATGAAACTACCCTTATGATGAATGCTTTTACATTTTGAAGAAAAAAAATACTAAGAACATTAATTTATCACAAAATATAGTTTTTATTTCTTAAAACTCAATTTTTTTTTCTGTTCAGATCAACAACTTCCTTCCGAATGAAGGATAACAGTCGGTTACTTGCATACATATTTACAAAGGATTAGGAGTGCATCGAAGGAAACGCGAATGGCATCTTACCAACCGCCGCCACCACCGGAGGACCAACCACCACCACCGCCGCCGGATGACCAGCCACCGCCACCACCACCGCCGCCGTGACCGCCTGAGCTACCACCGTCGATGATTTTGATGATTTTTACTGCTCCTGAAGAACCACCTCCGTGGCCACCACCGCCTCCACCGGATGACCATCCGCCGCCACCACCTCCACTGGACCATCCTCCATGGCCTCCGCCACCACCTCCATGGCCGCCGGAACTTCCTCCAGAGATGACTTTAATCACCTTGACTTCTTGGCCACCACCTCCGTGACCGCCACCACCACCGCCGGACCATCCGCCGCCACCTCCACCGCTCGACCATCCACCACCACCTCCTCCGCCACCACCAGACCATCCTCCGTGACCGCCTCCGCCTCCTCCTCCACCGCTACTAATCACTTTGACAATCTTCACAGATGATCCACCACCTCCGTGGCCACCGCCTCCGCCACCCGACCATCCGCCACCACCTCCTCCACCACTCGACCATCCGCCACCTCCGCCTCCACCGCCACCTCCCAGGAAGCCTGCGGAAGTCATTGCTGCAATCGACAGCAAGCAAACGAATACCTACAGGAAGAAGAGAAACCGTTAGATAATCCTTTAACTGTGCACCTAAGTATATCCAATCGAGTGATGCGCACCTTCATTATGTGTTAGTCCAAGTGTAAAGCGAACGATAGCACAAACTAAACTGATGCCTTCCACCGTCGCTTTGGCATCTTTTTATAGCAAAATTTTGGAGTTTTCCCTACACCTGGCCAAGGCGGACGTCATCGGGCTATGGAAAATGAGAGTGGACCCCACTATGGGCCATGTCCGCATCAAATCATTTCCATATACCCGATGCGACTAAGAGTACCCCTTCCAATCCACTTGTGGTACAACAAATCGTGTGTTGATGACACTCAAAATATTAACAATGCCTGTTGTCAAAACTTTAGTGAGCCATTGTGTAACCTTTGCGGTTACTTCTTTTGTTTTGCCTGCAAGTCTGTCTGTCTGTTTTATCGGCTTGGCTACTTGTTTCTTTGCTTGCACCAAAAGCTTCAACCTATGGCACTGCCACCAACGCTACACAAGATAATCATTTCTTTTTTCTTGGCTCAAGACCATTGGCAATGGAATTGAGCTGTTGCGGTCATTATAGTCGTAAACATAACCCAAGGAGCTATGTAACGACATAAATCTAGCTGAGGATTGGGTCATTTTAATTTGGTTGCATGTAGCAGTATCATGTAGGTCAAGTCCCGCAGGGCCAACAAAAAAAAAGAGAAATATTCCTATCAGCTGGAACGATAACTTTTCCGCAAATTTATTAGACATGTTCCCGTTATACAGTCAGCGACGCTGAAATATTTTATTTTACTAATAAATAATAAAAATATTAATTTTTGTTTATAGGTAGAGCAAGTGGGAAAAGTTGTAATACCACCTGGAAACCTTTTTCTATAATCGGTGCTCTATTAAGGGGTTATTGAGAGAACATTGGATAGAAGATTAAAAGGAGATACCGATGTACGTTGCTTCTGAATGTCTGCAAATCAAAAAGGGGTGAAATATCGAGCCGGGTAGAGAATTAAACATTAGTGTAGTGCGGCTAAGGAATGACTACCTTTACTTAACAATACATCTAAAATTTGGGTCGAGGGTGAATTGATTGCTAATCCAAGCGATGCGAGAATTAGGGAAATCTTTTAAGGCGGGGGTATGCATCTTTCTAGAATGCTGGAATATTGTTTATATAAAAAAGCTGTAGAATAAGCAGATACAATACGGTGTAAGAGCGAAACAAATTATTATGTTTTACTTCTATCCAAGCAACGACAGATGCTTCTGTCCAGATTTCTAAATTATACTTAAGCTGTGGTAGAATGTACAACTTATAGATTAGAGCCGGATCTACTGGCCAGATACTGTCATCAGCAAATAAGTTCATTCGATAAGAAGTCTCAGCCAAGTTAATTTTTGATAAAATGAGGAAGGACTCCCAGCCGAGGCCAAGCCTTAGGGTAGGGCACACCAGTATTTATTTTGGGAATGTCTGATTGAAAACCGTTTAAAACAAGGCGAATTGAACGGTCCGAAATGTAATTCCAGATCTATTAAGTTAGGGGTTGATCAATACTTGCTTGCTGCCAAACTCTATCAAATGTTTTTTAAATATCGAACTCAATAATCAAACTTTCTCCATAACGATGTGAAGATTGAATCCACTATTCGTTGAGATGGTGGACGATTTCTCTCCTCCTCCTCATGGTTTTCCCTGAATTTGAATAATTTAAGTAAAACCTTGGTCGTATCATTGCTTTAATGGCTACTTTGTAAGTCTTAGGCTAAGAAAGAGAGAGAGAGAGAGAACACATAGGGAAGACGGAATGGTCGGTTTCTTTTCAAAGAAAGATTCAGATCATTTCAATGGACTTTAAGTAGTTTTTGATGAATTTAAAGATATTCTACTTCAAACAATGACGTCGTCCCAGGCTTATTGTGGCAATAAGTTTAAAGTTGAATTGTGAGTGTCAATAAGAACAGAAATCGGTGGAGCGTAAGTGGAATCAGGAGAGATTTCTTAATGAAGCTTTCGTGGCAAGACCGAAAGACTTTGAACAAGGAGATCGATATGATGCCAATAAGGCTTATGCCCATTCAAATGGTTAGAACTGACAGTTGTTATTTAGTTGTGATAACGTTGATAAAAGGAATAAACGAAATCGTTACACTTATTAGTGGACGTGCCACTTTCGAGTTGGGAATGGAATAGATTCAAGGCTTGGATGCGCCTGCAGTAAAAATTACTTATGTTCCGATTGGAGTTAGCTTGGTACAATTATCATGCTGTCGCTGAAGACAATAGTGCTGAGAATAACCAGGTGGAACTATGTTCTTTATCAGTAGCTTTACTAGAAAGAGACTGGACACTGGAGTGGTTAATTAAATTTGACTTGAGTTTTCTAAAAATCAGTGCAACTACGTGAAAAATTCATACCACATATACGAATTTTATCGTACGCCATAAAGACATACGTTAACAATGTCCCTGTCAATTCTAGAGACCCAATAAAATGACCTTACTGGTCAGGTGCTTTAGTAGAACTGTTTCAGAAAATGAGACTTTTGCTACGTAAGCCGTTCTGCGGGCATTAGAATATTTCCATTTCTCAAAATATTTCTATATGAGAAACTAATCAGCGTTTCCATGACCTTGGAAAAAACAGATTTAAGTCTAACTGGTCATTAGTACCTGTCCCCTGCTAAAACCTCGAGTAACTATATTACGTGGCAAGAAACTAAAATAAAACTATTTTTGCCTCTCTGTAATAACTACTTATCAAATAGATATTGTTTTTTTAGAAACATATTTTTTTTCTTATTATATACCTATAAAAATGTCGCTCAGTGTTTTTCTTTAATTCTACAATTTCTCGACATTTCACTTGGCTTATTATTTTTTTTTTTGTATTTTTCGGTGATTACAATGTATTTACCATGATCATTTTCACATAAAACAAAAATATCTTGAAGTTACTTGATTAGGTAAGATGATTCGTTATTAATTGCCTTTACAAAAATTTTAATGGTATTTTCTTTCTTTTGATTAAAACATTTTTTTTTATGTTTGTTTAACCAAGAATAAAGTGGGTGGGTGTGTTGCATATGTTTTGTTAATTTTTCAATGTCAAAATCAATGTGTCTCTTCACCCGCATTTGCATTTTATCGAATAATACTGAAGAAAATTTAATAAAAATATGTATGTACCTAATTTAAATAAATTAAACAAACCTATAGTTGTGATAATACATATAGCCGTAGGAAAACAAAATGTTGGGAATATGCTATTTGATTGATTTTTTTTATTTTTATGTTGTAAATTTAGCTGGCAGCCCTTGGCCCTTCATTAGTTGCATAATATCAAATATTTTATCAGCTGAGTTATGCATCAAGTTGTAGGTACATGATGAGTCTGCTTTCAAGATTTCCTCGCAGAAAACAATTACTGAAAAGTTTAAAAAAATATTTTAAAAGATTGATCAAATCGATAGAATAAAATTATAATTAGTAATCTTACTGATGAATCCAATGTTCTCCACTAAATCCAAAGAATTGTTTAAGAATTCTTCAAATTCCGAAACTAGGCAGATTTGATCCAAAAAGTAATGCCAAACTCTTTCAAAACCATCAGTAAGTTCATCCATCTAAAGTTTGTTACAAAATCATAATTACAAAATTACAACAAACATCATTTCAAATTTTAAATATATGAACAATCATTAGTCATTTTCTGTCTGGCATGGCGTTTTATTGCAATATTTTCGTGGGAAGTATAATGTGTTTATCTTTGAAGTTGAATCGGCATATGATTAATTATAATCTGCATTTTTGCTTACCTTGATAAACCAATTCAGACCGATTTGGTTCATTAATAACCTTGTTTGGTTTCCTCTTTCTTTTTGATCTATGTCTTATTAATTTCGCTGATCTTGAACGTGAATCGCTAAATCAATAAAGTTTTTTGAGCCGTCATAATGATGGTTTTAGATAAACATATATTTTTGCTAGTTGTTTATTTTTTATGAATAAATTTGCTGACTGACTCATTATTTATTATTAAATCTGCGAAGACCTTGAAATTCGTATCAATGAGTTTGGTTAGGTTTTGCATATTAAATAAAAATAAAGAAAAGACATAAATATTTTAAAATCAGAAGGGAAAAAGTAAGTTTTATAGCTTTTTTTCTAGCCTAAAATGGACTTCAGTATTACTTGGATGGGTAATGAGTCCACATATAAACGATGGACTTATAACAAACCCAAGTGGGATTGTGGACTTTTGATTCACGGAACAGCTGTTCTGCTGAGAATGTCGGTACTGTTGCCAGACGACCACACGACGCACGTGGCACGTGCCATGAAATTGAGCACAAGCCATCATCATATTTTCTTTTGTAGGAGCCAAAGCGTCGTTGATACTGCAAAAAGTCGTATGTCATTTTTCTAAGAATTTTCAGGAGAACAAATATATTTAAATATTGCAACCAAAATTTTTTTAAGTGTTCTTTGAATTTATCTTTAATTATTATTACTATTATAGTATCATAATGTAGGCAAGCATGTCAAACCCGCGGCGCGCGGGAGGCATGCGGCTCACAACGGATAACTTTGCGGTCCAGACCCCGTTATTTATAATTTTGAGCTTTAGTTTATAATTTGTATTTTGCGTTTTTAGGTTTACACACATTTTCAATTTTTGTTTTCCAAATGAAAAATACGTCAGTGATTAACATGAAAAAAAAACATTAAATTATTTTCAATTTTTCCATTCCAGACTCATGCACACAAATTATTTCGGTTTGCAGATTTTGAATCTTTGAAAGACAAGTTGTCTTTATTTTCTTCGATTTTTTCCATGAATATAGGAATCAGTGCCGAATCATATGCAAATTGTCGTAATCAAAATCCAGTGTGACTCCGAATTAAGATATAAATTCGGTATAGATGGAATGGCAGAATTTTGCAAGTATTTGCCAGTCAGATTTGGGAACACTCTAAAATTGGCATATGAAATCATTTGCATGTTTTGAAGCATCTATCGGTGCAAGCAGTTATTTTCGTTCGTGAAAGGAAATAAGTCACCTGTAAGATCCAGATTAACTGATACACACCTTGGGTCTGTTTTAAAAGTAATCACTACCAACAAGATTTCCCCCAAGTAGAAAATGTGGTATTAGTGAAGAGACGCCAAGTGTCAGGGAGAAAACGTTAATCTTATCATTCTTTTTTGTTTTTCTAAATAATTTTTATAAAAAAAAAATAATTTTTTGCGGATACAAATTTAAATACTGGTGTTTTGGCCCCTGGTACACATTTAGCTTGACATGCTTGTACAGTATCAAAGAAATTTTGACATAACACAAATTGCTTCTGATATTTGGCTATACTTACTCATAAGTCATGATATAAGTCCTTTTAAATTTGACCAATTGATAACAATAAGTAATGTAATAAAAAAAATTCCACGACTGGTTCGCACGTACTTGCTCATGTGTCGAATAAAATTGAAAAAATAAGTAACATTAACGTAGAAAAATAACACTAAACTTAAAAAAGTATCAAAGCCACAATACTAAACGGATTTGATATGCAGAATTAATTCGGCTACCTTTTTAAATATAAAATTTGACAGAAATTCAAGGAGCCGTTAACGAGAAAGCCAAATATTAAAATAATCGGTTATATGAAAGATTCCTTTAATAGACTTTTCTGTAAATTTGGTTCTAATCAAATGATAGCCAATACCAAAAAAAAAAATTCTCAAAAAATTTCATCAAAATCGTTAGAGCTGTTTTCGAGAAAAATAAGCTTTTCCTGAACGGTCATATGACAAGCTACCGTTATTTTTAGGCCTAAAAATAACATTTCAATTTCCCCTCTGTGGAATGCCAAAAGAATCAAACACACCAAATTTAAAGATAATCGCTTAAGCCGTTGACAGACAGACAGACAGACATTTTTTCTCGATCACTTTTTTAGACTTCTCTTTGATCGTAATGTCATGTTTGATTGTTATCTATTTTTTTTAATATTCACGAATCCTAAACTTGCCTTATAGTCCCTATAATAGCAAGTAAAAATGGGCACAACTGGGTCGCACGTACTTGTTCTTATGTGCCTGATTACATTGAAGGCAAGATCTCAGACGAAAAAAAAATTTACGTTTAAAGTAACACAGTTTGAATTTATGAAAACTATCAAAACCACAATACTTAAAGGTTTTTATTAGAAATTAAGTACGCCATCACACGTCTTAAATAACAAAGAATTTATGAAAAAAGTATTTCGAAAATTGTAGGACCGGTTTTGATAAAATCCCGTTTTTTATTTTTGTTTAAAAAAATAAAAGGCACGACTGGGTCGCACGTACTTGCTCCTTTGTGCTAATCCTTTTTAGGTACAGGCGTCTTTTTGATAAAGATTTAATTTTAATGTTTTTTTGACGTGCAACTTCCATAGAATCGTAGTGGTTTGAAGCTCGAACGAACATGCGTCACGATAAACACATAAATATATAGGATTGTTAGCTTTTGCAGTTTTTTAGTGTATTATCTTTCCACTTGCTGCTTACTGTTTATAATATAATTTGCTAATAGAAAGATATAAAGGACTTTTTTCAGTTTAATTTTCATTTTGGTATGGACAAATTTGAACAACTGGCATAAAGATTCGTCGGAATCACCAGTATGGCAATAATGCTAGGTAGACGGACCTATATAGGTCCCAATAACAATAATTTACTTTTTGATATCAAATCAATTAAAATAGCTTAATTATATTTGTTGGATCGATAAACGTATGGTGTATGTAGGTATTAATGGAATTTATTAAGGATATCAGGTACCTATAATAAGGTTGGAAGGAAGGCAGGTACTAAAATTAAGATACACGTTCCAACTACTGTTAAGCGAGTAGGTATAGAGACAATATTAAAAGTTAACACAATGGATTTGTTTATTTATAGGAAGGTGTAAACTTTTGTTTTCTCGATTGAATTTTTTGCATTCAGTAGTAATCGAATAGTTTTTTTTATTTGTTAGTTGTTTTTGTGTGTTTATCATAGGCTCCTTATTTATTCTGTGTGCTTTTATGATGATGAAATGCTTTTAAATACGTAGGTATGTATGTAAGTTGTCACCTTCTCTTATTTGACAAATGGCTAGGGCTTAGCCGAGCAATATGAAATACAATTTTGGGGAAACATTCATAACGTTTTTTGGAAAAAATGTTGTAAGCCATCTTATTTCTTTTGCTGTTTTCTATCGTTGGACCAGTTTTTTCAAAAAAATGTTTTTTTTGAAAAACTTTTCGAAAACATCTTTTAAATTTTTTTTGAGTATGTCAATTTTAAGAAATCTATAGTTTATATTAGGAGAAAAATTTAAAAAAAAATCTATAGATCCGTTTTCAAAATATTCAAAAAACTAAATTAAATTATTATAATTAATTATTATAAATTAAAAAAAAATGTTTTTGAAAATTTTAATAAGCAATATTATTTAAATCATAAAACACTACATATTTTGAAAATTTCATCAAAATCCGTCAATAAGTTAACGAGAAAGTCTGATTTAAAAAAACCGGTCATATGGGAGGTACCGTTATAAAACTTTTTCTGAAAAATCCACTAAAACTAAGAGATATATTTGCATAGGAAACATCATTCTGAAAGTTTTATCAAAATCGTAGGAGCCGTTTTCGAGAAAAATAAGTTTTTTAATAAAAGTTATATGGCAGGTACCGTTAGTTTTGGAGCTAGAATGCCAATTCCAAAAACTGTCGGGTGGAGCACTCTAAAAATACTATATACCAAGTTTGAATCAAATCGGCCCAACCGTTTAGGCTGTAGATATCGATACGGACAGACAGACAGACAGACAGACAGACAGACAGACAGACGGACGGACGGAATTTCCGGACCCACTTTTTTCTACTTCTCTATCATCGTAATGTCATGTTTGATTGTTAGAATTTTTTTTACGAATGCATAACTTGCCTTATAGTCCCTATCAATCGCAAGTAAAAATTGTTCGAGATATTGGTATGCAGTGTTTTAGGGTTTATTAATTTATATATACCTTATTTTAAAATTTTAAATAATTTTTTTGATAAGTTTAAAAAATATTGAATTTCAAAAAAAAAAATTTATTATAAATAGAAAAAGAAATTATTTTAAAAAATATTGGTATGCAGAATTTATTTGGCTATTTATTATTTATTATTAAAATAACCGTTATATGAAAGGTACCGTTAATAGACTTTTCCAGTAAAATTGGTTTCCATAAGATAATAGCTAATGCCACAAAAAAAATCTCAAAAATTTTGATCAAAATCGTTAGAGCCGTTTTCGAGAAAAATAAGTTTTTTTTTTTTTGTTAAACTTAATTTGAAATAGTTGCATATTTTTTCCAAAATGGATTGAGTTCTTTATTTCATCTAAGAGCTTTGAAAAAAGAAATTCAAAGAATGCCAAATATGGGCTTATTTCATTTTCGACAACGAAATAAGACCAAACTAGATGTTTGGACTCTTACATATATAAGGAGATGAATCTCGAAAGTGTTGAATCAACATGAAATTGTGAAGTAGTTGCGAAAATTCTTAGGATTCTTTAAACTAAATAACTGCTATCTTCAAACTCATCAATTTAATTTATTCTATCGATTTAATCTAATCACATAAGTCAAATTAATTTCTTTTTATTTTGGGAGAGCAAAAATTAAGCAATTAACAGGGTGTTACTGAAGCATGTTTATCGCAGATAATATTCTTATGATCAAGACAACCCATCGTTAAATTTGTGATTGCGATAGAGACATTTCCAATCCAACTATGTTGCCCTTTTTGGCTATCCCGATATTTATTCTTATACTTTTTAAAAGGTTTTCCAAATTAAATATTTCCAATTTTCACTGTGACCAAACTAATAATGTCAAAACGATAGATAAAAACTTAATTTTCATAGTGAAGATCGAGAAGAAGAATAAGTAAACAAATATTTCTAACAATTCCCACCGACGGCAAAGTTTAGTGTATAACGCTGATTCTGATTCTCGTCCCATTAGATAAGCATTTCATATTCCAGTGAACAAATTTGCATCTCAATTTTTTTCCAATGGAATGTTCCCGATACATTCCCAAAATACCGAAAATAACAATTCAAATTATCGGTAAAAGTCAACAACTATACAAACTTAAAAATGGGAAAAATATTATTTTATTTAATAAACAAAAGAAAACGGGAACACCCTGTAGTTCCACAATAACTATGATATTTTCCAAAATATCAATTATCTGACGATTACGGAATCCCCTTTAGTAAAAAAAAATGTGTCTAATCAATCGAGCTCCAAGCGTATCAGAGTTTATTTTTAAGAAAAAAATGAACTAAAATAAGAGTTCCTGAATCATTTGATAGCCTAAATGCTGAAACTAATCTCAAAGAACCCAGGTAAGGCAGCATCCGCATTAAATTAAAAAAAAAATGTCTGCCAATTAATTTTTATTGCCAGTTTGGCAACATTAGCTCACCTTTTAACTGGCTATTTGCCAAAATTATTCAAGGCTGCTCACAGTCTAAGCAACGTTGTGGCAAAGTGAATGAAAACTTCAATTTAATTTTCCTATTTTTTGTTCGCTCGTGGTCGCACCATCAATAATAGGATGCAATATGATAGTAATAAAAGTTGAAGAGTTCTTTTGTTCTGAGTCGCTGTTTGGCCAACCTGTGGGACTTCCCAAATGGTTGTGCAATTCATGGGAAATAATAAGCAGTTAAGAGCCAATTGATAATTGCAGACTCTGTTCGGCGGTCAGAGCCAGAATTATTGATAGAAGTGTATATTTCCTTGTTCATATAAAAGCAAAGATACAATTGACCAAAATCAGTAGTTTAAGAACTGGAACTTCAGGAAAACTAAGAACACTTAAGATGAAGGTAAGGATAACGCAAGAAGATATAATGTCAATATAATGTTTCCTTAATATTTTTCTCCGCAGAGTCTTGTTTGCCTTGTAGCTTATTTGGCTGTTGTGAGAGCAGGTGGACGAGGATATATCCCAACAGGTGGTTCCAGCCATGGGCATGTCCATGGAAGCTCCCATGTGGTGCCTTCTTTTGGAGTTGGTCATTCATCCGCAATAAGTAGTTCTGTAGGTTCGTATGGTGGTGGTTCGCATAGTGGAGGCTATGGAAATGAAGGAAGCCTTACCGTAATAGGCTCCAGTGATGGCTATCAAGGAATTGTTGGGCCATCTCATTCTTCTCAGGGACTCATCGGTGGCTCTTCAGGAATTATCGGAGGATCTTCCCGTGGAAGTGGTTTGAACTCAGGACATTCTCATATTTCTCAAGGATTTATTGGAGGCGGCTTATCTTCGTCTGGCTTTGGTGGATCTTCGCATGGAATGGTTGGACACTCTCAAGGAATTCACGGAGGTTCCTCTTCATCTGGTTTTGGAATTCCTTCTCATGGCAGTGTTGTTGGATATTCTAGTTATTCTCAAGTACTTCCTTCTTCATCTAGTTTTGGAGGTTCTTCTCATGGAAATGGTTTGAACTCTGGGCATTCCGGTGTTTCTCTGGGTGGTTCTTCTTCTGGATTTGGAGGGTGGAATGTTGGACGACCTACTTTCTCCCAAGCACCTATTGGAATCTCTTCTTCTCACTCTGGAATTTCTGCACATGGAAGTGGATGGAATTCAGGAAATTCTGGTATTTCTCAAGGAGTTTCTTCTCATGGAGTCAGTACTTCTTCTTATGGTCCAAGTTATGGCATTGGTAGTGTTTCATCTGTTGGATTAAGTGGACTTTCATATTCCAACATTAACAGACCAAGCCAAATTCTTAGTGGTTCCTCCCATGGATATGGAGGAGTTGTCTCATCCGGTTTGAAACACGGAAGCTCTTCACACCAATACGGAGGTGGTGCTGCCGGTTATGGTCAGGGTCACCAACTTGGAGGTATATCATCAATTTCAAGAAGCGTATCCCGCACGCGTAGTCCAGGATATGGTAGTAACCAAGGTGTTATATCAGGTGGACTATCAGGTTACCAATATGGAGGAAGTTCAAATCACGGTGGCGGATTATATCAAGGTGGCAGTTCTTCTCATGCAATCAACAGTCTTTCAGGTTTCGGAGGTGGCCGCTATGCTGGTGGTTCAGTTGGTGGAGCTTGGACTGGTAGTTTAGCTGTAGGTGGATCTAAACATGGATGGAGCAAGAGCAGCTGGTAAAAAAATCAATTTTTTTTTCAAAAACTATTAATTATTGAAACTTAAATACAATAAATAAAATGAATCTTTTTTAAAGCAAATTTAACGTAAGTTTTTGAATAACAATTTGGCAGAGTAAACCAAATGAAAAAATAAAATTAATCCAGGTTGTGGAGTAGGGCCATTGTACTTTTCATACTTTTTTGTTGTCATTATCTTTTGGATGGATTTTTAATGATCTTAAAAGTAAGACGGGGTTCTCACGCAAAATTATTATGACGATTGTGTGCAAAACTATGTGGGCTACCTTATGAAATGGAAAGTAGTATGAAAACACATTTTTGGTAAAAAAAAAATAATAATTGGTTTTGGATATAACCAAAATGAGACTTATAAATTGCTAAGTCGGTGTAGAAATTATTTCGAGTTTGCGTATTTTAGTTACATTCTTCGGATTTGATCTCAATTGGAAGATAAATTTCTAAAGAAAGCTATATGTAAAAAGAAAAACAAATTTGTTGGGTTAATATAGTTTACAATTATTATTATGCTGTCAACTTTTTGCACAGTCTAGTCGACTGATGTTGTCCAGTCAAAAACGGCAGTATATCTCTTTTACTATCTTTTTAGCTGTCTATCTGTCTATCTGCAGATCTCGGTGGTGAGCAAAATCCATGCGGTGCTGGTGGATAATAGAAAAACAGGTCGCTAAGACTGAAGAGCTAGCCGAGCATCCCGACAGTTTCATCACTTAAGCCTTATTAGCGCCCATGCCCCTACACAAGAGAACGACGACGCTAGCAAAGAAAGTTT
Source organism: Platycheirus rosarum (assembly GCA_963971375.1). NCBI lineage: Eukaryota > Metazoa > Arthropoda > Insecta > Diptera > Syrphidae > Platycheirus > Platycheirus rosarum. Next base: position 32,007,128 of record OZ020508.1, read on the forward strand.
CTACAAGTTCCTTGCCTAATCGTGCCTTAAAATGACATTAAGATCCTATTGGGGTATTTAAAAAAAAACGCTTATTAAGGAGAAAGTAAACAGATCACTAACAACATGAAGATGAAGAGATGCACTTGGGTTTAAACAGAAAGAGTTGGAAAACTTTTACAGATGGGTGAAACAGCCAAAATTTCCCTAGCCGTCCTGAGCCCTTTTAAAATGGGAGAAGAAACACTGTAGTAGATACGAAGTCAATGTTAAGCATCTGGAGAGACTATTTCAACAAGTTGTCGACTGGTGATAATGGAAAATAACCCGCCAATGATTGACTTGGATCAGTCAATATAGATGACAACCAAGAATAGCATCAATTAAACCAATATGCCAGTGCCATACTAAAACGAATAAGGCTGATGGTATTGATGGGCTATAAGCACAACTTTTTAGACACGCTGGAAATAAATTGGTCAGGTGAATACATCATCTACAAAATATATTCGGGTTAAAGTATGCCCTATGATTGGAATCTCAGTACCATCTGCCCGATTCACAAAAAAAGGATATCTACTACTCCGCAGTAATTAGATACGAATTAGTCTTTTAAACATCAACTTTTATAAGACCCTGTCCATCGTTTTATGTGAAAGTCTTTGGAAATTTGCTGGCGGATTAATATATTCTTACCATGGCATGGAAAATTTACGATCGACCAAATCTAATCATTTCGCCAGATCCGAGAGAAACATAAGAATTTTACATCGAGATAGTGTAAACAGGGGTTGACTGTACCGGATTATGTCTAGCTTTGGAAAACCTGCCAAGCTGGAATGCTTGGGGGGAGGGCTTATTAAACCAGTCCCCACGCCATAAGGTTATTAAAACGGCTAATTTCGTTATTTTTTAAAACTTTTATTTGGACCTCAATTTTTATTTCAATATTCGCCTTCTCCGCTGCGCCGTAATTTTCGTGAATGTTTCATTTGTTCTTATTAATTCTCGAACTCTTGTTCAACATATTTTCTGTAAAAGTTCTCAGATTTTTTATTTGAATTTTTGGAAAAGATTAGACCCCAAAAAAATTTAAATTGGTAAAATCGAGCGATCCGTCTATGAAAATGTCCATTGTCACACGAAGTGACCATCGTCTCCTGCCTTTCTGCCTGAATGGGTTAGTTTGTGGCAGTAAAGATTCTTGAATCATAATCTTATATCGGTCCCTATTAATATTAACTGTGTGACGTTTTTGTCAAATGCGTCTTCCAGGTTCAAGAGAACGTTAGCTTAGTTTAGACGGGATTAACGGTATACTAAAAGCAGAAGTTAATAGTCTACCTGCATTTAAAAATGGTAACACCTTTCAGTCTCCTAACAAAATATTCTGAAGAGTAACACGTATGGTCAGTCGAAAGTGTGACGATAGTTGACAATTCATTTCTTGCATCATTAACCTAAAAGTTCTGCTTCAAGAAATTTTATCTAAAAATCCACATCATTAAAGTTATCGAGTTGGCATTCGATATCGATATAACAGCCATTTATATTATTTTTACAAACTTCATAAACAATTTACCAGCTGGTAGAAATAAATATGACAGTTAAAAGACAAAATGACCACAAACGTGTCATAAAATTAAGTTAACAAACCATCGCATCACTAAATAAATGCAAATTTACAATTTATAAACAATTATTTACATAAACCACATAAATGTTCAACAACACATTAACTTTGTGTAAATTACTAATTCCCTCCTGAAATTAACGCGTCTTTATGCAACTTCGCACATTTAAACTTTAAATATTCAACATTATTGGTCTTTTCCCACCTTGTATCTTCAACTTCATCTTTAACAGATGTGCGGTATTAATTGCTTCCCTTGCCGTGCATATATGTATTATTGTTTAAGGAAACTGCAACTGTAACTCTGTATAAGACATATGGCATTTTTAATTTCGTTGCAACTTGAATAGTGCAACATCTAACATGGACAAGTTGATTTAACTTGTTAATCAAAATGTTTAAATATTCAAATAAAAGATATCTTAAGATGTTTAACGACCTATAAATCAACTTTTGTGTTTATTAAATTTCCAATTTCGTTTATGACGAAATTATACAATCTTGTAACCTTATACTAACGGGTAATTAAAAAAGTAACCAATTTGTATGAATAAATTATTTAAATAAGAATTTTAGTGTCTTTCCTATCAAAAAATGTTGCATGAACGATGTGTGGAAATTTGTGATGGATGATGATTCGATTGGAAAAATTGGTTTTCGATTTGTTTTTCTTAAGCAAACATAACATGCCAGCCGGAAGCAGCAGATTGCATTTGTGAAGAAATATGTATAATTTATTATGTCAAAATATGGTGAAAGGAAGATTATCAAATACTCAATTTTTTTAGCCAGACTTAGGTCTTATCAATTTTGTTTCAATAGTTTTATTGTAGATGTAAAATTTTACTGCCATATTTTTATAAAATTTCTTTTCATTATAAATAAAAACAGGAAGCAATCTCTAATCAATAAAATATTCACATTTATGGAGATCACTGGCATTATCGAATTGCCACGTCGAAAGGGGTGGGCTCAATTCCCAGCCTAAGTCAGTTTGTTTTTTTGGATTACTCTCTTGCGAAAATGTGAACAAATTTCCGAGAATTAACTTTTGAGGGATAGAGTAGAGGATTAAGGTCCACTAGTGAATAATCCCTATCCGCTATCAATGAACTTCGGTGCTCACTCTGGTGTACCTCAAGGAAGCTATCTTGGCCCTTTACTATTCATTTTGGCTAAAATGATGTTACATGATGCATACAGTTATGTAAGATTCTCATATTTCCTGATAATATAAAGATATTTAGGGCAATAATGTAGCGATGACTCAATTCTTCTTCAAGCAGATATTGATAGCTTTAAAATTTGGTGCAAAAAAAATGGAGAACCCTTTGCTCAACCTTACTACAACACAAAATTGAAGCGTAAAATTTTGTTTTAGTTATTAACTAATTAAAGTGCTTAAAATGCAAATTCCTTAAGGTTTAGAGGCTTGTAATCGCTCATGTCAAGCGGAATAATTTAAACGCCATTTTATTTCTTTAAAAAACGAAAAGAAATACAAAACCTGAATTGTTTTCAACATTTTTTTTTTAAATAATTGAAAAAAATCAGAATACAAACGTAACCACAAAAAAAAACTATATTTAAAAATCATAAAAAATGCAACAAAATTGTTATTCGAACTTTTTTTTAATGTGATATTACTTTGGCTATCTTCATCATCCTGAATATCAATTTTTTTTTCAATCAGTTAACCATTTCTCAAGTAAGTCGAACCAAAAAAATGGTCCCAGAGGAGTACAGCTTTTACCCCAGTATCTTACACTGATTTTTTTAAAAGAATTTTTGGAACCGTTTACGAGAAAAATAAACTTTTGCTTAACAGACGAATGTAGCAGATTTTTCGATTTTCACTTACAACGTGAGCAAATTTAACCACCATAATTAGTTTTTAAAGGTCGCAAACACCCAAAGATATATAAATTTTGGCACACAGCATGATTTATGTTATTAAAGAATATGAGAAAAATGCTTGATTTTATTATTTTTTTAAGTCCAAGATGTTGGAAAATTCAGAATAGTTTATTTCCGTTGACATTTGGAAAAATGTTTCTTTCTTTTAACTATTTTCCATGCTGCAATGCTGCTTCCTTCAACTTCAAAAATAATAAAACTGACAAATAAAACAAATAAAATTTTTATTATTAACAATTTTCAACACATATCTATTCTACTTCCCGTGCCACGGAAAATTATGTCAAAAATAATCATTCTTTGCGGTCAGCCATTTATCGCACTTTGTTATTTTTTTTTAATTATTTCAAATGTGTATATAACAAAATTGGAATAAATATCACTTTTAACGTTTAACACTTCATTTTCTAATATTTAAAAAAAAAATTTATTAACTGCTTTACATCTTACAACCCAGCAAACTTTTCCATTCGTATTTCGCTTGCGACTTCTCCACTTCCTTATTTATTAACTAAACTTTCTTCACTAATTCTCTCTTCAAATCTTGATAAAAAGACTTCAATTATTCAAACAACACAACACCTTTTTAAATGTAAATTTATTTTAAATGCATTTTCAGGTTTGCTGGATTCCTATGACCTGAGGTACAATTAATCAATTTGTCAGGTTTGTAACTCAGCTCTTTTGTTTTGCCATTTGACTATGAGCGTCGTGGTTTCTGTTTTGTTTTGGGCTCTTTTTTATCACGAAAAGCTTAGCTAATAAAACCTATGAAATTTTGTTGGAACTAAAGAAGCTTTAATATGGAAGATTCATTCAATTTCCAATAGATGGAGCTATGGAAAACTTTTTTATTTTATTTTATTTTTGGTTTTATGTTCATTGCCTGGCACGTTTCTTTGGATTCCTTCATTGGCTGAAGTATCTTTTTGACACTGAAGATACTTTTCTGAATTTTAACTTTCGTCTTGATGCTTTGATGATGCAATCGGTAGATCTTAGTATAGGTGATGAAGTCAGTGAATGGGAAAGAAAGTAAGTAAATTCAAGTTCAAAGTCATGAGATTTTGTTAACTGGTTTTCATTTTTTTCTTCCTCTAGATTCTTATATCAAAATTATGTAACTGTTAAATTTTTTTATCAAACATTTAAATGGTGTTTTTAGAGTTTTTAAAAGCCACCAGGAACAACACATGTAAGAAAATGAGACAACAATGCAATTAGCATTCAAATAAAGCAATTAGATTGTTCGCTACAAAGACGGATAATTTTTTTCCAAAAAAGGTATAACTTAGTGACAAACACTGCTAGTGCCAATTTTGGCCATCAACTGTCTGGTTAGTAATAAAATACCATAATTTATTCGAGTTTTGGGAGCGTGTCAATAAATTGAATTCCAATCGGAATTCACTATTTAATCGTTTATTTATAAAGATTCATGGTAATAATAAGCGAGACCAAAACGGTCTTTTTGTGTTTCTTTTTTGGTTCATCAAAACAAATTTTGTTTTTATTTAGAAACTAAGACCAGGCAATGAGGAAATGGGAGTCAGGTTTAAAAAAATTCCAAAACAATGCGTTGCAAATTATAGCAATTTTTTTTTGGAATAAAATTACGATCTTTGTTTGTCTTTTGGCAAAATGTAAGCAAGTTATATGATAATAGTTTTTTTGCAATTCTTTAAAAAAAAAGACAGATTCAATATAATTTTATGGTTTTACAGAAAAAAATGTCACCGAACCTCACAATAACACACAATTTTAAAGAAGTAAGTAGAAGAAAAAAAATTGGGAAAACTTCTTCTTAGGCTAAGTATTATATTTTCCAAAGCTTCTTTTTTTTTTGAAAATGTTCTAACTCTTGCAACATTTGGTGTTTATCATAAAGGTTAGAAACAGGGTTTTTTACCTAAGGCTACTTATGATGTCATAGGACAAGGCATTTATAATTATTTACCTTGATAAACTACACTTGATGTCATCAACCTGCGTTAGAATCATAAAAACATACTCGACTTTAATAACTTTTAATCATTTTAAGAGCTGAACCCAGACAATATTCAAATTGAAGATGTTAACCTTCCGTCGCATTTTGGAAAAACCACTCGTCGAAAGGTTTTTGACCCGTTAGCGCAGTCAAAAATAGTTTTTGATTTTGTTTTTTTTTTAGACAATGTTATATTTGGGGACTGAGGGTTATGTGAATAGTGTAGGCGCACTGACCAGCTTAACTTATCGAAGTAAACTAATTTTGAATAAACCGTCAACATCAGACTTGAGTTGCTTGAATTATAGTCTTCACTTAATTGATAATTTTGATTGATCCGTGAAAGTCTTGATAGGATCACTTCACATAGAATACGTAGAGTCGATTTATAAACATACTTTATATAAAGGTTGGCTTCAACAAATCGGCTTGGTAGATCCTAATGATCTGCTTCGGTCAATCTGAAGTTAAAATCTATGAAAATAAGCCTTCAATAATGAAGAAATAGAAATGTAGTAGCTGAGGAATCCAAAATAGATAAATGACGCAGATCTTTGATTTCACCAGGAGGGACAGCGGCACACAGGTGGCACACGCAAGCGGAGGAGGAATTTGACAAACTCCACATGTAAATGTGGAGGCAGCTGACTGGGTGATCGAGCTGGCTAAAGAAGCTTATTGGTTGATCCAGGAATGATGTTGAAAGATTGCCGCATCCATTGACATCGCCGGAATCAAGACCAAGCGAATATCCCACATTTTCTCGACAAATCCATTATCGATTACATCAAATGCCCAAGACCGATAACTATGCTGTCAACAATCCTCAAAGAATTCACAATTGATATGCTAGGTTTCACCTAACCCCCTTTACAAAACTTTTGTTCGGAAAAACGCCAAATTGTTTAAAAAACAAGAGGGCTTAGAAGCGAACAGTCAAAAACATTGAGAGATGCAACTCCAGCATCGATCTGCAAAGCCTATTTGAAGTTAAAAAGAACATGTCAAGACGAAAAAGCCGCTCGGAAAACTTTTAATATAAAGAATGATTGAAAACATCGTATAGTAAAGTCACAGTCACTGAATATAGAAGAACTAACTATTCGGACTCTTCATAGCGATTTAAGATCAAGATTCCTGTAAATCAAGATCCAGCAAACATGGATAATTTCAGACGGAGCTGGAGTTCAACTAATCAAACTGTAGTAATCAAATTAAAATCTAAACTTAAATTATTGAAGCTCAAGCTAACAAGTCACTTTTCCCGGTAGCCATTCTTCTATGCTATACTAACTGAAAACACTTTAGAATTCCTTTAGGAAGACCATAAAGAGGCTCTTTACCTAGGCTTAAGCACCAAATAAATTCGCCTTTAATTATACATAAATTCTGCTGCGCAAGCTTTAAATGGTCTTCAGAACTTTAATTCTCTTACATTCTCAGTAAGATTAAACAAAAATCGATTTTATCCCGTTTTATTACTACTAAAGTTAAAAATAAATCACTTATAAGAACTCTGGACACTTAATATTTATTACCACGATACAGAACGTGAGCTACTTGACGCTGAAGCTTGAGCGTTAGAAGTTGAATAACTACCATACTGTCCACCGCCGTATCCGCCATTATGATTGTTATTGTTCAAATTTCCACAGCAACCACCACCGTTTGAGTATCCCAAATTTCCATCATTTCCGCCATTGCCTCCCCATGCAGAATTTCCAGAACTTACGGCATTTGCGTTCGCATTAGCACTGGCAACTGATCCACCACTACCGTAACCACTGCCTTGGCCAATATATCCACCTTGGCCACCGTTGTGTCCTCCTTGACCAACATATCCATTTTGACCACCACCGTATCCACTTTGACCGATGCCGTATCCACTTGAACCACCATATCCTTCTTGACCACTGTATCCGCTTTGGCCGCCATATCCGCCGTACCCACTATATCCCCCACTGCTAACAGGAATCGTCTTATAGGTGTGAACTGGTACGGTCTTTATCGTATGAACAGGAACATGTTCAACTGTGTGAACTCGAACTGTTTGAGGGCTGGAATATCCACCGCCATAGTTGCCTCCACTGTATCCTCCGCGGTAACCAGAAGCATATCCTCCTGTATGACCACTTTCATATCCACCACCATATCCACCACCACTATAACCACCACCAATTCCGATGGTTTTCGACAGGCCAATATTTAATCCCAAAGCGCCTCCAAGCACTCCCTTCAACTTGTGCAAAGTCGGTGTTGCCATCACAGCCGAAAGGCCAACTAGCAGTACAAAAGCGATCTAAAAACAAAACGAAAAAAGCTCTTAATTTCTCCTGACACACGTTTATCCTTAATCCTTGTTACCGTTTTCATGTCTAAGAATATCCAAAGGAAAACCTAATATTTTCGAAGCTTGATTGATTTCGAGATCACTTATTAAACTGAGTTCCCCCATACTGTTGACAATCTGTTTTATACTTCAATAAGGTGGGAATTAATTCCAATCATGTCCCGCAAAACGTTCAACGTATATTCAAAAAAAAAAAAAAAAGAAGAAAAACATTACTCTCTCCGACTGATGGAATTATACAGGCACATAGAACTCACAGATGGCTCGAAACGTCTCCAAATCAAACGCTCATCATGGCAATTAAGTTTATTCACGATATGAACTGGGAATTCCGTGGGCTATCACCGGCGTAGTCTATATGGTTTCCCTTTTGTTTTTTGCTTCCCATCCACCCCGGAATCAACCACGTTGTAAAAGAGAAGCTAATGGCTTGGTGGGAGTCTCGGTGATTTGGATGCATCATCACGGCACAGGCACGCAATTAATTGTTGAAAAGTTGTAACTACACGTTCTTAACCCAGGTGGATTGTTAGCAGATGATAAGGCCACGTTGATGGGTGAATAAATTAATTAAAAAATTAGAGTTGTAAGGGCTTTGGTGTGCAGGGTTACGGTCGGTAAGCATTGGGGGATTCCGACAGAGACTGATGGGGAACTGGGGAAATTCTTACATGATCATTTGGAAAATGGAACGTTTTTTTTGGATATGCTTTTGGTGTATCTACCTTTGACTTAAAAAACCCAAGTATCTTCTTATCAAGGTAAGCATGATGAGGAATTGGTTGATGAAATTTAAATTCATGCCATGTTCGCCAAACTGACGGCGCTAACAATATTTTTGGTTTACTATGACGCATCTGGTTGGATAGAGTAAATAAGCAAACCAAACACCTGAATTTACCGGCCACTCAGGAGTGTTTTTACTGAAGTTTTTAATGGTTTTGATAAAAAAATCGAGTCACAATTTTTGTATTCAAATAATATGAGAATGACGTCATGGATCATGGTTGCTTAGATTTGCATCACGCTTACATAATCATGTGCATTGGCAGCCCAGGGCATCTTTTAAAATTCATATGCGTAATGATAAAGGGAACTTTTTGAATTTGAGCATTTTAGAAAAATTAGTACGGTTGGGTCACAAGTAAGTATTACTAATGTGCAAGTCACATTGCAAGCCAATAACTTTGATAGAAACAAGCATTAGAAAAAATCCGTTTTGACCGACTAAATATAGTTATCGTGTCGTTTGCTTACTCAAGGAGGTTTTGGGCTCCTCTTTCTTCCGGAATATTGTTGAAACCTTGGAACGGGGCATGTAGCACCGCTTTTTCTTTTTGAACTGGGTTCACATAGCATTTTTTTCTACCTCGCAGTACCAGCTAAGTTGTTATGCTGTATTTTTCTCAAAAGATATTCTTAATGTGGACGCTTTCTCGAATTTTTCCTATATTTGATGGCTTTTTGTCACTGATGTGGTCCTTCAAAGAATTTTAAGTTCAGATTCCGTCAACTTACTGTCATACATCATTGTCCAAAACTTACATTATGTACCATATGTGAAGGCTTCGATCAATGAGGAATACAGAATTTTCCTGGCTCTTCGTCCACCCTACACTGACGCTATTCCTTATATCATCATCACATGATCCTACGTTTGATCCAAGATTTTTTAACTTTTCGGACTTAGAAAGAACTGCTGCAATTAAAATAAATTGCAGGACTGGATCGCACGTACTTGCTCTTATGTGCGGTAATGCGGTCACGGAGTCGAATAAAATTTTAATTTTATTAGTACGGGAATTATTTCTACAAACTTGAAGGACTTGAAAACAGGAACAGTACAATTTGTGATTTGTGGATCGGACAGCCTTCAAGAATTTAGAAAAGACAGTTTTGTTAAGTGTAATGTAAACAAAAACATTATATTCGTTTTGTAATTGAAGAAGCTTTTTTTATTTTTTTATTCCATTTCCCAGGAGCATTAGTAAGTATAGGTCACTCAATAAATGAGAATCACCAAGACCAACCATTTTTAATCAGAATTCCCTGCCAATGTTGCAATATTTCACAATCTTATTAATTGCCCGTGATCAGACAAATCAGGGATTAATGAATATAGTAAAACTCAATTTTTTGGGAGAAAAACGGAGGAAAAACATTTCCCTGTGACAGAGTCGCTAATTTCTGAATTTATGAACTGAAACCTCTAAAAAACCGAATTTGAAAATTTCGAAAAATAGTAATAAATTAATGAAGAAAGATTTTATTTTAGAAGATTATAAAAAACAAATTTGAAATGACTGGGACATAAAAGGAAAAAAATCTATTTTGTTTAAAAGAAAAGCCAACAAATGCTCAAAGATTTAGCCAAATGACCAAAAAACATAATTTTGAAGCTGTCAGTACTTTGTGATTATAGCGCAAATTGAAAAGAAATTATGAAAGCAGATAGCACAGCAAACATTTAAAAATATATGTAAAGGGTTTTCATTTTCGCTCATTTCTACGCATCTTTAAAATCAAAGTAAAATGGGGTCGCCGGCGGAGACACATAAGTGTTGTTCGATGTCTGCGCTGGGGCTCACTGGTGTACCTTGAATTCACTCTCATGTGTTTTATATGACACTTTTCGTTGACTTAGAAACACCATATATAATAGAGGCCATATACCTCTGTAAGACGTATACTGAAGAGCTAAATGAGCTTTATACAAAAACGTAAAATATATATATATTTTACGCATAACACTCAAACATTTCTTTGTGATATACGTGATAAATATATTTTACAGATGTCAACGGCGACATGCTATTAACGTATATTTGACATATTATAGATACAAATTGACGACATATATTAAACATAAAATCGAAGTCGTTGTATACGTTTGTAAGACGTACATAGGTGAAAAATAAAAAAAATACTTTTTTTTTGGTTTATATTTTTTTTATTTTACATTTTTATGTGTTCCTGCATTCTATAATTGATTTGTAATTTATTATATTTGTGGGTTATGTATTATTTATATTTATACTTAATAAAAGTACTTATCTCATGTCGGAATCGAACCCGCGTCCGTTGGCACCAATAGTCTGGATGGCAGCAATAAATCGGTATCACTTTCATCTAATACATGGAAACTTTGATGTTTAATATACGTATATTATACGTTCATTGAATAACTTAAGATCTTAGAATCGAAGTCGTAAGATAATTAAATAAATTGCACGACTGTATCGCAGGTACTTGCTCTTATGTGCGGTCACAGAGTCGAATAAAATTTTATAAATATCTATAAGAAGTTCAAAGTTCTTATTTGATTTTTGTGACTTTTGATTATTCGAAAAAAATACGTAAAAGAGTTTTCAGCGGAAAAATTTAAACGCCATTTTATTTGCATAAAAACTAAAATGAAATAAAAAATAAAACCCATTTTATTTAACAACTTTTGGTAAAAATAAAAAAAAAATAATTAAAGAATGCCATCATCTTAATTTTTTTTTACCAAACTATAATGCTTATCAACAATACTGATTTTTTCCACAAAAATTCTTTGAGCCGTTTTCGATAAAAATTAGATTTTACATAACGTTCAGGCTGTAGTCACAGACATACAGAATTTTACCAGTATCTCAAATATGTTTCTCTATCATAGTAATGTCATGTTTGATTGATATATCAACATTTTTAATCTGCACGAATGCATAGCTTGCTTTATAGTACCTATAATCGCAAGTAAAAATGTTTGGAATAAGCTTGTGTGGATCAAAAATGGAAAGCATAGTTAGTCAATAATTTTCAGGCTAATTTGGTATAATATTACCCTCTAAAATATCCACCCATAAATCAAGAACTTTTTGCGAACATGTGTAATCTTCGCTTATGATGACTTTATCATCAATCAGCGTAGAATAACTGATTCACTTTAGTGCCCTCCTAATAGCAGAAAAACAAGGACTTTGATAAAGATCAAAAAGATTCAAAACGCTTATCTGGGGCAGACCAACTTTGATTAGGTACTATTTGGTGATTGGGAACTGTCATTTCATACACATCTCACATGGTTCTGATTTGTTGTTGTTTTTTTTTTTTTTGTCTTGGATAAAGATGATATTTTGTCTCTAAAACCTTAGCCTGAAAATTGCACTGTTGAAGGGTCCAATGGGTACTGTGTGGTATTTATTTGCTTCAAGAACTCAATGCTATCTTATGTCGTTAGAGCATAACCCACCCCCCACCCCCCTCTGTTACCATGATTGGTACTTGTATCTAGGAAACGTAAAAGTTTTGCATTCTGGGTATAAGTATAACATGAGACCGACAGAAATGGTCAAGTTTCGAAAGACGATGTAAGAAACTGGCTTCAATTTATAAGGCGTACAGAACGGTCCCAAAAGTCGAGGTCATTAGACTGCGTGACTTCGACTAGATTCAGCAGTATCGTGATGCCTGAAAGTTGAAAATGCATCCCGAAATCGGAGACGATTCTGTTAAGGACCCCTTGTCTAGGGAACTGGCCCAAGTTGTTGATCGTAGGGACATATGGTCAGCCACTGGTGAGTGACAATATATAGTAAAAATATCTTGGAATCTGCTTAGACCAGTTCCTGTATTTTAATAGACATTTAGAAAGATGCTGCTCTGCCCAGGGCTAGGAAAGCTTTTTGTCTGACGAAACAGTTCTTTTACAGAAGCCTTCTTGACATGTAACATTGCCCTAATCAGGTCGATGATTGCCTTTGGGTGCTCCCGGTATGTTTCGATGTCGCCCCATCTCAAATGGAATAGATTCTAGTGTTGAGAGCCAGTGTCGTTGACGTTTTCTTCGACTTCACAGAACGCTGGAGTCGGAATACGAATATTATTATTACAACCAGGTTTTATGCAACAAGGCCAACATAAACAAAATTGATAATTTTATGTTGAAACTTATTCCTGGTCACATTGCAAGATCTTAATTTTTGGGGCTTATTACCCTAAGGATGAATACTTTTTGAGTGTGCCCTTGAATGGCTCCTTTACCATCAGGGCACGGTTGCACAAGGTAGAACTGAGCGTCTTCGGTTCATTAAGACCAATTTTGGTGGCTTGAACATAAATTTGAAAATAGGTAGTCGCAATTTCTTTTTTTAAGTCTTGGCCGAATTACATAGTTTTAAGTTTTTAGTTTTAGGTATAGACAGTCAAGGTGTTACAAAAAAAAAATACGGTGTTGCTTTGGAGGGTTCTAATTTTTAAGTAGATTTAAGGTAGTTTAAGTGGTTTAAACGTAGAAGTAAGGTAATTCTAAGTAGTTCGTAAGTTTATATAAAAAAAAAAAATTATGATTCCACACCGATTTTTATTAAAGCATATTTTCTTAGTTCAGAAATAGTAAGTTATTTGTCTAGCTCTAAGATATTGTTAATAATAAATTGAAAAAAAAATTCCAAAGGTTGTATTAAAAATGATAGCGGATAGGGGAATAAGAGAAATATTTCCTTCGCTGCCTCATCATCAAAATGTTTCTTAAATCTCCTCATTCAATCGATATTTCTATAAACAATACCTTAGCGTAATAACAAAATGTATTCCTTAGTCCTCCCCTTTAAAAGTTTTCTCCATAACACTCGCATCGCTAGGAATGCGCATTAATTTACCCTTGAACCATATTCGGACGCATTAGTTAGATATAGATACTCATTCTTAAGTTGTACTATACAAATGTAAAACCTAAGACGCACATAATCCCAAAAGCCAAAATTCCGAAATTCCAAAATCCCGTACTCGCACCTACTCCAAAACCAAAGGGAGTGGCATGCCCCATACCTATTTCAATGTCTTTTTCGGGATTTCGATTTCGGAAAATTAAATTCGGGATTTTGGGTTTTCGGGATTCTGTACTCAACCCATGGGGAACACTTTACCTGGCTCAGTTTTTCCCTTCCATTATTTGAGTATGTGTCGATTATAAGGAAAAAGCTTCACTCTGAGCCTCTTTAAAGTCTGTACCGATTTAGAATTACAGAAAAGGTGACAATTGTCCTCATAAATCTTCATTGAAAACCCTAATCGTGCATTTTCCTCTATGCGGATTTGTGAGTCAATATAATCATTATCACCGTAACAACCAAAACCTAGATTGTTGATCGAATACTTCTAGGAGACGCAGCTGCTATCTAGTCTACTTAATTTCACCTTTTCTACTCAATCTGGAGTCTTTTACATGTTGCTGTCTTCTATGCCTATAATATCGATAAGTTTTTTGTGCCAATATCTGGATGGATTTGGTGACGTATAATCGCAGCGCCAGAGTCACGGATTTCTTTCTCCAATGCCAGGTTGAAGAAGATACAAGCCAAACTTAAGTTTGTCATAGCAATCGAAAAGGATGATCTTAACGTTTTATCTTGGGCAGTCATTGAGGCACTACAGAACTTATGTCAAGTTCCGAACTTCCATCAACAACAGCATATGTTGAAAAACTGAGTTCGGCTTAGCACATTTCAATAAAAATTCGTTTTGTAAAGTTCTTTATCGATTCTTTCATTCATATTAACATATTAATGCAATTCTCATTTATTATTCAACTTCAAAACATAACCTAACTACAGTTTTCTTAACCACAGACTGCAAGTGTCAGCGCACGATAATGATTCACTTTCGAAGAATTCGTACTGTCCGTTCTTATAGAAGAAATCTTCTTCCGCTGTTATGGTTTTGTTTTTGTGACTTCATCACAATGACAGTTTAATCACTGCAACATCCTTGTCATCAATCAGTCCGGTCACAACGTTCACCACTCATTATTGCCTGTATTCTGTCATAAGTCTCTTTCCAAGAGACCCTGTCAGCTAGAAGCTATTTTTAAATGATCACATAAAAACGATTACGAAAACCCAAAGCCACCAAATTAGACATTCCGAACGCATCCTAAGTGTCACAGGTATAAAGCATCAGAATCAGAACTCCTGTGGCATAATAATTGCCACTGACTTCTTGGCTTTTGAACATAAAAATTGAATGAAAGAACAAAACTCAGTAGAATAACAAATTAAAAAAATAATAATATTGTGTCGTTCCTCTTGTGCTTTTGAATGTTTACTTTAGTTACTAGAAGCTTGAATCTTGGGATAAGAGCGAAGATACTATAAGTTCCTTGGTTTTTTAAAGCTTATGGCTGCAGATGGGAGCGGTTTGGTATAACGTCACTTTGGCGTTATTTTTTGTGTCTAACCGCGCGTAAGAAATAAGAATCACGATTTTCGGATTAGCTGAACTTAGAGGTCGTTCTCATTTGCATTTTCAATTAGCTATGACATGAGGTATGGAGTACTTGAGGAAATAGTTGTCTCTTGAGGTGGCAGTAGGCAGTTTGGATTTTCCAACAATCAATATTTTCGTGTTTACAAATCGGGTTTATTTAATTTTTATTCGGGCACTTCATGATATTGACAATAATGGTTTTATGGGTTGCGGCTCGTTCTGAATATCAATTGAGGTTAAGTTTGAAAGAGTCAAAACAAAGTGGCAGATTTAGTTTGGTTTTGACAACTCACCAATCGTTTTGATGATAGTGTGTGTGAACTATTTGATTTTGGTTAAAAGATACAAGAAAAATGCAAATTTCCACCATTGTAATAAAAATCTACTAGAGAACCGATTCAGTTTCGTAATGGAAGCACTAATTTTGTCTGTTAGCCTTCTGGTAGATGGAATAGGGCTGACATGTGCAAGGTCATGGAAACACTGAAAAATAGTCAGTTCCAAAAATATCTTGAGAATCAAAAGGGCTATAATGGCTGACACTATGTCTTCCATAGCTGTTTAATGGATTATCGCACTGAAAAAGGGAAGCAAGTTTTGCATTGATTTAGCGATAACTCCTCTAGGAATAAATTTTGTCTCGGCGGCAATTGCAAGACTACATTGCTCCTGCAAATTCAGAATGCACACACAGGAATAGCTGATAGTATAAGCCTCTAGGTTTGTCTCCTTAAGGGGCTGTAGGGCCAAAATAATTAATTTAATTTATTCAGTACAGTTTGGAACCCAGCACTTTTGCCACAAAAGTATGGATTTATGGATTTGGCAACGGTAGTTTTCTATTTCATTGAGTTAGTATCCGAATTGATTTCTAACGTTTGAAGTCTAAAGATCAATGCTAATGTCCCCCAAGGGCAGTGCTCTTTTTTGTCCTCAAATACTTACCTAATTTCTTTGAATGAAGGTCTGCATGGTGGGAACTGAAAATCTTTCTATTATCGGTATATTGCATTGCTGACAACCTTTTGGGGAGTATAATGGATATAACTTAAAACGCAGAGAAATGCTCAATCTTTACGCTTTTATGCATTTAGCCTCCAAAACCACATATACAAACATACGAGAAATACGATAAAAACGAACATACGAGAAATCACGATCAACCCTAACCAGTCAGTCTACAAAAAATCCTCAAAGTAAAACGACCAAGTTACTAGAGAACGAAATTTTATAACTTGTAATCAATCTAAAAATAATAAAGAAAACTATTGGTAATTATGTCTTTCTACTTACAACTCGAGAGGGGGGAGAGGACCTTGACATATGTCATTCGTGGTCATTCTGAACATGTATATGTAATTTTTAAAGTGCGCTTGCACCTTCTTCATATTTTGCTTTTTTTTCGTTGAAAATCGAAAATTTTTAACTTTCAAATTTACAAATTATTCTAATTAAAAGACACAAACCCCCTGCTTGGGGTCACTATAGGATTTGGAGTAGGTGCGGGAAAAATGAAGGAGGTGCAAGAGCGCCTTAAAAATTGTATAGAAATATTCAGAACGACCCCAAAATCGGCATAAGTAAAAGTCATCCCCAGTCTTAAATTCTACGTTAAAAGACATAATTCCCAAACATTTTATAGTTGATACATAAGTTGTTTTGTTTATGTTGACTGTAGATATATATAAACATATTTTGTTTATATGGAAGACACCATAAATGGTTCTCCTGCTTTATCTGCTAAGCTCTACGGTCCCTTTCGAACACAGCCCTACTAAACCGAAAGCGCTCTGTTCCGTCTAGTCCCGAGGATGCCTCGACTATAAAGGAGCCGCCGATCTACTGTTCTTAACCTTACGTATCAGATAAAAAGAACCGCCAATCTATCCCGCACATATTAAGATGGAGGAATGTCTACCGTTTAATGAAGACGCTCGAGCGCACATTTTAAAAATATGTAGAATGGAGAATTCGTATAAATCATTTAAAAAATCAAAGTATTATGGGTCGAAATCAATGTGACCACGAATAAGCTTTATTAAGGAGTTATCAATTCCATTGATCAGGGCCCCGATGTATAGGACCTCGTTGGAATAATAATAGATAAGTGTATTCGAATTTGGGTATTCAAACTTCAAAGTAAACCAAGACAGGGCCGAAGACATTGTCCCTCTGAACACTCGAATATTTTCCATCTCAGAGGGGCAACGTTGAAAGTCATAGGACAATCATAAAACGATTATAGCCGTATGAGAGTCATGAACGATGTACCAAATTAGCTTTACTATAGTGTCAAGCAGAAGCCGACTGCTATGGAACAGCCTTTTTGTCAGAGCGGAGGCTCATCTGACTTTGGTCAGTGCAGAATTTATAAGTCTGCAGAAACACAAACACAGAGGTACTACTCAACTACAATCTTACTCTTACTAGTTAGTTATTGTGGATGAGAAACAACGGTGACGAAACAGAGTTGTCTCCGATTTCTGGAAGTTGGCTCTTAACTTCCAGTCATCACAGTATCGCTGAATCTTGTTGAATTTAGCTACCGTAAAAGAATTCTGATGATTTTAACATTTGCGCCGTTCTGGACCGTAAATTAGTACGCCACCATCATATGCAATTGGCTGAGTAGGACTACTTATCAAATCGCTTGTATCAATATTGAAAAGAATCGGCGAGTTCACCGCTTCATGTTGAGGATTATTCTTTATTTCAAACGTTATAGTAGAAGTTACTTAAACTTCTGACAACGAACTTTCCACCATTGAGCATATCATGAAGAATATATTCAACAATGGTTTTTTTGTGTCAAGTCGCTAATTTCTATTGTTCCATTGGATATCAAGAAATAAGCCAAGAAGCCACAAGAATTGTTTCATTTTCCGCTTTGAACCCGATCTGATTATCCGTAATGATTTAGTTTTCCGCAGCCCACATAGTCAGAGCTTAGATTTTTCTCGTTCAATAAGATATGTCACTCAGATATTTGAAACTTATATTACATTACATTTTAATCTACTCCGTAGATAAATCTACGAAGTAGACACACTTACGAGCACTGGCTACTGAGGCCATCGGCTCAGACAATTACAAGACTACACATAAGACGACATTGATACAGGACAGAAGAGAGGACAGAAGGAGAACAGAAAACAGAAAACACTTAACACATGTCAACAGCACGCAGTTGGTTTTCGGACGGTCCCCCGTCTTTCTACTAACCACGCGCAACGATGCTTGATTTCGCTGATCTCACGGGAAGCGATGCTTTTTTACTTTTTACTTTTAATTGATTTTTATTTTTTCTTTTACTTATATCTACTTAAATGCTAGACAAAAATCTTAAAACTAGCTAAAACTATCATCTTAATTAACTTACTGGCCCTATGCGGGCGCTCTAAATTAATCTTTAACTTAATTTAATTGCCTTTCGGCCTAAAAATAACTTAAAATTATCTTATATATTACGGGTTTTATTTTTTACCCAGAAAAATAAAAAACTGAGTAATCTTTATCGTATTCTTAATCTATCTTAAACTACTTAAAAACTGACTTAAAATAAACTAAAGATAAACTTAAAATTACTTAAAATAAACCTAAAATACTTAAAATTACTTAAAATTAGAACAGCCACAGCAAGCTTTTTTTGATTTTTGTGTTTTTATATTTTTTTTTGTATTTTTTAAAATTTTATAATTTTTTTTTTTTTTTTTTTTTTTTTTTTTTTTTTTTTTGATGCCGCCGCAACTGCCCTACCTAACTTAAAGCTACAAAAGATGTATGTAGTCGGCCATAGGCGATATTTCGTCTTTGCCGACTGAAAATTATCGGATTTTAGTTAAGCCACCAAAATTGGTGGACCTGATCTAGGGCTTCCTTCCGATCCCGATCGGGCACGGCCCTACTGAAACGGAGGCGCTCTGCTTCGCTCCCAGCGACTATGTCTCGGTCGTAGAGGAGCCGCCTATCGACTGTTACGGGAAGCGATGCTTTATCGGAGCCAAGACCGTTGACAAAAATATATGAAACTTATTCTTTAACGTCGTTCTTTTCCTTAATTCAACCGAAGACTAACCATTCATTTAAGGCATTTGATTCTAATATTATTTCCTTGGGCTCTTCACTAGTTTACGATAGCCGGAATAAAATAATATCGCCAAAATCGCAGTCTTTATTGTTCATTAAAAAAGAGTTAGATGTCTGTAAAATCGGTTTACGGACGACAATTTTACGTGATAATGTCATAAGAAAACATTGGCAGCAACACCAACATACAGCCCGTTAACTCACAACCACAAACCTTCTCGGTAAATCCACACACACACACATCTACATCTACTTTCTAATTTAACAAAACTCCGCCTATTTTGTATTTCGTTTTGTCTTCTTGTTCTTTTTGAATTTGAGTAGAATTACTTTGGGAGTTTGCGCCTGTTCTTTGTCATGTTCACCTGATGCTTGCGATCGATTTTGGTTGAAAGAAACACAGTATCGCGGTTAGTTTGAGTCATGAGTCTTATCAGCATAAGTCATGTTATTTCGTACGTGTAGCCTGTCATCGATTTATAAGACGTTATCACGTCAAAAGGTAAATCAATAGAAAAAAATACGTAAATCTAGTACTAAAACTACAACGAATAACTTTATTCGTTCTTTGTCTGCTTTGATCTGGGGTTTTTTGATTAAAAGCATCACCGTTATGTTCAAAATTGTATTGCTATATTTAGATACATTGTATTGTTCCAAACATCTGTTATTGCTGTGACCAGAATCAACTTTGATTTACTTTAGTCGATTGTTCCTTAGATATTTGTGGATTCAATTTGTATAAGAAATGCATAATATAGATTTAACGATAAACATAACTAGTCATCAAATGTCAATTCCACATCAGTATATCCTCAATAAAAACTATCAAATTCGATCAATTTATTTTAGGCAAAAAAAAAACACAACAAAAAGCATTTTTTTTGAAGAGGTCGTTTTAAGGAAGCAAACAAGAAAATTTTTTATCGTGAAATCCCCAAAACTACAACTGGTTCTATCTTTGTTTCCATTCTAGATTCTAGCACTGAAATAAATCCAGTTTGCCAGAATTTACATATTTTTTATCAATCAAAACTTGCCGTTAAAAAACTCATTTAAAAATGAATATTCTATTACATTCTGATTTTTATTGGCTTGTTGTTATTACATTTTGGGAAATGTGCTTTGTTTGGAAAAAAGTGCTTCATAATACAATGAAAGTTGAAGACGGTGAAGCGGTTTTCCTTGTAACTATTAGCGGTGACATTAATCTAGAAAAGTACCTGTAAGACTCAAGCGTCGAATACTTAAAATTATTCGTGACATTGGTTCGTTGGAACTATACGATATACAGTAGGTTGAAATAAGAGACGAGGATTTTGTATAGAGAAGGAAAGATTTGTTAAAAGTTATCCAGTAAAGAGTCGATGAATTAGGCGTATCTGGGATATTTCTCTTCCAGCTTTTAGGGTATTTGTGTTGACTTATTTAACTTCTTCTTGATATAAGGTAGGATAAAAGATTATTCCAAGATAGAGATCAATGGGTAAATCCAAGCAACCGGTTTTGTGCGCTCTCGATTCCAGGAGTTGAGATTTGTTAGTAATATTGTAATACTAACATTGTACAGCGATCGGCTTATGTTGGCAATTCCTCGGTTCATCGTTTCATGAAACTCAGAGCTGAAGTGGCTTTGAAAATTATGTATATTATCAATATGTGGAAGAAAATTCGGGTCACGCATCGCCATAGAAATGGGTTTACTTTGAAGAAGATGGAGACGAGACGGTGAGAAGATTTTACGTGTTTGAATGAAAAAGTAATTGATTAGCACTTGACAATCTGAATGACCATTTCACGTCGTTGATGGAAAGAATGAAAAGAAGATGACCTAAATTGCTGCCTTCAGGGACACCAGCTGTAGCCATGAAAGGGCTGGTGGACCAGAAACGAATAATGAAAATTCGGTTTTCCAGATAAAAAGAAGTCCATCTCAATTAAAGAATTTCAGAGGCTAAGGGTGCTTAATTTAAAGACTTTTCATTTCTGGAAAATTTTGTAAATGCATCGACTTCCTTTGCATTTTCTTAAGCTAAAGGATAAATAAAAGAAATTAAACGAGGTTGGTTGTTGTATGTATGCCTATGAAAAAGACATATTGTCTAGGGTAATTAGAAATTATGGTAAGAATACCATCTCGGTCAGAAGTGAAATCACTATTGAGGTTGTTAAGGTTTTTTTCAATAGCATAGAGGTCAGCCGTACGTAGGAGAAATGGATCAATGCAAAAAATTGATAAATATAATATATGAAGAGTCAGAAATAAACCATTTGACACCGAAAGATTTTCTGAAAAAAGTTGCAAAAGAATAAGCGGAACAATAAATTGATGTTTGGTCATTGTATGAGAGGTAGAATGAGTAGGAGCGATCAGATTTTCTTTTGTAGTTGACAAATTGAAACAAGAACGTAGCAAACGTACGTTCTTGTAGTTGTAAAAATCGCAAAAGTAAATGTAAGATAGTTTACTAGAATAATAATAAGGAGACCAATGGCAAAGATGACTACCCATAATTTGTTTTATTTTGTAGAGAACGAAGCCTAACCTATGACTATATAAAGGTGACCAAAGAAAAAGATGAGATATTTGTATTAGGTAGACATACTGCTTGAAAGCATTAAGATCATTTGCTACATTTTTGTAGTATCATTCTGTTAAATGTTCCCATTGATTAGGATTGAAGATAAAAATTGTGAGCCATCAACAACCGATATCTACATTGTTTGGTCTAACACTTATGTCTTCATTGGAGTTTTTCCACGGCAGCACTAACCTATTCGACTGATGTAATGTTGGGGACTATTTATTGACAATATGCACGTTTGGAAAGTAAATGATGCTCATTTAAAAGTTCATCATAGTACTGTCGCCATCAGTGAAAAATTTCGTAATTATCTACAAAATTTGACTTTCAACCAATAATTTGGATTAACAGGTTTTATTTAACAACTTTTAATGCAACTTGAATTCTAATTTCAATACCGAAAACGAAATCCTTCGTATTGATTTCCATTGACAAATAAGAAATTTGCTTCCCCCACACAAATACCTCAATTAATCGGCTAACTGATTCTGTTGATTGAAATGTGCTCCAAACTGAACCCCATATTCTATCTTCTTCTCACACAACTCAAAAATATTATTTGTTATGTCTTTCTTCTAGAACAAATAAACTTCTCCTATTTGTATCTATAGATTATGTTACCTCGTGAATCTATAAGTTTGTGGTTTGTCCAAATATTGTCAAACTAGCTCCGGCAAACTGTAATCCCCCAAGCCGGCCGGTAACCTCTCCACATTTCGTATGCGTCTGACCTTAAGGCTTCTATTGATTCTCACCATATCTTTGGCGCAAAACGTTAACGTTTACAGAAGCTAATTTAAATATTTTCAGATGCAAAATCTGCATGACAACTATTTGGTGACTTTTTAACTTGTTCGGGCTAAAATCTAATGAGTCTTAAGAGCTCTATTGTGTGTTCTCAAGCCACAGCCCAGTTTGGCAACTTAAGCTCGAATTGATTTGCTATGATTTTGCAAAAAGATACACGCGACCCGAAAACATCTTTTAGTGAGGAAAAAAGTTTTGTATGTAAATGTTTTACGTGTGCCTTAGATATAAAATAATGTGTTGGGCTGAGATGAAGATTAGTTTTCGATAGTTTCTTGGACCGATTCGTAAAATGAATTCTTTCTCCGTGATTTTGGTTCTTGCTGTTATTGCTGCGGCCAGCAGTGAGAATTTACAGCGTCAAAGGCGTGATTTGGGTTCCTTGTTGAGCCTTAAGAGTAGCCTGTTGTCATCATTGGGTGGTGGATTGGGTGGAGGTAGTGGAGGTGCCGTTGGAGGTGGAGGTGGAGGTGGATATTCTGGAGGACAATCTGGAGGATATTCTGGTGGTGGCGGTGGTGGATACTCTGGCGGACAATCTGTTGGCAAAGTTGTATACATTTCCACACCTCAAAGCTACAGCGAACCTCAATACAGTGCTCCACAACAAAACTACGCTTCATCCCAGAGCTACGGTAGTGCCCCAGTATCTGTTGTGAAATACGTCAATGTCGGTAACTCCGGTGGGTATGGAGGTGGAAGCAGCGGTGGATACAGCGGTGGTCATTCCGGAGGCTACTCCAGCGGATATTCCTCCGGTGGTTCATCCCACGGTGGGTACTCAGGAGGCGGTGGATACTCTAGCGGAGGATCATCGGCCCCAATCACCATCTTGAAAGTGGTCGGTTCATCAAGTGGTGGTGGACATGGTGGCAGCTCATACGGCAGTGGTTCATATGGTAGCGGTTCATACGGTGGTGGTTCATACGGTGGCAGCTCATATGGCAGCGGATCATACGGTGGCAACTCTTATGGAAGTAGTTCATACGGACATGGTGGTCAGAGCAGCTACGGTGGAAGCAGTGGTCGTTCAACTCCATTGATTTCTATCGTTAAAGTTATCAGCACCGGTGGACAAGGAGGTGGGCACTCGAGCGGTGGACAAGTAGGATACTCCAGCGGCGGCTGGGGTGGATCTTCAGGATGGTAGATAGTAAGAAACGACCTTAGTTTAATTGATACAAATTATTTTTTAAGACGAAGTGCAAATAAAAATAATATTAATTTAAAAATCGAAAAAAGAAAATGTTTTTGTTTAAAGAAGAAAAAAACAGTTTTTCTAAAAAGTAGACCAAAAGTTCGGGCCCCTCGACATGGAAGAAGCAAAGGCCACAGAATATGTGCTTTAATAATGAAAATTCATGCAGCTGATTGCCTTGGTGTCATGCTCTTGAAAGCGCTTGGCGATGATTTTCGGTGAGGACTAAAGAGTGTGATATGGATAGTTGGACCATAAAGACCGGGTGGTCATTAGTGATCCGATCCGGAATATCTTGTTTTTTACAAATTGTAGGCAGTTTAGTAGAGGAAGACTGAGAATTATGTTTTACACTAACTACTAAGGAGGAAGAGCCAACTATATCTAGGGACGAATTTAAACGGAAAAACCATTTTGGTAGAAGGTTGAGAGCTGAATCCCATTTCCACTTACAATTTTTTTTTTTATCATTTTTAAGTTTACTATCCCGGTTAGGGTATAGGCCATCAATAAATATTTTTCATCCTTCAAGATCTGTATGTAAAGAGAAATATAATTTATAACAGTGTTTTCTCTTAAGAAACTGCTTCTGCTTTCACTAAGACTGGTGATTTTTGCTTGCGATTATAAGCACTATAATGCAAGTTATGCATTCGTGCAGATTAAAATAAAATGCACGACTAGATCGCACGTACTTGTTCATATGCATATTAAGAAAATTAAAGGGAACATTAAAGCATTTATTCGATTTTGATTGTTTGAATAAAGTACGTTAAATTGTATTGAGTGAAATAATTTAAACGCCATTTTATTTCTTTAAAAAACATAAAAAAGTGTGATTTTTTTTTCAAAATCCTAGAAGCGTTTTTTAAATTAAACGGTTTTTAACAACTTTAAAAAAAAAAGTAAAAAAAATAATTCAAGAATATAAATTAAAGCACACAAATAACATACAATTAAAAACAAAATTTAAAATAAAAATTACTTACCCGTTTTCCCGTGTTTGATTTTCAAAAAAAATAATGCGCAATTACTTCTACCTACATCTTTTTTAAATATCAATTTTTATTGTAATCGCATTAAATTATTATATTATTATTAAAAATTTAATAATTATTATTAAAACGGTCCTATGGGAGGTACCGATTTTAGCCCACTACCTATATTAAATTTTTGTTCACCAAAATATAATGCTTCTCTACATAGTAGTACACTGATTTTTTTTCATAAAAATTCTTGGAACCGTTTTCGAGAAAAATAAGCTTTTACATGGCGGTTATATGACAGATACCTGTAATTTTTGAGCTAAAAAAAAATTCATAAAACTCCTCTGTTTCTCTATCATCGTAATGTTATGTTTTATTGTTATCTCAATTTTTTTTTTACACGAATGCATAACTTGAATTATAGTATGTACCTATAATCGCAAGTAAAAATTGAGATAACAATCAAAATTCTGTCTGTGTGTCTGACTACAGCCTAAACGGTTGGCCTAATCGCATAAGCGCCCGCAAGAAATTTCCTAGGGGGGGGATTTTTTGTTTGTATTAAAATGAAATTGAGAATAGACGCGAAAATGTACGTAAAACACATTAATACCTTCTCACCATATATAAATGCTTACCCTTGTTTTGTTTTCGGTTTTCACAACTATTATTAGTGGAAACGGACGAAGGACACGGCTGGGTCGAATGGCCATCACACGTTTCATATAATAATGAATTTATGAAAAAGGCATTTCGAAAATTGTGAGACCGATATTAATAAAATTAATTTTTTATTTATTTTTAGTTCTTTGGACCAAAAAATTTGTTTTAATTTAAAAATACATTGAAGATTCAAAACAACAAAATCATGAATTAATTATGAATAGGAAACAAAATATCCAAAATGTTAGAATACAGAATTAATTGGGCTACTTATTTCGTCACAAATATAAAATTTGATATAAATGCAATGAGTCGTTACCGGAAGCCGAAAAAAATGCTATATGAAAGGTATCGTTAATGGACTTTTCCGGTAAAATTGTTCTTCATAAAATGATAGCCAATACCTACCAAAACCCTTCTGAGGAATGCTAATAGAACCACACAAACCAAATTCAAAAGTAATCACTTTAGCCGTTTAGGCTGTAGATCGTTTTATACATAGACGGACAGACATTTTCTGTGACGTAACTAGATTTTTTTTAGGTATCGTAATGTAATGTTTGATGTTATATTAATTTTTGAGAGCCCCCCCCCCCCCTTGCACTAACATGCGGGCGCCTATGGCCAATCATCTTTAAATTTGAAAGGTTCGTTGACATTCTACAGAGAACTTTTTTTAATTTTTTTTTTTAGCTCAACTATCAATGGTGCTTACCTTATAACCGTCAAGTAAAAGCTTATTTTTCTCAAAAACGGCTCCAAGAATTTTTGTGAAAAAAAATCATTGTATATATTTATAAGTGTGGTCTGTTTTCGTGTTAAAATTGTAATGGTTGGCTAAAAACGTTACCTACAAAAGGACCGTATTTTTTTTCTTTGACTTTCTCGAGATGTAGGTTGCCAAAATCGATTTTTTTTTTTATATTTTTAATAAACATAAATATTTTTTGAAAAATCAGTATTTTGAAAACGTGCAGATGAATTTAATTTTAAATTTTGTTTTTTAAATATTGGTTACTTTTCTGCTTAAAATTGCATTCTTCAATTATTTTTTTTTTATTTAAAAATAATCCACTTTTACACATTTATTAAAGAAATAAAATGGCGTTCAAATTAATCCGCTGAAAACTACTTTACGTACTTTTTTCGAACAATCAAAAATCAGTTAAAAACTTTGAAGTTTTCTTATAATTTTTCAAAATTTATTTGACGCTGTGACCGAACATGAGCAAGTACACGCGATCCAGTCGTGCAATTTATTTGTATTAGTATTTAACATCTTCCTTAATGTCTTCCCCATCCAGCACTTCGTTAGATTGGCAAGGGTAGCCGTTTTGAACAAAAAGAAACACTTTAACATGTTATAGGACTTTTTATAATGACAACTTGCGTCGGGAAATTTTAGTGCTCCGTGGCTTATAGGTTAGTGTGTGGTGTGTCAGATTGCCAAAGTCTTCTTGCCAGGAAATCACAAAACCTCAAAATGCCCGGCCGATTTCGTTAATAAGTTGTAGGTCCTTCCAATCCTGCAGACTCACAACACACATCAAGGAAGGAGTTGTCACGCCAAAAAAAATATTTTATTTATTTTAATTTCGGGGAAATTCTCAAAGAGTGAAAGAGTGATAGCAGTTTGAAACTTTAACTTGTGTCCCAGTAGTGACGCCAACCGGGATGACCAAGCAAGATCAAGAACAGGACTAGGAGTTCATGTTCGTGGCGATAGCAAAGGGCAATTAGACATAGCAGCAAACTATTGTGGAGAAAATCATCATTGACACTTCACAAGAATATATTCAAACCCAGTTGGCTTACTACTTCGACATGTTCTACATCATTTATCACTTTGTGACATGACGCCAAGCCAATTTTACTATGAAATGGTCCAGGCACCTTGAATGATGTATTGTATTAAAATATTTTCGAAATACATTTTTTTTTATTTTATTTTAATAATTAAATTAAAAACAATTTCAAAAGAATCAATATTTTGAAAACGGTTATTTATTTTTTTTTTTCATTTTTTTTCGAATGTAGGTCGTTTATGTTCTTGTAATTTCACTCTTCAATAGATTCTTTTTTTTATTAAAAAAAATTGTTAAGACAACCGTTTTCTTTAACCGTTCCTGACATGCTTTTCACATTTTCTCCTAGAGAACTTAAGTGGCGTTTGAATTTGTTCGCTGAAAACTTTTTTACAATCAAAATTCACAAAATCAAATGAAAACTTTGAAATTCCATTACCTTAAATATATTTTAAATTTTATTCGACGATATGACCGCACATATGACCAACTACGTGCGCACCAGTCGTGCAATTTATTTTGGAGTGCGGACGAGAAGATATAGAAAATTACTGAACGTACGGAGATCTCGAACTCGGGAGTTTTTTCTGGGGTACTGCCTCTTGCGAGGAACTGACAAAAACTCCAAGAGTAAAATTTTTCCCGAAAAGTGCATCTCATCTAGCCGTTCGGACTCGGCGGTAAATTGTACGTCCCTTCCATTCTTGCAGATTAACAACACACACACAGGAATGGTTGAGAGTATAAGTCACTAGGCCTTGGCTTCTTAAGGAGCTGTCGCGCCAATGAATTTATTTATCGGTTGCACATTGCTATTACTCTATTGGCTTAAAACCGCAACAAAGTGCTCCTTCCACCTTCTGACCTGAGCAAAGAGCCATCATTGTCTTAACCCAGATATTGTTTTGTGCTGCGAATACTTGCAGCAGCTTCTCCTTTTTGAACCAAAGCGTTTAATTTAAAGAAAATATTTCAACTTAATAATTGCAAAAAATTGTCGTTACTTATTTTATTTGTAAATCTTATAAAAAAACACAACAAAATTTACTTTAATACAAAAAACAAATATTCTTACATAGATCTCTAACAAAACAATGATCCTGAAGCTGCTCGTTCCTCTATTTTACCCTCTTGCTTAAACCTAAGCCCTGTTTATCCCAGCCATTGGAGATTGCACTTGTGCTTTGCTGCCAACCATTTGAAACGGCTTTCTCCTGCCAAGGTTTTTGTGTTGAAGCATCGTTAGGCAGTTGCTGCCAAGCGCTTACTTGAGGATGATTTTGTGCAGAACTAATCCATCCGTTTGTTTCCTTCTGCCATGATTTTAAATCTGAAGATGCATCCCAACCAGCGGTTGCAGGAGCTGACTTTTGCCATTCAGAATTTTCACTTGCAGACTTAGTATTCCATTTGGATGGTGGTGCATCGTACAATGCTGAAGGGGGTGAATCCTTTTTCCATGCATCAGCAGATGATGTGTCTTTTTGCCATCCATCGGCTGAACGTGCTGCTTGCCATGCATTGGTGTTGGGTTCTTGGTGATATTGGGCAGGACCAGTAGCAGCATAGCCTGCTGCAGACTCTTTATCATTTTTGGCATCATTTTCCCAGACACTTGGAGAAGATTCTTTATTCCACAAACCGGTGCTGGAGGCATCGGGACTCTTTTCCCATGCAGAGCTTGGAGGAGGATTTAGAGTTTGCTGCCATTGTTCTTCAGCAGCTGCCTTTTCCCAACCGGCCGGTGGTGACAAATCAGCGTTTTTACCTGATGCCCAGACTTCTTCAGCAGAGTTCTGTTTTTTCCATGATTCCAATGAATAGGGTGATTGATTCCACTTGCTCGAACTTGGTACTGGATGATGCACAACAAACCCATTAGCAATATCCTGTGATGTCTTCTGCCCAACATTTGTCCAGCCACTTCCTTTCACTGATTCCCCATGATGCCTTTCCACCTTTTGCCAGCTAGTCGGTATAGACTTGGTCTTCGACTCATTGGGATTTTCCGAAGACACCCATCCCTTTCCTTGAGAATCATCAACCGGTTGCTTCCAAGTATCGTGAAACTTAACTTCCGTCTTCTCCCAACCAGCTCGACTGCTCGATTCCGTTGTCCATCCATTTGAAGCCCATCCCCTTGAAGGAATCGCCCCCGCCAAGGATGCCACACAAACCAAAACCGAAAAACCAATTAACTTTCTTCCCATCATCTTAATCTTCACCGAACTGAACTGTTATGTGGATCAAAGTGATCTTATGCACATTCAAGCTAGGACCGCCATATTTATAGCCAACCTCGCGATTGTCACCCTTGAGATGCCTTTACAAGCTCATTACCCATCGGACTATAACAAAAGCACAACACCATCATCCAAGGCATTGATACCGATTTTTTACGTCTTTGGTAATTTGTTTGATGGATTTGTATCTTATTTTCCATATTTTTTTTTTCTTCTTGAACTGGGTAATCTTCACCTCGGTGATACTTAAGGTGCTGATCTCGAAAGGCACTTCACCACACCTAAACAAAAGAGTATTACCAACGATTGATGGTTTATCGTCGATTGTTGCCAACTTTTTGGGGCTTTTTTTGTTTTACTTGAAGTTCAATTTTTTGTTGTGATAGATTGTAATCAATGAAGATTGTAATATTGAAGTGTGGACGCTTAAAATGCGGGTATTTTGGGGTAATATTCTTGCTGACACAGATATGGATTTCAGCTTCAAGGTGTTATCGTGACTGCATGCGGTTTAGAGTTAATCGATGAATATGGGCTTAAGTGCGGAAAATTAACGTTTTGAAAATGAGAAATATGTGATGTGCCAACGCGCGTACACAAATCAGCAGCTCGCTTTTGACATGAGTGCCTAGGTCGAAGAAGTGATTTGTTTTTTCTTCAAATCGGATGAATAATCACAACCAATCAGTTAACATGGTTAATCTCTTGTGTTGTATTCGATTCCGAATATTTTTTTTTAATTCGGAACACAACACTTCCGAATGAGGATTAAAACAATTGATTGGATTATGTTGTTTTTTTTTTATAAATTCATAGATTTGTCCCTTCCTTGTCGAATTGGAAGTTATCTTCTGACTGGGTAAATTTAGGCCAGTAACGAAGAATTATGGGAGAGTGTTGTCTCCGCGTCTTTCTTATCCTAAAAACCGAAATTGAACAAGAAGTCATTAAGGCTGAACGGTTCTCCTTGATATTACATGAAACTGGAGCGCTGCGTCAAATGCTGCAAATAAATGGGGATTATTGTGACATTGCAACATCCAGATATTATAAAAGTTATCGATTCGTGCAACAAGAACTGAAATCAAGATAACAAACATTACCATTACAGAGATTTAATTCTGTCTATCTGAATATATATATGTACATCTATAGTGTTTTTTTGCCATCATGATCCTACTTAATATTAAAGTAAGGCTTACAAGGTCGGCACATTGGCAAAATATCCCCATAACCATCTTACCGTTCATCCGACTAGAAAATTTAATTGTAAGAGATATTTTACAATTTTCGTGAATTTTACATCTAAGTTCAGCCCTTATTCTATAGAGAGTAAAATTAGAGTTTTTGGTTCTTCTTGATTCTCATCAATACATGTAACCAAATTCATTTAAATAGAAAATCATGCAGTGGTAGCCCCATTTCCAAAAGATTTTCGACGGGATTTTATAAGAATGGGGTTCTAATTTTCGAGACTGTGACACTGGATTTTGGAAAACAGATTGAAACAGAAGAGAACGGAATAATGTAAGCAACTCCATTAAAAGGCCATCAGGTATACACCTTACTGGGTTATGTGAAAAGGTTTCGGTCTCGTTTTTCAAATTTGGCGGAGCTTAATTTCTCTTTTGCAGATCTTTTAATTCTGAATATTCCGTTCTTTGTTTAACTCGAAATTTATAAAATTGGCTACAATTTATAAAGCGTTTATACGCCCTAAACTCGAGTATAACTCCCACCTCTGGGCAGGTGCTTCGCAAACATCGCTTCACCTGCTTGATAGAATACAAAATCGAGCGTTAAGATTGATAGGAAATAGAACTGCCGCTGAAACAATTGCCCCACTCGAACACCGACGCAATGTTTCATGTCTTTCCTTATTTTATCGTTTCTTTTACAAAAAATGTTCACTCGAAGTAGCCAGTTGCATTCCTCCCCTTAAAAGTTTCTCCCGTAATACTCGTCTCGCAAGGAATGCTCATCAGTTCACCCTTGAGCCTAATTTCGGACGTACCGTGAAATATAGGGATTCTTTTTTTAGCCGAACGACACGAATTTGGAATAGTTTACCCGGCGGGATTTTCCCTTGCCATTTTGATCTACAAACATTCAAAACCAATGTTAATCGGCACCTCCTATCTCTCCCCTCCCTATCTTCGTAATGACCGCGCAATGTGTTCTACATTAAAAGGGAAACACATAATCCCTTGTGCGCGCGTTAATTATAAAAAAAAAAACTCGTGAAAGCTTATTTTCCAGGTAGATATTTCAGAATGAATATAAAGGGTCTTTGAATACGGACTTCCGAACTTTGAAAGTTGATAGCGGCCATATTTTTGAAGGTGCATCTGTTAAATTGGCGCTGCCTTTATTCAGTGTGTTTTCGGCAAATCACCATTAACGAATATAGCGTTCAACAACAATGATTTACATAATTATTTTATCAATATGGACGTTCCGTTTGGTGAGCTTCGCCCATTTCAAAGTCGCCATAATCGTCCTATCGAGAGGACTAATCGTAGTGTGGGATAAATTTGAGTCCACGAAGTAGATGATCAACCAACACCCGTGCGTAGACGAATCTTAAGAAAACATCACCACTCTCCTAAAATGTGAGCAGGAGTTGGAAGCTGACCTTAATTTTTTTACGAAAAATCTTCTTCTGCGATGAGGCCCATTCCTAGATGAATGGGTACGCCAATAGACAAAATTGTCGAATTTGGTACGATACCAAACCATATGATATCCAAGAGTATCTGATCTCTAATGCATACCGAAAAAGTCACTGTTTTGTGTGGATTTTGGGCTGGCGGCATCATTGATTAATATACCTTTGAGAACGATGTTGGCCAGGTCATATGAGTGCTATATGATTACCAACTTAACTTGGCATGAATTGGATGATATAGACACCATCTGGTTTCAACAGGACACATTGGACATTCTGCACGAGCGATTTGAGGGCATGGTCATCTCACGTGGAGGTGATGTAAACTGGCCACCGAGGTCGGGTGATTTGATCCCATAAGTCGCAGGGATATGCGAATAGGCCACAAACTACAGCAGCCCTCAAAGCCAACATAATATTGCCATCGGTCAAATCCATCCTGATTTATGCGCTAGAGTCGGATGCGCGCCACCAAGAGAAGCAGTGGCGGACATTTGAACGATGTTATATTGCACACATAATGGCATCAATAGGCCTTTCAAATGAATAAAAAAGTTTAAGGATATTTAATACACAATTTATTTTATTTGAATTTAAAGTTAAAAAGCTCTTAATAAAAGACCCTTTACTTGATCTGTGTTCAGTCTTCAGTTGTTACTTTTAAACCAAATTAGTGTTCGGGAATAACACTTTTTCTTCTAAGTTTTGAAGTAAGCGTTTGATTAAAAATTTCTCGAAGACCTTAGAGATTACAGATAATTATGATATATTTGCCTGTAAGACTTCTTTTTATTAATAGTTTTCCTTGGTACTGGAATCATATTTATTTCGACAACTTTTCATCGACGTGAAACTTATGCAAACCTGAACCTCAAAACCTGAAACCAGGTATTGAATTGTAATAATAATTGCTTTTTAGCACAGTCAAATTAGCGTTTCACCTTGTAATGAGAGACAATAAGCTGGAAATTCGTATACACCTTCATATTGGCGTTCTAAAAGCTGTCTGGAAAGTGTCAAAAAATCTCATGTCTGGAACTTTAGGTATTCAAGGCCAAAGATCTAGAAAATCGTTTTTCGCCATTATCTCGGTTTCTATGGCTCCAATGATGTTAACATCAGTTATAAAAGTTGTAGAGCATAAAATATGCGACAACGTTTTAGAGATAGAGGGCGTTGAATGCACAACGCTCAGTCGAAAATATATGAAATGCAAAAAAGTTATTTAATTGTTAAAATATCTTGTACAATTAATTATTTGCATTATTTACTAGTTGACCCACTAAGCGTTGCTCGAGTTTACCATAGATTTTCTGGAGCGCTACATATTTGGTCTAATTATAGCTTAAAACCACAAACGTAACTTTTGTTAATATACATAAAATAATTTCGAAATCGGTCAAGCCTTTCAAATTTAATATTATTGATATGAAAACTAGATATTCGTTAATATTTTCACCCCAGGGGCACCCATCGGGCCCAAATCATAAAGGATCAACCTCTGGGCTTTGCACTGAAAGCACTTATTATTTGTGTTAACAAATTCTGGTGGATATTTGGGTAGGCCACGGCCAGTGCCGTGAAATGACGCCGAGCGAAATAGCGACAAATTCCAAAATTTGGCAATATTTCGCATTTCCAAAGTGAAACAAAAAAAACAGAGTTAAATAAAGCCGAATTCAGACAGAACGCAAAAGAATTTTTAAAGCTACAATGTTCACTTAGTTTACATCGTTTAAATAGAAATATAGGGGGCATCCGGCCCCCCTGATTGGGGTCGCTATAGAATTTGGAGCAGGTACAAAGATTTCTTTATATCCGAAAAATCCTTAAATACGAAAGTATTAGCTGTGTTTTTTTGGCACGCGTATAATACAAAATAAAATGTACAAAAAAACGCTTTACATATTTCTTACAACATTTAAGCATCACTCGTAAAATTCCAATTTGATATTTCTGTCAAATGTGTTTATTTTTCAAAAAAAATTAATTCTCTCACTTCTTTTCTTTAAATTTTCTTGCTAAATAAATTTAAGTGTTCTTTTTTCAAAAATTTAACTTAATTTTACGATGATTAAAAAAAAAACAACAAAATCGTTACCTGTTTATATTCATCAGTGGGTTGGGCGACATCAGGACTTTCCTCTCCTTTCTCGGATTCTTTACTTTCAAATACATCTTCTTGCGGAAGTATATGGACATAGCGGTCTGACGTATGTTTGGCTATTATTTAGTTTGTCAGACCAGCAGATTCTTAATATAGACGGTCTAAGCTTTCATTTGATGCCCCATTTGTTCATTAACTCGATCCCAATGAGGTAAACCGGCACCAAAACCGCAACCGGAAGTTGCAATTTTACCGCAAGAAAGAAATGAAAAAGTTTGCCGAACCAGCGGTTTTGTACATTTTATGTAGTTTGCCATTTTTGTATGGCATTATTTTCCATTGATTCCATAAGGTTGGTGTTCCTTCGGCCGCCTCCCGGAATAATAGCTATTGTGGTTTTGGATAGAATAGTTGAAAAAATCGCGCTGTTGTCGGGGAACTGCGTACTGCTTTCTGCTTATAGTATTATCAGTCACAGCAATGGCAATTAGCCTGAATCCGTCATCGGAATTAATGTTGTAGAATCTGTGTTTTCCGTCTGTCTTTTTAGGTTTTTTTTTTATATTTTCCTAGAACAACTGTAATAATATTGTACCCTTCGCCCAGAAGATTTATCTAAGATTTCGAAAAACATACCTTTGGTTTTATTATCTATCACCTATGTATATGGAGGATGCAGCCATATAACGTTTGTGTTGGCAAATTATGCCTCTAAACGAATAAGCAAGTTGTCGCAATCCACTTAAGTCTCATCAAGCAAACGTTCCAAAGCCAACTAAAACAATAAGCTACTAATTTTCAAACATTTATAAGCTCATATCAATAGGGTTGCATAGAAACTCAAGGCTTAATTTATTAATCTTATATGGTAGTACATTATTGATGTACTTTTTACTAGTATTCTTGACATATGCCACCCCCTAGATTATCGAGTGTAATCGCCGCCACAGATGTGCAGATAAACCTGTTGCATTCATCATAATGGAAAACATGGGAAACAATTTGACATAATGCCCGGCAATCAATAACACTCAAACATATTATTTTCCCGACGTTTCTCACGAAGATGACACCTTTAACTACCAACAGTGACATCATAAGCACTCCAACTAAACATCCACAATATTCTGAGTCGAACAAATTAAACAAAACGTTTTGACAGCCATCTATTAACCCACAAAACTACCGATCGATGGACGCCAACATCATAACGAAGCTTTGGCAATAATTCTTGGTATTCATAGACAAATGCAACAAAGCGTAAAATCCAAGTTTTTCATGTGCATACTGACAAACTACAAGCTCGACAATCTAATTACAATATTTCTATACTCAAGTGCCAAGCGCCCTCCCGATAAGTGCCAAGTAATTATCTCAAGCGATTCAGGTGGCCAGGCGTCTTCAAGCTTCTGTGCTGAAAAACTGATTCGCTAATCGCGAAGAAGATACAATGTTGTAGTGCCGCGCCGGCCGCTGCCGGTCCGTGTGGCTACCGATACGTGGAATGCAAGTATCTGAACTTCGAATGTCATACGCGATTCGCGGTTCTGATTAATTGTTACTTTGACCGTTTAATGAGAGTAAGGGCGACGCGTTCCGTGCACGTCTCCGCATTTAGGTAAATTGTGGTTCGGCTTGAAATAATAAAAACCGAAAAGATTCAGCATTCTTCATTGCATGTCTTATGCGAGTTAAATTGTTGATGCAATAGCATAATCAAAGTCTTTTAATTGCTTCTTTTGTCCATTGCCTTTGGATGGGAGTTGAAAGAATTAAACCCAAACGAATTGAGTCATTAAAAAACAAAGTAATAAACACTACAGTTTTATAGTTTCATAACCATTGAGGATTAGTTTTTAAGTTGTAGTATTTAAAAGAAGTGGTGATACTTTCAATTTCATCCTTGGGCAAGATTTCCTTCCATGCTTGGAAAATCTTTTGTATTCAAGACTTTTTAAATGAAATAAGTAAAAGATTCCTGTTGACAAAATGGAAGAAGTTCAAATTAATCTGACGCATTAAAGGTATTTTATTGGCTTTGTTCAGGTGGTTCGGTCAAGGCCTAACCGAGAAGTGGATTAATCCAATAGAGACCAGAGAAAACAAAGCAAACTAGCATTTCAAACGTGCAGTAAAATCATAACATAACATTGCAATAAAGACAAAATTGTGGTTTAAAAATTTTCGAAACTGACTTTACTTTAGAAAATGTATGGAAAGAGAAAGCAGATGAAGAACCGAAGAAGAAGAATCAGATGATCCTCAAAACTGTAATGATGACGGTGAAACATTTCAAAGAACTTACTTAAGCTATCTGAATTGAAATAAACCTTTTCAGTGGAGTCCTTGATCCTAAAAACTCATTAAGTGTTCAAGTAGGGATTTTGAGGGAAAATTGGACTCATTTCATTGCTTTTCATTTACTTAAGGATCGATTGACATTTGACAACCATTGAAACTCAGATGTAGGTACTTGCTCATAATGTGCGGTCACATCTTCGAAACGAACTTGTTCTTATGCCAGATAATTGCTTAGTATATGTATATAATAAAAAAAAATATTTTTTTCAAAAATTATTTCATTTTTGATTAGTTTAGGATAAATTAAATGTGCAATAAAATTTGAAAACTAAATGTCTATCGAGGAAAAAAAATATTGAAAATCGTTCGACCAGTTTTTTTTTAAGTCGTTTTTTTTAACTTTTCGAAAAAAATATTTAATATTTAGTATGTCATTATAATAAAATCTGTAGTTTTAATCTCTGAAAATTATTTAAAAAAAAAATCAATGAACCCGTTTTTAAAATATTTCGAAAACCAATTTTTAGAATATTTAAAAAAATCGAAGAAAAAAGTTTTTGAAAATTTTGTAATTCAATATTAATTGGATTATAAATGACTTCCTGTGTGCAAAATTTTATTGAAATCGGGAACACGGTTTACGATAAAACCGCATTTGAAAAAAAAAAACAGTTCTATGAGAGGTACAGTTATAGAACAAATTTCGAAAAATTAATTATAATTGAAAGATGTGTTTTTGTAAAAAAAAAATAATAGCACCCCGAAAGTTTTATAAAAATCGTTAGAGCCCTTTTCGCGAAAATCAAACTTTTTGTTAAAGATTGTATGGCAGGTACCGTTATTTTTCGACCTAGAGCAAAAGTGAAAAACACCCCCTAGACTACCAAATAAATACTAAATACCAAGTTTAAAGCAAATCGGCCCATCCGTTTCGGCTGTAGAGGTGCGAACAGACAGACAGACAGACGGACAGAAAGAATGTGCGGGCTCTAAAGCGATAAAGACCTAGCGAAAAGAGTAAAAGTTAAACGTCTCAGATGGCTGGGTCATGTGGAACGAATGGATATATATGCTGCGGCCCGGAAAATGTTCGATTCGGCGCAGCAGAGAAAGACCGAAACTAACTGGCTGAATACAATGAGCTGGGACGGAAGACGGAGCTGGAGCTGGAACAGATGTCAAAAATGTTGAATATACACAAATTCAATATAGCAAACACAATGGGACGCAGCTGCAGACGGAGCTGCAATACGGAGACGAAAAGGTTGGTTAACTTTTAATAAAGACGTGCAGTTTTTTTGACATTTCACAAAGAAACAAATGGAACACATCAGTGGTGCATTCTTTTTGAAAGATCTTTGATGAGGTACGTTTACATTATTCCTATTTTCGGTAGTTTTTTCATTCTTATTTTTACAAAAATTGTAAAAGGTGTATATCAGTAGGGGAAAGAACTAACGAATGGAACAATGAAAGTTTTAATATTTTAAGGGTTGAGCTTTGATGTTTCTCGTTTGAAAAAGAAAATGTTTGACATGGTCTAAAAATAAGAACTTTAAAAATTGATTGAAGAACATATGGAAACAGCGAGGCAATCCAAATGTATCTTGAAATTTCTGAACATATGAAGAATGGCTGACTGTTTTTTTTTTTCTAATTTTTAAAGGAAAACTATCTAGTTGGAATTTTAGCACAAAAAAAAAAGAAAAAGAAGAACCTTCATTCCCATTGGGAGTAAAAACTCTTGTTTTTAGTCCGTGTTAGCATTTTCTTTCGCGAACGAGAGATGCCAAAGCTCAACCCTAACATTTTTTTAAATGTTCATTCAATTGAATCAAAAAATAAGAAACAAAGAAGCGATGTAAACAAGGTATTATAATAAATGGGCTGATATCTGACTTATGTCAAAAAAACTGCACAGCGCCATTGTGACAGTTGCAAGCTGGGACGTACGTCCTCGTTTGGCAGCTAATACGCATGCATGATACACAGAAATACAAGGTATGCTCACTTTGGCTGACTATGCGTGTGACGTCACATTCTTTTGATTTTTGTTCTTAGGGAGTGTAAATAAATGTATTAATTTGCCGATTTGGTTATTGATTTTTTTAAGTTTATTGTTCTTATAATCATAAAAAAAATCGTTTAAACTTTCAATTTCGAAAAATAATATTAACTTAATTAATAAAAAAAGAATAAAAGAAGAATGTGACGTCATCAAATATCAAGATGGCGATTTGTATGCGTCCAATGAGCATACCTTGTATTTCTGTGTATCATGATACGCATGCAGCTCCATATTCCAGCTCCGTTTTTGCATTGTGTTCGCCCAGTAAGGTGGCGCACACAAGTGGAAGCGGACCTCGGCCTCGACCGACTTCACGTGCGAAACTCGATGCAGCTAGCTAGGACCGGGCTGGCTGGAGAAGTTTATTGGTTGAGGCCGAGTTCCACCCCGGACTGTATTGCTACCTAAGAAAGAGAAGAAGAAAAGAAATATTCAGCACTTTTCGAGAAACCAACTGTACCAACTGTAAATGCCAACAGTTCTAGTTAGGTTTAACTAATATTATCTAATAAAAGTAAGTAATCGCTTCTTTTATGTATCTTAATATATGCTCAAATTGCGAGTTGATCGTTAAAAAGAGGGATTTATGATATGTTCTTTGCAAACAACATCATTTTGACAACAAACACGACATGTGGGATAGGATGTAGGATATAAAAACATCTTAAAGAACACAAGTAGCCGACAATTATCAGCAGGCTATGAAATCATAAGAGATAGTATTCTCCGATAAAATAAAAACGTCTTTAATCTTCGATCACATTTTCCAACATTTGTGGCCGTATATCGGCAATAACGCGGCGAATGTTGTCCTCCAAGTGGTCAATAGTTTCGGGCTTATCGGCGTAGATTAGCGACTTCACATATTCAAACAGAAAATAGTCAAGCGGCGCACGTTCTTGGAGGCCAATTCACGGGTCCGTAACATGAAACTATGCGGTTACCAAACATTTCCTTCAATAAATCAATTGTGGTACGAGCTGTGTGACATGTTGAAACCACAGCTCATGTACATCATGGTTGTTCAACTGATGAACAAAAAAGTCAGTAATCATGGCTCTGTAGCGGTCACCATTGACTTTCTGGCCAGCATCGTTTTTAAAGAAATACGGACCAATTATTCCACCAACCCATTAAGCACACTAAACAGTCAGTTTTTGTGGATGTAACGGTGTCGCAACATACACTTGAGGACTATCATCAATAGGGCAGTTTTGTTTATTGACGTATCCATTCAACCAAAAGTGAGCATCATTGCTAAACGAAATTTGCTTATGAAAATTGAGAAATTCCCACAATAATTCCACTCATATTCAAAAAGAACAAGAAGAGAAAAAAAATACAAAATAGGCGGAGTTTTGTAAAAGTAGAAGGTAGATGTAGATATTGGGGTGTGCGTGTGTGGATTTAAAGAGAGGGTGTGTGGGTGTTAGTTAACGGGCTGTATGTTGTTGTTGCGGCTATCAATGTTTTCTAAAGACATATCACGGAAAATTATCATCCGTAAACCGACTTTACAGACAACCAACTTTTTTTTTACTTGCGATTTATAGGGACTATAAGGCAAGTTATGCATTCGTAAAAAAAATTCTAACAATCAAACATGACATTACGATGATAGAGAAGTCAAAAAAGAGGGTCCGGAAATTCCGTCCGTCCGTCTGTCTGTCTGTCTGTCTGTCTGTCCGTAACGATTCCTACAGCCTAAACGGTTGGGCCGATTTGATT
The DNA here is from genome assembly GCA_963971375.1 of Platycheirus rosarum. Classification (NCBI taxonomy): domain Eukaryota; kingdom Metazoa; phylum Arthropoda; class Insecta; order Diptera; family Syrphidae; genus Platycheirus; species Platycheirus rosarum. The sequence goes on from OZ020508.1 coordinate 32,047,487, forward strand.
CAAACATGGTGTATAGTATTTTTAGAGTACTCTACCGGACAGTTTTTCGAATTGGCATTCTAGCTCCAAAACTAACGGTACCTGCTATATAACTTTTAGTGAAAAAATTATTTTTCTCAAAAACGGCTCCTACGATTTTGATAAAAATTTCTGGATGGTGTTTTCTATGCAAAATCTATCTTTCAATTTTAATGGAATTTTTAGAAAAAGTTTTATAACGGTACCTCCCATATGACCGTTTTTTTTAAATCAGACTTTCTCGTTAACTAATTGACGGATTTGGATGAAATTTTCAAAATATGTAGTGTTTTATGATTAAAATTTTTAAAAACATTTTTTTTTTTAATTTTTAATAATTTTTTTTTTTTAATTATTTTCTTTTTTGAATATTTGGAAAACGAATCCATATTTTTTTTTAAATTTTTTTCTCCTAGTATAAACTATAGATTTCTTTTAATTAACATACTCAAAAAATTTTAAAAATGTTTTCGAAAAGTTTTTTCAAAAAAAAAAACATTTTTATGAGACTACAACTTAAACCATAGAGTAAATATATTATATATATATATAGTATAGTTACTCTATGACCAAAACCAATTATACCAATATTAACTGAGGAAAAGAAACAGAATAGATTGGGTGTGTAGGAGAAAATAAATAATCGTAAGGGATGCCTGATGCGTGCCCCATATGGTCAGTAAATCATCGTGTTGACAATCGCGATAATCATGTATTGAAATGTAATTCTATTTATGACATGAGTCTGGCAATTTTCAATTGACAACCAGCAATTGTTTGCATTGTTTTCAACATCTTGCAACACTTTTCTTAAATAAAATAATTTTTTTTCAATTTCATATAGAAAACTGAGAAACACGCAGATCTGTTGTGAGTTCTTTGTTGTAAATGATTTATTGAACAAAAATTCAAAACTCTTAATTAACTGCGTTACAAATTTCAGACATTTAATTTTTTTTTCAAATGCAATGTCAAATTTTTCATTAGCAAAACTTTGGTCTATCAAGCAATGAAAAGATGAACAAATAACTGATTTATTACAATCAATCCAAAGATTTAAAATGCGTTGCATTCGCAATAAAAAGACGCTGTGCGGCAGATAGCGACAGCTTCATACTTAGATATGCATATTGCCCCAGACAAAAACTCATTGCGTTTTTTCATATATAAGACTCAAGCAATAGAATTCCGAGAGAAAAATGCGTACGACTGGGTACTTACTCTTATGTGCCTAGTCACATTGAAAGGCAGAATCTTTGACAGAAACAAGTAATACTTAAGTGAAAAATCACACGATATGAACCTATATAGTATCAAAATCACAACACTTAACGGTTTTTAGTAAGAATGGAGTAAGCCATCAAACGTCTTAAATAGTATTGAATTTATGAAAAGTATATCGAAAATTGTAGGACGAATTTTAATAATATCCGGTTTTTATTTTTATTTTTTTTTTGAAAAAAAAATATTTATTTGATAATTTAATATGCAGTGTTTAACAGTTTTGAATTTTGAAAAAAAGTTTCAATAATTAATTATAAATAGAAAAAAATAAATATATAAATATAAATAAATAAAAAAAAAATAAAAATAAATATCCAAAATGTTGTTATCCAAAAGTAATTTGGCTATCTAGATCTTTTCAAATATAAAATTCAATAGAAATCCAAATAGCCGTTACCGAAAAAATCGAAAATTTAAAAAATCCATGATAAAAAGCTGCCGTTAATAGATTTTCCGGTAAATTTAGTTTTAATAGTATGGTAGCTTATAACTATACTCTGTTCAATTTATATTTTCAGTACAGGGAAAATAGGATATTTGCCGTTCACTCTTACTGTTATGGATTTCCAGAAGCTATCTCGATTTTTAAGCTCTCAAATAGTTGCCATTATAAATTGGTATAATTCTCACACAAGAAAGGTATGGTTACCAACTGTTTATTAATTTTTTATGAAAACAGGCCGTAAACTAAATCTAAAAAAACAATTAAATTAAATCTATCTTTTTCACACCACCAAGAAGTAAGATAGTAGTGCGTTTTTTTTCCTTGAAAAAATTGAAGGAGCAGGATTTTTTTTTTAAATCATAGGAACGGTTTTTAAATATAACGGTTTTTTTAACAATATTCGAAAATATTTTGAAGTAAAATTACTTAGGCTACCTACATCTTCCTGAATAACAATTTTATTTATTTTTTTATTGTAATCGGATAGCCAGTCTCCGAGGTACCGTTTTAAGCCCACCAAATTACATTTTTTCACCAAAATATAAACCACACCTCCAAAAGTACACAGAATTTTTTTTTCATACAAATCCTTGTAGCCGTTTTCGAGAAAAATAAGCTTAAACTTAACGGTTATATTAAAGGTACCGTTATTCTTATCTCAAAAAACAAAAAACCCTCCAGAAGAATGCCAAAAGAATCACACATACCAAAATTTAAAGATAATCGCATAAGCCATTAAGACTGCAGCTCGTTATACATACAGACGGATATACAGAAAGACTGACAGACAATTTTTCCCACTAACTTTTTCAGACTTCTCTGGGATCGTAATGTCATGTTTGGTTTTTACCTCAATTGTTTCTATGTTCACGAATCCTAAGCTTGCCTTATAGTACCTATAATCGCAAGTAAAAATGTGTACAACTTACGTATTACAATATTATAATTAATTATTTATTGTATGCAACTTAACATTGCGCACCTGAAGAACTTGGCATGCTATTTCCATTGCATTGCAGTGCAACACGATTAAAGATCTTGAAGCTCACTCACTCATTTGGAAATTGCATCAGCATTGTCGCATTCACGATCATTAACACAAGTACATTCGTCTTTGGGGGAATTATTGTGGCAATAATTGATGTTGGTTGTTGGTTCTCATTCCGAATGACGGCGCAGCGGTGATGGCTTCTATTGGGGCTCGAATCGTGTTTACTAATCTTGAATAAGGTGAGTAGAGCTTTGCCAAGAGTCACATTAACCCATCATCATTATACGCGGTTTATTAAAATTTAACTGCAACAGTGGTAAACTTACTATAGTTTGACCTTTGAGCAAGTACATTACAACTGAGTTTTAAATCTTTAACGACTTTTGATGATCATTGAGAATTTTTTTTTGTGGCCTTAATGTCCGGCCACAAAAAAAATTTTTCAATGATTTTAGGCAATTTTGTTTTATTGAGGACTTTAAGAACAATGAGTTTAATTACGTTTCTATTGTCTTAGATTTTTGAAATGATAACTGCTTCTGTTTTCACGGCAAATACTAGAATGTTTAATTAAAAATTGTATACAAGTAAGGGGGAATGATTCAACATGTAGCAACTTACACTTGCCGAAAAGCAATGACATCACAACCATCTTCACCTTCTCCAAAAAATGTTTGATTAATAAGAAGTTGTTGTCCAAGATAATGGGATTTCCCAGATCATTCCTTTAGCCAGGAGTAAGTTTTCTTTCCCTGTCTTTCTATGAAGATTAAGACACGGAAAATCGTTTTGACTGTTTCTAATGAAGATTTTATTCATCTCGGAAAATAAACTCGGGTTGCTTAAATTACAGGTCGAATTCATTTGTCTCAACATGAGTTAATAGATAATCCGTATTGAGGTATTATGAGCGAGTTAACATTTGTAATCTTTAACATTTGTAATCGCCTTAGAGTCCTAATCTCAAGATCCTTTCTGACAGTAAATCACCTGTATAGAAGAGCTTTAGTGCATCAGTGCTTGTAAAGAGTGTTTTGTTAGACGTGTGGTTTTCAAGAAGAAATAAAAGGCATATAATTTAATCTTATGGCCAAGAATTTAGTTTTATTATAAATACAAAGATTTGCCATTATGTTTTAAAAATAACTCCGGTCAAGTAGCCACCGCGGCTGGCTCGAATAAATTCCTGCCGAAACGCCCAATTTTCAACCACTTTGTGCAGCAATTGAGGCCGTATGTCAGCAATAACGCGCAGAATACTGTCTTCCAAGGCGTCAATCGTCTTGAGTTTATCTGCGAAGACAAGCGACTTCACATAACTCCACAAAAAAATGTCCAGCGGTGTTAAATCGCCACAGGCGCAGGATCCGAGGTAATACGCTCACCAAAAGTTTCCTTCAATAAATTAATTGTTTCGTTGGTTGTATGGCATGTAGCACCGTCTTGTTGGAACCAAAGGTCGTCCACATCAACATCCTCCAATTCAGGCACGAAAAAGCCAATAATCATGGCTCTATAACGTCCCACATTTACTCCAAATACGACAATTTTGCTTATTATGGTACCCATTCAACCAAAAGTTAGCTTCATCGCTGAACAAAATTTTCTTGTGATAATCGGGATCGGTGGCCATCTCGTTTTGGACCCATTCACCGAACGTGCGACGCGCTTGATGGTCGTTCGGCTTCAATTCTTGCACGAGTTGGATTTTGTAAGCCTGCAAACCAAGATCCTTCCACAAAATCTTTCATAAAGTGGATGGGCACAGCTCCAATTGTTGCGCACGATATCGGATGGACTCATTGGGGTCTTCTTCAATACTCTGCTCCACAGCAGCAATAGCGTCTTTGGTGGCACTGTACGGCGTCTCTGAGGATGCGCATTATCCACTGGACTAAACGTGGTGCGAAACCGATCCATGGTTGCTCGAATTAATGACTCAGCTGGGCGATTATGTCGACCGAATATTGGACGCAGCGCTCGATGCATCGCGTGAACCGAACTATTATTTTGGTAATAAATTTGCACGATTTGCAAACGTTGTTCAGAAGTAAATCTATTCATTATGAAAAGTTCTCTTGTCAAGGCGTTGGACTAAGAAATATATCCTTTAGGTGTTTAGTCCAATCGACAAAAACATTTCTCGGTACTTGAACCTTTGGTTCAATTGAGTTTTCAATAACTCTAAATCTCCATTTCTATTCTTTCAACATTTCCAAAGCTCAATTCGAATGAACGTCGTCTATAGTTCCTGAGGTAAGTTTTTTGTATGTTTGTGCAAGCCAAAATTCTTTTGCAAAATTTACCACAGTATAGTTTTAGCGCCTTCAAATCTACTATTTTGTTTTGTTTGCGACGGACGTTTCAATAAAACTAATATTTTCGGTACTTCGACGAACCCGTATTTAAACTGGCACAGGAAGTTCGAGTAGTCAAATTTCGGACTAAAAAGATCATTCAAAGAAAGACCCATAAGAGGGTTAACTTATGAAATTATAATATTGCTTATGGGCGCATACTCAAGATGGCGGCATATTTAGACTTTGCCTAATGTTTTATTGATCTAAGCATATTTTTCTTAATCTATACATCTATACACATAAATAAAAATGAAGCGTCTGTTTTTAAAATAAAAATAACAGTTTTTTACTAGATGCACATGAAAGCATATATGTATACAGCACTTATAACAAAAAACACAATTTTTAAAAATGTTGTCTGTCATTATGTTTGTTTGTTCCGGGTAATCTCGGAAACGGCTGCAACGATTTTGACGGGACTTTCACTGACAGATTGCTGTTCTAAGGAGTAACTTAGGCTATTTAAATTACCCCCTAGGTGGCGCTGGATGCTTCTTTTTTTTGAAAATTCCTATTTTGTTTTTGACGATATTTTCACAGGCAAATAGCTGATGTGTTAAGGTGTAATTAAGGCCTTTTAATCACCCATTTGTGCCGATTTTATAAGAAGTAACTAAGGCTATTTTGATTACTAGGTGGCGCCATGCCGGGTTCGTTTTTCGAAAAATGTATGGTGTACCCGAGCAACGCCAGGTAGGTAAGCTAGTTCAAAATAAAATTAATGGGCAGAGAAAATTCTAAGCTGTTTAAAAGGACATGTTAAAACTGAAAGCGTTATAGAGTTTGGTGCTCCCAATTTCAAGAATAAAACGCATTTACGAATAGTTTTCTAGTAAAAGACATCATCTGCCATTTTACAGCATTAGGTTAAATATAATTTTTGTATGTAGCAAATTATAGTAAAGCTTTTCAAATGTTGGAGAAGAATGCTGTCATCGGAGAACTTTATTGTCTTAAAAATGTTCTTGTCATCAACAAATATAAGAATGTCATTTGACTGTATTTTGTGATGTAAAATAATTTTTAGCCAAAATAAATAGCATAAGGCCAATATGACTTCTCTGGAGTACCCTAGTATAAGCGGCGAAAGGGTTTTACGTTGTAGAATCTAGGGCAGGAAAAACGGCTGCTGGTGCCAATGGGCTACTGGTGGAACTTCTTACACATTCTGGAGGAGACCTGCCAAGTGCATACACCAACTCATCTGCAAAATATGGTCGGAGGAAATTATGCCCGTTATTGGAATCTAAGTAGCATCTAACGGATCCAAAAAAAGAAGATCTACTACTCCGCACCAACTATAGATGGAATAGCCTTTAAAACATCGCGCAGAAGATCTTGTTTAGCGTTTTATGTGGTTTTTGTTTATAATAGGCAAGCGCGAAAGGGGTTATTTTTTACCTTTATAATGTAAAAACACCGTGCGAAGGAAAGGGTGTAAAAGGAGATGACGATGAACATTAGTTTTGAAATTCTGTATATCAAATTGAGAGGGTAAAACCATACCAGGTAGAGCGTTCCACATTAGTGTGGTTCGACTACAGAAAGAATCTCTGTACTTAACAATACGTCCGAAGTTGGGCTCAAGGGTAAACTGATGGGGATACCTAGCAAAGCGAGTATTACGATTGAATTGTTTCAGAGGAGAAATGCAACTGACTATTTCACTGGAGCACTGTTTGTAAAAATAGCGATAGAATAGTGAAGGACACGTTACATTAGGGCGGTGCTCAAAAGATGTAATTGAATCCGTAATTTTTCTACCACCTATGAATTTGAACGTTTTTAGACGTTTGCTGACGAATTAATAGGTCCTTAAGACGGTTATAGACTAGGAAAATAAACGATTGACCAAATATTCACATTACGCCAGATCCTGGAAAAACCCCAAGAATTTAAAATCGAATAACACCCTGTTCATCGATATGCAATTTCAAATATTGTTTGATGCAGTGACCGCATCTTTCTCCTGAAATGATAGAGATTTCATATTTTCCGTAAGAACGCACGTTCTACAACTCAATAAAACTCACACCCCATCGCTCTAGAATGCCTTAAAGATCAGTGATTAGATTTCCCTCTCCGTAGTTACAGTTTGTGCATCATGGTGGATATTGCGACAGGTTGCGAAGGAATTGGTTGTTCTTGTTCTTCTGCTGAAAAGGCCTGTAACGCCTTTATTTAACGACCCAAATTTTAGCGCGATCAAAAATTAAAGCAAAAAATACTACAATGGTAGTTTGTAGAAAATATCCGAAATAAAACGTCTTCATCAATTCAAGCAATTAAAAACAGCATTCAGGATGAATCTTCTTCATCCTCAAATTATTTACCAATTGCACTAACGCCCCTTCTTTCAAGATCATAGAAACGCTGATAAACTGTCAGCTTAAGAAATATGAAGAACGGAATCTTCTAAATTATTAACAGTGCGGTTGTTTTGAAAATAAGTCCACTGGTGTTCTGATATTCAACTTTACATCCTTTTGGAGAAGTAAGATTTTTGCACTCGATATTTCAAAATCAAATGCTTTTGAAGTCTGATATTTAGATCTCATATCGAAAATGCGTGCATTCGTTGGATTAGAAAATGTATTTGGAACCGTTCTTTACAAGTTGTATTGGTCGGGTTCAAATCTGAAACCCACAATATAAATGATGGTATGCCACAGGGCTCTGTTTGGTCCACCACTCTTATGTCTACAACTTCTAATGCAATCAATTTTTTCTCTGATTAGGGTTCGCTTTGGTTCTTATATTCGTTCCAGAATCACTTCCTTGCTCTTCGGATGTGGAACAGCAAACGTTAAAAAAATTTTGGTAAGCTAATTAAATTTGTATTTAAGCAGCATTGTTTAATGGGGAATAAATCGATGACCGACTGTCAAGAAGGATGGCAATTTATGAGCTAAGAAACGAGGAGTGTTGTATATCGATGTGGAAAACGCTCGTGTTAAGGTAGTAGCGTTGAATCCACAAAATTTGGACCGGGTTAAAGATCAATATTAGACTACTTTACATTGTTGACAATCCATTTATGTTACTGTTGCATCTCCAAGATATCAAAAATATTTGATGCTTATAGACAGTTCGTTCATATTATACAACTTTGGTGGTACAGACGTTATAGTTGAAGCTAATTTTGTCTGAACATTTGTAATAACAGTCAAGGAAAAAGTAATATCCACATAATTATATAAGCCACATAATTTTAGGAAGCATTTTTCACACATTTTTCACAACACGCAACTGAGAAGTAACAAACTTTTTTTGATTGGCCTTGTTAAATGTTCTGGCTAGGTATATATTTTCTTAAAAATGCGTGTCTATTGACCTTTTTGTTGCAATTATTAAAAAAGCTGCTAACTTATTATTTCCAATTGATCCTCAAGACCGGATTATCATCAGTTTAGCTACCGTTGACAGATTGAGCTTATCTTAACAATAATTGCGTTGAAGTAAGGAGAAGACGGACTCGACGTCATTAAACCGTAACCAAAAATAAAGCCAGCTTTTTTGAGCGGGAAACGTCAGTCTCTGCTGGTTCTGCTGTTGCAACCAAAAAAAGTTGGCTTAGACTCCCAACATTACAATAGTAATGCAAATAGTAGTCGTAATTCAGTGACTCTTGGCTCATCTTGCCATTACCTATAGTAGATGTGAATGGTCTGTATAATAGAAAACTTCACTGGACTGCTGCGCGTGATGATTACTCGTGAGTGTTTTGGTGTGGCAATTAAAGTTTGCGATTAGATGATAGAACTACGACTTGATGTTGAATATAAATAGAAGATTCCATTCTGGGTAAGATATCAGTTAGAACAACGCGGTCTTAGGTGCAAGATGCATAAAACGGTTTTGATCCTTTTGGGAGTCGCAACAGTGGCCACAGCTGGTTGGATTGGTGGAGGTGGAGGTGGCGGATATGGAGGAGGTGGTGGCGGAAAAAGTCGTGGATGGTCTAGCGGTGGCGGCGGAGGAGGTGGCTGGAGTCAAGGTGGTGGAGGTGGTCTTGGAGGATTAAAACTTGGCGGAGGTGGTGGATGGAATCTAGGATCTCTGGGTGGATTAAAACTCGGAGGAGGCGGTGGTGGTGGAAGAAGTCATGGAGGAGGTGGTGGAGGCTGGCAAGGACTTTCTGGTGGTGGTGGTAGCGGCTGGTCAAAAGGCGGTGGTGGTGGTGGATGGTCAAAAGGCGGTGGAGGTGGTGGATGGTCTCAAGGAGGCGGTGGGGGCTGGTCACAAGGAGGTGGCGGAGGATATAGATCTGGTAAAAGTAGTGGTGGATGGAAACAAGGTGGTGGTGGATCTGGCTGGCAATCTGGCGGTGGCGGAAGCCGTGGATGGTCTGGCGGTGGTGGTAGCGGCGGTGGTTGGAGGAAGAGCGGAGGAGGCGGTGGAGGTGGATGGAAACAAAGTGGCGGTTGGTAAATTTTGGAACTCAACGTATGACTAGGAAAATTGTAAAAATGTTAAATAGAAATAATCGTATAAGTAAGAAATAAAGCGCTTTTAATAATTGTACAAAATTGATATGTGTTTTGCAATAATTTATAAATCAGTTTGCGAGGTATGCTTACAATTTTTTGGAAGTACTTTCGTATATACACAAAATAACTTTAAACAACAACTTAATCGACTAGACTTTTGAACGTCGAGTAACACCAATCAAGAACATAAAAGCTTGATGAGTCTTCCATCGCAGTAGTTTTTTCATGTTTTTTTCAAAGCAGTATCTCTTAAGTCTTTTTCAGAGTCTTTTAAGTCCGGGGATATTTTCGAAGCCATTTTTGTTACCAGCTGATTGATATTTTTTTTTATTAGTTTACGACTTATCTATCAAGTTACATAAGTTCTTATTATTAAACAGCCAATAATGACTAACCAGCATTAACTTCTCCATCAACTGTCTATCACTTAACTTATTTCAATACGAATTGAGAAAACTTTTACCAAATAACACCTAATTGCGAACAAACTATCAGCCAATAGCCTTTAAATTGGGTCATTTAATTTGTATCGATTTTGGTCGACTGCCAACAAGCTTATTCTAACTTAGGTGGTAACAAGGCAAATCTATAACCCAACTTGCAATATTATTACCTTGTTACCAACAAGAATCTAATTGGCAGCCGTTAGCGTTATTACATCTGAAGGAAAATAATTTTAAGAAATAAAATTGTTACCCGATTAAAGCAAATTATTTTGTTTTAATTTTATTGAATTTTTTGTTGGGATTTCATAAAAATATTTTGGACTATTAACACTTTGCTTTTTCATAAAAATGAATGACAGTTTTGTTTCCATATTTATTTTTAACTTTCAACCATTTGGATGAGACATTTCCTCTTTTGCCGCAAGGTCCGTCTTCGTCGCTTCGGCCATAATTCTTACAAAAGCATTACTAACCTCACGCATTGCTATCTTGTAAGTAAGGTTGTGCGCAACCTTCAAATTAATAAAAGGTAAAGTTCATCAATTGTTTTTTTTCTAAGATTTTCCGACGGCTCCGGTAGCTTTATTTGATTTAAATTAAGATATAAATAGATTTAATTCGTCAAGTCGGTAGGGTGGACTTGTTGGTCTTCTATGTCAAAATTTAATGGTTGCTCATTTAATATGACATAAGAACTTAGTTTTTTTTGACATCGATCACAAATCTTTATATGAAAGTTAGTCCTCACAGTTGTTTTTAATTGCAATTATAGGTACTACAATGTGAGTTATGCATTCGTGCTAAAAACGGTTCCTCCATAAGGAGCGGTTGTTTTTTTTACTTCGACTAGCTCAAGAAGTGGTTAAAAATTTCACTTTTTAAAATTTTTTAAGGAGATAAAATGGCGTTTGAATTATTATGTTGAAAACTATTTATGTACTTTTTTTGAACAATCAAAAAAATTTGAAGTTCCTTTAATATTTTTCAAATTTTATTCGACGTTGTGAGCGCACGTAAGAGCAGGTACGTGCTATCCAGTCGTACAATTTATTTTTTAATTGCGATTATAGGGACTATAAGGCAAGTTTAGGATTCGTGAATATTAAAAAATCGAGATAACAATCAAAAATGACATTACGATCACAGAAAAGTCTAAAAAAGGCATTTACTGTCTGTCTGTAAGTATGTATGACGAGCTGCAGCCTAAACGCCTTAAGCGATTTTCTTCAAACTTAGTGTGTGTGATTATTTTTTGACATTCCCCAGAGGGAAAATTGAAATTTTATTTTTAGCCCTAAAAATAACGGTACCTGCCATATGACCGTTTACGAAAATTTTATTTTTCTCGAAAACGGCTCCAACGATTTTAATGAAAATGTTTGAAAATTTGTTTGTTGGTATTGGCTATCATTCGATTAGAACCACATATATGGGAAAAATCTATTAACGGGACCTTTCATATAACAGTTTTTTTTTAATTTTTGGCTTTCTCGGTTACGGCTCTTTGGATTTCTGTCAATTTTTATATTTTAAAAGATCTAGGTAGCCGAATTATTTCTGCATATCAAAATTTGTTACTTGTTACTTGATCTTGCTTTCCAGTAATTAGGCACATAAGAGCAAGTACGTGCGAACCAGTCTTGCCCAATTTTTATAAAAGAAACGATAAAATAAGGAAAGACATGAAACATTGCGTCGGTGTTCGACTCGTTTTTTATCGAAAAAATATTAAAAGTTTTTTAGTATGTCATTTTAAGAAAATCTGTAGTTTTCATTTGGAAAAATTATTTTAAAAAAATTCAATCAACCCGTTTTCAAAATATTTCGAAACCCCATTTTTTTTAGAATTTGTTTTTTTTTATCATAAAAAAAGTTTTTTGAAAATTTTGTAATGCAATATTAATTGAATTATAAATGACTTTCTGTGTGCAAAATTTTTATTGAAGTCGGGATAATGGTTTACGATAAAACTACATTTTAAAAAAATCGGTTCTATGAGAGGTACCGTTAAAGAAAAATTTTCGAAAAATTCATTCTAATTGAGAGATGTATTGTTGTAAAAAATAGCACCCTGAAAGTTTATAAAAAATCGTAAGAGCCGTTTTCGAGAAAATCAGACTTTTTGTTAAAGATTGTATGGCAGGTACCGGTATTTGTCGATCTAGAGCAAAAATTAAAAACACTCCCCAAAATACTACCATATTAATACTATATACCAAGTTTGAAGCCAATCGGAAAATCCGTTTGGGCTGTAGAGTTGCAAACAGACAGACAGACGGACGGAATTTCCGGACCGACTTTTCCAACTTATCTACCATTTTTTTTTTTGCACGAATCCATAAACTTACCTTATAGTACCTAAAATCGCGAGTAAAAATCACACTTTTTCACATTTCTTAAAGAAATAAAATGGCGTTTTGATTATTTTGCTCAATACAATCTTACGTATGTAATTTTTCGAACAATCACAAAAATCAAATAAATTAATACTTTGATGTTTCCTTAATATTTTTTTAATTTTTATTTGACGATGTGACCGTAAATATAAGCAAGTACGTGCGATCCAGCCGGGAAATTTATTTAATTTTGGTTGAGCATTCAAATCTCATTCCTACAATAATATCAATATAACTTCTCATGATCTCTTTTTATTTCTTCTGAGATGCTGATGCATTCATCTCTAATTTTCTGATTTCAAAACTCTCGAGCAGTTCTGGTCCTTCTATGAAATGTCGTCTATTATAGTTTCGCCACCACCGAATTGTTATATTATACAGTTACTTCCCGCAATCATCTTATAAAATTACATACAAACTCAAGAAACATGGTTTCTTTTCTCAATAACATAAAAGAACATTTTGCTCGATTCAATAAACTCAACTCCATCTCTTGTACTTCACTCTGCCGAAATCACGCTAACTTTGAAACTGGGAATTTTCCTCTTTAACCTGATGAGATCTGATCATCCTTTGCCAACCAACTACGACTGTGAAAACATGATCTTTATGGACGATTCGCTGACATCCACCAATCGTAATAGCCGAAAAAGTCGAGAATCACGATTCTAGACATACCGAGTACTAGAAGAAATTCGGAATAACTCAGAAACCTGGTCCTGAAGTTGCTTAGTTAATCTCGCTCTATTATGCAATTCACGTGGATCTTAAATTCAATTTACCCATCTGATTCCCTTTCACTCTGCCTTGCGATTCTGCTATTAATCGGGTGGTCGACGCTATCCCAAGCCAATACCGAAACCAAAAATCAATACAAAATACACAACTTAAATAACAGATTCACTTCGAATGAATAGCAAAATAGTGATAAGTGAAAATTCAAGAAAATATTACCCCCCCCCCCCCCCCCATGAAAAACCAAATATCATTGAGTGAACTTCAACCAGCATTCTAATACAGAGCCAAATATATCATTCCATTGTTAGCAATCTACATCTAATGAGGAAAAAAATGGTTTAAAAATTTCTATACAACTGGTAATTTACAAGCACTTGCTCAAGTCATTTATCCAGCTATAGTTTTCCTGTGGGATTCACAATATCCAATAAATAAGTTCCAATTCTTTGTAATGAAGATTTTGAGAACATCGGAGAAACCTCCATCGTTAACACAGAAACCACTTCAGCAACAAACGAAAGTACAACGAAGGCGAAATCAAGCCTTTAAACTAGTTTCTTGTGCAATCAGCTAAAAAAGTCAGCTTTTACACACTACTAACAGGGACGAGCACTGTGGAATGAAAGCCCGACCTGGGTATATTAGTGCCATAGAGATCTTGGGGAGTATCCAAACAGACAACAGGGACATGGACTTTTCCTCCATGGCTTCAACCGCAAGCCCATAACCCCCACAAGCGAGGTTTAATTAACCTTTCCATCACAATTTAATTTAAACTGTTACAGTCGTTTAAGTGGTAAGATAGTCAACAATAGGTTACATATAAATAGCCGTTTGTAGCTGATTAAAAGAACTTTGATCGACATAGGATTAGGAATACAGAAGTCTCTCATTTTATTATGAAAGAGCGTCAGAATTGAAGACGTAGTAGGGAATATCGTACGTTTTTTACGAATGACCAAACATTTTTTCTACCTTTGGAGCATTGTATGTAATATTTGTTGCTTAAATTGTGTTCATGTGAAAACTTGGTTTCGATACTTTTTGCTCTGTTCGGAATTAAATTCCACATGCCAAATATAATGATAATAAATTTTTACTTGCGATTATAGGTACTATAATACAAGTTATGCATTCGTGCAGATTAAAAAAATTGAGATAACAATCAAACATGACATTACGATGATAGAGAAACATATTTGAGTTACTGGCAAAATTCTGTCCGTCTGTCTGCCTGTCTGTACGGATGTATATTGGACTGCAGCCTAAACGGTTGGGCCAATCGTCTTCAAATTTTGAACTTAAGGTTATTTTGACATTCTACAGAGGACTTTTTTCAATTTTTTTTAGTTCAAAAATTAACGGTATCTATTATATAACCGTTATGTAAAAGCTTATCTTTGTCGAAAACGGCTCCAAGAATTTTTATAAAAAAAAATCAGTGTACTATTGTAGGTATGCATTATAATTTGGTGAAAAAAAAATTAATTTGGTGGGCTAAAAACGGTACCTCCCATAGGACCGTTTTTTTTCTTCGACTTTCTCGAAAACTGGTGATCCGATTACAATCAAAATTGATATTCAAGAAGATGTAGGTAGCTTGAGTAATTTTGCATTAATTTTTTTCGAAAACATTTTTTTTTTATTTTTAATAATTTAAAAAAAAAATTTTTTTTTGAAAAATCAATATTTTGAAAACGAGTAAGTGAATTTTTTTTAAGATTTTGTTTTTAAATGTACGCTATTTTTGTGCTTAAGTTTGTATTCTTGAATGATTTTTTTAAATTTTTAAAAATTCATTTTCGAAATGATTTGCGTATCCCGAGTAATTTTGCATTAAAATGTTTTTGACGTTTTTTTTTTTTAATGTGAATAAATTTCTCAATTTTTTTTTTATAAAATAAATAATTTAAAAATGCCTTCATGAATTATTTTTTTAAATATTCTTTTAAATGTTGGTCATTCAAGTGCTTAAATTTTCATTCTTTAAATATCAATTTAATTCTTTTAAAAAAGATTCTTTCAAATAAACGTCATTGTTATTCACATTTTTTTAAAGTACAAAAAGGAGTGGGTTGGTTGTAGTAGTAAATTTATAAAAGGGTTGGCTATGTCTTTTCGTTTCACGAAATCCCGTTTATCAAAATACCACGTAATAAAAATCCGAAATCCGGCATAGAGAATATCTATACCGCTTCACAAAATCTTGCCGATTTTCTACTTTTTTTTTATAAATTATGCTACTACTACTGCATGATTTTCTACTTATATGAATTTGGTTACACCAATTGATGAGAATTAACAAGAACAAAATTATATTTTTAAATGTTTAGAAAACACCGCCAGCTGAGTTGTAGTGGAGTTTTGATATACCAAATCATGAGAATTCTAAAAAAAATATAGTATTTTTGATAAAAGTGCTGAATATTCTGACAAATATTAGAAAAGTAAGAAGAGTTTCGTTTCGTGCTATTTTGTTTTACCGAATTAAAATCCGTTCCCAAATAAAATTATGTTTTGTTTTTGTTACAGATGAACAGGCGAGTTAGAAAATTATTGAAGCTTATTAAAAAATAGCTTAGTTTTGTTTTGGAAGCTCTAATACCATTCAATTTAACATTTTACTGTGCAATTGAATTTTTTTAAGTTGCTGTTTCTTAGTCTTGGATCTAGCTCCATCTAAGCACAGTTTTCTTCCTTCGTAGCCTAATGTTAAATAATCAATTTTTTTAAGACCCAATAATTTTCATTAAAAGTGTAAAATGTTAATATGTTTCAACCTTTTAAATTAAATAAAAAAAAAACCAACTACATGTTACAACTTACTAAGCAAAATCGTCTTGCTGTCGAAAAATGTTGCAACAAAGTGAGAAAGGCTGCGCAGAAACCTGTGCTTTTAAGCGATTTTTTCTCAAGGTAAACTCTGTCACCCAAAACACTTGCAGTCAATTGTGCCACTTTAATGAAGCACACTTGGTTCCGAAATTAATGATTTTTCGTCGACCCAAACGATCTCTAATAGATCACCACTATTAATCCCGCATTCAATCACAATTAGCAATCAATCTTGCTGGCGCACAAGAAAACCGCACAATGTTTATGATCTTCCGTCGCGGTAAATTTGACGTTTCCACAGAAAAAAAAAATTAAAAAACAAAACAAAACGTTTTAAGTGCGCCAAAGCACAACAGAATCTGCGATGAGGCTTTACGCACCGAATTGATAGATTCCATCCTCCTGCTACCATAGATGAGTACATGATTAGTACATGATCATCGATCTCTTGACGCAGCTGAAGTTTTGTGCGCCACCTAGTGCCGATAGCACAGCCCATGACCTCCGCCTCATCCAAGTGGATACGAATTTGGCGTCGATTGCTGTAATTATAACGTTCACTCGAAGTGGATCGGATAAAGGTCATTCTTGCGGTCGGATTTAACTACTTCCCGTCAGCATAAGATGGCCGGCTAGACCAGGTCAGTGGTCATGTCCGAAAAGGCAGACAAAAATAAGCGGCATGGTCTTCTTCGTGGTAATAGATGGCTCGCCTTAGAAAAATGATTTTAATTACACGTCGTTGCCATTCCGCCCACCGCACAGTTACCCCGTGCAGCTGGCTTTCAATGCAAAGTTAATTGAAGCAAACGGGGAGGGAGTTTGATATTTGGATTAATATTCTTTTTCGAGACTGGGATATAAATATGCCGCGAGGAACCAGATCAGGCATCAGTCAAGTGGATTCTATCGATTCGCAAAGATGCAAAAGTTGTTGATTGTTGCTTTGGGCCTAGTGGCGGCAGTTCGTGGTGGAGCTATTGGAAGTGGCGGATCGGGAGCATGGCTTGGTGGTGGTAGTTCTGGACGTGGATGGTCCTCAGGTGGTAGCGGATGGAATGGAGGTGGTTCTGGGTGGTCATCTGGAGTTGGTGGCTCAGGATGGCCAGGATCTGCTCCCTTGGTTAGCAGTGGAGGATGGAAACTAGGCGGTGGTGGAGGGGCTGGCAGTGGATGGCAAAGTGGTGGCAGTCTTGGATCGGCAGGCTGGCAAGGAGCATTGGGAGGTGGAAGTGCCTGGCCCAGTTCTTCGGGCGGTAGTGGATGGAAGAGTGGAGTAGGATCTGCTGGAATCGGTGGCGGCGCAAGTCATACATCATCAGGGTGGCAAGGAGGCTTAGGTGGACTGGGTGGAGCAAGTGCTTGGCCAGGTGCATCAGGAGGAAGTGGATGGAAGAATGGAGGAGGAGCTGTGGGTTGGCCTTCTGCTGGCCTTAGCAGTTCTAGTCATGGTTCTGGACTACAAGGAGGTCTTGGTGGAATTGGAGGCGGTAGTGCTTGGCCAAGTGCTTCTGGAGGATCTGGTTGGTCAAGTGGTGGTTCCGGTTCAGGTAGCGGATGGCAGCAGGGTGGACAAAGTGCAGGATGGTGGTGAACAAAATTATCTTCACCTACATAAATAACAACATTAATTAATATTTTATATAAATGTATATATGTACATATTTTATTGAAACAAAACATGTGTTTTATTTTTTAAATAATGTACGATGTTATCATCATGGTTAGAGAATTCCTTGGGTAAGTTTTTTTATAAAACCAAGTGAAGGATTGACCTTGTGAATTGTTTGATAGGAACCCAAGTTGAGCTTTTTATCATAGACGCATATTAGACGATACCAAGATTAAATAGAGAAGAGGCCCATGGTGAGGTTCGACTCAAAGGCAATAAATTAGATATAGGGAAGCTGATATCCAAGGTCATGAGTACGCAAGAGAAAGAGCAACGGACCTAGAAGACTGCCCTGATTAACGCCTGCGTTGGCGCAAATGGAAATAGAGAGTTCGTTAGGTTAGTCGTTGCTGAACATTTTCTCAAGAAACGGTGTTGTTGGAAAAGCAGAGCTCAGGATTTCACTGAAAATATAGGGAGTCATAAAATAATGGTAATCAAAAAGCGTGTGGATAGAAGAGAATTTAGCAATAGAGCGTTAGTTACTAAAGTCAAAAAGAGAATATTTGGTCAATCCTAGATTTTCCCTACCTTACCTTAGGTAGACTTAACAGGTCTACAACCGCCTTGGTAAAACCTTTTATTTTGTCAGGAAATAACTTTTTTGTCCTGCTCTTAGAACTGAGGTAACTCAAGTATCTACAATCCATGGATCCGATATATACAAAGCTCGTATAGAAAATCAATTTTCAAAGACTTTTTCTTCCAAAATAAAGTAATTAAAAAAGGACCTCAAGATAGCCTTAAATTTCTTTTGCCATAACGGTCTTCTATTTAAACTCTCAATGCTAAATAATTCGAGTTTTCAATGAATTTTAGTATTACTGCGGAGTAAATAAAAAAATTTTCATTAAAATGCCAAAAGCAAACATCATGTAACTTTGTTTCTCTAAAACCTAGAATCTTTCTCTAGAACTTATTTTTCACGATCAATATCTCAGGATTCAAGATTGATTCTCAACTAAATGCAAATCTTACAATTTATGTTGATTGATACATAATCAACACAATCAATCAATAATATAAGTTTAAAACAAATAAAAAAAAGAATAAAATCTCAAAGGTTAAATGCATCACACCTGGATTAAATAAAACCAAGTGGATCTATCCAAAGCCTGAAGATAATCATCATTAATTAAAGACTTAGAACAGAATGCTTACTCACGAAGAATTTTCTCTAACGCCGTAATGAATAATAATTGACATAAGAGCTTCTTCATGATTATAGAGGATAGGGATTGGTCTTAATTTATATGTGTTTCGATAGACTACCTGGGTGGTAAGACATTAATTAATCAAACTTACTCCAACAATATTCAATTCGAAGGCATCATACAATTTGTGACAGAATTATTACTTTTATATTGTATACATTCAAACATACTGAATAAACTTATCGAAATCAACTAATTATTTTGCATATCTGACAAGAAAGTCATAATTTTAAAATAATAGTTACACAAGAAATCGATTAGTTATTTTACTATAGTAGATGTGTTATCCGGGCTAGGTTCTCACGCGTCTTTGATGATGTTTGATTCTTAGTATTAGAGATGACCTTAACATTACTCTGAGACTATTTTTTTTTCATTTTTACGAAAATTGGAACTCAATATATTAATTAATATTAAGTAGTTGAAAAAAGTAAATATATAAAAAAATTGGATTAACGACATTTTATTTCATTCGAAGCATTTGTTTTTTTATTGTACATTGAATTTTAATACAATTTTTGCAAACGTAAAAAATAACGAAGTAGTAATTTTTACTTTTCAGAAAATGATGTCATCCTTAACCGTAATGTATTAAAACACAAAACACAAAATTTAGGAGCAATTTGTACAGTCTTTCAAAAAAAATATGACTTATGTTTATAGACTATATACATAGAGGGAGACAGATGGACGAGCAAACTTTAATTTTCACCAACTTTTTAAAGTTTCCTTTAATATTTATGACAGACATACATACACATACATATATATATAGTTACATATATTAAAATGTAAAAAAAGTATTTTTTTTTTCGAAAATTCTTTCATTTTAATTAGTTCAAAAGTTTTCTCAGAAAAACTAAGCAAGCAATAAAATTTGAAAACTAAATGTCGATCGAGGAAAAAAAATGTTGAAAATCGTTCGACCAGTTTTTTTGTTTTAAAGTCTTTTGTTTTGAAAAACTTTTGGAAATTACATTTTATTTTTTTAGTATGTCATTATAAGGAAAACTGTAGTTTAATCTGGGAAAATTATTTAAAAATTATTTTGAAAACCAATTTTATTTTTAGAAAATTCTAAAAAATCTTAAAAAAAAAGTTTTCAACATTTTTAAATGCAATAATAATTGAATTATAAATGACTTCCTGTGTGCAAAATTTTATTGAAATCGAGACAATGGTTTACGATACAACCGCATTTGAAAAAACCGGTTCTATGAGAGGCACTGTTATAGAACAAATTTCGAACAATTGTTTTGTTGTAAAAAAATAGCACCCTGAAAGTTTTATCAAAATCGTTTAAGCAGTTTTCGAGAAAATCAAACTCTTTGTTAAAGATTGTACGGCAGGTACCGTTATTTTTCGACCTAGAGCAAAATAAAAAAACACCCCCCGAGATACTGCCAAATAAATACAAAATAATAAGTTTGCAGCAAATCGGACCATCCGTTTAGGGTGTAGAGATGCGAGCAGACAGACAGACGGACGGAATTTCCGGATTGATTGTTGAATTTTTTTTGGCAGGAATTCATAAATTGCCTTATAGTATCTATAAACACAAGTAAAAATGGCAATTGCAAAATCAACTTCCATCTGGATCCGTATCGTACATAAAACAATTGACAGAATAAAAGCCAAGGCCATGGAAATTGTTAGAAGGACCACCAAACGTCAGAAATACCATCACCTATCTATACTTAGCAAACAAATTTGGAGAGTGTTTGAAACGGCACCTATGTATAGAGAGTAAAAAGAGACTTTTATTTAAAATTGAAATTGAACAGATAAATGAAAACATTTCAACTGTTGATTCCATTAAGAATGGAATACCGCAAGGTTCACCAATTTCTACGGTGTTATGTAGCCCTTATTTAAATCCACTTCCTTATACCCTATACCCTACATTCCTATAAAACTAGACCACTTGATTGCGCCACCCATGTATCGGTCTTCCTTTACTGCGCCGGCCGTCCCTCAGATGTGAGGTCAAACATTGATTTCCATCCACGACCTAGCCTAAAATAAGTCTGTGTCGCTTAAATAGGATGATTTGGGGACACTTAAGTTGCCTAAGAACCACTCAGGTAAGGGCGTTCTTAGCAACCCGAAGAAACAGCGATATATACAATGTAAATTGGGTATCATTGGGGAGTCGTATTGAATCCCCACGAGATGATATCCTCAAACAAATTTAATCTAACGTGATAATATCCCCAGAGACGTAAGACAAATGGAAAAAATCCCTAACTAAATAGTTTGTTTTGCCAAAATCCCCACGAAATCTCCAATTCCCCAGTATATATCCGTGCACATCGTCATTTATGCATGTAGTTAAAAAAAAATAGAATAGAGATTTCACTTTGGGGATTATGAATTTGGGGATTTTGCTTTGGGGATTACATTTTTGGGGAAATTATCACCAATCCGTTTCATTAATGTTGATTTTGAATCATAGCACCTGACAACTTTTGGAAACCATTCTTTTGAGAATACGCAAAAAAAGCTTAGTTACACCTTTAAGTATCATTTTAAATATATTTTTGACCTTTCAACTTCTCTAATATACCCTATTAACCAAACCCAGTTGTAAAAACAACCGTCGATACCTAGAGACCAATAGCAAAGCTTTAATGTTTATCTAAATTTTTAAGGCCACAGTTAAAAATAAGTTCTTTTTAAATTTTGTAAAACCGTATTCCAGAGTATCAGCATGGTTTTGTGAGTGATACGCCCACTGCTAATAATTTGACAATTCTTACAAACCATTATATTACGAATATGGAAAAGTGACGTCAAGCCGACACAGTTTTAACCGATTTTGCGAAAGCTTTTGGACGAGTTCAACATTTAGTTTTGGTAAAGGAACTGAAATAGTTTGGTTTCCACCCAGCTGGATCCATCGTTATTTGATTCGTCGTTAACAATTAGTTAAGATTAGTTCAGCCATCACTTATGTTATTTTTAATTTTGTTCCACAAAGCAACCACCTCGGTCCGCTCCTTTTTTCACCACTTTTTATCAACGACTCGCATGTCGCATTCAAACGGTAATCACTCGAATGGTATTCTTTTTGCTGACAGTTAAAATAATTTAAAAGAATTAATTTATTATCTGATTGCATAATTGATAAATTAGTGCTCACTTAATGGTTTGCAGGTAAATATCAGTAGGGTTTAGATAATTTTTCAATACAATGTCAGCAATAGGGTCCTAAAGAGATTAAAGTCATCTTGGCACCATCTATGACTGTTAGTTTAATTTTACTATGAACTGTGATTATATCATTCCAAATACAAATTCTTTTTTCGGGTTCATAAATATGATTCCAATATTTTTAAAGGCTTCATTCCGATCTGTTGTGTTATATAAATGGACATTACTCGATATAGCTCGTCTCAATCTCAACAAATACTTTCAAATGCGCTTAGAGAATTAATTGAACCGTGATCGGTGATGATGTTTCTTGAATTACCAAGATCTGTCGTAATTTGAACTTTCCAGTGACTTAAATTTAAATTAGCATTAAAATACTTTAAAATTATGTCATCAAAATCTTTATTACACTGCAATTGATATAACGAAAACGCTTCTAAGAAGATCTATCCAGCAAGGTCTGGGTGTATTTTCTTATTGGACTAAGCCAAACATCCAAAATCTAGGATCATTAACGTCAACCCTCTTCGAAACCATACTGGCTGGAGTTAATATTTTAAGCTTTAAAGATATTTACAATGTGGATTTAACTTTTTCTTGTGATTTTGGCACATATCGGAGAAATATAAGCAATCTTATAATAGTAGTTTTGTATCAATATATAACAGCCATGTTTAATAAAATTTAAGTTTTTATTAGACTTTTGATTTAAGTTAAGCCATTTTAAAGTATCCGGGATCTTGCTCCAAATTCGTCGAGTTTTTTTAGATGTTTTGACTGCCACAGATATTCTGTACAAGGTTTCTCAAGGATAATGTGAAAATGTGGGATACAATATAAATCCTGTTAGGGGGTAGAACACAAAAGCCACAAACAATAAAAAAAACCTTGCCAACTTCACTTAAAAAGGGTTATAATATACTTTTAAGTTCCGTAAAACCATTTCTTTTAATAATACTCATCAATACTTTATTTATTCTTTTAAACACTGTCTTTGAATATTTTTACATTTTAAAACACTGTTGTTATACAAATTGCTGAACATCATCACCATCCACTGCTATAGCCAGAGTTCCATCCGCCGCCGTCACTCCAGCCTCCACTGCTGTATCTGCTAGGACTCCAACCACCACCATTACCGCCATAATATCCATTATTCCATCCGTCACCACCACTGCTAATAACTCGAATTATCTTAGACCCATACCCTCCTCCATACCCTCCTCCATATCCTCCACCGTATCCACTTCCGTATCCACTTCTGTATCGACTGCCATAGCTAGGATATCCACTCGACCATCCACTAGAGTATCTGCTCCCATAACTAGGATATCCACTAGACCATCCACTACTAAATGTCGCCGAAACAAATCCTACCACTGCCATCAACACAATAAGGACTTTCATTTTATTTAATTTTAGTCAGTACAAAATACCACGAAATCCACTTCAATTACTACCCCAAGTCTGGCTCGGTGCTTGGTATTTATATGAAACCAGGTTGTGACTTTTTGGCCCCATTACCCAAAGACACACTCTCCAACCCCGAATGCCAATAAAAAAACAATTTATATTAAAATTCTTGTTTTGGCCAGAAAAAATCACGGTTAAAGAAACCAACAACAAAAAAATGTCGTTAAAACGCAAATAAAATGCGTGCATCAGTTCGATGATGCAGATAACAACTCTGGGCGGAGGAGGTGGTGTATCTGACAGATCGTGCAATGTTTGCAGATTGCAACTAAATTTTGTTTTTCTTTCTGTGTTTTTGGAATAACTCCAAGAATCGCCCATAAAACACCGAAAACTACGGATACACATCAGAAGTAATAAATGGCGGTTTTTAGTGTTTGTTGTTTTGACGTGACCATTCAAATGGCATTTGACTAACCATCTAACTTCTAAGGCGTTGGCTATAATAATTCATTTCGTTTTATGATGTTGCCAACAATTTAATAATGTTATATTGTGGTCTGGACTAATTTTTGTCAAAAACAAACTACAGATGTCATGATTAGTTTTTAAATGATTTTCTACTAAAAAACTTAAAAAAAAAATTAAAAAAATACAATCTTCTATTGTTTATGGTTTTTTTTCAAACTTGTTGGCAAATGAAGCTATTTGACTTGAATTATAATTTCCAGAAAACCATACATGCTTAGGTAATTATTATAGGACAGGTCCGGTTGGTTGGAGAGGTCTTGAAGAATTGATGATGTTTTCTGTAGTCAACCCGCAGAGCAGAGAAGAGGGAGATCTGTCCTGGTCGACATCATATCGATCTTTACTTAAAAAAAGAATACGAGAAGTAAGAAGATTATTCTAGTGTCCTACAACCCAAACCCTTCTAACTCTAAGAAATGTTAAGAGTACAAATAAAAAGTAGGCATTAAGGAAGCTTATATCTGATTATAAAAGGAATACATTAAACTTTAATGCATGTGCTTGTGCTTTTTCTTACTTGCTGTATAAAATTTGGTTATGTTATTTGACACTTCTAGGCCAATGGAAGTCCATTTTGATTACATGCAAGTTAAGGCATAATTTTATCCAGAAATTCTTGTTCCAGTTCTGGTGAAATTATCAGCTTAACAATTACCTGGAATGTATCTATGTCCTTGTAAAAATGATCGATAATTTTGGGATCTAAAAGTGGTCTAACTATCTATACATATAATACACATTTCTTAAATTTTTTTGTCGTTCTGTTTTCTCTGGCTAATCTCGGGAACGGCTGCACCGATTTTGAAGAGACTCGCTTGCCAATAGCTAATACTCTAATCACTAAGGAGTAACGTATGCTATTTTAATTACCCACTAGGTGGCGCTAGTGTGGTTCTTTTTCGAGAAATCGTATTTATGGACCAATTTGGAAGGATTTTCACAGACGGATATCTGATGTTCTATCAGCTATTTAAATTAAGCACTTTGTTCAGTTTTGATAATAAAATTATTCTTTATTTTAATTAACTGATTGCTTTTATGTAATTGATTGATAAAGTTAAAAAATGTGATATTTACACTGAGTTATTAAAAAGAGAATGAGAAGTTAATGTCAAAACTGACAAACAAAAGACGTAGTAGATTTTAGATTAGATCTGTTTCTTTGCTGTATTTTGTGTTCGATCTGTTTCTTTACTTTTTGCAGTGATAGGTCTGTTTCTTAACACACTTGGTGGCGCTGGTATTGTTTTTTTCGGAAAATTCTCATTTATAGACAGATATTGTCGAGCCTCCCACAGGCAGATAGATGAATGCGCTTTTTTTAATTAAAATAAAAATAACAAATGTTTACCCTATAAGTGGCACTGCAAAGAAGATATTAGAAAATGAAGTTTATCAGTTAGCTGGTAGTTTCCAGGTATACTACGCTGCGATAGGTGGTGCTGTTGCAGGGATTCATTAAATGTATATTATACCCGAGCAATGCTGGATGGGTTCGCTAGTTTAATATAAATTAGGACTGCTAACTTTAAAATTCTTATTGAGAACTGGCTTGGGGATAATGGAGTGGTTTGAGATTGATCTGAACAAGTACAGAATGAAGTAACGAATTGGGATATTGATCCATAGAGAAAGGTATATGGATGCTTTTAAGGCCACTTCTATATTTATGTAAAAGGTTGGAAGGATAAGGAGTATAATAAGTGTAGGGGAAGCTTTCAATCAAAGCGCTCCAGGATTTGTTGGGCTTACACTCTAACCAAATCGATCTTCCCATAGCGTATTTAAAGCAGTTTGCGAGAGTTTCTTTTGTATCTGGGGATGTTTTCCTGGTTCAGCAATATCATCAGCGTAATCAATCATTGTAAATCCCTCTTTTTTCCAGGCTTATTAGAAATTCATTAACGGCATATTCTATAGAAGTGAGGAAAGAGAATCTGACTTGTGGTTCATCCCTGCTGATTAAACTTCTTTGCAGAAAAGCCTCCTCATCCTTCGGAGATCTCTATATAGACTTATTTGGCCAAGTATGGTCAAATAAAATAAATTGCACGACTGGATCGCACGTACTTGCTCATATGTGTGGCCACATCGTCGAATAAAATTTAAAAAATGCACGACTGGGTCGAACGAACTTGTTCTTATGTTAGATAATTGATTAGTGCCTGCATATGTATGCACATAAAGGGCCAAGGTTTATGGCCAAGAATTTAGCTCGATTATAAAGATAGGGGTTTGCCATTAATGTTTTAAAAATGATTTCAGGCAATTGGCCGCCGCGGTTGGCTCGAATAAATTCCAGCCGAGAGGCCCAATTTTCCTAATTTGGGAAAATCAAGATCGGTGGCCATCTCGTTTTGGCCCCATTCACCGAACGTGCGACGCGCCTGATGATCGTTCGGCTTCAACTCTTGCACGAGTTGGATTTTGTAAGCTGGAAACCAAGATCCTTCCGCAAAATCTTCCATAAAGTGGATGGGCACATCTCCAATTGTTGCGATGGCGGATGGACTCATTCGGGTCTTCTTCGATACTCTGTTCAATTTGCACAATTTGCAAATGTTGTTCAGGAGTAAGTCTATTCATTATGAAATGGTAAGCCAAACTGAGCATAAATCAAGTGACAGCTGTCAAAAATACCAACTCCGTTTGACCAGTTTTTTTCAAAAAACGGTTTTTTTGAAAAAAACTTTTCGAAAACATATTCCAATTTTTTTTTGAGTATGCCAACAGCAGCTGATAGTTATTATCAGAAAACATTTTTTTTTAATTTTAAAAAAACCGAAAAAAAAATCAAAAAAAAAATAGTAGTTTACGATAGTTAGACAGTTACGCACAAGGTGATACGGATTAGAGGAGGGCTTTTGCGTCGCGAGTTTTCTCGGAAAAAAAGTATGCAATAAAATTTGAAAACTAAATGTCTATCGAGATAAAATATATTGAAAATCGTTCGACCAGTTTTTTTAAAGTAGTTTTTTTGAAAAAAAATTCGAAAAAATATTTAATTTTTTAGTATGTGATTATAAGGAAATCTGTAGTTTTTATGTGGGAAAATTATTTAAAAAAAATCAGTCAACCCGTTCTCAAAATATTTCAAAAAACAATTTTTTTTTAGATAATTTAAAAAAAATTGAAAAAAAGTTTTGGAAAGTTTTTAAATGCAATATTAAGTGATTATAAATGACTTCCTGTGTGCAAAATTTTATTGGAATTGGGATAATGGTTTACGATAAAACCGCATTTGAAAAATCCTGTTCTTTGAGAGGTACCATTATAGAACCAATTTCGAAAAATATGTTCTATATTGATAGATGTATTGTTGTAAGAAAATAGCACCCTGAAAGTTTTACCATAATCGTTAGAGCCGAGAAAATCAAACTTTTTATTAAAAATTGTATGGCAGGTACCTTTATTTTTCGACCTAGAGCAAAAATGAAAAACACTTCTCGAGATACTACCAAATAAATACTAAATACTAAGTTTGAAGCAAATTGGCCCATCCGCTTAGGCTGTTAGAGGTGCGAACAGACAGACAGACAGACAGACGGACGGAACTTCCGGACCCACTTTTTTCGACTTCTCTATCACCGTAATGTCATTTTTGATTGTTATAATTTTTTGTTTTTACGAATCAATAACTTGCATTACAGTACCTATAATCGCAAGTAAAAATGGATTGAAGCATTAGCTCATCAAAGAGCCATGGCATTATTACTTATTCTCCTTACCATTCTACTGTGAACACCAATTATCCGGTCCAGGAAAATTTACGATTCCATCCCAGAGAAACGGCGCTGTAGAAGAACGTTGCGCACGCAAGTAGAAGAGGACCACAACCTATGTATGTATAATGTATATACTTCACATTTAACACTGGAGGCTCTATCAAAGCTCTTTTCTGAATTCTGTCCAAGTAACCCAAATGAGTTATGGGAGCCTCAATCCAAACGTGGATTATGCGATCATTCTACAGAAGGTGGTCTGAAGTGCACATACCAAGAATTAATATGTGTTCGGTTTCTTCGATGCAGGTGCCACACTAGCATTTATTTTGTGAATATGATCCATGAATGCGTCCAAAACGCAACGATTTGAAAATAAATTATTTATCCAACGAAGAAGATTTTCAATCGAGCCCACATGCACGAATTTTTGATACAAGAGCTTGGTGTCAAACTTATTCAAAAGCTTTTAAAATATCAAGTGTTTGCACCAAAACGATGAAGAAATTTATTAATTTGTTCGATCAGATATTTACAACATTAGATCACCAGTGGACCTATTGCTACAAACCGTATTAGAATCAGAAGCCGTTCCTCCGACAAACAGGTGATGGGAGATTGTTTACTGAATCGGTTGTGTCAATATTGGTCGCTAGAAGTCGGAGAGATATTAACCATAAAATTAGCGAATTATAGGCAGCTTGAACTAAAGAACTTGACTTGTTTTGATACGAATTTGTATCATTCGACCATTTTGCTCATTAGTGTTTCTTGTAACTTATATTTAGCCGCAGAAACGGAATAATAAGCAATGTAAACATTGGATTTGATACTCACCGCAAATAATCAATATTAACATTTTAACATGTCTCTGTTTCGTTTAGAGTTACAAATGACTCGTTCCTTAATCCTATGTGGTTACGATCCACAACCCTACAGTGTTCCAAGAACATATTTATGCTTAAAACAAATCTGCAGAAAAAGGTGAGCATACATTACAAGACATTCAGAAACACCTTCGTATAATGTTTGATAGTTTTCACCATTTTATCGCTTTTTTACAACAGAGTTCTATAGAAATAGCTAGCTGAATTCATCATCTGAAATAAATTACATCTTAGTACTTGCACTGCTGTTATTTACATTGATTCCTTCTTAAGTTGCACCACACGAATGTGGAACACTTTGCCTTCCTCTTCTTTGTCCCTATTTTGATATGTAGAACTTCAAAACCAATGTTCATCGGCATTTTCTTTTACGTTCTTCCTTATTTTCCAAGTTCTTGGCCTAACTCAAAGTCATATTGCAACGTATTTACCATCCACACACAACATCGAAATACAAATTGTTTTAATGAATTTCTTGCAATTATTCAAATTAACAAAATTCGCATTACGAATTAATTTTTTTATATGCAAATCTTCGAACTACTGCATTACGCTAAAGACTACACAAAACACACTGTAAGATGTCAGTTAGATACGAGATAATTTGCGTGACGTTTTCATTGAGTTACATTACAAATGTCAAAACACATGCTGTGTGGATCAATTAATTTAGACGCTGTTTTCACGTCTTCTCAAAATTGTGTGTTTTTTTTTCTACCAGCAAGACATCAGGATTAAGACTACATAATTTATAACTCGAGGTATGTATGTAGTAACTGGCGTTGTCAAATTCCTTGCATGCAACAGAGATATCAACGGAGAGTTATTAACTTTTACGCAACGCGTATCGATTATTCGCATCTTGGTGCCAGCATGACTCCTTGGCGAGTGGCGCTCTGATGGTAGTAGCACGAGACTGTTTACACACAGGAACACACCCTAGGCCTAGCACCAGATAGAGCCAGGTCTTTTGGCCAAATTGAGTCTTTATTTTGCGTACGACAACGACGACGACGGCGCGACGTCTGGGACATTTTAGGTGCACATTTGTTAAATCTCAGAAATTAGGTGATTAATTATTATTGAACTTAGGTAACTTCAAATGGAATTTATGGGGAACTGAACGATATAATAGAGACTCCTTGTTATCTATGATGCCAGCTACGCTTTGAGGCTTACATATATATGTAAGACATTTTTGGTCCAAAGAAATCGAAGTGATCAAAAGATTTAGTGAAAAGTGAATTTTTAGGGACTTATAAATATGGAATTCAAAGAATAAAAAGAACCTGGTTTTCCAGAATAATAATATAAGTATCAGTATTTATGTAATGTAAACTTATATTTGGCGTATTTAATTCTTTTTAAATATCTTGGTATTCCATAAAAAAATTAATGTTTTTAAAAACAAAAATATTGCACTTTTTAACCACACTAAACTTAAATTTAAAAATGTATCTTAAACTAATGTCTATACAAACTACTGAAGCTGTAACCTCCTTTTCCATGATTTATTGTCATTATGCCTTTCTGTAACGATGAGTGGAAGCTCTTGAGACCTGAACTTTTGTATTTTTGAACAACTTCCAGCTTGAATGGAGCCTCCTGAGCTGAAGCATGTTGATATTTGATACCGTAACTTCCTAAAGATGGTTCGTGCGACAAACTTGGAGTTTTGATGGATTCATACGAAGCACTCGGCGCCTTCGAGAATTCGTAAGATGAGCTGTATGACGAAGAACTAGGTGCCTTGGAAGATTCATAAGAGGAACTAGGTGTCTTGGAAGATTCATGAGAGAAACTGTATGACGACGAGCTTGGAGTCTTAGAAGTCTCAAATGAATGGCTATATGACGAAGAACTCGGTGTTTTTGAAGATTCATACGAATGACTGTAAGACGAAGACGTTGGTTTGGGACCCTCATAGGAGTGACTGTAGGATGAAGCTGGTGGTGACTTAGAAGCTTCATATGAATGAATATACGAAGAAGGTGGAGGTGGTTTAGCAGCTTCAAATAGTTTACTATGCGAAGAGACTGCAGCTTTTGAAGGTGCTTCATAGGATTTTGGTAGCTCCTTGGATATTTCGTTTTCTTGAGAGTGTTCATAACCCGAGTACTTTGGTGGTGATTCTTCATGCTCTTCTGCTTCTTCTTTTCCATTGTAAGGAACGATCTGAATACCTTCAAAGCCATTGTATCCCTTATAATCCAAAGACTTTGCTGGCTCATCAAATTGATAATTGTGGTCTTCAAAATTGTGTTTCTCATGGTGGTGATGGTGGTGATTGTCCTCCTGAAGTCCGACATCAGAAGAGCTTTCTCCAGTGTAATGATGGGCTTCTATATCTTGGGGAAATTTCAAAGATTCGAAGCTCTCAAAATGACTGCTGTCATCACCATCATCTTGCTCGCCAAATGATTCACCAAAATGATGCGATTCACCTTCATTGAATTGGCTTCCGTGTTCCGAGACAATTTTCGACGAACCACTATAACCATGTAGTTCGCCAAAGGACGACTTTCCACCACTTAGCTGACCCGCGTAATCACTGAGATATTTACTGTATGAGTTATCGAAACCAGATTTCTTGCCAAATCCATCCTTACTTCCTGCCGATGAATACTCTGCATTACTTAGCGACGATATAATCCCAAGGAAGACAGTCTGGTAAAAGATGTTGATTTTCATTTTCCTCTTTCTTTCTTTCTTTTGTGGAAGTTTAGTCGGGAAATAACGATGGAACACTAAATTGCAGCTTTCTTCGTTATAAGCTTATATATCGACAAAATAGACAATGGTTTCTGTTTTTGTTTGGACCCCTCTTAAAGGAAGGAGCTTGTATAGTTGGACGTCTCGTTAGTGGTATAGCAAGTAGTACATCATGCGCATGCCCCGCTTATGTCGATTTTTTGCATGGTAAATGGTGTAGACTTCTTCGTCTCTGTCATCATGTAACGGTTTGGAGGTGGCATCCATTCTGCACCGCATCGCAACAATACCACTCTATATTGCATTAATCATAACAATGATCTACATTTACACATTATTTTGTGGGTAAGACTTTTATTGTTTTTATTGACAGTGGGGTCAAAATTTCATAAAACAAATGTGGCTGAAGTACATATTTATAGTTGATAGAGAAGCTATTGTCGTAATCTAGAAATGTATTCTGTGTGCGAGTAAGGCCGGTGCAATTACAGCAGAATACTGTCGCGAAGAGCTAAGGGTTCTTTGCAAACAGCCATAGATATGATTCTATAGAGTTCCTGACCACAGTGAATAGTGGTATTATCCCTAAACCCAGTGAGGGATACATAACGGTAAATATAACCTATAACACTAAACCGATAATTGGGAATAAAGTACTCGCTAGAGTTAACGAGAGTTGGACCTCGCTCGAATTATGTGCCAGATCAATGAAATTATGGCCTTGCTTCAACCACCCAAAAACTGAGAAAATTCTGAAGCTGAATAAAATAAATTGCACGACTGGATGCCACGTACTTGCTCATATCTGCGGTCACATTATAGAATAAAATGTAAGAAAATTAAAGTGAACATCAAAGCATTTATTCGATTTCTGACTTTTGATTGTTCGAACAAAGTATAATAAATTGTATTGAGTCTTTCTTTAAGAAATGTAAAAAAGTGTAATTTTTTTTCCCAAATTGTAGGATCGGCTTTTAAA
This sequence comes from Platycheirus rosarum, assembly GCA_963971375.1. Taxonomy (NCBI): domain Eukaryota; kingdom Metazoa; phylum Arthropoda; class Insecta; order Diptera; family Syrphidae; genus Platycheirus; species Platycheirus rosarum. The sequence continues at coordinate 32,079,773 of OZ020508.1, forward strand.
TAACACGGTTTGTTTTTAACAACTTTTTAAAAAAATGAAAAAAATAATTCTGGAATACAAACTTAAGCGAAAAAATAACATACTTTAAAAAAAATTTTAAAAATAACTTACCCGTTTTCAAAACATTGATTTTTCAAAAAAAAAAAATATTAAAAATACAAAAAAAGTTTTCGAAAAAAAATTAATGCGAAATTTATTAGGCTACATCTTCTTTAATATAAATTATGATAGTAATTGGATCTCCAGTTTTTGAGAAAGTCGAAAAAATGGTCCTATGGGCGGTACCGTTTTTAGCCCACCATATACTATTTTTTTCACCAAAATATAATCCATACCTACACAATTTTTTTCATACAAACTGTTATAGCCATTTTCGAGAAAAATAAGGTTTTACATAAAGGTTATATGACAGGTGCCGGTAATTTTTGAGCTAAAAATATATTGAAAAAACTCCTCCGTAGAATGTCAAAATAACCTTAAGTTCTAAATTAGAATACGATACATCCGTATAGACAGACAGACAGACAGACGGACAGAATTTTGCCAGTAACTCAAATATGTTTCTCTATCATCGTATTTTCATGTTTGATTGTTATCCTAAATGTTTAATCTGCACGAATGCATAACTTGCATTATAGTACCTATAATGGCAAGTAAAAATGCTGAACTCCCTTGTGAACATACTAGCCGGGGCAATACGCTAACATACGACAAAAAGAAATTAAAACTCAGCGCAAATGACCAGTGCAGAGAATGTGGCTTGTGTGACTTAACCCGCTTTCTATGTCACACCAGCACTCTGCCACATCAGAAACAAATACTTAAGAAACCATTTCTAACTGATACAAACTAGCATAGATTTATCAACTTCTCAAAGTGGCGTCATAAAAATGTAAAGGCTTTTACATATGTCACATGCTTATGGGGCTTAAAAATACTGGGTGTGTCAAATTGATCTACGTTGATCAGCTGCGGCTGCCAAGTTGTTAATAAAATTAAAATTTCTCTGCCAAAAATGTATGTTGTAAGTTTGGCGAAGGGGTTTTCTAGTTAGTAGCACCGCAGCCACCACAAAGCTCCCACAAGTGAGCCGACGTTAATTTAACAGGAAGCTACTACTAAGTATACTCGAATAGTTACCTTTACTTCAATAACAGTGTTGTTTGACATTGAAATTCTCATTCGTAAGAATCAGATTGCGGCGCTGTCATTTTTTTAAGTCGAACATGTTCAACTCCTTCTTTTACTTCATGAAACAATCCGAATTACAGCTTCTTCGAATGCAGAGTCATCTTTTCTTAAAGAATTCTGATGTTTCTTCATCACAAACGTTTTCTTTCTAGAAGACAAGATTTAAACTCAAAACAACTCCATGTTCTCTCTCTCTAAACCGATGACATACTAGGTATAGCTTGAACCAATTCACATGGCCATTCTACTGTGCAGCTCTCTTCAAATATCTCTGATCATGTCTTTAATTTTGAAATATACACACAATTATGTTCCAGCCATTGTCTTTATTTAGGTGAGATATGATCATTGCATATTATGCAGTTTTAAAAAAAAGTATTTCAACTCTGGCTTTGTACTCCTTAAATCTTTTGCTCACTCTTTTTATCCTCTTGAACCATCTCTCTGCGCAACCGACCGTTGGACAAGTGATTTGGTTTAAGCTATATTTAGGTATTAGTAGCATAACAACCATACACCCTGCCCAATGTTATTTTGATTTCTACTGTTCACACTTTCTTTTTTCCGTGGAAAACAACGTGGATGGCATGAGAGATCTTCCTCGAAAAATTGAGATGTTGGATTTTGTGAAAAGTTTATATAAGCAACAGAATATAAAATATAGATAAAGACCACCATTTAGAAACCGAACCTCATCGTTAACTGCTGGAGTTAACAATGTTGGACCATGCTAGCTGCCTTGTGGTGCATGTTAAATCTGCTTCTTCTTCATCTTCTTTTACTGACAACTGTTATAATTTCGACTAGGACTATAGGCCTCTCGGTTTTCGATTGTTTCTTGTCTGAGAAGAAGTACATATAAAAAGGGTCAAATTGTTTGATCAAGGAATTGCCGCACGTGCTTGTTTTGCACAGTATAGAATTGAAACGTGGCATGCTATTCTCCTTTGATATGGGTTCTACAGACGTTACGTAAGATTTCTGATCCACTGACTTATTAGCTTTGACATAATTTAAAAGCTTACCCTAGCCGGTAGGAAAGAAATTATATTTTGATGAGAAATGTTCAATTAATCGATATCATTCACTCCTTTTTTTATATTTCAATGGCATTATAATCTTTTAATATTCCATTTAGTAATTCAAAACCAATTCTTAGTCTTAAAGAAAACAAGATTGAATTTCTGAATGCAACGATTGAAACTGAATTTAGGTAAGTATATTTTCCTTCCTTTATCAGTTTTTTCTCAACTTTTAGTCTCAACCTTACGCTATTTTTAACTGTAAATCTAACCCTAAATTTTAATCCCGTACAAAGATTTGTTCCCAAACATTTTATTCATTCCAAAAATTCAATTAAAAGCTTAAAAATATTAGATTGCTAAATTCACTACTCACGCTTTTTACTTAACTGAAAAACAATGTTCCTACAACTCATATCACTACTGCGAGACCCCACTGTTTAAAGCACCACCCGACTTTTCTTCTCTTTTCTCTTTGATGCCTTCAAGCCAAACGTCAATCGCAAAAAAAACTTGAAGAAATGCTCCACATATGTACTTACATATGCAGTAGAAGACAACGATTGCTATTATTTCGTCTTTTTTTCAAGCTTCTTTCTCTATTTACTTGCCTAATGGCTACCCGAACTTACAAGTGCGGATACACCCGGAAGATAGGCTCATTAGGCGCCAAGAGGGGCTTGGATGTTGTATTGATGGCTGCCGGCGTACTTATTCACTCGATCGTCACTAATAGGAGTGTCGTCTCTGTTCAATTATGTCGGCAGCAATGGCTGCGCATTCATCACAAGCTGAACATCTAACCTAACTTCGATTCCAAGAAAGTCTGGCTTTCAATGAAAACTCTTTCCGAGAAAAGCTAATGTGTGTCTTTGGATCGCTGATGGCTGCTGCCGCAAATAAGCGCACGCACAGAAACAAGCTTCTCCGGAGCGGCAGCCACGGCTCAGTGTCGGAAATTGGACAGCAGTGTGTCGGCCTTAATTCCTTGGTGCTAATCGAACAAACTCTTGTTTTCTGATTAAAATGATATGGTCAGTTGCTGGACGGAGATAGTCAGTCGTGCGTTTGCTATGGCTTAGGCTTAGGAGGTGATAATAATGATGCAACATTAAAAAAAAACATTAAAATAACTTAAATCGTTTCGTCTTCACCACATTTATGGATTTGGATGTCTTCAGCGATTGAAGAAGAGTTATTGCAGAGCAAACCTGATGTTATTTAATGTTATTGGCTTTTGTAATGAGGAAGCTATAGGAACTGAATCATGTGGAGTGAAGCTATTGCATTGCAGCTATGATATGATATGATTTTTGTGTGGCAAATATCAGTGGGTGGAACGGTTACGGTCCAAGGCTAGATATATGTATTGTAAGTACATATATGCTGGAGATGGAAGTTACATAGAGCTCGTGTGAAACAGGGTTCAAGAAACCGTCTTGTAAATTCGTCCTTCAAAGACGATGAGGAAGTTGCAGTTTTGTTTCCAATTAAGGATATCAGGTTTCTTTGTATGGTGGTTAGACAATGGAACAACATTATCCGCAGTTGTTTCCGTTTCCCGTTTTGAAGCTCTAAATTATAAGCCAACTGTCAACAGGTTTGAAGAAATGTTAGTCTTAGATCATTTTGCAGCAATGCGCTACTTTGAAAATGAAACTCGCATGGGAGACTGCTATTTGTGTCTGATTAAATGGATCACGAAAAATAAGGAAGACATGGTTAAAGTTGTGTTATTTATAGGTGTCCAAACCATGTCAACAGAAGTAGAGATGTCGCATATCTTTGAACTTGTTGAATTTCTATAGTTAATGATGCGATAACAAGGTAGCTTACATGGATTTGCTCGTAGATGATAGACGATCTTGAATTTGTATTTATTAGTTTAATAGTTATAAGTTATTCCATTCCAATCACCACAACTAGCTTATATTATCTCTGGCTATTATAATGCCAAATTAAGATAATTTAATTAATAATTATAAAATATATTGGCACTTCAGCTCCTTAAGGAGCCAAGGCCAATTAACTTATACTCTCTAACATTCCTGTGTATGTTCTGAATCTGTAGAAGCCAAGGGGACCTACAATTTATACCTATGAACCTGAACGGCATGAGGTGTACCTTTCGAGACAATTTTTATTTTTTAAGGATTTTTCATTTTTTTTTCTTTGTTCATTGTGAGTGCGTGAAATAAATACAATCAACGTATTGGGAGATGATTTTGTAGTAATGCATTACATTAACTATCTTAGTTCAAAAGTATCAGCCGATAATGCTGTGAAGGAGGAAATACGATGCTTCAAATCTAGAAATCTTGCAATTAAACTAAACTGCCTTCCTACTTCCTATCAGTTTTTATATACGCCTCTGAGACTCTTTACACTATTCGAGACAAAAGTTTTGCGTAGAATTGTTGATCCGTTTTCGAGGGAGGACGATTCCGGAGAAGACACAATCATAAGTTGCATGAAATCTACCTCGAAGCAGATGAAATAAATTGCACGACTGGATCTCACAAACGGAATAATTTAAACGTTATTTTTAATTTTGTTTAAAAACTGTGAAAAGTATGAATTGTTTTTCAAAATGGTGAGAATGGTTTTTAATTAACAACTTTTCTTAAAAAAATAAAAAAAAAATAATTCAAGAATTCAGACTAAAGCACAAAAATAATTTATATTTAAAAACAAAATTATAAAAAAAAAATTCAACTACCTACCCGTTTTCCAAATATTGATTTTTCAAAAAAAAAATTATAATTATTAAAAATACAAAAAAAAGTTTTCGAAAATATTTAAAAGTGAAATTACTAAGTATTTTGATAGTAATCGGATAGCCAGTTTACAAGAAAGTTGAAGAAAAAATAAAACCTATGAGAGATACCGTTTTTAGTCCACCATCTTAATTTTTGTTTCATATTTTTGTTACTCTACAATGTGACCTCACATATGAACAATTAGTTGCGATCCAGTCATGCAATTTATTTATTTGCGACTATAGGGACTATAACAAACAAAATTGAGATAACAATCAAACATGACATTACGATCATAGAGAAGCCTAAAAAAGTTAGTAGCAAAAAATTACTGTCTGTCTGTCTGTCTGTCCGTCTGTTTGTCTGTCTGTCTGTCAGCTTGTCTGTCAGTATGTATAACGAGCTAACGAGCTGCAGCCTAAACGGTTTAAGCGATTATCTTCAAATTTAATGTTTGTGGTTCTTTTGGCATTCCCCAGAGGGGAAATTGAAATTTTACTTTTAGGCCTAAAAATAACGGTAACTGTCATATGACCGTTTAGGAAAAGCTTATTTTTCTCGAAAATGGCTCCAACGATTTTGATTAAAAATTTTCAGTTTTTTTTTTGTTAGTATTGGCTATCATTTGAAGATCTAAGTAGCCAAATTAATTCTGCATATCAAAATTTTGAATGACGTTTTTCTAATTAAAATTATTATATTTTTTTTTTGAAAAATTAATAAATTTAAAACTAATGAAAAAAATATTTTATATTTTATAATCAAATGTATATTAATAAATTCTAAAAAACTGCAAACCAAAATTTCACAAAAAAAAAACAAAAACAGGATTTTATCAAAACCAGTCCTACATTTTTCATAAATTCTTTGTTATTTAAGACATGTGATTGCCTACTTCATTTTTACTAAAAAAACTGTTTTGTATTGTGGTTTTGATACTTTTTATAAATTCAAGCTCTGTTGTTTTCAATGTAAATGTTACTTGATTCTGTCAAAAATCTTGCTTTCCAATGTAATTAGGCACATAAGAGCAAATACGTGCGACCCATTTGTGCCCATTTTGTCTCTAAAGCCTACTGTTTTGGAAATAAAAGCAAAAAAACCTGTAACTAATCGTCGTTTCTTTGACAATGTTTTGTTTTTTCTTAATGATGTTCTATAAGTGCTGTGCCTTACGGCGAAAATTAAGGAAATGGGAATAATTCTAAACATTATTTTTAGCGCCATTTTAGTGGATTGGTGAGGTTTTGTGTTGAAATGAATAAATATCTGTTAACTCCACAACTGTCAAAGCGGAATTGACGTTTACCGCCTTTTACATAAATTTTCTTTCGATAGGGTGCCACCTAGTAGTTAAAGCAAGAAAAGTTATTATCAGTCATGGTGTCTCATTTCTCATATTTAAGTCTCCTGAAAGAAATTCATTTTTAAGGTTTTTGTGATATAGCTAATTTGTAAGTTGTTATTGAAAAAGAAAAATAATTATTCTATTAGTTGTAATTTATTTCTTTTACAATTAATTTTTCCAATTTGAGGCATCAATAACTCCATCATCGATTTTCCCTATTTGCTTGTTAGAACTTATCGGGATATAAACATGTCCACTTCCAACTGCCCCAGCAAAGTGGAGATATCCATTACTTATTGCATCAAAATCATTTTGAACTTCTGGATTAACTTCCTTCCATTCGCTTTCTGACTTATATTTACCCTCTTTGTTCGTTTCTGGGGACATTTTTTTGTCTGTTTCCTGGACAGTAAAGACGGCAGATGAAACTCGAATTGGTGGACCATATTCTAAGAGAAAAAAATAGAATAAAAGTTGTTAGTTAAAAGTTTTAAGTGAAAACCCGATAAATAACCTTGTTGGTTTTGATTGATTGACTTTGATGCCACAAACATTATTTCAGCAAAAGATATCGCCAAAAATACCAAGAAAGGCAATCTGTTGTTCATATTCAGATTCACAGATTTCTTTAAGTGAGCCAGAAACACACTGAACATTACTTATATATCATGTAAGCGAAATGGTAAAGATCTCTTAAAAGATATTCGATATACTTGAGTGCATCTTAGCTGCAACACGCAATGTTTGTTCTTTAGGGATATTCATATCATATTATGCTTAAACTAATTAAAATATTTTTAATTCATTATTTTTAATTGTTTTTGATATGATAGCCCTGACATGTATACACAGACAATTAGGCAGCAATCACACATTAGTAAGGTGGAAGGTTTGCACCTAAGACTTTTGATTGATTTCGAACAAGGACTTTGATATGTGTTGAGAATTTATCAGTTCCTAGCTCGTATAATTAAATTTACTTTAAATTTCGGTTTAAATTTAACGACAAAAAGCAACATTGAGTTTTGGAAGCATTAAATTTGACAAATTTCTCTTCCTCCATTGGATAATGCTATCAAGATCAGAAATTAAATAACTTATAATACGTTCAGGTTTCAGTTCCACATCCGAAGAATATGGATGAGAGTCTGGAAACAAACATGAAAAGCTGTGAGTGCAAGAGTTTGAGACAAGAGATCATTGATAAATCTGTCTGTCTGTCAGTATGTATAACAAGCTGCAGCCTAAACGGCTTAAGTGATTATCTTCAAATTTGGTATGTGTTATTCTTTTGGCATTCCCCAGAGGGAAAATTGAAATTTTATTTTTAGGCCGTTTAGGAAAAGCTTATTTTTCACGAACGGCTTCAACGATTTTGATGCACATTTTTGAGAATTTTTTTGTTGGTATTGGCTGTTATTTGATTAGAACCAAATTTACGGAAAGAGTCTATTAACGGTACCTTTCATATAACGTTTTTTTTTATTCTTGGCTTTCTCGTTAACGGATTCTTGGAGTTTTGTCAAATTTTGTATTCTAAAAGATCTAATTAGCCAAAAACTAATTCTGCATATCAAAATTTTGAATACCTTTTTTTTCTAACTGAAATTAATTTTTGAATTTTTTTTTTTTTTGATAAATCACTATTTTAAAAACCAATCAAAAAAAAATTATTTTAAATTTTATAATCACATGTATATTAATAAAGTCTAAAAACCTGCATACCAAAATTTCAAAAAAAAAAAAAAATCAAAAAACTAAAAATAAAAAACAGGATTTTATCAAAACCGGTCCTACAATTTTCGAAATACATTTTTCATAATTTGTTATTTAAGACGTGTGATGGCTTGCTTCTTTTTACTAAAAACCGTTAAGTATTGTGGTTTTGATACTTTTTATTTTCCACGTAAATGTTACTTGTTTCTGTCAAAGATCTTGTTTTCAAATGTAATTAGGAACATAAAAGCAAGTACGTGCGACCCAGTCGTACCCATTTTTTTCTTCGGAAATATTACGACAATTTTTTGTAAAACTGATTCAAAAAGTAAGGAGAATTTTATCTATTGACAATTGTTATAGTTTTTATTATGTTACAAGGAAAGATTTGCACTTGTTAAACAAGTATAGTTAAGCAAGTGGTTGTTGACTAGTTGACTTGTTGTTCTGTGTTATAGGCAGGTCTTTCTGGCTTGTTCGAACTTTTTGCGGTTTTCCACGGTGCAGTTGGGTTTATAACAGCAGAATGAATTAATTGAATTATAGCCGTAACTGCTCCTTTATAAGCCCTAAAGTGACTTATACTCTCAAAATTGTACCGGCCAGTCCAAACTGCTAAATGAAATCCACTTTTTCGTGTAAAATTTTACTCTAAAAATAACGTATTTCTGACGGGAAGTCGAACACCGACCATTTGCTTAGCAGTCCGAAACAATGACCTCTCAACCACGGGGCACTACGTTTAACAACTGAAACTTATATTTACATCTTCATAGCTTGATTTGAACCCATAGTCATCTTTAGGTTTGATACTTTTTGACCTAGTCGGGACGAAATTTCTTAAAGATAATGTTGTCCTGGAATCTAATTGTTGTCAGGCCAGAAAATAGAAACCAAGTCAAATTGTGTTCCGCCTACTACCATCAAGGGAAGCTCCCAAGTACCACTGCCTTTGCAATTACCTGCATATGTGTGGTTAGGCATTGAACTTCTATCAGTTTGGAGAATTCTGTGCACAACAAGAATTTTTAGGGTACCAAAAGTTGGGTATTTTAACCAAGAATCATATTTATAGCAACGTGGAGACTGTTGCAATACTCCCCCCCCCTCTCCTCCCCCACTGTCCACTCTCCCGAATTCCAATACTTGAGATAACGTTAACTTCCGATCTTTTTCTATCTAAACTACTTGTCGACTCAACTACAACAAGGCGAATTGCAGAGAGTGTGAATCTTCCTTACAAGTGATTCAGTAATTCTTTTTACATATTCTCATTTCATCTGGGTATATTAACAGATTAAAACAAAGGTTAAAACGAAGATTAGTGGCCTAATGTGGGTTTCTTGTAGAACATCAGATTGCGCACAGATGGCGACGACCTGAATATAGCGTTGTATTAGCGACCTAATAAGAAACTAAATTTTGGGTTCCTGAATTTCGGCAACTATTTTGAGTCAAATCTTTTACGATTTATTTAAAAAATCTTTTAAGCAACAGAAAAACTCCTTTATAATGTAAGCGATTGTCCATTCCTCCAATGGAGATTCCTAAATTAATTTGAATAAAAAAAAATACCCAATAACTAGTGTTCACTCAAATGCCAAAGTTAACTAACCTAATCTAGGCAAATATTTACAAAATCTATCGCAATTTCGAAAATCCAAACTATAGTGCTCTTAAGACAGGCTCTTGATGGATTCTAATATTCATGAGTTAAATAGTCGGGATCGTCACTAAACTTAAATCCCCCTTCCCATTATAATACCAAATTAGATGCTACACTCAAATTTTCAATCTCAACATTCGCTAATCCCAAATTCGACAGAGATTGGCTCACACAAACTAAACGCATGGCTTAAAAGTCTACGCAATTTATGCGATATTTTGTAAGCTCTTCTATTTACCTGTTATTTTTCGAACTTTTAGGTCCAAGTACCTAGCACCTATAATGCTTCAATGGGGGGAAAAATTGAGATTCCAAAAAAAGTGGTCAGTTCAATGTCAATATAGTGCCAGCAAAATTATTATGTCATATGCTGAACATGGAACGTTTGTTTGAACAACAAATTGTCACATGTGTTTGGGGTTTGCTATAAAACGAAGATGAGCCCAATTGATTAACATCAGTTCGATAGCATCCTGTATGTGGATTAGCACTGCCTAAGATCATCTCCAGTTTATCCATCATTTTTGTCATGAAAGTGTTCTTTTGCGTTGTGGTCGTGGTGGCTGTGGCTTCGCCATCGGCAGCATTCTTGGATAAGCTCCTTGGACTTGGAGGAGGTGGAGGAAGTGGAATAGGTGGATTAGGTGGATTAAGTGGATTAGGTGGATTAGGAAGCAGTGGGATCGGCTATAGTGGAGGTCGTGGTAAATTCAGCGGAGGAGGTGGTTATGGCGGTGGTGGATATGGTGGAGGGCTCTATAATGGCGGAGGATATGGTGGTGGATATGGTGGAGGATACGGTGGTGGATACGCCAATGGAGGATATGGTGGTGGAGACAATATAAAGGTTATTAAAGTGATAATTCCCAGCAGCGGTGGATACAGTGGCGGTGGTGGTGGATACAGTGATGGTGGATATAGTTCTGGTGGAAGCTATGCAAGTGGATATTCTGGTGGAGCATCTTATCAAGTTTCCGCTCCAGTTTCATATGCTCCAGCTCCTGCATCTGTTGCATATGCTCCAGCACCTGCGCCAATTGCACCAGCTCCAGCACCAGCTCCTGCTCCAGCTCCAATTCCAGTCACTTATATTCCAGCTCCTGCACCACTTCCAGTGCAACCACCGATCATTTCCCAACCCATTGCAACAGGTGGAAGCTACTCTGGCGGATCATACAATAGCGGTGGTGGAAGCATTGTCAAAGTTATAAAAGTGATTATTCCCAAGAGCTATTCTAGTGGTGGATACTCATCTGGAGGTGGATATTCCTCAGGAGGATATACAACCAATCAAGTGGCTCCACCGGTTTATAATGTAAATAGTGGAAGCAGTGGTTTTACAGGAGGATTTTCAAGCGGTGGCTATTCATCCAGTAACTCCGGTGTAAGTCAAGTATCTCCACCTCTCTACACACTTACGCCACCTCAAATTTCTAGTGGTGTTGGTTATCAGTATGGTGCCCCACCACCACCAAGCGGTTGCTAATCAAAGATGTGTACTAATAAAAAGTCTTATATTTTTAAGTAAATAAACAATACTCCAATTTTAATTTAAATAGAAACGAACAAATTTAAAAGATTAATTTTATAATCAAATTTGTACAAATAATAAATAAATCGAATATCTACACCAATTTTAAATATTATTTGCAATTTCTTCTTACAATAGAAAAGTTTTTGTCCTCTGAATTGTTTAGTCACAACAAACTGAATATATCATTTGCGTTTTGGATCTCAATGATTAAGTAGTAACAATTCCACATGAGTTTTTGTGGCAGGATTGAAATAAAAAACATATGGTAACGGTAACGATTTAAAAATCGCAGTCGCAACTAGACTGACATTTGTTGTTGAGGTTTCTTCGTCGCAAAGTGAAAAGTGTTATTTTAATAATAATAATATTTTAACTATGTGTCTGTAAGGCACAACGCCTTTAAGAATGCAACTGGATGTTGCACGACACTAGTTAGAAGAATTAGAAAGATAGAAAAGATTTTTTACGTCGCAGTAGATCGAAAATTAAGTGATAATTTTCTCACTTAAAACTCACGAGCGGCTCTAGCTTGCACTAGGAGTTAGAAAAATTTCTTCCCAAACTGAGACTCGAACTCACGATCTCTCGCTTAGCAAGCAAACATCTTATTTACTGCACCACTGCCACCCGCAATGTGTGATATGTTAAGATGCGCAGCACATGCGACTTTATAATTTTTCCATTATTGTAATAATTTTTCATTCGCATGCACCAATGACCCGAAAAAAATGCTCTTCCACCTAGTATGGACGGTGGGTAGTAGAGGCATAACAGAGTAGATTTAGATAGAGGACCTCGACTAACTTTACACCCAAAACTGAGGGCAGCTACCTAGATACCGAGCTAGGCAAGTAGCTTGTTCCTTAAGGTGCAAGTCCACTGCGGACTGTAGCACCAGCTATTGTTACTGAAGGGTGTAAGTCTACTTAGAAAAGTTTTTTTTAATTGAAACTCAAATGATATCTGTACCATTCGGTCGAACAATTCAAAAAACTATGCCTTCCTTGACAACAAACCACCAGGCGTTACATCTTCAAATATTCCAATAAACAAGGCCGAGTCATGCAGTAGAATCTTAAACCTTTCATTTATTTAATTACATAACTTAATCAAATCAAATCTTCTTTACAGTGTAAATGGAACCAATGGATGTTCATACAACATTTCAAAAGCTTCGTTTTATCCATTTATTAAGAAAATATGACCATATTCGTATAACCGTTTTACGAAAATTACAATTGGTCAGTACATTCTAGATTAAACTACGTCTTATGGAAAAATTTTGTAGCTGTTTGACTTTTGTACACCCAGAAAGCTCCTCCAAATAGGATAGAGCGATAATTTTAAAAATAAAAAACTACTAGTATACATTTTTCGAATTTATTATTTTTGTACAAATTAATTTTTGTTTAGAACAATCCATTATTTACATTTTTTTACAAAATATACAAATTGACATTTAAAAAACAAACAAATAATAATTATATTAATATTCAATTTTGAGATTTGAAAGTCTAACACAAAGTCGATGACACAATACCACCATAACCTGAACCGATTCCATAGCCACCGCCATATCCTCCAGAGCCATATCCTCCATAGCCGGAATTCAGTCCATATCCACCACCGTAGCCTCCCGATGAATATCCTCCAGCATATCCAATTCCACCAGCAACGGGTGAGGATACTTGGGTGATAACAGGTGTGATCACTGGCGTTGACACTGCAACAGGAGCAGCAGAATAAGTACCACCACTAGAATATCCTCCACCATATCCACCGCCACTATATCCTCCAACACCATATCCACCGCCATTATATCCTCCACCACCACCGCTTGGAATGATCACTTTGATAATTTTGACATTTCCACCGCCATATCCTCCTCCGTATCCACCACCATAACCACCGCCACCGTATCCACCACTTCCATATCCAATTCCACTGTAACCACCATTTCCATAGCCACCACCGCTGTATCCGATGCCACCAGCGTTGCCACCTCCGCCAAGCTTATCAAGGAAAAACGCGTTCAATGGTGCTGCAGCAGCAAGCAGTCCAAAAATACTTAGAAACACTTTCATGGCGATCAAGATTACGATACAATATTAAACTATTCCAAAAGAAGGATGCTGTCAAACTGATGCTTCATCTGAAGTCTCATCTACATTTTATACTTGGAAAACTAACAATGTGCCATCTTGTCATAGTTTCCACAATCCATTTGGTTAAACTGTGGATTCATTGTTAGCACTTTGGGTATCGATTCTATCGAAAAACTGTCCATTAGTTGGTCCGTCTCGGAGAAGCTTTAATGCTGAATTGTTTGTTTTAATGGTTTGGTTATTCACTCCCAAAAAAAAATCAATCTCGGTAAACAAACTTGTGTATACATTAGGTACTTGGGACTTACTTACCTCATTGAAGAATCTACTATGTGACTGTTTCGCACCTTTTTTCAATGTCAATCAGCATCAGACTTCTAGGTGCTGAGTTAGATCTAGTTGCCACATAAATAAATACATACATGGTTATGGCTTAAATTTGATTCTTCATTCTAATTCACTGATATTATGAATCTCATGAAACTCCCAAGAACGACTGATCCAATAAAGCAAATATATTGAAATGCAAGGAAAATTACTTTTCACAAGAGGTCTGTGTTGTACGAGTATTGGTACCCCATACCATTTAAGGAAACACGTTTTTCCAACTTCTTCAATTTTGCTTGAATAGAGAAGGTATTGTAAAAGATAACGGAAGCTTTCTTCGTTACATCTGAGTTTAAATACAGTTTTGAGAAACCCAAATTCCTTCCGCAGAAAGTTGTAGCGGCCGTGTCGCAGCCAGTAAATAAATAAACAAAAATCTGTCTTTGGTAGAAGGAGTAGAATTTATCAAACATTGAATGAATGGGAGAAGGTAATACACATCTGATTCCACCACCCATCTATAGTATGTACAAACGTTTAACTATGTACGGGCGGATGCACTAATGAAGATCTCTGTAAGCGAAATGCCAACGTGCATCTGAGCAATAAGCTGATGCTCTGGACTGCTACAAGACAGACAGAACCGCAAAAAAAAGAAAGTTGGTTGTCTGTAAAGTCGGTTTACGGACGATCATTTTACGTGATAACGTCAAAAGAAAACATTGATGGCAGCAACACCAACAAAAGCCCCTTCACTTACACCCACAAACCCTCTCGTTAAATCCACACACACACACACCAATATCTACATCTACTTTCTACTCTAACAAAACTCCGCCTATTTTGTATTTTTTTATGAATTTGAGTGGAATTTTTTTGGGAATTTCCGCCTGTTCTTTTTCTTGTTCGCCTGGTGCTTGCGATCGCGGTTAGCATGAGTCATGAGTCTTATCAGCATGAGTCATGTTACTTCGTACGTGTAGCCTGTCCTCGATTTATAAGACGTTATCACGTCAAAAGTTTGACGCCAGACGGCTGCAATCGGAAGAAATCGCCAGATCCTTTTCCGATTAAGTATCTAATAACTTCCAAAGAAATTCTTTTAAGGCAACATCTGGGATTGAAAACCACTGGCAATATTGCCGAAATTGCCATTAGAGAGGAAAGAAGTTGTGAAAATGGAGGACTGCTACTGCAAATTTTGCCAAAAGGTTAAAAGAAACTTTTAAAGCTACAGAGAACATCGTAGTTAAATCACAGTTGATGTTGAAAACCACATCATTTGAAGACTTAAAAACAACGACGACGAACCGAGTTTCAAAATGAATAATTCTATAATGGTGAAGTAGAACAACAATTCTACCGACCTGACCTTGACGAAATAAGGCAAGCAAAATATCTAAGATAAAGACAAATGAATCTACCCAATAGCACACAACTCATAAGCATTCTATCATATGGTTAAAACAGAGCATTTTTTGACTGATCCCATACTTCAAAGAACATTGAAATACTTTCACCACAATCTTTCAAAAGTCTATCCAATTATTCGCATACGTGGATCACACAGTAGCGGGGTATCAGTAGCGTTTTTGTGAATATTGAAATGGGAGCAGCTAAGAAGGGATAAGCTAGTCAATGGGCGCAAAACTATCCATAGATAGACCGCTACAGCTTTGAGGAATTTGGGGACTTATCTGCTGGGCTCCCCTTCTGTAACTCAGAGAACAATAACAGCGCTGAGATCAAACTAAGGCTTACTCTTGCTAATCACTGCTTCTTCAGGCTTAGAAGGCAATTGAGTATCAAAGCCCTCACTCTCGAGTAATTAAAATGTCCATTTATAAGACCCTCATATTCCAAATTATGTTCCCCGTTTGTTGTAAGTTGCGGACGAACGGACAGGACATCGTCAAAAGTAGATGAGGACGTTTCTTCGAGATTTGTGGGTAATTTTTGGTCCCGTATGCTTTGACGGCGCATGGAGAAGGATATACAAAATAAAAAAGAGGAAGTGTCCCTGCTGTACAGCAACATATACCTAGCCAGTAGAGTATAGAAGAGTTCAACATCTCATATGGCTGGGTCATATAGAGCGGAAGAATATTGCAATGCTCTGACCCGGAAAATCTTCGATTCCAACTCGAACGGACGACAAATTTTTACTTTTGGAGATTTTGTCAGTTCCTCGCAAGAGGTAGTTCCCCGGAAAATAAGGTGGCTATGAGCGGGACTCGAACCCAGGCTCTTCGCTTAGCAGTCCGACACATTAACCACTAAGCCACGGGGTATTACGTTGATAGACTGGACGTGCAAAATTAAAGGCAGCTAGCTAAGGACTTATTCAGCAGGAAAAGCTTATTTGCTGAGGCCACCCTGGACTATAGCGCAATGTGACGTGTTGTTTGTCTTTGTTTACGCTCGTGGAAGAAGACATACTCCTAGTTTCGTTTTCATCATTAGGCTATACAAGCCAAAGGAGCAACCGAAAATCTAAAAAATCGCTTGATATGCAAGCAAGGTGTGCAAAACCATGTAGAACTTCTACGAACGAATCCAATTTAACTCTTGTGATTAACTAACTTTTATGAACGTAGCTTATTAAAAAATTCAATCTCTACATATAACAAACTCTTCATCTTCAAGCAAGTGCTTAAACCGATATGGACGAAAGTTATACAAGTATGAAGTTGTACTAAACCAACCAAAAAAGTTCTCATAACAATCGTAAGTTTTCCATGGTTGATACGAAGCATAGGTATTTACACAGCACACAGAAACTTGAATGCAGAAATTGCTTGAGGAAAAATAAAGAACAAACCCAGAAAACTTATTTTATTTTAATTTACTCAAAAATCGGACACAACAACTTAGAAAATTTGGTAACGATACTTGGTTCACATTTTGTCATTTAAATGACATGTTTAGTTGTTATCTTGATTCTGTTTTTTAATCATCACGTAACTTGCCCTTAGAGGGTACCTTTTTAATCTCATTCCTCAAAACTGATTTCACTCTAAAATACGAAAACCAAACCTTTTTTGAAAGAATACAATCTACAAGATACAAGAATAAACAATGAATTCTTGATCATAAAGCTCTAATTTCTAAAACCCATCAAGATCCGCTTGAAGAGCTATTGTAGTTGTTTATTATTTCTCAAATTATGCGTCACATCTGTTTTCCCCAAGTACACGTATCTTAAATGAACATTTTGATTTTCGTGCGAACTTGAAAATGCTATAAACTCATATTTTCCCTTTCGTTGGATATTGCTAGGTGTAGCAGAAAATTAGATACTTTTTTTTATAATGTTTGGATTGCACTGCGTGTATTAACAACGTTTGGGTGCGGCTTGGAAGTGTCAAGTATAAATACAAATATACATGAATCTAGCTTGAAGAAGATACCAATTTATTTTGCACAAGATTTCTGGTAATAACTACGAGGGAAATGAATGAATTGGTTATTTTGGATGATTTATGTTTTTTTTAGGGAAATTACGCTAGGAGAGAGGTGAAACAAATGTATAGAAATCAAATTTGTTGTTAATTTGTGTATTGACTCTAAAATGTGTTAATAATTAATATTTGAAACTAATGCAAAAATATGCTTTTGTTTTAAGGTTCGCGGCGCAGCTCTTTCGTTTAGAAATCACTTTATTTATTGTTTGTATTATATGCTTTTGAATTGCTCAAAAGCTATGGAACCGTTAATTTAAATTATTTTTCATTTCATTTATTTAATTTTAAAAGTGGGTAAAGTCACTGGTTGACCATAAACTATCTTGGAAACCAAAAGCTTATATTAAGATGACACGCGATTAAAATTAAACATTTTAGGATAATAGCTTGTAGCAAGAGGCCTTAGCAACACTTTGATGTAAATAACGTGCCTCTAATTCATGCCTACCAGAACACCTAAGTGGGCATTTTGTATTTATTTAGTTTATTAGTATTTTGAAATTTCTACACAATATTCCACCGTCTTTCGTTGGACCGCAAGGTGGAATAAAACTAACAAACCATAGATGAAAAGGCAATTTTAAAGAAGTGTTAACCTTGAGTATTTTTAAGTGCTTTTTACCTTCACCAACCTCAACTTACGGATAAACATACAATTTATGAATGAAATTGCATATTCCGTGGAATATGTAAAATAGCACGTCTAAAGAAGTGTGAGGTTAGTTAGGAGTGAGTTCTTTGCGCACTTCACGTTGTGAATTTCATAATTGGAGTTCAAATGAGATAGAAAGGTAAGTTTGCAATTTAAAGGTTTAAAATGGGTTTCCAAAGCCTTTAGAAACGTTTTTTGTATATTTTAACGAACCTAAATTCAAATTATTTCTTTGATGCATTTGCACTGTATTATGGAAAAGTTATAAATTGAATAGTAAATGTTTTTTTTTTTAACAATGCAGACACGCGATCTCAAAAGTCTGAAAGCATTTGTTGTTTAAACTATTTATTGGATTTTTTTTCATTATATCTTCATATTACTCATGTAAATATCTTTATTGGATCCGTTTTATGAGGTTTCGTAATTGTTCAACATGACAATAATTAAACAAACAAATTGTCATGGAGTAAAATGATATAATTTGATATCATAAAAATACTAATCATATATCTCAATATCCAATAAAGGTCAAAAAGTAGCTTAGTAGGTGTTTTATCCACAATGGTGAGGTATGGAATATGGATTAAGCTAGTTCAAGTTTCTTAAGTTTTCGAAGTAATCGACAATTTTTCTCAATCATTTTCAATGGATCTGAGAAAAAGAGATCTCGGAGGGATCAAAAAACATGAACTAACCTATTATTATGTTGTGAAATGTCAAAATGTAGCTGTAGCGTGCAGCGCAAGATGAAGTTGAGTAAACTTGCACTACAGCTACATTTCCAAGCTACAGCTACTCATTGTATTCACCTTATAGGCTTCACAGCGCTTCATACTACATCTACAGCTACACACCATTATGTTCAGCCAGTAAGAATTCAAAATCATTATCTTCATAAACATCATTAATGGCGTAATAACCGATCAGAGCTGCTAAACACCTTCCGAGCTGGTTTTTCTTCGTCCATAAATACGAGCTAGGTTCACAACTCACCGGAGTCTACCGAGCTCTGCAACATCTGCTTGAAAGTGGACTTCGTACATTTCATGATTGTATCTTTTCCGGAATCGTCCTTCCTCACACACGGGGACAACAAACGTGGAATTTTTCACTAGCTCAAGTATAAACGATCAGCATAGGCTTGGCAATGTCGGTCACTTGCGATTGAAGTGCTCAAGCATTGAATTTCCTCTCCATGCTTGATGATCGCCTAATAGCTTCCTTGAATATCCGTAAATGAAGTTTGGCACTTTACAGTAATATGCAATGCTGTTTACTCCTTAGAAGGAACGGACGTTAAGAGTATTAGAGGTGTGTTTTTCGTTAATCGTGATGTGATCAATTTAGTTGCAGGTTGCCCTTGTTGGAGGGAGTGGCGTGCTGCCTCGTAACTTAGCCAAAGTCTGATTTCGGAGGTTGTAGGTGTAGGTAAAATACCCCAATAGAAGTTTAATGTCATGTTTTGGACACTACTTGTAAGTTTTGGCAAGGAGCTTCTTTGCAGTGTTTTCTTACATGACATACAGATAGTCTTAGGGTTGGATATTCAAAGCTTATCCTTCTTCCTGCTCCAATTTCCTCAAAAGGTAACTGGGGTATCTACAATTCATATATCTATTGGATATACACCCAACGCACGCTTTCAATTGACTGTTCAGCGGACACCCCTTGAAGGTGACATCGCGATTTGGTCACTTTCTGGCGGACGAGTACGGACCGAAACACACGGAGCAACTATAAAAAAACACTAAACCGGTTGGCATCTCGGGTTTCAGACCAGTTACGTACTCAGCTGTGACTTGAACCCACACACGATAAAACTCATTACAAATCAAAAAATCAAAATCTCTAGTTCGTCCAGTGTTTCAGGATGTTTTTCAACCTCCCCCACCAGCAACAGGTTGGTCTTTTGTTTGCTCATCTTCACCAAACTAGAAACTGAAATCACTAGGCAACCAGACATGCTAATCAATAGACGACTGGTTACAAACTGTTTTTTTGTGACCAATTTTGTTATACAGGGTATGAATCAAAGCAAACTAGTTGCCAATTCGCATTGCTGATCAGTTTTATTCTAAAAAACTTGAATTTAATATTGTGCTTTGTTCCCACTAAACTTAAATTCCGGATCCCAATAATTTTTTTTAAGATTTTAAACGGTTTGTAGAATGGTCGAAATCTTTTTTAATTCAAAGCAATTCAAGTTTATGTTAGCTAAGGCTTCAGAATAACAAAACGACATAAAAGGAGAAATAACTGTATTCTCTTTCATACCCAAATTCTAACATTTTAAACATGTGAAATATTTAACACTACATAATTTAAAATCTTGAAATGCTTTAAGTTATTTATTTATAGACAAATTAAGAGTAATTACTTTTTTACTTCTTATTTACCAAATTTTTAAGCAAGACTTTTAATGACATTTGTATTCTCAGCCTAAAAATGTACTACAATTTTTTTTATAAACACTAGCGTCATCTGCCATCGGATAGTTTAACCAAGTCTGTTAAACAGCTGTTTCTCTTTCTCATTTGACATGCATAGCTGTCAAAAAAATTCTTTACCTCTGCCGCATTTTTCTTCACACAAACCTTCTAAATAAAAATGTAATTTCTTACATTTTACAAATTATATAAATGAAAATAACTACCTTGTTTCATCATCTTCTCTCCTTCAGCCTCTAAAATGTTTATTAGACAAGTCAGCCGATTGCCTCGAAAGGCGATTGCCTCTTACAGCACAGGTGCTTCGGCTGAAGCCGCAGCGACACAAAAACTTTCTGACTTCCGCACTTTGGAAGGCAACACCGCCAACCATTCAAGCAACCACTTGGGTAAGTATTATCAAATTCCAGCGGAAGACAAGAAGACACTCTTCGGTCACGGAGGATTGCCAAAATCCTTTGAGAAACAAGCAAAGACATTCGGCGAAGCTTGTTTGATGGTCCGTCAACCTGCACTAGAAGTGATTGATTACATTAAATCTTCAAATCTCAGCAATCCAACTGTTCGCTACGTACTCTATGGAGATGATGGTGTTGGCAAAAGTCTTAGTATGGCTCACATTATTCATTACGGATTCCAGAATGGTTTCCTTATCTTGCATGCACCATGGGTGGCGAATTGGTTTAAGCGGCCCAAGGAAACAGCCAATTCCACCTCAATGGAAGGATTTATTGATCTTCCATTCGATGCTGCCAGCTGGTTGGTACATTTCAAGACACAAAACGCTAAACTCCTGCCACAGTTGGACTTAAAAACCACCAAAGATTACGTATGGAGTAAACGTGAAACAACACCAGCTGGATCGTCACTATTGGAACTAGTCGAACATGGTGTAACCAGGGTTAAGTTTGCCTCTGACACTGTCATTGCTCTCATTGGAGAACTTAAGCGACATGCCACTGGAGGCAAATGCAAAGTCATGGTTGCAATTGATGGTTACAATGCCCTGTTCCATCCAGTTACCAAAATTGTCGCTGACAACAAAGCCAAAGTAAGTCCGAACAAAGTTATGCTTACACAGCCCTTCCTGGACATCACCAACTACGATTGGTGCAATGGAGTGTGTATTGTGTCAGTAGACAAGTTGGCCACCTCAGAAGGCTTCAGGGAATCCTTTTTGCCAAGATATTTGCTGGACAAGGAAGGTTTCGAGCACTTGGATCCGTTTGTTCCGATTCGGGTGGATAATTTCAATGAAAAGGAATTCAGCAGTTGCATTAACTATTATTTGGATCGCAGATGGATTCAAAATTGTGAACCTGGGTTTGATGAGGAGCTCAAGTACTTGAGTGCAACAAATCCATATCGTTTGATGAATATTTGTGCTTCGCTGTAAGTTTATTGCTTTTGTCAAATAAAAATCTGAAAAAAAAAAATAAAAAAAATATATTTTTTTGTTATTTACAAAGAATTCGCTCAAAAGAAGTTGCTTTCAGTCACTTAATTTGGCGATTGAAATTAGAGAGATTAATAAGATGAGCTAGGACAGTTATTCGACTTTTTAACGAGTTTGATGGCTTTTCCGTCGCACTCTTCAGGAATATTTCCTAGAAGATGGAAAGCACGCATTTGTCGGAAAAATGGACAATGGAAAATGGATTCTATCTATCTAGCTATCGTTCAAGTCTGATTCCCACAAAATAAATGCTGGTATGCCACAGGGCTCCGTTCTGTCTGACTCTTTTCTTCATTCTTATAAATGATCTTCTGCCTGTTACTTCTTCTTCTATTTAACTGTTTTTCTGATGACTCTACTGTCGTTTAAGTGATTCACGTCCTTTAACTTCGGGCGTAAAATTGCAACGGTACCTTATGTTAAGTTCATTAAACTCCGATTTACACAGCATTGTCAAATGGGGTAATAGGAATCGCGTGTAGTTTAATGCTTCGAAAACTCAATGCTCTCGTCGTTAAAACAAACTAAGCATATACCCATGCCATGGTCCATGAATGGCAAATGGCAATTGAATAAAAAACAGAGCGTTAAGATTGATAAGAAATAGGACTGTCTCTGAAAGAATTGCTCCCCTGGAACACCAACGCAATGTTTCATGTATTTTATTACTTTATCGCTTCTTTTATGAAAAATGTCAATCGAGGTAGATAGCTGTATTCCTCGCCGGACGTACCGTGGTATACAGAGATTCTTTTTTTAGCCGAACAACACGAATTTAGAATAGTTTACCCGGCTATAGGGTTGCCTTTTCATTTCAATTTAAAAGCTAAGTGCTTAGGCTTTCTGTATCGATGCAAGAAGTTTTTGTCCCATTCTGATCTAGCTACAATTTACAAGGCGTTTATAGGCCCAAAACTCGAGTATAACTCGCACCTCTGGCAAGTTGCTTCTCAAACATCGCTACTCCTGCTCGATATAATTCAAAACAAAGAGTTAAGATTAACAGCCTCGGAAACAATTTCTCCTCTTGAAAACCGACGGACTGTTTCATGTCTTTCCTTATTTATTTGATCGTTTCTTTTATAAAAAAATTTCACTTCCCAAGTAGCCAGTTGCATTCCTCCCCTTAAAATTTTCTCCTGCAATACCCGTATCGCAAGAAATGCTCATCAGTTCACCCATGAGCCCAATTTCGGGCGTATCGTGAAATATAGAGATTCTTTTTTTAGCCGAACAACACGAATTTGGAATAGTTTACCCGGTGAGGTTTTTCCTTGCCATTACAATTTGAATGCATTCAAATCCAATGTATCGACACCTTCTGTCCCTCCTTCCATAACCATCCTTTGCTCTCACAGTGTGTTCAATATTATAAGGGAAACACAAATCCCTTGCGAGGTGCAGTGTAAAAAAATATTAACCGACACCTTCAGTCTTAATCTTCCTCGCTCATTACTACTGCAAAAAAAATGCTACAAATTGCGGCAACATATTATGAGTATGAGTTTCGTATTTCAAAAACGAGCGCTTTCAGCTGTCGTTTCCAGTTCGTTGTTCGTAAGGAATTCGATCTCCTTTCCTTTCGGGTAAGCCGAAAAGAGCCTGTTTAACTAAGTGTCTGTAAGGCACATTGCATTTTAGAATGCAAGGATTAAAAGATTTTTTTTCGGCGCACTAGATAGAGTATTAGGTGACTATTTTATCACTTAAAACTTACGGACGGCGTTTAGCTTGCACTAGGAGTTTGAAAAATTGCAACCCAACTGAGATTCGAACTCAAGATCTCTGGGTTCACTCCCAAACATCTACTGCACCACCACGCCCCAGAGTCGAAATGTGTAGGTAAGCCGAATCTGGCTACGATTGTGTAGACACCATGACTATCGCTTCTTAGGGTATCATTTTCCTGCCGTAATTCGTAATAGAGCCCCTGTAGATCCACATCTCGAGAATCGAGAGCATTTAAGGTCGTTTCCTTAGATTTTCCCTTCGCGGTCTGATAAATGAAATGATCCATTTATCTTGCTCCCTTATCAATGTCGCCATCAACTCATAAACCCTAATACCCTGAAAAAACGCAGAGAAATAAGAAATTCGTTTCATTCGTTGTCTCCTTTACAGGTTTCGTCGACTGTGAAACTATTAACAACTCTCTCCAACGAACTTACTACTCGTATGATGCGGAGGGTTAATTCGAGTAAATACTGCTTCGACTTTAACCTCAACACCCCATATCTAAAACCATTCACATGAATCACCCTCCCAACCCATTCGATAAAAGTTAGCCGTTAGTTCAATAGTTTGAAGTAAGTTTGCTTGTATTAAGCTAAAAAATTGAATACATTGAACATTTCGTACCCAGACTGGGCGTTAATCCGCTCTATATTACTCAGCTCGAGATGTGTTGCTGGATAAGGCTATTTTCACTTTGGCCAGGTTTAGTGAGCGGAATCGTTGTTCTACTTCATCCAGATGGGGTGATAGGGTGGTTATGCTACTAAATAAATTTGTGTCCATACTTAAAGCATCGATTGTGAAATTGTGATTCTAATATGATGTTTCCTTGATCGTGCTTCTTAGCTTCGCGTCGAGCTTCATTTTGTAGCCTTTTTCAATTGCCCACGTTGTTTTCCTCCTTTGTTCTTCTCAAACAACCCGTGGTTCCGTTCTCTTTTGTCTTCTCCAGTCGGTTTACGAAATCAATCGCTATAGATCACCGTGTGACTCCAGAGAGTGTGAATCCTCCCTTGAATCTTCAGGCCAATTTATCTGTTTTTTCTTCTTCCAGGCTATTTCCGCAAAGAATATTAAGAAAAACAACAATGTTTTACTCGTGATTAGTTTTGTTTATTTTTTCATCTATTTTTCTACGCAATGGTGATATTGTTTAGTTTAATATTTGTTTGTCTACATATAACTTTCATAGTAAATAATAAATAACGATATCTGCTTATTCCATCAATTTTGATCTTAAAAAAGACAAGTTCTCACAGTTAAAATGCAAACATTATCAAAGGTATTAACAACAAGTTCAGTATATCAATACAAAGAAGTGGTGAATACAAAAAACTGGAAGGAATCATAACAAACATAAAACAAACTAAATTATTAACAACTAACTATAATCCGTTCTCGATATCAATAATACATTTCTGGTATGGAAGTTTGCAGCCCAGTAAATCGTTCAATTCATCATCATCATCTTAATTCTTGAAATAGCCAATCTTTTTCATTCGTTCTACTTCTAATCGAGTTGCATAGTTAAATGATTCAATCGGATTGGAGGCCGTATGTTAGGCTTCGATTTTGAATGGTGGATACAATCGTGGCCAGTCGACGAACTCTGTGCCATAGCGAAAGATACCGCTGGTAGTAACACCAACCATTGCACCCCAAAATAACAGAAACAGCATATTTTCTGTGCGCATTTCTGTTGGAAAGATCACAGATGCAAAGAACATAGAAACAGCAAAGACCAGTACAGGGGGGAACTGAAAAGAAGAAGAAGATGTTACAAAAAAACACTCGAATATCCTTGCAGTGGCCCCATCACCGTTCCATACTTCCAGCCACGATTCTGAGTAAGCGGTGATCGAACTAGAACCCCTTCGCCTTCTTGAACGACATAGTTGCCAAGGAAAAGATCAATAGCATCCTGAAATTCAAAATAGAGTTTAATCAATAAAAAAAAACTTCGAACACATATGTGTATCACTCCAACCTGTCTGAAACCATCGCAGAAATTATTCAAATAGTATCGCGTCAATGAATTGATTCCATCTTGGATGAGACCGGCTTTGGTTCGTTTGCCTGTGCGTGTAAAATCTGTTTTCAAGGCACCAGTACCTGAGTATTGAAGTGATATCATATCAGCATGATCCGCCCACACCTAAAAACAAAAAACAATAATTCCACTTCTCCTCAAATTCATCAGTCATTCGTACCCCTTTGAAGATAGACTCAAAATTTGGAGAAGCCGTTTCGATCTTCTGTCCAGTTCTTAGAATTCCTAGCTTCACCAGCACTTGGTTGAGAGATCGACGCGCCAACATGCTTTGTACCACATTTGTACGATCCAAACAATCTATGCAATTCGTCCGAAACAATCCATCCTGGGAGGATACCAAATTACCGTCGTCACGTAGATGAAACACCGAGAATTCATCCTGCTCGTAGGCAAGACGATCGATTAGTATATTCAACCGATCGTAACGCATTTTTTTGCATTCCAGATGGAAATCAAACGACTCGTATCGTACTAGTGGATTATTCATCTGACCGACAAATGTATCGAAAGCTTTTTCCAGAGTTCCTTCGGCTCCTGTATGGTCGACCTTTGAAAAGAGTCAGCAGTGTGATTGGTGTTTTTCAAATTTCAATTATTGCAATCTTACCAAATTAACAAGAACTTGTTTTCCGTACAACTGTAACTGCATGTCGAAGTGCTTCATGCAGGCTAGCAGGTGATCCTTTCCTGGCACCAACTCTGGAGGAGGTTTGTAACGGAGGTTGGGAGTTTGGCGCCAATAGAATGGCATACTGCCGCGCGTTTGAACGAATGATATCCGATGTCCGTTGTATTCGACAAGTTGTTCGGTTTCAACGAAATTTGATACATTTCCATGTTCGTTTATGCCGCGACTGAAGTGACGAGTTCCGGCCCGTTGGATTGACCGGCGAGAAATCAGCGACCAGTAGAAGGTGTGTCCGTTGATGGTTACTTGATTTACGGACACAACTGGTGGAACAGAATAATGAAGGATAAATTAATATTTTGATGTAAATTAAGGTAAGAGAAGGAGTTTTTTTTAACTAATGAAGTTGACTCAACTAGGCGGCAGCGGATGAAGGTTTTTTATGGAATTATTCAGGAAGTAGAGAACTTTTTTTTGCAGAAATGAGGTTTGAACAATTTAACAAAAGGTAAAATGAAACGTCATATGTAGCTCTGGTGCTAAAATTTTAAATGTTACATTCAAACTATCATTGTTAGTACTTTAAAGCCTTCTACGATAGCATAGTCAGGGTTTAGGGTACAACTCTATAAGGCCATAAGATAAAACAGCATCCTAGGTAAGTAAATTAACACAAACATAGTTAATTAGCTGAATTGCTGTTCAGATCAATCAACATCTTGGATAGACTGCGGACATCGTCATTAAGCTTACGCAGACGACATCGACATTATCGGTAGATGTCAACAAGCTGTACAAGATTCATTCATCTAGATCGAGCAGGCGGCATAAAACCTTGGGCTGCACATTAAAGACAGGAAAACCAAGTGCATGATGGCTGGGTCTACGAGAATTGTTATGGCAACAATCAGGGTAATGGAGAATGTGGTGCAGCCGCATGGACATTGTCAAAATTGGACGAAGATGGACACCCTTAGTTGATTGAATGGAACAAATCTCCGGGTGATTTTTTTTGCCCCGTAAGCATCAACGGTGAGTGGAGGAGATACAACGAAGAACTGTAGGGACTGTACAGTGATACAGACCTAGCCAAAGGAGTGAAAGTCCAACGTTTCAGATAGCTAGGTCATATAAAATGGATAGAGAGTAATGCTCCGGCCCGGAAAATCTTCGATTCCACCCCAGATGGAAAGCGCAGTAGAGGAAGACCGAAACTCAGGTGCGGCAAACAGTTGGAAGAGGACCTCGACCGACTTCACGTGCGAAACTAGACGCAGTTAGTTAGGGACCGAGCTGACTGGAGAAGGTTGAGGCCCAGGTCTACCCTGGAATCTAGCGCCACTTAAGGTAAGGTAAGGTAAACTAACGACGAGCGTTGGATACATCGGATCCATGGGTTGTAGATACCTGATTTATATTTTCAGGAACTCGGAGCAGAAGAAAAGATAAGCTTTAAACGCAAAAATTGTGAGGGAGAATATCTTTAATAAGACAATTTGAAAGCACAGCTTACACCAATCCATCTCCGGAAACGGAGTCAGGCTAATAGATTTTGCAGCGCATAAAAATATGGTGTTAAGCAGCTCGCAATTCCCTCGTCTGGATACTCACAAGGGCCATAGCGATCGCCAGATGGTCAAACCTTTAACCAAATCGATCATGTCACGATAGACGCAAGACACTCCACTAGTATTCTGAACGTCATTACGTCGCGAGAAGCAAACATCAACCCAGATCACTATCTTGTTGGTGTCAAACTTCGTTTCCGGATATCCATTAAGGCTATTAGGCGACCAACAACCAATCAGAGGAAATTCAATGTTGGACGACATCAATAGGAAGCAACCGCCACACCGTATGGCGATCCCTTAAGCTGGCGAGAAATCCCCCGACTGACGATATGAACCCCAATGCCAACGACAACAACAATCCATAAGAAACGCAACAGAGCTGTTAGACTTTTCCCAACCACCTCCAAGAAATCCCTGGTTCAACTCCGAATGTTTTTTAGCCAAACAAAACCAAAACGGAGGCATACAGGTCGTGGCTTCGCAACGGAACTAGATCATCTCATAACCTCTGCTTTGAGCGAAGGAAGGATAAGAAACGCTTGGATAGGAGAATGACAAAGATCACTAGCTACGTGAATTCAAGGTGCCTTAACAAGAAAAAGGTGAGAAACATCTACTAAGAGTGAAACAGTCAACATCAGGATTCATAAGTCGCTCTTGGCTCTGCAAAGATGGAAATGAAAACACTGGAGCAGATACGCATTCGATGTTAACCACCTGTGGAGACTACTTCAACCAGTTGTTGAATAGAGATCATGGACAATATTTCACCTAATGATCGACTAGATATATGATAAAAACGAAGAAGTACTTTCGATCGACAAAAATAACTTCAAAGAAGCCATTGCGAGGCTAGAAACGAACTAAGTATTAGGTCTCGATGGGCTATAAGCGGACCTTCTTGGACACGTAAGAGATGGCCTGGTCAGGTGCATTCACCACCTCATCTGAAAAATATTGTCGCAAAAAAGTATGCCCGATGACAAAAAGAGATCGACTACTCTGCACCAACTATAGAGAAATTATCCTTTTAAACATCGCCTATAAGACCCTATCCAAATTTGTATGTGAACGTCTTCAGCCGTTTGGAAACGGAATTATATTTAGATGCTTGCCAAGGCAGTCTTTGACCTGGAAAATCTGTGATCGACTAAATCCTTACATTACGCCAGATTCTGGAGAAAATCCAAGAATTTAACAACACACCACCTGTTCGCCGATGGTGAGTCTCAGCAAGCAGAATGGCAGAACGATGTAGTAGCATAGACCTTTACCCAGTCGAATGAAACTCAATTACTGTATTCGTTCGTACTACGAACGATTTGTAACCCTGTTTCCTATCCAAAAAAACAACAAATAGCAGATAAGATACAACGAGTCGATGTACAGCGAAGTTTGAAAATACTACCCAACCTTATCGACAGAATCCACAATGACAATGTTAATAAATACTACACCAAGAAGGAAAAGCTAGCTTTATTTGACCTTATTTCCAGGGGAGCGCCGCTGGAGCTGATTACTTCCGGTCGAGCTCTTCAAAGATGGAGGCGAAGTTTTTGTTTGCCACAACTGATATGCCGGAAATGGTTGGAGAAAGGCTGACTGAAACTTTATTAAATGCGAAGATAATTTAATCGGTGATGTATCAAGAAAAACCCCAAAAAAGTTTTCTAGCTTTGTCAGACCAAGTCCTAGCCCGAATACAGGCGAGTTTTGTAAAAAAAAAACACTAAGGTCAAAGAAATTTTTTTCCGCTTGTAACAACGTTCATTTCAGGGTTAAAATTATATCGAAGCAATACTTACATCCTAGTATCAAAGGCAAAGCAAACTTTTTCATGTCGGGACAGTTGAAGTTCCGCAGAAGAGTTCCGTTCCAAACGAAGCGGCTGTCTGCCCGTTCCAGCAGTCCATTCTATAAAAAACATATTTACATTTTGCATTCAAATTCTACTATATTAAATCACCCTCAAGAACTCTGGAGGCATCGAGTGCAATCGTTGTTGAGTGTGCGTCAAATCATACCAATACGAGAAATAAAAGTGTTGTGTGTCCAGCGTCTTGCGAACCATACTCAAATAGGTTTCGTTCTGTTCACGCTGCGTTTGCCTTAAGTGCGTTATTGATGGAATGTAAGGTATCACATCGTACCCAGCTAGCCTCCAGATGATTGCACCATTAACGATGCCCACGAAGAGTCGATGAGTTGCAACAACCAAATACTGCCCGCCAAGAAGACGGATAGTCCCTAGTATTCCACATACCCGCCGAATTGGGATTTGGTTATCTAATTGGTTGGATTTGACTAAAACAAGGCAGAGGTCAATTATTTGCTGACAATTTATTAGTGTGCGCACTTGTATGCGTGTTTTTTTTTTTTTTTATACTCACCCTGGACTTTGACGAAATTCGAGACCCGATCGATGATAAGGAGCTCATCTTTGCCATTTGGTTCAACGATAAATCTTTCTGGTGTTATGTAGCTGTAAGGAAATAGCAGAAGCTAGTTAGAATTCACTGAATGAGGAAAAGAAAAAAAATGTTACAGGTTCATGTCGTCGTAAACATCCCAACCAGACATGATGAATAATTTGTTTTCGATTTTGTAGAGGCAACTGACTAAGGAGCATAAAACCAAATAGAATAGTTTATTTAGTTGTTCAGGAAGAGTATTGGATTATGTTTGTTTAATTTAAATACTTGAACAATAAGAATTTCTATTGAGATATCGTGAAGTTGAAATTATAGAAGAAATTTCGTTGATTAGAAAATTTTTATGTTGACAGGTGTGTGTGTAGGTGACATATGTCATTCGTTGACAAGAAAATTCTGCTAAAGTTCAAGTAGTGACACCTTGTGACTAATAGATGAACTTGAAATTACAGTACACGACCTTCATTGACAGACAGTGGTTTTTGAAATTTAATTTTACGATTTTTTATTGGAAACTGAAAATTGATTGATAGCAGCATGGACCTATTAAGTACGGACTGCTAGTTGGCACAAGTAAACCTTAGTTATTATTTATTATTTAATATTTTTTTAATATATACATTTGTGGTTAAGAAGGAAATGTTGTTTCCATATTTGACAACCAATTTGTTTCAAACGCTATAAGAAACCACCGTGAATTTGGCTCCTAGCAGTTCATACCTATTAAGTCCATGAATAGCAGCATTCAGGAGTTCAATTCTGTATCCGTGATTATTTTTTTAATTTTCACAACGTTTTTTCAATTCATCACTTCACAGATAAGACCAATGCGATTCTCGAACTTAAATATTATGATATGATAAATTTATGTCACAATTGAGTACTAAGAAGTACTAAATTGTAAATGCTGTAGGGTGAGTCGGTATAATATGTCACACTTAACAGTAAACAAATAAAATTAAATAGTAAATGACAAGTTTAGTACAAGATTTACTCAATTTCATTAAAATATTATTTTATTTTATAAATAAACAAAGAAAAATATAAATTTAATCCTGACAATTTATAGCAAATTAAGTTTTAGAAAAACCTTAAAAGTGGCCTAAGCCCTTTCTTAAGGGGTGAAATGGCAGCAAGTATTTGTTATGGTAAGTAGTATGCATTGTATTAAAAAACCCGAAAAATATTAAGTTTCAAATCACACTGAATTTTATAAAAAGACACTTGGGTTTATATTTCACGGAATATTTCCAAAAAAAAATTGCCCGTTGAATTGCGCATCCGTGAGCGAAATTGAACGAATTCCATTGCCAATATTAACTTAGAAGTATAAAATATTGAAGTGGCATATTACCCAAACTGGCATATTCGACTGATTTGCCCTACCTTTTTTTAAAATTTATTTCTTGTTTAATATATTAGCGGTACCCAGCGCACGTTGCTACACCCAAGAAAAAAAAATTGTATTTAATGTGAAATGAAATGAACCTTTGGCTCGATTTTTTTGAAGGCGAGATCTACATTGCTCGTCAGTTTCAGCGGTTCTGGAAGGGAATGTTCTGTCGCGTATTTGGTGAAGGCCAGATCCACGTTATTCTGACGGCTAGTATCCCGCCAATGATCGATACATGTACCAGTCAATATAGATGACGACCAAGAGGTACAATTTCAAGCCCACCACAAACTTGGTAAGAAACTGACAATTGATAGGTATAATTTCAAGGTAGTGAGCTTGCTGGAAGGTCATATTAAGATTAAGGCAGGCTTATCAGGAACCAATAAAGTTATAGGACGCGACTATCAAAATACCATCATTAAGAAATACACTTCTCATTCATGTTTAATTTACGAAAACTACTAATATAAGCATTCACGTGCCTTTTAAGTGATATTATTTTGCTTTTGCAATTTTTTTTCTGAAGACAAAGCGTTATAAATTAGTTTGTTTGGCATTTATATGCATCGATTAAACCGGAAACATTTTTTTTACTCGATAACCGTGTTTCTGGTGGAAACAAAATAATTTGTTCACTTCAATTCAAACCTCTTGCCTTCAGACAATAAAATTAGCAAAGATAATTCATAAAACTATAATTCTGTTCAATTAATCTACCTGAACTGCTCAAGACAGAAAAGAGCAACATTTTGTTGTTACTTTGCTTTTGTGGTAAAGCAAGAGAGAACTGTATAGCGAAACACAGATTAGCACAACAACTTCGACATCGACATCGACTTCGACGTTAGACCTAAGTCTTAAATTCGATGTCGCTGTGCAAATGTTACCAACTTTACGTTAACATTTTTCAGGATTATCAACACTTCAAAAAATATATTGCACGACTGGATCGCACCTACTTGCTCTTAAAAACCAACCAATCGTTGGAACCTTAAACGTACTCACCACACATTTTGCTTACTGTAATCCAGAGAAATAAAAACGATATTCATTTATAATTTTTTTTAAATTTATTGTTTTATTTTTATTAAAAATTAATTAAAAAAAAAACAAATATATGTATAAGAAAAACTATAAATAAGCAAAACAGTAAAATAGGTTAATTTATTGGCAGTAGCCAATCCAATGATTGTGATTGTGAATCTAAATGCCGATATTAAGCTTTGAAACTTTTGAATCCCTAAGGAAAATTATTAATAAAATATGAAAACCTATAACCCATTGGCACGGTGCCAATCAATCTAGTGATTGGCACTTTTACCAATGATTATGATTGGCATGGAATCCAATGATTGACACAGGCGCGTCAACCCAATGATTGGCACTTCTACCAATAATTGACATGGGCCAATAATTCTCAGCCAAGTCGTGGATAACAATCAAACATGACATTACGATCCTAGTTTTAGGGCTAAAAATAACGGTACCTGCAATATACCCGGGAAGGAAAAACTTAATTTTCTCAACAACGGCTCCAACGATGAACATTTTTGAGATTTTTTTTTGTACGGGGAAGTCTATTAACGGTAGGTACCTTTCTTATAACGGCTTTTTTAATTCTCGACTTTCTCGATAACACCTGATTGGATTTCTATCAAATTTCATATTTAAAAAGATCTAAGCAGCAAAATTATTTCTGAATACCAAAATTTTGATTATTTATTTTTTTCTATTTTTAGTTAATTTTTGAATTTTTTTTTTTAAATTCAATATTTTAAAAACTAATCATAAAATGTTATTTAAAATTTTATGATTAGCTCTATATAAACTCTAAAAAAGTACATACCAAAATCTTAAAAACAATTTTTTTAAACCTAAAAAAAAACATGATTTTATCAAAATCCGTCCTACAATTTTCAAAATACTTTTTTCATAAATTCTTTGTTATTTAAGACGTGTGATGGTATACTTCAGTTTTACTAAAAACCGTTAAGTGTCGTGGTTTTGACACTCTTTTAGAACCAGAACGTGTGATTTTTGTACGTTATTGGTACTTGTTTCTATAAAACATATTGCCTTCCAATGTGATTAGGCCCATAAGAGCGAGTACGTGCTACCCAGTCGTGCCATTTTTTTTATTGGAAGTAAAATTTATCAACTTCGATTTTGCTCGAAGATTAAGTAGAAGTTGTTTTTTCGCAACCATCACAAAAAATCACAAACGCAAGTGTTCCTGTGTTTTTCGTCCCTCTATGCAAGCCTTAATCATATGACTTTGACGTTTCAAAAGTGGTTAACTTTTTTGTTCAACCGCGTTCCCGAAGATTTGTGTAGTTTCATTTTTCTGTGAGAAATACTCTTTAAATTTTGAAAGCTGCTCATTTTAGTCCAATTTTATGTGGAACAAACCTAATATGTATAGGTGATTACTTTTCATCGGTGGGGTTGCTTGAAGTTAATATTCAAATAAAACATTTGAGTAAACTAAACTTAGTTAAAATAAAATAAATACTATAGTTCAAAAAAAAAAATTACGTATTATGAAGAAACACAAAATGCTACTGTAAAAACTTTTTTTCTGGCACATCACAAATGACATTTATTTGCTCTAACTAATTCTGATAGGTACTGATATTTATTCATAAGCTGTTCTGCTCTGCTCGGTTATACTTATATTAAATTATATTTTGACATTCGCTTCCCTTCAAACATGCTTGTCAAACAATGTGTGTTGTGTGCGCGAAGTAACTTCAAGTTCATTTACCTACACAATTACAATATTAAACCACTTATCAAAATTATAAATCTTTAAGAGTGAATGAAGTCCCTGTTGAATAACTCTTTTGAATCTGTTGTTCACTTTTTATGTCTCCACAAAAACATCTTTATTCTCATTATGTCAAGAAAAAGTATAAACTATACCCTTAGGCAGATATTTTTCCACAAAATTCATTAAGGTCAAGAGCTTGTTCTTCTGGTTTTCTACTTTACTTGTTTTATTTTAAGAGGAACTGGTGCCATCAAAACGCCTCTTCGCAAACACTTAATTGCAAATTCAACAGATAATTGCTTTTTAATATTTACGTTCTTATTATTCAAAGCACACGCACACGCACAACCCTCTTTCGTAATACTCCGTTAGATTACAATAACGTTCTAAAGTAATTGACCAACAAACTTAAATTCACATTTGTATCCAGAAGATACAAATAGTTTATGTGAAATCAATTAAATAATAAACTACGTGTAAATGGTTTGAAAAAAAAAGAAAAATGTCGGTTATAGCCGCAAACATAACTAAATGTGAACAAGTTGAAGTTGACCTTACTTGACAGGTCTTTATCTTTATGACAGTTGTTAAGTTCAGACTTCATATAAGATTTGTTTATTTCTGTTGCATTATGTTTTTTATGTTTTGTCCTAGGTTTAGTTCCCCAAATTGAAAATATTGTTGATATTTATTTTAATAAAAAATAACATTACATATAGGTATGTTTTGCAGTTTTAAAACATGTATGCACGGACACTTGAAATATAACTTGTTTGAACACATTTTTGAATTTTTAAAACAAATTTAAATTCAAGTTAATATTAAGAAAACTAATCTTTTTCTATTTTTTCAATTTTTTTAGCTCAAAAATTATCGGTACTTGTCATAAAACCGTTATGTAAAAGCTTATTTTTCTCGAAAACGGCTCCAAGAATTTTTATGAAAAAAAATTTAGGTATGCATTATATTTTGGTGAAAAAAAAATAAATATGGTGGGCTAAGAACGGTACCTCTCCGGTTTTTTTCTTCGACTTTCTCGAAAACTGGTGATCCGATTACAATCAAAATTGATATTCAAGAAGATGTAGGTAGCATAAGTTATTTCGCATTAATTTTTTTTTGAAAACTTTTTTTTTGTGTTTTTAATAATTTTTTTATTTTTTTTTTTTTTTTTTGAAAAATCAATATTTTGAAAACGGGTAAGTGAATTTTTTTTTAATTTTGTTTTTACATGTACGTTATTTTTGTGCTTAAGTTTGTATTCTTGGAATATTTTTTTTTATTTATTTAAAAAAAGTTGTTAAAAAAAACCGTTCAATTTAAAAACTGCTTCTACGATTTTGAAAAAAAAAATTCACTCTTTTTTACATTTGCTAAAGAAATAAAATGGCGTTTAATTCATTTCACCCAATACAATATAACGTACTTTATTCTAACAATCAAAAGTCAAACAAATCGAATTAATGCTTTGGTGTTCACTTTGATTTTCTTAAATTGTATTCTACAATGTGACCGCATATATGAGCAAGTACGTGCGATCCAGTCGTGCAATTTATTAAGCTCTCCCGATTTTGACGGACTTAAGATTTAAGCTTGTGGCACAATGTATCTGAAGAAAGAATCTTGCTGCCAATACCATTTGCATTTAAGTTTTAATAAAGTTCACAAGGCTATTGTATAAGAAGCATTCACTTCCTCCGAGATCTGAGACCATTTCAAAACAGGATAAATTTTGGAAAAAAAATATTTTTCCTCCCGTGGGAAAAGCAAGTCTAACACCAACGCAATAATATTAAATTTTGTTAATGTAATAACAGGAATACGTTGGATGCTGTGCTGTTGTCGGGAATCAGAAAAATATATGGTCTCCCCAAGCAAAGCCTGGAGGGTCAGCTAGTTATATATGTGTATTCAGTAGACCTTCTTAGCTGTTTAAAAACTCACTGGTAGCTTATCTTATCGCGAAACTAAAACCATCTTCATGTATTATGCTTTCATTTTAATGAGACAACAGCTTTCTGCTACAAAAAACAATTTCTTTAAAAAAAAATACAGAAAGTTTGATCCAAATTTTATACAATTTAAAAAGAATCATTCAACTTTAGCGAAGGCAAGTATTAAAAAAAAATGAATGCTTGCTTACATATTTTTCGTATCCGTCACCAACAAGGAGAATTCAACATCAGAGAAACCTGTTGCTGCTGCGTCTTTTTGTCATAACTTCGTGTAGCCCTGAAGGCCGTTGAGTCTGTACTGTAGTTTTTGCGCTTCTTAAAAGTTGAACGTTGTTTTTTTTTATATTCTCATTAAATCGCCTTTATTCTTTAGATAGATCAGCATCAGCTAAATGATGCTGAATTGTATCTAACATTTTGCCGACGATGGCAAAGTTAAAGGTATGATTTTGTGTCTAACGTACTTGCTCTACGAGCTTTGACAGAAATTATGAAGTAACTGTGTTTGAGAGGTCATGTCACGTCATCTTAAGGGAATAGTTTTTCTGTAAAATTCAAATACAAATTCCACTTTGAAGAAGGAGAAGAAGAAGAAAAAAGAAGAAGAAGGTGAAAAAGAAGAAGAAGAAGCAGTAAAAGAGGAAGAAAAAAGAGAAAAAGAAGTAAAAGAAGAAGAAGAAGAAGAAGAAGGAGAAAAAGTAGTAAAGAAGAAGAAGGAGAAGAAGAAGAAGATGAAAAAGAAGATGAAGAAGAAGCAGAAGAAGAAGAATACGAAAAAGAAGGAGAAGAAGAAGTAGTAAAAGAAGAAGGAGAAGAAAAAGAAAAAGAATAAGAAAAAGAAGAAGAAGAAGAAGAAGAAGAAGAAGAAGAAGAAGAAGAAGAAGAAAAAGTAATAGTAAAAGAATAAGGAGAAGAAGAAGAAAAAGAAGAAGAAGAAGAAGATGATGAAAAAGAAGAAGAAGAAGAAGAAGAAGAAGAAGAAGAAGAAGAAGAAGAAGAAGAAAAAGAAGCAGAAGAAGAAAAAGAAGCAGAAGAAGAAAAAGAAGAAGAAGAATACGAAAAAGAAGGAGAAGAAGAAGTAGTAAAAGAAGAAGGAGAAGAAGAAGAAGAAGAAGAAGAAGGAGAAGAAACAAATTACAAATATTCAAGCCGTTAACATATTCATAACTAATTTGATAGAATTTAGAATTTTAATATTTCTTCGAAACCAATACTCAACCCTATTGAAGAGCTAGTAAAAACTAAGTCGAAGCAGGTATTAAGCTATGAGGTGCGGTATTACCGATTAAATGTATCTTTAGGCGATATATACATACATATGAATGGATCATTAAGAAAAAAAACTTAGATGGTAACAGAGAGAGAGAGAGAAGAACAAGAATTGAAACTTAAGATTAAAAAAGAAATGTAAATTAATTGCGGCGTGGTGAACAGGTTTGCAAATAATACCTACACAATGTATTAGAAATGATTTGATTTTTATAATAAACGATTTTACTGAAAACATAGTTTTTGATAAAAGGCAACATAATAGCTATAATTAGCCATCTTGACGGTTTCTCAATTAAATCCACCTTTTAACTATATTGTTGTGGATTTGAGGATGTTGATCGTGTATGTATCTACATATCGCCAATAATAAAAAATAATAAAAAAAAGTAACGCCTTAAGGGAGAGCAGTAATATTGGGAGTTGTGGTTAAAATCGAAGTTTTTTTTACTGGAAAGTTAAGAAGTCAACTGCAACACTGCAAATTAAGGTACTGTGGAATGGAACAATTGGCCCAACTTTTAACTTTTCTCTCCGGCATATCCGATGACACCAGATGTAGTCAGCAGTTTGAATTTTTGCGTGTAAGCAATGAGATTTCATTAGCTGCTATTTTAAGTGTTATTAAATAACAATTAGAGTAAAGATAAAGCTGCATTAGGTAGAACTGCACTTCAGTGAAACTGCACGGCGCTGCTGGGCATTTTTCCACGCTTCACATGAACTTCTGAATGCGCTAATCGCAACAGAAGACTGTGATTCAGAACTGATAAGGAATCAAAAGTTAAGAGAAGATTAAATTGCTGAAGTTGAAAAAAGTTAGGAAGATTACCAACTTTGTTTAGTGTCGCTGAAGTTTATCTTATAGATTTTATACAAAAAATGTGGCGTCTGAGTGCAGTTTGTCAGTGGAGGGTAAGTCTAGTGTAAGGATTACACTCAAGCTAACACCATATACATATGTACATATTTTTCAATAAAAATAATTCTAGAGTTTACTAACTCACTAAATTTTGATTTTGTTCTTCGGACTTCTTATACTGAACAAATTTAACTGTTTTTCTTGTATCAGTTTGACTTTTAGGCTAATTCCACACGAGCTCCTACCATGAGTATACAGAGAAGCAATATACACAATAAAGCCCGCGACCAAAAAGGAGTCGGTATGGTCACGCGAACATGACGCGCCAGGGGTACATGATGGGTATTGAAATATATCGGAATGAATACACAAGCTTCCAAATGGGAGCGCGTGTTTTAGTTATGGATGGTCATGATCAGTATAATATGCTGTCAAGCGGTCAAAGTGCAACTTGCGTGACAACAACGCAATTTTTTCCGCGCGCGCGGACAATTTTGGAGTTCGTGTGGCATTAGCCGTAAGGTAGCCTATACAACACAACGGCTAAAAAATACCATGGTGGTAGGCACAAGGCCATTTTTACTCTACCATGAGAGCTCCTCAATCAAAAATGAGAGTTTTGTGCAAAATTGGGTAAAATTCGTCAAAAAAGTCAAAAGATTTTGGAAAAAGGGTCATGATTCATGAAAGCAAGCTTTTTGAAAAACTTCACTCATAAAAGGGCCATGATGGGTTAAAACGTAAATATAATCATTTCAACGAGATGGCTAGGTTAAGAATATTATTTGCATAGTTAGCAGATGCATATGATTCGGTTTAATGTATTGTATCTTAAACATGTTTTCTACTAGGGATGTGCTTACATGAGCTGTATATATTTGTAACATTTTAATAAAAAAGTGAACAAAAATGAGAAAAGTTTTTCCATTAAAATTATTTCGAAAGGTTAACTGCGGCGTATACGTAATATATTTTTTGTTCTTAGTTAAAATCACCAAACTTTTATTTTATTTTCATGTTAACAATATAGGTATACTGATTATACATGTTTATAGGTATATAATTTAGATTTGATACAAAAAAAAACACATAAAATTAAGTTAAACATTTTATGTTTACAATAATGCGCAGTGGGTTCATATGTATGTACCTACATTGCATGTATGTTTCCATAGTTAAGAGAAGCCCATTAAAAAAACCATTAGATTTCCTTTTCTTTTTTTAATGAAAAATAGTTTAAAATAATTATTGAATAAGAAAAAAATAAAAAAAAAATACAAACAAAAAGAAAGTGACGGAGACAATTCAATTCTCCACACTGGCGATGTCGTGTCATGAATGTATCTTTTAATCTTGAATAATTATAAACCAAAAACTACATATGCATCTGTGAATGGCAGAATCAGTAGCATAATTGTGTATTATTATTTGCTTTCATTGTTAAAAGGGTTAAATGACACATTATATAATATTAGAAAACAAATCTAAAATGAATGTCTATCTTATATCTTGGCCAAAGCCAGTTTAGAATATTTTGTAGGGAATATGGAGAAGAAAAAATTGGATTTAGTTGCTCAAGAGAGGGCTTTGTTGCTCGATTGCCTTCTTAACCCGAAAAAGCCACAATTGGCAAGAGTTATTCTTCGTTTGATCTCAGCGCTGGTGTTGTTATAGCGGAACCCGCAAGTAGACGAAGTCTCTTGAATTTCATTCGTTAAAAAATAAAAATGTCCAATAAAATAACCCTTTTATCGACAAGATCAACTAAGGCCAAAGCTGACAAATACCATAAGATAGCCATTGTTAGATGTTCATCTATAATTTCACTTCACACATATGTACATTTGGACATGCCTAACCGTACCCACGTTTTTCTTCGCCAACTATAGCACCACTATAAATCAATTCTTTTCAATTTTGCATCTATGCTATAAAATTACCTCATCCTCTTAACCAGAAATGAGTAAAGAAACTCCCAACCACCATAATCACCCATCAAGTGAAAATACCACAAAAACTTGCCAAATACCAAATCCAAGGAGAGACACACAATGCAACAACAACAAAAAAAATATTCTTTCAAAACAAATGACGTACAGTATGTCAGAAAAGAAACACAACCCAAAAATAAAATACCAAGCGAATTCCACTCAAACTCAACACCCTATACAATACACTATACTACACCCGCCAAAACCATTATTCATTATCATACTCAGTACCTCCGCGGAACGTTCCACACGTTTAATGGACGACGCGCAAAGCCAAAGGTACATCTTCACCAAAACCGTCAACAAAACAATCCATACAACAGCCAACTTGCCTACACCTCACTCATTGCGATTGCGATCTTAGCCGCCAATTTACATTGTTGTTGTTGGTATTTTTTATGAAATTATTTTTTTTTCCATTCGTTCCGGAGAGAAACAAAAAAATGGCAAAACCTCAAGTCGACTGTTTAGTCTTTAGTTACCTTACCTTCGCGATACTGTTAAGAGCTGTATGTACACCGCAATGCGCTAAGCAACTCCAACCGTTATTCACGCGAATAAAGTACCTGTTCGTCTAGTGAGATACAAGTTTTTTTAGTCTCGATAAAATTTAACATCACTGGTTATGTGCTGAAGTGTCATGTGTTCTAAGCTTGTATTTATAAAAAGAAAAAAATCAAGAACCAGAATTATATAAAGAGGAATATCCAGCGATACCCACTTGTCGGTCGATCCCGTTTTAAAAGCCGGTATCCT
Organism: Platycheirus rosarum; assembly: GCA_963971375.1. Classification (NCBI taxonomy): domain Eukaryota; kingdom Metazoa; phylum Arthropoda; class Insecta; order Diptera; family Syrphidae; genus Platycheirus; species Platycheirus rosarum. The sequence goes on from OZ020508.1 coordinate 32,120,880, forward strand.
AGTGAATGGATGAACTTGACTAAACGAAATGCTAAAACTGGAACAATCCGAACGCCAGACCCAACCTCAGAAGAAAAATATCAAAACTGCACCACACTTTTTGCACCACGCATTATAAGCCAGGCTTGAATATGGTATCTGAGTGATTAAGTTTCCTCATTTCATAATCACATATCGCATAACGGAAGGCAAGATGCATCTTTGACCAGAGTTAGCAGAGAATGAGGCGATAGCTTGGCAAAGCAAACAGGAAATCTTTGATTGAATTTCATCTCACAAAGTGATACGCACTAACAATCCAAATAAAGAAAATCATCGTTTTTAAATTCAGACTCAGTGAAATTACGTCGAAAGTATCTTTTTGTATACCAATGTATCTTTTATCTTTGGTTGATTTGTTTTGAAACTCTTTTTCCCTCCACATTCCCCTTATAAGAAATCATTTGTATGCCAAAGATACAATGGAATAAGATTAAGCTTTTCGAAACTATTTATTCAAAGTGCGAATCCAATCAATCCATTTTGTAGATAGTTTTGTGTATCTTTTACTTCGATTGCTCCCCTTTTGCTTTCTCACAAAATGCCATCGACAGCAACTTGCATCGATATAAACGGTGTAGCTCCACTTACAACTAGAAACTCCAAAGACATCCCAAAAGCCGAAGAAGAAGAAGCAAACCACAAAAGATACCACATAAGTGAAATGCCTTCGAAGACCATTTCTTTCACAAATACAACATCAGTTAGCCCCACTTTGTTGAGATTGCCAGTTGAGAAAAACAACTTCGAAGAAGGAGAGAAAAACTTCGGTCAGCCATCATCATCACAGATGAAAGAACGAGCTACTATTCCAGCAATGGAATACGGAATTGTCGTAGAGGATGATTTGGCGACAACGACAACGAAGATCATGACGAAGAAAGTGGAGCCAACAATTATAAGTGTTGGTAAAAATATAGTCAACGAAGACGATGGTATAGATGTCGACGAAATGAGTATTAGTTGTATCTTACCATCTCCATGCACCACTACCGATGCTGCTGCTGTTTCCCCAGTTTCACAAATCGAGATTATTAACCATAGTCGAGAAGACGTAGCAGATTGTGCAAGTGCACTGACCGAATCAGTTTCATCGACGGAAAAAGACTTTCATGTTGTAAAGATAAAAATCTTATCGGAATCGGAAAAACAAAAAATCGAATCTGTAAATAACTCCAGCGATCATAGTGTGGTGAAAAACAAAGTGACAGTAGTGAATTTGACAAGCAAAAGTGGTGAAAATCAATTAAAGCTAAATATCGACAAGGATATCAGTGAAGAAGGATCATCAGACACTATGGTGCAGAAGTCTAACAACAGTGGCACTTCAGTTACCGATTTGAATGTGAGCAATCCAACGTATCTGTACTATATGATGAGCAGTGGTCAATTTTCACCAAGTGACACTTTGGACAGTGGCACCTGCAGTGACATGGATAATGGCAGTGGTACCACTAATTCGACAACTCCACCGCCGTTGCCGAAAAAATCTGCTCCAAAGCTCGAAATGCACTTGAAGACTACTAAGATCTTGATGAAGGATAATCATCGTCCGAGGAAGGTTCATCATGAACATCAGAGGGCTGGATCACTCACCGACAGTGAGGAGAGTGAGTCGAGTCTAAGTTGTGAATCGTTGAGTCTGTCCGAAGGACTTCCAACAAAGTTGTCCTTCCTTCCGGATTCTCTTCTTCGGGATATTCGCGATCGTAAACTTTCAAGTTTGCCGCTGTCGTCGCAGTGTCCGTCATCGTCATCAGTACTTCCATCGAATGGTTTTTCGACAAAAATCGATTTTAAATATAACGCCGCCGCCGTGGATAAAAATAATGATAACAATGATAAATTAGTGAGTGAACGTAATGCAACCAATGCCAACATTAATATTAAATATGACAACAACGGTAGTTATCGCAAAGATAACAGTAAAAGTTGTGTAATAATCAAAGAAGGTCTGTACTCGTCGTCGGCGTCGGTCGGTTCAATGGAATCGCGTAAATTCGAAAACGACAAATACTATAGCTTCCATGTAAATGAGCACGATTTCGCCACCTTTGTGGATGAAAGTGACGAACCGAAGAGTTTAAGTGACGATGCATTTGCTGGTTATAAGGATATTCGCAGTCCGTCGTCAGCTACATCGACCATAAGGAGTTCCAAGGGAACTGTGAGAGGAGTTAAGAATCGCGTAAGAAATGGCATCGCGACTTTTTTGCAGTTGCAACAGTCAAATGTTAAGGTGAGTAATCTTTTGAACCATATCTTACTTTGCTGAAGTCTTGGAATACTATGTTGAATGGTGACACATTTTTTTAATTATGTTTACCAGCATTTTTTCCATGAAAATGTTATTTTCCTATCGATTTTAGGTGCTATCTCGTTTTTATGTAATACAAAACTATTGTTTCTGTGCATATGTTGACAATAAAATTGTAGTCTTTTCAACATCAAAGGAAAAAACATTCTTTAAGTTTAAACTATAGGGATTCTTTTTTTAGCCGAACGACACGAATTTGGAATAGTTTACCCGGCGGGATTTTCCCTTGCCATTTTGATCTGCAAACATTCAAAACCAATGTTAATCGGCACCTCCTATCTCTCCCCTCCCTATCTTCGTAATGCCCGCGCAGTGTGTTCTACATTAAAAGGGAAACACATATAATCCCTTGTGCGCGCGTTAATTATAAAAAAAAAAAAAAAAAAAAAACCCCATTCACCTAAAAATTCGTACAATTTAAAGGCTAATTAATATTTTTGTTACCTTAAATGCTCAGTTTTTTAAACATGTTTTTTTATTAATAGTTAACTTAAGGAATTATCGAAAGTGATATGCCTGTATAGTCTTATCATCCTAAGTGATGAACGAAAAAAAATATATTGATCCCTAACGAATACATAGGTGTTCTGCTTTTTCCATTCAGAAAAGAGCTCTGAACAGATTTCGATATTTTGAGCATTCAGAGCATAACTTTGATCATTCTCTGAACCAAACGTGGTCAGAACTCTCAGATTTGATTTTGAAATAGCACTTGCTATCACATTTAGATATTAAAAAAGCGGCAATGTTTTTCATAGAATATTATTATCTCTTTCACGTTGGCATGAATGTTTTGTATAAGATAAAATGAAACAGCCTTAATAGCTCTCTTATTTGACACATTTGTAAAATTTTATATGGCTGCTATCATTGATTACTCTCTACAAAACAAAAAAGGAGAACACACAAACCAAATATTTAAACGGATACATTGATAATAATTAAACTACCATGGTATTTATTTTGCTTGTAATAAGAGCTGAAAGTAATTTATTTCTTTAAGTATTTGTGAAACAAAAATTTAAGTTCTTCACCAGAGCGACTTACCTCATCCGCCATTTTAATTGTTTTTAGCATTTTATTGTGTATTTAACGCTTGTCAAAAGTGACGTTTATATTTAAGTTCAGAATGTTCAGTGGATGTATTCTGAGCGCACACAACGTGCTCAGAGCAGGCTCTGATGATACCCTGAACGAAAAAAGGAATTCAACTTTGAAGATCTGAACGCTGAACGAAAAAAGAAAAACCCCAATAATTTATGAAAAATCTTTCCCTGAAACGATGATTCTTCGAAAGTACCGACGCCGTTTAAAATTTAAACAAAAGTTCGGCTCATTTCTGTCTGTTCTGCGGTGCAAAAGTTTTTAGGGGAACCACAGAACTGGATGAAAATGTGTCAAAGAGGAGGAATGTTCTCATAGATCTTTAGCTTGAAATAGAACCTTAACGGTTAGTGATTTCTTTTAAATCTTAGACTAAGGGTTGTAGCGAGTCGCCTCATTTACACTACATCACAAATTTCACAGGGTAATATCTTCCGAGTTTTTATTTCTGTTTCGGTCTGACAGGTTACTTTATGAAAAAATTCAAAGACAATTGTTTTGTTTTTACTTTAAGGGAGCGCACATAAATAATATGTCTGATTTCTGACATAATGCGGGATATATTACCTTGTTATATGTCTACTGTGCATTTATTTACACCGTGTCGATTTCAGGACATGACTTCAAAACTTTAAAGAAAAATATATTTGGCAGTACTTATGTCACTCTTTCGTTCTTTTCGGTCTTTTAGATTTTCGGCCCTCGTGGGTTGCTAACAGGTGGCGGTCTAGAAAAAAAAAGACAAACTTAGAAAAAATAAAACACAAAGTAACAAACTAAAAAGTGAAACAAAAATTTTAAAACAAAAAACAAATTAATACAAAACAAAGATAAACCATTAACGAAAAGCTTTTGGAATAAGGTAGGTAATTTAGAGTAAAGACAAAAAAATAGAGTTTAATTAACTAATTCCTACGCAGGACTTCCGAAACAATCTGTCTTGACCGACCTCCACAAAAAGTACTGCAGCCACGAAAAAGAGCAAAGACGCTGGCTGGCGGTCAACGGCAGCATCACCCATTTGTTCATTGAACCCCAACATCAGGTTGGGCGGTATTGCGCAGTATAAATAAAAAAAGTGCTAGGATACTAAGTATTTGTTTATCCTCCTTAAATACCTAATATTTGATTGAGGAAATTGTTAGAAAAAATAAACTGCACGACTGGATCGTACATACTTGCTCATATGTGCGGTCAAAAACAAGGCTAGGTATAGGTATACCTAGATATAAGCTATAAGGCACATTTAACAATAATTTATTTTTTAAAATAAAATTAATTAAAATAGGTAGCTTAATTACGTTTTGTGGATCGATAAACTCATGTTGGGGGTATTTATGGAATTTATTTATGATATTATGTACCTTCCTATAATAAGGTTGGAAGGAAGGTAGGTACTAAAATTAAGATACTTATTCTAACCACTGTGAAGCGATTGGGTGTAGACAATATTAAAACTTAACACAGTGGTTGTTTGTATACAGGTGTACAATTTTTTTTTCTTGATTGAAATTTTTGCATTCAGTTGGTAATCGAGTATTTTTTTTTTTTTTTTTTGCGTGTTTATCATAGGTGTCCTTATTATTTATTCTGTATGCTGTATGCTGTTATGATCATGAAATGCTTTAAAATAAATAACGATAAATAAATAATAATAAAAAACACGAAGTTTGCTTTCATTAGACTAGTGGCTAGGGCTCAACCGAGCATAACGTTTCATAACGTTTTTTTCGAAAAAAATGTTGTAAGCCATCTTATTTCTTTTGCTGTTTTCTATTTTATGAATTTTTCATTTCAAAATCGTTGGACCAGAATTTTCAAAAAATGTTTTTTTTGAAAACTTTTCGAAAACATATTTTAAATTTTTTTCGAATATGTCACTTTAAGGAAATCTACAGTTTATACTAGGAGAAAAATTTTAAAAAAATCGATAGATTCGTTTTCAAAATATTCAAAAAACAAAATATATTTTTTTTTAAATTATTAAAAATTAAAAAAAAATGTTTTTGAAAATTTTAATAAGAAATATTTTTTTTAAGTCATAAAACACTATATATTTTGAAAATTACATCAAAATCTGTCAGTTAGTTAACGAGAAAGTCTGCTTTAAAAAAAAACGGTCATATGTGAGGTACCGTTATAATTTTTTTCTGAAAAATCCATTAAAACTAAAAGATAGATTTTGCATAAAAAACACCATTCAGAAAGTTTTATCAAAATCGTAGGAGCCGTTTTCGAGAAAAATAAGTTTTACATTAAAAGTTATATGGCAGGTACCGTTAGTTTTGGAGCTAGAATTCTAATTCGAAAAATTGTCGAGTAGAGTACTCTTGAAAATACTATACACCAAGTTTGAATCAAACCGGCCAAACCGTTTAGGCTTTAGGAATCGATACGGACAGACAGACAGACAGAAGGACGGAATTTCCGGACCTAGTTTTTTTGACCTCTCTATCATCGTAATGTCATGTTTGATTGTTATTTTTTTTTACGAATGCATAACTTGCCTTATAGTCCCTATAAATCGCAAGTAAAAAGTGATACAAAAAGTAATACAATCGAGTTTGGAATTTGATACAAAAATGGTTTGTGCGTCCCCTCCCTCTTTAAGAAAAAAAAGAAATCTAGAGTTTCTTGTTACTAACCACAATTGAGCTATAGGCCGAATTTGAAGTCTGTTAAATTCTTATATTACAAACAATGGCCTTTTGTAACGTGTTTTAAACATAAAAAGCAAATTTTTGTATTTCTTCACCGAAAGTTTTTGCACAGAAGTGTCTGTGTAAATCGCTATTTCGTATATACCACGTAGCATTACGGATTATTCTAAGTACTTTGTTTAGATATGATTGCAGTGTTTATCTTAAAAGGTTCGGTACAACGTCAAAATTGTAGTCCGTACTCCCAAACAAGTTTAAGCACTTGCTTGCAGATAAGCAGTTTGTTATAGGTACCTTCTTAGATTGTTGGAAAAATGTTAATAAGGCAGTTCAATTTTCGTTTTTTAATATCGAATTCTTCTAGCTTAGCATCAAAAGTCATACCTAGATACTTTCCTGCGTTAGCATATGGTATTAAAAACACCATAACACTGGGCCAAGGCACATCATCTGTTCCACGATTTATTTCCTTAAAATATGAATATTTACTTGATCTATTGTTGAGTGGTTACGTCAAAATCGGTCGTGCCATTTCCGAGAATAGCTGGAACAAACAGACAGAAAGACAGTATTGTTATTAAAATATAAAAATAAATAAATTTATTGGCCCGACAGCTTCATGCGGAGCCAAGGCCTAGTGACTTTTACTCTCAACCATTCCTGTGTATGTGTTGTGAATCTGCAAGAATGGAAAGAGCGGCTACATGAGATGCACTTTTTCGAGAGAAATTTTACTCTTGGAGGTTTTGTCAGTTCCTCAGAGGCAGTAACCCGGTAAAAATGGTGCCTCTGACGGGGAGTCGCACCGCGACCCTTCGCTTAGCAGTCCGACACGGACACACCAACCACTAAGCCTAACAGTATTGTTATTAGTACCGTATAAACCTTAGTATATGCATCTTGTAAGAAGCTGTTATTTTGACATTAAAAACAAACCACTTAGGTTTTTAGGTGTGTAGAGATAATTCGATCTTCTGCCAATTGTTGATTCTCTTTATTTATGTTTATACTTATTGTTCGTTGTATCAAGATTTTAAAACCTTATTTAACACATTTCATAAAAATCGTATATTATTGTTTTTCCACTTAGTAATTGATATTTTGAAAGTATTTTAAATTATACATATATATTATAAATATTGGTAGATATATATATGTATGTCGACTCTATCAAATCAATTTTTTTATCGATATTTGCGAATCATGAAATTCCTTACATATCTTAAATTTAAAGAAGTTTTCATTTTCAACAGTTGGCACACATGGAAAGTTTTTTTTCTAAATTTCCAATCCAAAAGCTCCACGACGGGTCATTCCTCGAATTATACCCCTGAGAAGAAGTGGAGATCAATGATGACCATGTTCAGTAACTCAATTGCCACTTTTTTTATTGCTGACTATGAGTGAACATTTTTTAATTATTCAGTGTACTATACACCTACGCTCATCCATTATTTACCAAAGTACACTCTCTCACCAAAATCAAAATTATGATTTTCGTTTTTCTTATGTACATATGTATGTCAAAACGAGTCCTTATCTTCCAACAATATCTTCAACATAAGACCACGGTCGGTACGTACGTAGCCAATTAAACATTATTAACACATTTATGAGAAGTTATTAGCCGCTGGCTATATACATACAACTACCTACAATGAACAAAATGTTAACAAGTTTATCGAGGCTATTTAACAGTCAGCCATCTACTTGAAGCAAAATGTTGGCATTCACGTCACAAGTTTCTCAAAACAATTTCGAAAGTGTTATACTTATCGTTTTTATTGCAACACAAACTGTCAATTAAATCAAAAATAAACAACGCCCTCTATATACCAATTTAAAGCGTTCAGACAAAAAGAAACAAAATTAAAATTAAGATGATAATAAAATTTCCCTTTAATGAACGTCATAAATTCCTTTCTCTTTTTAGCTTAGTTTTTCTATTGGTTTCTTTATTGTTTAATATCTTAAGATTATACCAACCACTTAACATCATCTTCGGGTATATATTACCGTAAGATGCATTTGATTTCACAATGGTGCTGCTCTGGGTGTCTGATATTAATACATATTGTTTGAATTTTCCCTCAAAACTTAACCTTTGAGCCGTGTTTCTATTTTTGTAATTCATTTGACAGTTAAGCGAGGACGCGACGTCAGTGCGTGCAAATTTATTACTTTCAATTAGTACGCATGAATTTACATTTTCTGATATACAAAATAAATCTGTGACAGCACAAAGTATCAGTGTGGGAGTTTTGGGGTTTGTTGCATCTATTGAAGTTTTAAAGAGCATTGTGAAATTTTGCAGTGGATAAAAAGACTCTTGGAACTCATTTTGGAGCGCCCTAAGTTTGGATTGAAGTTTTTGTTTTTTTTCCATATCATCACGATTGTCTGTCATGCGCATTGTTTTTACCACGCTTCTCTGCGATCCATTTGAAATTGTAATCCGAAGACAATGCTACAGCTACTTGAATTTATGCTTATCTCTGACAAAGTGTTGTGTGCTCCAAGCCACCTACTCATTACACGAACTCCAATCTCCACCCTGAGACAATCTGTCATTCACTGACAGATGTGCTTTTTGCGCGAGGGTTTGGATTTTGGCTTCTAATTTGCTCTTTGCTTGCATGTCAGTAATAAGGCAAATATTTTGAAATCAAGCCTATGTTTGATTGTTTGATGGTAGGTAATTAGATGGGAAAATGTCAATTCATAAATCACCTGTCATCTAGAGGGTAGCCATTTTGACAAGGAGAAATCTGAATGTTTTTTTTCAATGGAAGTGTAGGCGTATTAAAAGGCGAAACGGCGAATAATTTTGAGTAAAAGTATTTTGATTCCATATCAGGCTGGATAGCATAGAAAGCACTTTTACTTCAGCCGTTCCTTTGGCGTGAACACGCATAATGTACGTGCGTAATCGATGGTTTATTTTAATATATTCAATTTCCTTAAATAGATTTATTTTAATCTGTTCTTAGAACGTGAAAGTTGTGGAAACTATTTATTGAATAAACAAAACTAAAAAAGGATTAAATTAATTGAGGCACTTAGCATTTTATGAATGCGGACAAAAATACGAGTCATTGGGGTTACCAACAAGCAACAATAAACAAATTATCGCTTTCAACGCAATTATTTGCAGTCGGCAAAATGGTGGTTGATGTTGTTAGTCTTCTGTCACCGATTGATAACCGACGTTCTAGTACATGGTTTGTGATAAATTAAAAAGCTAATCAATAAACTTAAGTGTCTTCATTTTAACTACTCAATCTATAGCATTGAAGTTGGCAGCACTCCCCTTAAAAGTACTACAAATTCTGGAACTTTTTTCATTTTTAAAGCCGCGCCTCCATTAGAAATAATAATATGGGTCATTATGTCAGGCATTATATCTTAAGTTTATACTTCTTGAGTTAATGGGCAAGTTATTTTATGAAATTTCATCATTTCCAATGATCTCACCAATAAACAACCTTGCGTTATTTTTATTTTTGTTGGGAAAATGGAAGCGATTTGCGAATTTTTTTCAATTTATTATATATTTGTAGCTATTTCTTTAATTTTTTTTGCTATTAAAACACGCAAATAATAAAAACAACAGTAATACAAATGACAGAAAATGAGCGCCATTCATGAAATGTCAAATTTATTTCTCCAATTAGTTCTTCTACTGTGTCAAGAAATAAGTTAATAAGTGCATGTCTGAAATTAAGAGAATTTTAAGTGGAGGCATTTAAGGAAGACATTGTTCAGTAAAGCCTTAAGCAGCGTTCACACGCAGACAAGACAATGGGACAATACTCAATTGTCTTCTCCGAGCTTCTTGAACGGGGTTGGATGATGTCGATATTGTCCTCAGAGATAGCTCGGAGTACAATATAATGACCTGGAAACAGTTGTTCACGTGGAACAATGATTGTCTTGTCTCATTGTCTTGGCCTCTGCATTGTCCCATGTGAACCCCACTTTAAACACAATAATACTTTAGCTTTGGTCGCGTTATGTTCCACATGCTTTGTGTTCGCCTTAAGTGACATTTTCAAAATGAAGTTTCAAGTGCGTCAAAAGTCAAAAGAAAACGCTAGAATCTTGGACCTGCTGAAGTTAAGTTTTTTGGTAAGATTGAGTCTATGTTATATTTTAGTTATATTATCAAGGGTTAAGTTTGGTGTTGGAAATCTTGTCAGAAGTAGTTTTATGTCCAAATCTACCTTTTTTAAGGTTGTCCTCTCTTCAATATTAATGTGAAGTTAACAAACTACTCGTTAGGCAAGCTAGCAGACTTGGAAAGAAAAACATACCTTTAAACACTGCACAAACACTACAAGTCCAAAATTAAACGAAAACATTAATAAAGTGTAACTAAAAAAAAAAACACATTTTGCAAAATTGAACCATATTATGAAAAAATGACAACTTAATGCCACATGACACTGTTTACAATTACAATCTCACCAGACCGATCAACTATCTCCTCATTAATCACAATTTAATTGAAACCACATCAAAGACCAGTTCCTTTTGCATTTTCCGCAGATCATATGTGCGTTCATAATGCAAATATGAAAATCATCTCCCGCCGATGATGAGGCAAGAAATGGTCATGTAACACACGCTGAATAGCTGAATGTCAAGATGTCCATATTGGACACATCACGAAGCACTGCATCATTTAGGAAACATTGACCTTTAACAATATAATTATGTATGTACAGTACATGACAGCGTTCGGTGTTGTATTGAAGAAATTTATTGCTTTTATATACTCACTAATGATACTTCTTTTTCATTTCGTGTAGATTCTTCACGAAGTAATTATGTACTTGGTAAAAAAAAATATATTAAGAGATTCAAGGTAACATTTTTTTTAATTTAAGATTTCTAAAGAATTTTTTTGTACAATGGGCTTTGGAGTTTGAAAGAATTGTTCTCTGACGAGTTTATCTGAGATCGGTTGAGCATTGAGCTGTTTTCAAGCAAATTGAATTGTTTAAAAAATCATCGTTTAAACCAGGGTTAAAAAATTATACATCGATGGCAATTTTTGATTCAAAAAATCAGCTCTATTAATAATATTATCTATTAATAAATGACAAAATAAATGACGTTTAGCAATGGAAGGATAGGTAACTTATCTCACCGATTTTGGTGGATAACCTTAACTGCTTGTGATGTTTGAAATAAAACTTTTTACTTACTAATAAGTTTTCCCATTCTCTCTCTTTTAACAAATAAAAGAAATCATGCAAACAACTAACTGAAATGACATACCATTGTATATGCATTATATAGTAATTACTATCATGGATGTCATTTCGCTTCTTGCCATCTTGAGGGCAAACGTGAACCTTACTTTTAATAATGGAGACGAGCCAATTTGGATACACATAATACACTTTTGTGTTTTGTTCTTATTCTATATTCACAAACAAGTGGCGACATCAGTGCCACACATTGCTGTCTAAAGCACAGATTAAACCAGCAACAGCACCAGCACCGTTAACAGCAAACAGCATGCTGGCCAGCAAAAAAAAGTCAAACACATTGCTACCAGCACCGTCTTCTTAGAACAACTAAACTGTCAATTTTTTTGTTTGCATTATGGTGCCTCTGAATATCAATTGCGTTAAGTTAGTATCAATGAAACAGCAACAGCAAATTTTAGGACTTTGGTCTAATGACGCTGTTGACGTTGCTGTTGTTAGTCTATTCATAACACCTAATTAATTAATTGCTGCCTCATGATAATACTATAATAATTGCCAACTTTTCAATGCTCAGTATGTAAAACAGAAGCAAATAAGTTTATTAGTTGTTTAATTTACAAACTGATAAGTTTACTAGGGGCTTTCATGCAACGAGATAAATGTATGCGCTGTAGAAAATTCTATTTTTATGCACGCGTTTGCATCAACGTCCGTTATAATCAAATTGCGTTAAATATGGGAAACATTCAGCTGTTCATTTAATGTCAGAGTGTACGTACACTAGTAGATCCTATTAATTAATTATTGATTTGTTTTAAAAGAATATAAAATTCGGAGAAAACAAGTATAAAAATAAACTTCTTAAAAAAACAGAAAAAACTAGTAGCCAGCATCTATAGACGTCATAAAAAAGAATTACAAAAGTCTACGTATACAAGAATGATGTACATACGTAGACTTTAACAAATGTATGTATATCAACTTTATCTGTCACAAAAGACAAAGACAACAACAAAATGGACATGCCATACACATTTTGACAGTTCATTTACACCTGCAAATGATAAAATTGTTTTATCAAAATCGGTTTTCTGTTCGGGCAACGTTCCGCGCGCTTCCCCAATTGTACGGTAGCCGTAATCGCTGTATTGAGAGAACTATTCGCAGTGTGATGGATAAATTTGAGTCCACTGGTTCAGTAAACGAAGAATCCGAGGCAGTCGATTTTGCATCGCTCACAAGAACTAGGCCTTTTTAGAGTCATGGAAAATTGGACACTTCAGATGCCCGCCACCAAGAGAAGGCGCGGCAGACATTTAAATGGTGTTATATTTCACACACAATTGCATCGATAGGCCTCTCGAACGAATACAAAATTTCGATGAAATCTCACATACACTTTGTTTTATTAAATTTAAAGTTAGGGCGCCCTTAATGAAAGACCCTATAAATCTCATGTATGAATGATATAAAGGGTGCGCACTAGTAGTAACTTTACATAAAGTTGCTATAACTTTTTAACAAATTTCATTCGGGTTATAATGCAATTCCCGTTAGCCGATTTAATAAACCCGAAAATTTTCATATTTACTCACCCTATCGAAAGATGCAATAATTTTTGTTGATTGCGGCAAATGTCAATTCTACAATATTATTCAGCGTTCTTTAGGCGTTAAGCTTACTGACGTGTATTTTATATCACCTTACTTCACAAATCTCAAAGAAGAATTGATATTTGCTGCCATTCAAAACTTATAGTATCTTCCGACAGGGTGACAACTTTTGCGCCACCTATATATGTATGCATGTCCAAAAAAAACTATTTTTCCGGGAAGACAAACATGAAATAAAACTTAAAATCTGTTTTATTTTCATATTTTATATGCCGAATAATCTGAATTGACTAAATAAACTGAGAAAACCAGTTACCATAAAGAATCAAACTATTGAACGGACTATATGCTATAATCAAGATGAACATGTTCGTCTTCTCCATAATCTTGACCTTGATTTCTCAAACTTCTTATAATCTCGATTTATGTAGATGTTCTGCATTTTTATCTCCCCTCACTGCTTATAGGGCTGATTGTGTTTAACTTTAATTTTGTTCTTTTATATCTTCGGGCCGGGCAACTAAAAACATTTACCATAAAATGTAAAGCAAGACAATTTTTCCTGGTGAAATAAATAATAAAATAGAATTCCCATTAAATTTAAATAATATAAATTGTTTGCCATAATTTAATCAGGCTTTCTCTTGACAGATGGTGATTTCTAAGTTAACATTCAAAGCATGTTTAATTAAATTAATATTAAAGACGTGGAAGAGACTAACTTCATCTGGATTTGCTTATTAATTTGTCCGATTTTGTTTAACGAATTAAGCCAAAGTAGTTCACGCATATTTATGTTTTGATTTCTTACTGTCAATACATAAAACCAGATAAATTAAATGGTCAATAAAATAACGAATAATCGAGTTAACCCTTTCTTAATTTGATTATTATAAAACATCTACATAGATGTTGCTAAATATGTGAGAGCTTTTGATCGCTAGTTTTTGATTTCTTAAGCGTTCGGCTTCACACTATCAGAAATTCGGCCATAGTTAGCTCGAAGCAAGCTTCAGTTATGATCCGAGGCTCATCATTTAGTGCATGTTTCAGCAGTTAGTAAGACAAATCACACAACAGAACCAACACGTGCAACAAATACGAGTACTATGAATTTCATAGTAGAGGGAGTCTAGACTTGTGAGGCGTATTCAATAACAAAAAAGATACTTAATCTAAAACCCTATACTAGTCCACCGCCATGCCGAGTTCCAAACGCTCGTCCGATGTTGTTAACGAGGTCTGGCCAGACCACCCAAGTATTCCCAGTATCTGCAGAATACTTCCAAACCCTGTTTTCTTGACCGATTTTATTTGAAACAGCCCCAATTTTTTTTTATAATTAACTCGCGCGAAAGGGGCTATTGTATACCCTTTAAATATTTGAATACCGTAAGAACATTAGGGAAATGTGGAGGGGTGAAAGAGGAGATACCGATGCACATTAGTTTTGAAGTTCTGCATATCAAAATGGGAGGGAAAACAGAGCCCGGCAAAGCATTCCACATTCGTGTGGTGCGACTAAAGAAAGAATCCCTATACTTAACAGTACGTCCGAAGTTGGGCTCAAGTGTAAACTAATGAGCATTCCTTGCAGTGCGAGTATCACGGTTGAGTCGTTTCAGGGGAGGAATGCAACTGGCTATTTCGCTAGAGCATTGTTCATAAAAATAACGATAAAATAACGAAAGGCAAGAAACATTACGTCGATGTTCATTTATTTTTGTATGTGTTATGTTTCTGTTATTGTTCTGTCGCCTATCATTTTCAAAGCTCTTTTTTGAATTCTATCTAGAAAACTCAAGGGGGTTATGGGAGCACCTACCAGTCACATACCCATGTCGTTTGGTGTTGGTCTGTCAATTGTTTGTTTTACCAAACCTTACCTTAGGACGGCTCTGTCAAGTCCTATACACACCTTTAGCCTGGATTTATTTGGACTTAAAGGTCACTTATTGGTTTGATATTTTCTTGCACTTGGTTTTTTGTTAGTTTTACTTTTTTTTAATTTTTAACGTAGACTTAATTTTTGTTGCTTAATTTTTGTCTTTTTATTTAAATTGAATTTTCTTTATTAATTTTTTGTAACGTTAATAAAAATTAGTATCTTTATTATGTGAAGAAAAATAATTTGTTTGCCATGGTTTGCTAAGAAAGTTTAATAGTGAAGACCTTGAAAGAACGTCCTTTGGGAAGATTCGGAGAAACGAGTGACATACCTACGGACACTTTTAATATGGACATATGACTGGTAGGTCATTTTAGGGGCTACATTCGACAATTTCGGCCAAAAAGGTAGCAATATGAAGTATCCTTTCTGATACTTGGGTCAGCTGGCCAGACCTCGTCAATAGGGGGAAGAAAAGTGTAGTACACTAGTTTTAGGGATTAGTTTAGGTAACTGTATTAAGTTTTTTTTTATTAATGGTGATGGGAATTCTTTTGTATTCTTATTCGTATTAAAATGTTCATTCTTCTATTCGTTACTCCATTCCCCTAATTTTCTACACCCCTTACTTATTTGTCAAAAAGAAAGAATGATGAAACAAGGGAAAAATAGAAATCATGTAAACAAGGTTTATAAGTTCATGGACTGTGTTTTCGGTCCTTAACACATGCGATTTGGACAGCAGGCCCTATGCTTCGTTCCTACGTTCAATAGAAAATGTATAATTAATCTATTTTTGAAAAACAAAATATCGTAATAACTGTAAACTGCAAATATTTTGCCTCGGTATTTAAGAAAAAACTTTTGGTCTGTAAACTGTGATCACGAAGTGAAAGTATTTTTTGTTTGTGTTCTTAAGTCTTATTCACATGGCCTTCCTCTGACGTTTAACTATTTGAGTCTGCCTTGTCATTTATTAACTTCTTTTAATTAAAATCTTCAACTTTGTTTTGTTAATATTCAAATTATTTTGTTCTCAAACTAAAAATTACAGCTCAATTTATTCAAAATTAACAAGAAAGCAAATTATGTTAATGTTAAAAGGCATTAACATAATTTAATCATTTTGATTTTTTGTAAATTTAACATTTATATTTGTTTCAATTTTGTTACCTTATTATTAAATAAAATATGAAAAATTTTATAAAAAAAAAATGTTAAAAATGTGTCAAAAAAATACAGTTAAGCAAACAATTGAACTTAACTGATCCTTCAAAATCATAACCAATCATTTGCAATTAACAAAAATATATAAATAAATAAAAAAACATGGGTTTGGTCCATGATATAAAATTCCATTTCAGTTTGTCTGTGGTCGCGTCGTTGCCCAATTTGGGAAATTAAAAATTATGAAATTAGTTTTGCTTCATGGTTTGCAAACCAAATAAACTCACAGCAGCTTTAATCAGCGTTAAGTATCAGAAAAAGTACATAACAAACATACCTATCGTTTAGATTTAGTAACGTCTGATTGCATTTGCAGCACGTATTCGCACAGTTTTTTTTAAGCGTGAGGTTCGTTCGTTTTGTTTATTTTATGGCTTCCAACTTTGAGATGCGATCAGTCATGCAATCTGAGATTAGAAGTTTCGGTTAGATATTATAATAAATTATGTAATGCGCCATAATTAAAAAAAAATATGAGAAAAATGTATAATACTGCTTTAGTTTTGGTACTCATTTTTTAATTGCTTTCGAAATTGTTTATGTTAGGTGTGTTCACGATTATGAAATTTTATTGTTATAGACATTTTACTATCTAGTTTATCAAAAAACTAGATAGTGTTTCTTTTTTTAACTCTGAGTTTTCAGAGCTTTAAATTGGTGTTACTTATTTAGTTCTGAGCATGTTCAGAGCGCGCTATGTGAGATGATAATGACAGAAAATATTGCTCACTCGGCAACTTCTTAGATTAATTTTTTTTATAATTTGGCGGGAAGTAATTGGAAAACTATCTTCTTCATCCTCTCCATTGTCAAAAAACAAATTAAATACTCCTCTTATAATCACTGTATCAACTTTTGTTGAACTGATAAGTTCAACTTTTCCTGATAAGCAAAATCCTACTTTTGACAGCTCTAACATTTAAGATTCTAATCATGACAGTTTAGTGCTTAAGTTGTTTCATAATTAAGAGAGAGAGCTATGAGCGTGCATTCTCTGCTCAGAATTTTACCCTGTGCTCAAACTGTTCAGGGCTCAGCTAAGAGCTAAAAACGAAAAATGCCTAATTTATATGTAGGTATGATTGTTAACCCATCTATTTATGGATAACTGAGTTGTAACACATTTTTCCATATTCTAAACGAGAGAGAACGAACATTAAGTTATGTTCTTCAATTGAATTCAAATCTAAGATGTATATATCTGTGTATTTTATGTATTCTTTTCGTCTGTCAATCTTTATCATGATTTTTTTGATTTTCTCTTACTTCTGGTTTTATGTTTTTTGTATTCATCTTCCTATTTACCGACCGCCACCTGTGAAGTGTGAAGACAAGGTTTTCACATTTTTCCATATCCGGATATTTTGATTTTTTTTTGTATCTGTATCTTACGGGCATGTTTTAAATGCCAAATTGTTAACCTAAGCGGCTGAATACATCTGCCATTTAAGCTTACGGATCGAATACAAATATTTTGAGGTTCAATGCATTTTATTTGTAAGATAGATTTGAGTTTTCACTTTCGTTTGCAGTTGGGAATTTAAATTTTCTATAGGCACGTATTTTTCATTTTAGGTAGTCACTATAATTTCAGTCACGTTTCCTCTATTTAGTTATGTGTTTTGATTTGAAATTTCTACTGTAGTTCTAGTTCGTGGTATGGAATTTTTTTTTTTAACTTTTTGTAAATCTGTCAAGTTTTAAGTTGCTTGTGTAAGCCCTACAGAGTAAGTAAGAACAAGGGTGCTAGACCTTCATTGATTTGTTTTTATTCAAGTCAGAAATCGAAAGTGAAAACTGAGCTCTGGTATTGAGAAATTACGTATGTTTTTATGTATATACATAAATAAATAAAATAAATATAAAAATAATGAAAAAATGCATAGGTTAGCACAATAAAGCTGTAAAATTGCACTTTATAAAATTAGAATCTGAAAGGGAAAGTATGTCTAGTATATGCCGCGTTATTCCGGCTAATGCATTTGTTTGTTCGCTTTAAGCTCTTCCAAAACTTTTCTTTTTTTCAAAGCATTGCGCGTTACTCATTGCCAGTTGCTGACGTTTAAAACGTCAAAAAGCTCCAAATTTGTTCAAAATGAACAAAATAGGCGTTTTTTTTTTGTATTCAGAAAAGAGAACTGAATAAAGTCCGAGAATTCAGAGCATGATCTGATATGTACTGTCAGACCTTCAAATTGGTGCTTCTTTTTTAGTTCTGAGCATGTTCAGAGCACGTTCTGTAAGCTCAGAATAAAATAACATTTTATTGAGACATAAAGCGTCAGTTGCATTTGACATAAATACATATGTCAGGCTCAACAAATACCGTTTTCAATATGCCTCTTGGCATATTGGCATATGACAAGTATGTGGATTTTCTTACATTGACATTTCTGTTTAACCTTATTCATACGAATTATCTTTTTGAAAAGCACATTTTTCCAATGTCTCAAAGACGTAATATTCTCATTGTTCCAACATTTAAATATAGAGCTTCCAAACAACAGTTCTTTGTGCATGCTGTGGGCCTTTGGAACTTCTTGCCTGTCAGTCTGAGAGTACAAGATAACTATAAAAAATTTGAAGGCTTGCTTAGAAATCTTTACAATTGCTGAACGTTTTTCCACTTCTATTTCTGTTTCTTTCCTCTTCTATTTTTGTTTCTTTTATCTAATTTTATTGAAATATAATGTAATTATCTTTAATTTCTTTAATTTGTTTAATTTAATTTCAAAATATTTAATATATAATAATTTTAAATTAGCTTTGTTTATACTATTTATGATTTAATGATATTACCTACAACTTTTTAAGTATTATATAAAAGACATATTGTTTTAAAATACTTACGTAAATGAGTAAATACAAATGCAAATATGTATGTATATAAAATAAGAACGTGTTTTTTAAGTTACATTTATTAAAATTAATTCGATTTATAGGAGGCTATAATATATGGCTCTCACTAGAAGTAATATAAAGATTGCCAACATGGCTGGATTTAAAAATATTAAGAAAGCTCTTGCTCCTGGAGCTATTAATATTTCTTTTGATTCACTAGGTATGACGGAGATAAATGCTGAACAGAATATCTGACAGTTAGAAAATTAAAAAAAAAATCACCAAAACAACCAAAATGTGGTAAGATATTAGTCGCTCTGGTGGAGAAGCAAAAATGCCGGAGAATTTCGGAACGTGTTGGGAACGTTACACACTCGTTTATGGGTAAAACCGAACAACAAAAATCCCAACCGCAATTGAATTTGTTCAGTTTTCATTCGTACTTCATTCATTGTTCGATTTTGCTGTTTACACTTTCGGTGTTCCGCGTTCGTCAAACAGCGAACACCGGGCACAAAACCGTAGGTGTAAATCCAGCTTCAGGTATTTAAAATTATAAGCCTCCACTTGAAATAGATGATTGCAAGATATGTGTCATGTGGCCAATATTTCTGGTGTAGGCCCCTTATGTTTTATTTTTCTTACTTGCAGACATACATTTCTCAATTTATTTCTTGTCATAGCAGAAGAAATAATTTGAGAAATAAATTTGACATTTCATGAATTACCCTCATTTTCTGTCACATTTTTATTCATGTTGCTTTTATTATTTGGGTGTTTTTTCAGATAAATAAAGTGAAAAAATAGCTAAAAATTAATATTAAAGTCAAAATTAGTTGGATACACTTCCATTTTTCCAAAAAAAAAAAAATATATAATAGCGCGAAGTTGTTTATTTGGTGAGATCTTTGCAAAAAAATGAGATTTCATAAAATGACTTGCCCATATATGTATGTAGTCAAAGAAATATAAACTGACATAATGACCGATATAATTATTTCTAATGGAGGCGTGGCCTTACATTATCAAATATTATGAACGCGTCCAAAAACCGCAAAGACAAGACATGTATAAAAAAATCTAAAACGTCAAATAATTCCGGCCGGCGGTAAAGTCAAAATTAGTTAAACTTTGAGTTAAGCGGGGTTCACATTGGACAATGCAGAGGCCAAGACAATGGGACAAAACAATCATTGTTCTATGTGAACAATTGTTTCCAGGACAAGAAAATTGTCCTCCGAGCTATCTCTGAGGACAATATCGACATCATCCAACCCCGTTCAAGAAGCTCGGACAAGACAATTGATTATTGTCCCATTGTCTAATCTGCTTGTGAACGTGGCTTAACTTAGCAGTAATTGAACAACGAATTGTGTAAGGTTTCAACCTTCAACGATGGCGTTGAGCACTAAATACTACTTTTTTAAAAATAGTAATTTTTAATTATTTATGTACCTTTTTTCTAACAAAGTTAACAAAACCAAAACTGATTGCATCATTTTTGAAAGCCAATTTAACTGTCAAATATATCCAAATTAACAAGACGAAGAAAACTTTCTAGTCTTCAAGCAAACTACTTTGAAAACCAAATCCTTAAAACTGTTGCGTGTATGTGTCAAGTGTCTGTCAATTAAAAACTCATTGAATCTGTCAAACAACTGTAAGCCAAAAACAATATCCAAATCAATTTGGCACGAATCCGTATGTAAACTCAAATCAATTGCCATTGCTAATTCTTTCAATAACATTGCTAATTCATTCAATAATTACGACTACTGTGGGAATCTGTTGTTGAGTACAAATTGCTGAGGGCATCCATTTCACCTTAGGAATCAATCAAAATGATTCGTCTGCAGGCGGTAACCATTTTGCAATAATCTACTAAATTTTAATGTCAAAATAGAGGGAAAATACCACAGCAAACAGAGTACTCGTCACACAAGTGACCTGCTTTCTCTTTTCACTCGTGTAAACGAGAATGTGTAAAAGATCACCGTTCAACTGGTAAATCCATGATGTTGGTGTGATTCAATCGGATCGCCAACTTATGTATCTAAATTATATCGCATTGCAGTTTATTTTTTACATTTTTTTTTTATTCAATTTAAATCTAACCATTCTTCTTGGATTTGGATATAAGCCTCTAACTACCGCATTAATCGGTGTTTATTTTCTAGTCATGGGATATTATTTTTAGTTTTTTTGCGCAAACTATTATTTTGCAAATGTGCAATGCTGTGTGGTTTTTAGTGTGTTTTTCACCAATCTGTGGTGAAATGAATAATTTGCGATTACATGATGATGCATGGAGAAGTTTTATGTTACCCCTCTGCCACTGGTTGGCTTTGTCGTTCGGTATTATTTCAAAATCAAAAAGAATGCTGTGTGTTTGGAATTTACGTGAAAGGTGAAAAGTTGAAAATAGACAGACTTATGTGAATAATAGCCATTTCAAATAATGATATTGTAATAGAGTGATAATTGGTAAGGCGTACTCATGTAACAATATTTTATTAATGTTTTATGGCGGGAAAAAGGCTGTCAATAGTGGTATAGTCATGTTATAGAGATGTCAGATTAGGATCTGTACTCAATTGATTTCAATGTGGGAATAAATGAAACTGATTGAAAATGAAAGTGATGTTTGTCTGGGCTACCCAACTTATACTCAGTATTTTACTGAGTAGCCCAGTCGAGTTGACTGAAGGCAAATTATATGTTTTTTTTTAAATAATTGTCAAAGAGAGGAATCGTCCTTATTCTATCAGCGAATAGATATGTATATTAAAATGATTAATGCCTTCCGATAAATGCATTTACTTTGTCATTTCATAACAAAGAACACGTTGCAAGAAGTTTAAAGAAATATGACAGGGAACGAAGGACATACAATTGTTTGCTGCCTGAATATCAATTTTTTGATGCCAGCGATGACCAAGCGTCTTCGTTCCGGTTGCATCAAAAAAAATCTATTACTTTATTATAATAGACTCAACTCAAGGAAGAATAATGAAAAGAAATCGATTTGGTTAGAAGGAGAAAATCACAATATTCAGTAAGTTGTTTTCTGTTTAATTTCTTATGTCAACAAGAGAAATGTCAAAATAAAACATTAATGCCATGCAAAGGAAATATTGTTTTTTTATAGCCCAGATCGTTTTATTACTACGGGGTTAACCGCATTCTTTTTTATTTCTCGAATTTATATAAACAAGAAGTCCAATTTAATGGACTCGTGTTTTTTCAATTTAATTTATTTTTTTTAATAATGAGGATGCATTATTATAATTTATTGTTTATTTAAACTTTATTCAAATTTAAATAACGATAATAAAAAAACGTGACTTGAGTAAAATAATTTTAGATTGTGAGTTAAAAACAAATCCTAATAACATTATAAATATGAATGTTTGTACCTTTAGCTGTTTGTTCCACAATCATGGCTTAACGACTGAACGGATTTTAATGAAACTTGGTTATATGGGGAAAAATACACGGGCGCTGTGTGCACAAATTTGTGAAGTTTGGTATAGGAATGAGTTACAGTATTCAATTTATGTAATACTACTTTTACGACGAAAAATATCATGGTTCCTGTGGGAGAAATCTGAATAATTGTTTTTAAAGGGTTTTCATTAAAATATTTAAAATAACTTAATCTGAAGTCCACGCTGACGAAAAGTATACTGTTATGCCCGTGCTCAGTCAACATTTAAAATTACACTTTACGCCATAACCTTTAATTTTGTATGTTCCTATGCAATAACGGTTTTTTTTAAATTAAAGAATTGAAATATATATTTAATATATGTACTGTTATGAAATAGTAAAAACGCATTACAGTGGGATTGCCCTATTATTTAATTAAAATTTGACCTTCGCAAACGTGAACTCTCCCTCAAACGTGAACTCCCTAGTTTTCCATTGTTCACGTTATCGAGAGTCTACTGTACTTTTAAAATGTTTGAACTTTGAACACCGTAGCTTTAGGGAAATAAAGAAGGATGAAACAAAAGATACAGATTAATTTTGAAGTTCTGCATATTAAAATGGAAGGCAAAACGTCTGGAAAAGCGTTCTACATTCGTGTGGTTCGACTACATAAAATAAAGAATGTCTGTTCTTAACAATAGGTCGGAAGTTGGGCTCAAGGATTATATATAATAGGTGGAATTATTTAAGAGGAGAAATTCAACTGGCTAACTATGGAAAATTAGACTGGATCTTTGGTCAAAAATAAGCTTTTTTAACTGTAGCCAGATCAGACGGGGTAAGCCTTAACTTCGCGGAGAATGTTCGGCAACGTCGAATAAGTAGTAGTTATTTTTCAGAAGGTTGTCTGTGATGCACATTCCTGAAACTGCGAGTTAGTCCGTTTCCTCATCAGTAACGCACCTGCAGGCAGCGTTGAGTTTGCGCAAATTGCGAAGCAGAAGCTTCGTTGTCGAAGTGTGTAGTAACCAATGAAATTAAATAGCCTTGTCTTTGGAACCTAACCTTGCAATATTTTTTTACCGAATTTGTTGTTCAGGTAGGAATTTTGTTTTAAAAAT
The DNA here is from genome assembly GCA_963971375.1 of Platycheirus rosarum. Lineage (NCBI taxonomy): Eukaryota > Metazoa > Arthropoda > Insecta > Diptera > Syrphidae > Platycheirus > Platycheirus rosarum. The sequence goes on from OZ020508.1 coordinate 32,144,341, forward strand.
ATGAGCATTGCACACTTTTCTGGCTTTATGAAACTTTTTCGGGTTTTAATCTGAGATGTTCGCTTTATAACAACGAAAACTTGCAATTTTTCCTCTGATTACCTACCTACAGCTCGAATTAAACCATGAGTTTTCCTTAGGTTTATTACTTTTTGACTTATGTGAGATAAAATATATAATTTCTGATATTTTATCTGCGCTAGAATCTACATATCTCGCCAATGAGAAACGACCAGTTAAATGTCCTGAAAAAGTTATTGACAAACTGTTCTTCTAGGTGTTTTATCTTTCACTGGTTTAAGCTGGCACGATAAATTTGCAGAGGTGACACAGTTGTCAGATGTGTCTATGGCCCTTCAACAAACAAAGTAAAGGTTGTTTAACTCAGCAAAAATCTCAACATACCTTCCTTCGTATGTTGTCTGGAAAGCGATGCCAATAAGAATTGTGACCGTAGCCCGTATTAACAATTTCAGGGTGTGAGGCTAGCAGGAAATAGTTCTTCGAATGGAGTCAGAAAAGGCATCAACGTTGAAACTCTGTCTTAATTAGGAGTTCTGTAACTAAAACACGTATGTATGTATGTATATGAATAATGCACTTATTTGCCGTGAATTTTTACCACATTAAGTTGAAATATTGTGGTTAAATTGATATGAAATAACTGACACAAAAGTAAAATGTATCTAGCACACATAAGATTCTTGTTTTTTTTAAGCTCCAACTAATTTAAAATCTTTTTTGATTTGCATTGAATATTTTCCGACACTTAAGTCATTGATTGTGCGGTCACATAACTGTGATGAAACTAAATTACTACACAACTATAAGATGCAATTCAATAAAAAACTTAAAACCGCAAGTAACCAACCACACATTACAAAATGCCACTCTCGTCAAAATAATCACTGTTCCCAGTTCAGGTGTGTTCATTTTTAATTAAATTTAAAATAAATCATCACATCGGCACTTTGAAGTTTTCCCAAAACATCAAAGCGTATATGTTTCAATAACTGCCAGATGTCTCACCATCAGCCATGGCTATTAATCAAACACCGTAAGTCAAGTTAATTACTACAGTTGATGCTGTTTCGGCTTATTCAATCGCTTAGTCGGCTTAAACCTCTAAAAATATAATTAATATCTCTGGCTCATGGAATCAAGCATTAACACTTACATTGTTGCCGATTTAAATGTTATGCAGATACAAGCATATATTGTTGGAAAAGATACAAACTTTATTGAATAACATAAGAGATAGTAATCGTTTCAGCCCAAACATGGATTAATCAGCAAAAGCACTTTTCCAGCATGCGTTAGTATAAGTGAATGGACTCGGGCACACATGCGTGTAAAACAATTATCGACCCCAAAGCATCCGAAAATATTTATGCATCCGTTAGATAGTTTTTTGTGACTTTTTTATTTCTACTTTTCTCGTTCGAAGAATCCTATCTCTTGCAGTACGGATTACGGACATTTTCTTTAAACATGTTTTGTGTCCACAAAGTGTGTTTCCTTCACATGCTGGACATGGTGAATGCAGTTCTCTTCGGATTGAAAAAATTTAAAACTCCTGAAGAAAAGTGCAAATCTGTTGTCTAAATGCATCCATTTGTTAGTTGCAAAGCTTGTGGAAGACAAAGCTTCGTTTTTCCATTTGACTTTTATCAAAGATCTCCACGAAAAACAAGGTGAAGCTGTTTTGTTGATTTTTTGTTATGTTTGTTTTATTTCTGATTGATTTCAGGAGAGGAGAGTTGTAGTGAAGTGTGTGTCTGGCTGGACTTGGAATGGCTGGTGTGGCGGTCGACAAACTTTGGAATGTGGTCACTCTTTTTTTATAGCCAATTAATCCTCAAGTAATGTTTAACCAATGAGAGTGGTTATTGAACTGTTTAACATGGGTCCTCTAGACCTAGTGTTTGCAGCTGAGTTAATGAAAGGCCATTAGCTAAAGAGTTGACTTAACTTATGGCCAGTCTCGTATGGATTTATTGATTCTACTTAATTAGTATGACAGAAAATAATTATGCTATAGAGTTGTGCTTCTATTAAGTCGATTCATGGTACGAGTTGTGTGTGTTGACATTTAATGAGACATATTTACCTTTCTATACAAAACAAATGACACTATATTATTTAAAATTATGTGTTTTGGACCTTTGTTTGAATTAAACTTCTTTTACTTTTGATTTTATGGAAGGGGTTATTTTATGTGAATTGATGCAGATTAGTTTTGAAATGTTTGTATAACAAAATCGAGGGGAAAAATTACCAAAGTAAATCATTAAACATTTGTATGGTACGGCTAAGAAAGGTTTCCTACATTTGACAATACGCCAAGGTTCGGGTTAATGGTTATTCTAATGAGTAGCTGCATTTCGCTTTAATGATAAAAGACAGGATTCGGTTTTTGAAGAATTAAATTCAACGCGATTTTTCTTCCCAACTTTAATCAAAATATAATATATGAGCTTACCATATCATTGCAGTTCCATATCTGAAGAATAGGGTTGGATATCTGCGGAAACGACTATGACAAGCTAATAATACTAAGATAAGTAGAACAGAAGTCGTAGATTAAGATAAGAAAAAGTATTGGAGACAAAACGGAGTCCTGTGGTACACCAGCATTTATTTAGTGAATTTCAAAATTGAAACTTGCTGTTCAAAGGAGGAAATTACTAATCCAATGAAAAAGAGATTATAAATACTAAATATGCACATCTTCAATAGAAGAATGTCGACATGGCATCGGTCAATCCGGAAAAAATAGTTAGTAAAACGAGGGAGTTGTGGAATCAGTCCGGATCGTTAAAAAGTAAGGAAGCACAAGAAGAAGAAGAAACCGAAGTAGAAGACAAAAAAAAGATATAGAAGAAGAAGAACAAAAAGAAAAGAAAACATAAGCAAAGAAGAAGAAGAAGGAGAAGTAGAACAAAAAAAGCAAAAGAAAAAAGAAGACAAAGTGGAAGAAAAAAAAGAAGGGGCAAAAGAAGAAGAAGAATTAAAATAATAAAAAAAAGAACAGAAGAACAAAAAATAAGGACTACAAATAAAAAGAAGCATCAGAATGAGAGGAAGAAATAAAGATTTCTTATTATGCTACATATATCTCAACAGATGATGACTATATGACCTATTCCTACAACAGCCGTATTGCTACTTCTTCAAGACGTTAATTAAGCTGATTACATAAACTTGAAAAGTAGGTCAATTGTTTTATAGTTTGCGGGTGCAATAGATTTTCCTGCTGTTTTCCTTCTACTCGGAAAGAGCCTAGGGGAGTACGACAGATGGAAGAGCGTATGCAGTGGTTTTGCCTTCAGTCTGGTGAAAAGATATTATTCAGAAAAAATACTATCCGGATCAGGACATTTGTGTATGATAAGGCTTTCCAATAATCTTGCGACAAACGAGTTCAATTGAAGATTCTTTTTATGGAATGGCTTACACTTATTGGAGTAGGCAGCAGGCATATCTTTAAGGACGAACATTTGAACTGCAGGGAATTCCATTCGTATGATAACAATTGTTTAGCGGTTAGCGTTTATAACTACTAGTCCAAACGATTGGAGTTCGATCAGACAAACACTGTAAAAAACATTTTAAAAAACCACACACTTGCTGTTGTCTTAGGTATTGACTGAGCCTTCAATAATGTACAAGATGATACAGTAAAATGTTTCCTTAAAAACCAAATCAAACTGAAAATAAATCACTTGACAGCTGACAAAATGGCCGCCAGTTAAAATAGTGTTGGAGGCTTGAAGTTCTAAAAAAAAACCTATAAAAAAACACCCTTTACTTTTAATAGAAGGGACCCTGAGCATAATTATCAAAACACACAAAATACTAATAAGAAAACTGAACTCAATATCGAAAAAAGAACTGAGAACGCCATGATAAGATTCTATGCCTGTAATAGAATATTTGAAAGACCTGTGGATAATGTGGATGTCCACGGAATTAATAAGACTGATGCTGACATGGTATCGTGGCAAGTGACAGAAAACTCTTCCAACCTATAGGCTATTACAACCCGCGGAAAGCAACTTTCAACCTGAAACGATTACTTCTCTTTATAAAAGAGTTTGAAGCAAATAGTGCTTTACGGGTGAAGTGAAACTCAAACCTAGAAACCATATCAGACAAGCCATGTACAAATCCTGCAGAGACCATATTGTGATAACACAAACCTCATTTTTATGTTTAAAGAACATTTACCATTTATTTATCTATCAAAGAAGACTGACTTAATAACCAAACGCAAATACCGAAATAGCTTTACAAATCCTTACAGATGGCTCAAAAATGGAAATTAAAGTTGTTGCGGATCTTTATTCGGAAACAATCTAATTAATCAGTCTCCCTGGTTACAGCAGCTTCTTTTAGCCTGAGGTCCGGCACTAATATCTGATATCACATTTTTCATTGACAGTCACCCTGCGATAAAAGCAATTTCTGCCTTTGAAATACAATCGAAGCTTGCAACTTGCTGTTGCCATGAACTATAGCGTCTTTTACTGCGCAGCTCTGTTGGATTCCTAGACACAATGGTAAATATTCCGGCCTGTAACATGACTGGGAATAAAGTCCACGCTAGAGCTAACGGGAGATACTATACTCCTGTTCTACATAGAGAAAATTCTACAGCTGAATGAGAAATTGCTGCGCTCCCTTGTGAGTATGCTGACCGGGCACAACGCTTGCTGACATACAACATACAGAAATTAAAACTCAGCATAGACGATTTCCTTTGTCAAATTAATTTAAAAAGTTAATTCAACTCCCTGACCTCAAGCCTTCTAAAATATCTATACTTTGTTGTCTGTACTTAATTTATCCATGAACTTGTATGATGTAGAAACCCCATAAAACTTCTAATGATCACAATTGCTACAGACATTAACAGTCCAGTCCTAAATACCTTGACCATTTACCCCACAGACCTTAACACCTTAGACCGACATTCATAACAAAATACAAAACATTAACTTTTTTAACGATTTAACTTGAAGTTGAGTTTTACTTTCCTAATGATCATCACCCCAAGCACTTAATAGTCAAATGTTTAGAATTGCACTTACGGCTTATTTAGTACACGTTTTTCTTTAAAAAAGAAAATGTATCTCAACTCATAATTCCACGGTTGCATACAATTAAAACAAAACGTAACTTTGAAAAAGAAAACACTTGTTCTATGGCCAGAATGGCCAGACTTATGATGGTTTATAGCTTTTACGGTCGCACATAAACCATGTCGACCCCGTTTTTCGTCTTGAAGTATCTTCAACGCATCTTCATCTCTCTTGACTATCATCAAAGCTGCGTCTCAAATGCAATAATAATATCTCTCGGATCAAATGCAGTGCACGATTAGTTCATCAACAAAATCAAATTCTTAAAACAATCTGCAGCAAATTCGTCATTTTTCTGAAAAGAAAGCCAACAAAAGATAACGTCGGTCGTCCATTTTGAATCTTAAGATTGTCATCGACATTATTAATCAGAATTAAATGAATCTATTTTGAGATGATTTTTGCTTAGATACACTTCCTATATACTTCTGACCGGTTCTTTTCGGATAAAATCACAGTCACAGTGGGCAGTTGGAGGAGACGGTGACCGGGTTTGGCTTTCTAAAAGCTGAATTTGAAATTCTAAATCTGCTTGGATTGATTATTCTTATTTAGCCTCATTGGCATGTGCTACTTTAGTTGATGATTTTTGGTATCCAATGGCATTGAGAAAATTGATTATGACAAATTAACTATCCACCCTTAATTAATGATGTTTTTAGTAAGAGGAACAAGGAACTGTCAAGCTTGTCATTTTGTACGAGGAGACTCATTTGTTTGATATGTCATACAAAATATACTTGAACCGAGATGATAATGGTCTTGCAAAAGGGTCATTCTTGTGAATGGCCCACTGGAGTGTAGAGCAAGCAATGAGGTAATCATTATACAACCTTGCACTCTGAAGCCATCAGTTGACATGTCAGTATATCTCTTAAATCCCTTCTCAAGGTTTATATGCATGCCTACAATTTCTTTAGGAAAATACTTCATTATAATTTTTAAAGGCCATTGCTATAATTAAAGCTTAAAATTTACAAGACTATTTACATTTTCAAAAGACTTTAATTAACAAATGTTAATTTTATCTTTAGGGTCAAGCTCAACATTTGACTAATCTTAACTTAATTTGAATCATTGTTAACTGTCATTGTTAATTGTTCAAAGTTAATTGCTTATTCGCTTAAATACTTCTTATCGAATCTTCAATCTACTTTTTAAGGGAAATATATAATTTGTATTCTTTAGAGAATATAATATTGTATACATTGTGTTTTCTAGTTTCTTACTGTATTCTTAAAACGTGTTCCAATTTAAATAAGAAACCTCGCTTGTTGTAGCTCAAATGAAAAGATACTTTTTGCCGATTCAAAGTTAATCTAATTATCTACTGAGTTGCAAATGAGTCACGTTCGTTAAGATAAATATAATACCGGTAAGAGAACTTTTTTTGTTTGACACTTCCTGCGTTTTTTTTCTTTTTTTTCTACCAATAAACCAATGTATAAATACGTAAAAAACAAAAGATATTTCCAAAAGCTGATTATAATAATTTAATATAAATGTAGCCATAAAAATGCTTGACTCTTAATTTTCTTAATCCAATAAACAAAAAAATGATTTTATCCGTACAACTATAGGGATACACGTGAAGAGGACACTCTTAAACATTATCTCTGTAATCTAAATTCTGTTGTGAACTACGTTTAATCTGAATAAGAGTTGAGCCAATGGAGAAGTTTCTTTCTACTAGGAATAATGAACCGATTGATTTTTTCATTATATAGAGATTTGTAAAGCTTAATTTAATTTCCAGCAATAGAATAATCTCAAGAAAATAAAACTCCACAATTATCTTCATTATTTAAATAGAAGTTTGCGTGTGTGTAAATTTTTCCATATAATTCGTGGTCGTAACAAAAATAATAGGCCTTAGTTGGCTGCCATGTGGTAATTCTCAGCTCGATAAGAGGAAATGCTATTCTAAGATAATTTTTTTAAAACGCCGTTTTAAACACGAGATTAAACAGGATTTTTAAATTGAGATATACAAATGTTGAACTTTCACGTATCCCTAAACTTTTGACTTAATTTCAAAAAATTCAGTGAAATATTTAACATTAACAAGTTCACAAATGAAAAAGGTCTGGTTATAATTGAATTTCTTACCTAAATTTCCCGTGACAGTAACAGCTACTATTTTAAGATCGTTAAATCATTTTCAGTGTCGAAAATGTTTGCTGTAACTTCATTGTGGCTTAACCTTAAGCTTAGATCAGACGATGTAGTGTTGTAGTGTCTGCATTCCAACAAGTTTCTATTAAACTTATTAGTAAATATATTAAAAAGATATTCGAAAGATGGTAGCTAGAATTGTTGGCACTGCTCATTAAGGGTCTACCTTACACTGCTTCCTGCCTTCTGCTTTCTGCTGTTAATCATTCAAAGAGAGGGTTTATGACTTAAATTCTTTTTGAATTATGTGTCTATTTCAGAAGCTGTAATTAAATTAAAGGTCATCTACATTTTCAAACATCTTATAAGCTTCCGCTCACCTCAATGTTGCTTCCTGGTAAATCGTTTTGTCGAATATTTGCTAAAGATTTAACACATTGCCTTGCATCGTCACCAGCAGGGCCTCCTATGTTTTTTCAGGTGCGGTGTTACCAATCGAGGTACTCAGGGGAACTTTTTTTATTGGTCTATGTGTGGCATGTTTTTTGTATTTTGAATAGGTGAGGTCTGTATGTGAAGGTAAGAGCCCACGAGCATGCCACGGCTTCCAAAGCGGAAATTCTATCCCTTCCTGTCCCCTCTTACATCTTTCCTGTAACCATTTTTACCTCCGGTTCCCTCGTTTGATAGGAAGGCTCTTCTCTATTGACTAGTCCCAGTCATATCTAATTTCCAGATCCTCTGCCAATTTCTATCCTGCTCTTTTTTCGCTATTCGCTTCACTCCTACTTCTTAACCTATCCTATCCCAATCCCATCTTTCATGTTATATGTATATCCTATCCTAATTCCTTTCAAGCTTTAATCTCCCAAATCCACTATCCTATTCCACCACTTAATTCCTCATTTCAAATGGCAAAATTAAGTGAAAAAATGGTTAGAACCACAGAAACTTTGACGATTAATACAAAAGCACATACATATCTCCGTTTAATAAAACAATATGGCTAAAACACAATCACGCTTTAACTTCGGTTTCGCCTGACGTTTACAAGTTCAACCATAGGAAATCAAAACATCTTATTACAATGTCGCTTTGGCTTTGAAGTTACGTTTGAATCGTGTACAAGATAAGGTAACGTGACTCAAACGCAAAGCTGAAGTAGAAACTGTTTGAACTTTTGCTCGCTTTAACAGAACAAAGCAAAAACAACAACCGAAATTTGGAAAATATCACTTAAAGCGAACACAAAGCGTGTGAAATGTAACATGGCGAAGCCAAAGCTTAAGCGTGATTGTGTTTTAGCCATAACTTTTCGAAATATTCACACTAGAACTAAATTAAAACCATTTTAAAGCACAACCGAGAATTAAATTTAAAACAAACAAAGTGGCAAAGGTCACTGCCTACGTCACAGAAAAAAATATTCCAGCTTTCATTTGACAGCGCGGCGAAATCTTGTTTATATCATTCTTGCTTGATAGCGACGAATAAGAAAATGTGAAAGAAAATTCAAAAAGGACGAATTTTCGTTTATTTGTTGTTCGCTCTTATGTGAATATACATACGTATGTAAATCTAAATAGTACTTTAAAGGTTGAACTATAATGGAAGAAAATTTGGGCCCGTCCTATTGATCCCACGATAGGCGATCGCTCCGTTTCGTCAAACGTCGATAAGTTTTTAGGAACGTAATGAAGAAAATTTGACATTCGGCCATTATGGGGAAAGTGTTCATTTAACATTTCGTTCAGTTTTGACACTAGCTTTCGTTTGCTTCTTGAATAAATTGATGGTAAATGCCAAAGCTGCCTTATATTATGTTTGACCTTTGGGTCATTAACATATACAATTTTGACAGTATGCCATTGTCATGCTACTGTAATTTACGAATCAACTATGCAAATATTAAAATTGTCAAATATTTTCGCTACATAACGAGATCATGTTTAATAAATCAAATCTAAGTGCTTAACGCTTTTAAAAAGTGGCTTAAACCAATTAAAAAGTGAGAGTGTGAACAGAACGCTTAGCTGTACTATTTGTTATGATGTTACGATATTTTTCTTCATTAAAATGTCAAATGTGTATCACTTCTGTATTACTCAAACTAAAAAAAGTCACCTTATCTTCAGGCCAGACATTTTTTCCAGTGATTCATAGACTATTGGTGTAACTAATGCATTACTTTAAATAAACAGGACCCGGCAACTTCCATCTTTTAACCAGCCACCTAAGGAGTCAGTCATTTTCTTAACTAGAGAAAGCATTAAGAGTGATTTAGGCAACTTTAAAGATAACTTTGTATCAAAAACCATATTTTAAACGATAATTTCTTACTAAACTCGTTGACGACAATTTTTCCTGATTAAGTAAGCATTACAAGTCAACCTAAAGTTTATATTTTAGTGTTTCGGTAGACTTTTAAGTAGGAATTTATTAGTTGCATGCTAAAATTTTATATGAAACATTTGAGTGTTTTAACATTGATTTCAAAGTCTAGCCGCAGCGAAAAATGCAAAAAATTAAACAAGTCGCACGCAAATCAAGTAACAGTCCCTTCCACTTATCTTTATACAACTTGTTCGCGTCCTAGACATTGAATTCGTGGACACACTCAGACGGGGTATGTTCGTCAAACAACGTAATTTATCTCCAGCCATGTCAAACTTCACTTCCAAATGGAAAAGTCACGAATCAAGATCACGGCTAAACGCACACGTTCAGCGAACCAGCAGTGAGCGCCATCTGTTTTTTCTTATTCATTTTGTTTTGCGTTTTTGCACAGTCGTTGATTTTTCCTGGCGACAAAAGTTACAAGTTTTCCCTCACGTAGAGTTCGAAATGCTCGTTTATATAAATATTTTGATTTTTTTTCCTATGTTGTTTTTTTTTCCTTCCTGAAGATTGGCTTCGTGGAACGAATCGGCCATGTCCAAATGGCTAACTTGTTGCGCCTACATCCACACTCACTACACATTCGGCAACGTGAAGTCTTTCCGCGCTTTGGATACTTCGACTGAACCTCGCACACTCCATAATCTTGTTTAGGAAATCGTGCCAGAGTTTCACTGGTGCTCTGCACTTTTGGGCGGCATAATTATAATAAAAATGTTTTGATAGACACTTTTCCGGACTTCAAGTACCTTACTGTTATATTTGAATACCGTTGAAGATGGAGACGTGAAAAAAGTAAGATTAATATATGGATTCAGTTGTATTTCGGTTACTGTGTCATGTTTGTGTAATCGATATGAACAGCTAGACTTGCTGGCACACTGAGCTACTTTGCATAATTTATTATTTTCACTAATTGAAAATGGTTTAACATTGATATTGCGGTTTCAATTTCATTGATTTCAAAGATTAACGGGATAGGATAGGAGTTGAGTGACGTTTGCTTGCTTTGACAGCAAATTTCGATGAATTGAACGAAGTAAATCGATAGAAGTTTGTGGGGTATGTTCATTTTTTATGAAATTTTTGCTGGAGATAAAATCAAGAGCATGTTTTTGTAGTATCATTAAAATTGGTTTATAAATCTGATTTAAATAATTACAAGACATTAAATGCTGGATGAGTTGCTAATTGATGTCGATGTAAACACATGAATATAAGCTCTAATTTAGAGTAGTTCTGCCAAAGAAAGATAGAGGTATTGATTTTTTAAAAAGAGAAAACTAATTTAGACACACAAGAAGATCAATTGATGAGTTAAATATTTTCTGCGCAATCTGGTGGTGATTTTGTTAATTGTTAATAAAATTATGGCAATTTGCTTTGTTCGGTTTCATATGAAACAAAGCAGAGGAAAAACACATGAACAAAGCTGAATCTTTGACAGTGAGATTAACCAACTATACTCTAACCAACAAAAATTTTCAGTGCAGGGGAAAAAGGACGTTTAACCCTCATTTTGTTTGCAGTGCGGGAGGAATGCGTACATACAATAGTCTTTTCTGTCAAACGTCAAATAGGAAATGTCAAATTTGATGTGAACTTGTGCCACTCGCACTCAATAAAATAAATAAACATTATATTCATTAAAGATACAAAATAGCAATACAATCAACTCTGCAATCCTTGTATGTGTCATATAAAAATAATATGTCCCAATGAAAACTACCATTCGAATGGATTCGTTAAGAATAAGGTATGCCAAAAGAATCTCTCTGACAGTAGTAGTAGAAAAATATGGCAAGTTAAAATGACTGATAGCCATGTTCTTCCAAATTGATGAAATAGTTTCTTTAATTTAGACAACCGACCGTGCTTGGTAATGATCATGACATAACTTTCTAAATCGAAGAATATAACCAAAGAGAAAACAAAAGAAGAGTTCTCATCGATGTTTTGGAGAGACCAGTATACAAAATATTGTTCTCTATTTCATGTACTCTGCAATATATGAATTATTTTAAATGAATGCATTATTACTAAACTTGCCATTACTGAGCTGATCATTATTGACACAAAATATTTCATTATTTTTATTTTGAACAACTTATTAGCACTAATTTGATAACTGGTAACCAGTGCTTAATATAATAAAAGTGCAGTTTTTTATTTGGAAAACGGTTAACAGTTCTTGTTACTGAATAATCTTAGGATTTTGATTTCTGTTATTTTAGGTTTTAAGAGGCAATAAATGATTGCATTAACTTTCCTATTGAGCTATTAAATCATTACCACAGTCTTCTACAATGGTCCACTAATGGCCATCCCGAAGTGCCTTCACTTTGCTGACAACTAGTTTAGTTAGCTTCTAGAAAGGAGCTAGTTGTAGGCCAAAGAGTAAGAAAGTTCCGATTTTAAGCCTTTTTTACCTGGTTATGGAATATTATTTTGGTATCTACCGGGCATCCCAAACATCATATCAAAAATTTACAACTTTCCGACCTTTAGTAGGGTAAAACCTGTTTATTTACTGGTAAGGCCGTGGAGTAGGCCTCCTGAGAAAAAACCGCGCCTATTGCACTAACTCATACTTTAGTAATTTTTAGAATCGCTTTTTTTCTCAGAAATAGTGAATCTTATGAAAAATAAATTGCACGACTGGATTGCGGTAAGAGCGGTTTTTAAATAAAACGGTTTTTTGTTAACAACTTTTTTTAAAAAATAAAAAAAAAAATAATTCAAGAACACAGGCTTCAGCACAAAAATAACGTACATTTAAAAACAAAATTTAAAAAAAACACTTACCAATTTTCAAATTATTGAGTTAGTTTTAAGTTTAAGTGATTTTATTTAACAAAATAGTTTAAAAAAACAAAACATTAATATTTACAAAATCAAACATAGCATGGCATTGCCGTCTGCCAGGTTGACAAATAGATTAACGAACAGCTGTATAATTAACAATTTTAACATAAAGCTATTTATAACAAATACAAATTTACTGTACAATAAAAATAGAGGAAACAAATAGCATATTAAAAGTTTTCACTGATAATCCTATTACGATACGCTAGTGCGACCTTGCAGTACTCGAACAATTTTGGGACTTCCATTTCATATAAAAGTCTTGCAATATCTTCTTCCGAAAATGAATTAAAGCCAAAGTAAAATCTCCTTGTTTCCTTTAAGACCGGGCATTTTCTGGTTACATAGACCACATAGTACTGGCAGGTCTTCTCTGTGAGGAATATAGTTAAGACGTAGGAGTTCACCACGCAATTTTACAATCATTGATATTTGGTCCACACTATTCTCATCTTTGAACCTACATGTTCTTGAATATCAATTTTAATAGTAATCGGATGACCAGTTTTCGAGAAAGTCTAAGAAAAAAAAAACGGTTCTATGGAAGGTACCGTTTTTGGCAAACCATATTAAATTTTTGTCACCAAAATATAATGCTTACCTACAGATCATGAAGAGGCTTTACGTGGACACCTGCCTATTAAGGCTTAATTCCACGGTGGGCCTACCCACTTATAGAGTTCCCTTGGGGCGGACAAGACCCCTAAAGTGGTTTACATGAGACGCACTTGTGGTTCGACTCCATGAAGTCACTAGCCCACCATCCAGTAAGGCAACAGTTCAGTAATCCAGTCAACCAAGGTGAAGACTAGGACACTCCCTGAATACCCGCCTAGAAGCACTTTATCCGTTTCCTTACGGATAAAGTGGTAGTTGCTTAACTAGACTTGGTATTGGAAGGCTCGTACTTCCGGCAACCCAGCCATAGGCCAATTCTGCCCCCGGACCTATAGGGGAGGATGTTTTAGCAGACTCTTACTGCAGGCACATCCATACCGTGGGCCTATTTTTTCATCCCCGAACCCACAGGGGTAAATGCTTACCTACAGTAGTACTTTGATTTTTTCTCATAAAAATTCTTGGAGGCGTTTTCGAGAAAAATTAGCATATACATAACAGTTAATAAAAAAATTTAAAAAACTTCTCTGTAGAATGTCAAAATAACCTTATGTTCTAAATTTGAAGACAATTGACCCAACCGTTTAGCTCTGTCAATAAAACAATTAGGAAGTTATCTACTACACCAGAGCGACTTAACTCATTCGCCATTAAATTTATTTAATTGTTTTGGGCGTTTTGTGTGTATTTTACGATTGTCAAAACTTGAGTCCTTTGTGTTCAGCATTTTACTCAGAATGCTGAGCTAATTTATTCTCAGCGCTTACAGCGTCCTCAAAACATTCTTTTAAAATACTCTGAACAAAGAAAGAACTACAGCTTTGAAGATCTGAACGCTTTCAATGAAAAAAGAAATAAATAAATAAATTTATTGGCGCGACAGCTCCTTAAGGAGCCAAGGCCTAGTGACTTATACTCTCAACCATTCCTGTGTGTGTGTTGTTACTCTGCAAGAATGGAAGGGACCTACAGTTTACCGCCGAGTCCGAACGGCTACATGAGATGCACTTTTTCGAGACAAATTTTACTCTTGGAGGTTTTGTCAGTTCCTCGCAAGAGGCAGTACCCCAGAAAAAAAAGGTGGCTATGAAGCTGGATTTGAACCCAGGTTCTTTCGCTTAGCAGTCCGACACACTAACCACTAAGCCACGGGGCACAAATACAACTTTTATTTTTAAATACTCTTTGCTCGAAACAAAAACAAAAACGCCTAAAGAAAGCTTATATGTATATGAATATGATATCCAATTTGTTGAAACTCTTCACTAGATAAAGCTTCAGCATACGAATACAATGTATTACAGTTTAAATTAATTGCGATGGTCGGATATCTTGTAGGTATAACCGATATACACTGTGATCTCTCGTGTTTCTCGTTTATACCAGTTTTTTTTATAATTTTGTTCACATTGATTAGACTAATTTCACGAAGCAACTGTTTACATGTCAAATTATTTATTTTAGCTCAAAATGTCATTATTTCAACATTTATTTCCCAGTTTCCGGCAAAAATACCAGAAGTAGTTACAAAAAAAACCATAATGCCCTTAACTTTAATGTGCTACTGTATTACTGCTTACAAAGTATGTTCTACACTCTCCAATATTTTTCTCCGTTCACTATGGCGTATACGTAATCTTTTTTTTCATTTCCGCATCAATTAAAATCCCCTCAGAATTCCTTTCTAATAATTATTAATTCTTCTCATTTCTTTTCCAGAATTACAAGGAAAAAGATCTTGGAAAAGTGGTTCTCTACACAACCAGCATGGGAATCATACGAGAAACATATGCCAAGTGTTCCAACATGAAACAAATCTTACGAACACTTCTGGTTAAGTTCGAAGAACGCGACGTCTTCATGAGCACCGAGTACCAACAGGAGATTAAAGAACGAATGCAATCGGATGAAATCAAAGTACCTCAGCTGTTTGTCGAGGGTCAGCACATTGGGGTAAGTTGAATTTTATTTCGCTATCTTCCAAAGCTAATCCATTCTGAGAGGAGTTTGACATTTGCCAACAACCAACAACTACTAAATGTCAAATCAAAGAAAACCAAAAAACAAAACAAAAAACATTTTGTACGACTAATTGACTGAAAAAGAAGATGATTCATGAGAAAAGCAAAAACAATATACTCGTAAGACTTGATTATATAGAATAAGCCCTCGAAGAGATGAGGCAATAGCGTGTAGCGGTATCATGGCACATTTAGGTGTGCATCTATAGACACAAACATGTTGACAGTGTCAGCAATAAAATGGGACACACAACCAGTTGCAATAGTGATGGCTGCCAATAGCACAACAACGGGTTTCGTTTCAAGCGTCTTCTTAAGCAAACACTACATTAAGTGGTGAATATAACCTGAACAAATTCTAAGAACGGTACAAATTGAATTAACTGCACTTTTTACTTACGTTTCTTTCATGCTAACAAGTTCAAATAGTGAATTGCAAAGTAACCGACATTATAAACCACCATCGTGTGAACAGCTGTACACAAAAGAACTTCAAGCTGTCATGTTGACAGCTGATTATTTTAATTATCAGTTCACTTTCGTTATTAATTGTTTATTTTTTGTAAGCAAATATCTATGTATAAGTCATGACAATAAACATATAAATACATTCAAACATGCATTCATACCTACAAATAAATAATTTTATCTATATTTCTTGTGCTAATGAAAAAGAAAGTTTTTTGTCTGCTTTTGTTTGGTTGTCATGTTGCAATTCGTTGCGTTCCGATTACATGCTCTTTTTCCATTTAAACAAATGATGGGAAATTACACTCGTGGTAAATTTTCTTAGTTACTTTTAAAAGAAATGTGAATTAAATAAATTACGAATAGAAAAATAATATATGATTGAAACAGATACATACATGTTTGCATGTTTCTCATGCATTGTAGATTTTCTTTTGAATTAAATCTTTGTTGAAAGCTTGCATGTTGATAGTTTGAGGCTTATAGCCTCAAGCAATTTTCTTGTACTAAAAATTTACTACTTTTTTTATAGCGGTGACAGATTATTTATCATAATTATTAATTACAAATTAAAACTGCTTGCATAACTTGTCTGAACTTTTAACGACTTTTTTGTAAAGCGCATTGACTTTTCGGCGTGACAGGTGGTCGTTTATTTGAAAGGAATCAATGACGTTTTAAAGACAAACTATTTTTTTTTATTTTTATATTTTCTAATAATTTAATGTTTTCTAATAGGAAGAAATTTGTTCTGCTTCAGATGGCGATCTTTATTTTATTTTTGTTTTTATTTAATTTAAGAAGAGATTCATTTGGAATTGTATGGGTTGAGATGCATATGAAACGAACGCACCGAAATGGTCTGAATGCATCCATTTGAAACTACCTACATGTCATCCATCGAAAACTATTGCCGTCTCTTAAACATTTTTCGTTTAAATTTTTTTTTTTTCAAAATTGTGTTCACACTAAATATGAAGTTTTTTTCATGGAAACATTTTCAATGAGCATGAAAGACAGATATGCAAGTCTGATATGATTTAAGATTATTTTACTGTCCTTGTTATACCTCCATATTATTTAGCAAAAAAAAAGTAGATTTTTTTATTTTTGTACTTAAACTTTGAAACTTGTTAATTGGCGTTTGCTGAATGGGTTCATTGAAATATAAAATCTGAACATACCCAAATACTGATATTCAATTTCTTTTCCATTAGACATAATGGATATCGTGACATTGCACCTAGTTTACATGATTCTTCTTTTCGGTTGTTTAAATTGACCGTAATTGTCCCGAATATTTTCATTACTTTCATATAAACTGCACTGTTTTATTGCAAAGAAATTTTCAAAATTCAGAGGAAAAAATCAATCAATTAAAAATTATCCGTTACGTTAAGTCCGTGCCTTAAAATTTTCTTTCTCAAACTAGAAACGTCAAAGCGAAAAAAGATCTTAAAACATTCATTCTTCCATTCGTAATTTCATTTCCTCCTACTTGTCTGTACCCCTTACACATTTGTCAAAAAAATAATGTAAAAACAACCGAAATAGGAATCATGTAAAATGTTCGTCCGTAAAATGCGCAGACTTATGTAAGTGCAATTTTTGGCAATAAAGACCCAACCATAATTGAAGAATTGGAACGTACGTATTGCGACTTGTATTGTATTCTCAAACAGAAATGGCTTTGATAGGTTTCGTTCACTTTTGTTTTGAAATCTGAAAAATACTTGTGTTTTCTTAAGGCTATTATGGTCAACTGATGTATTTGACAGAACCGAAAGAAACTGTTCGTTCGGTTTTGACACTAGCTTTCTATTTCTTTTGCGTATTATGGTTGGACCTTAAGCCGTAACAAAAATAACCGAAACTTGACGAAACAGAGCAATTCGCTAATACGGGCACAAGATATATAATACGTTTACAAGAGCGGATTCACAAATCGAATTCAATCCAAAGCGAAATTTCGATCCAGGTATATGGAGTTGCCAGATTTATACTTTCTGTATCCATATTTTCTTTATTTTCGTAATAAACCGAATTCGCTTAGATCTAGGTATACAAATATTTAAATCCTGATTCAATTCAGATTCAATCCTCCATGCAAACGCAGTAAGTGATTTCTTTTTGTTTGCTAAGATAAGAAGAGCTTCACCCATTACTGGGGAACTCAGCTGTTCTTCAACTTTTGTTGCATGAAAGAAATGAAGAAATATCAAAAATAGCTAAAAGCTAAATATTTAAATATATGTTGTAAAAAAAATGTTGAAATTTTCCTAGGACAGCTCTGTTTTTATCTCATTTCAATTTATTTGTTCTACTAGTACCTAACATTCATAAAAAGCACTCAAGCTTGCATTAAAGCTTATGCATAACTAAATGTTTTATTTTAAATATCCTCATTGAAAATTCAAAGCGAAGTATTTATGTTTACATATTTTTTTCAAATATATCCATAAATCATCACAGTGCAACACATACTAACTGAGTGCCCAAGATCCTCGCTCATAGAGCAAAACGAAGAAATATCCAAACTAGCAGATCATCTTAACCCGGCAATTTATGACTCCATCCAAAACATCAAATCGGCAACTTCCCTACATCAAAAATTCAACGACATATAGCTCTTACAATTGATATTCCAGAACCTTAACAAAATAAAAACCATACAATTATATTTATGTAAATTTTTAATGTAAATATTGTAAATATCGTTTATAATGTATATACTAAAACAAAAACACACATGTAATTTTAAAGACGGCATTATATGGCCTCCGCCCCAATGCCTTTGACTAAGAAGCATTATAAATTAAGTTTATATGTTTCTCCTAAATAAATAAATAAATAAATAAATATCCATAAATCAAATTATAAGCCACTTAAATCACCACGATTTTAATTATTGATTAAAATCATGTCTAACCTAAGAAGGAATCTCACCTCTGTAAAATGGGTTTTGATGTTTTATAAAGTCAAGTTGTTTTAAAATAATGAGATGATAAATTGCATTATTTCCATCTTTAGAAAAGACGTGTGAAAACAAGAGTTTAATATAATCAAGCCTTTTTTACAATTCACCACTCCTAATAAAGATGGCGTCTAAAAATAAGAAATCTTGGTTCATTATCACTAGCGTTTGAGTGATTGTTAGGCTTCAATTTAAAAATTCATACCCAAGATCATGTCTGGAAAAAAATTCCAAAGAAAGTGAAATTTTAAGGAAATTTCAAGCACGACACGACACATTCGCGCCCATCACGTGCATACCAGTCTCAGCTTAACGACCGTAGACCAACGCCAAATGCCCAAACGTGGTTAATACCTTTTTGTTTGTCACGTATCTTGTACAACTGAATGTCTGCCGGCAACGATTTTTTTTTGTTGGCTTAAGCCAGCTGAGATTAAAAGATATTTCTTTCCAAAAAAAAGAAGCTGTTTAACCGATGGTTTGAATAAATTTTCATCACACAACAGAGAGTATTTGTTTAAGGCCAGTACACATGGTTAAAATGAGTTCACCTCACGCAAATGTAATATTGGACAATCGTATTTTGTGTTTTGATGCCGGACAAACTAATGTATAAAGTGTTTTGTTTCTTAATTGAAAAGTGTCATCACTTGTTCAAATTGGAAGGAGACTTAAAAGAAGATAAGAAATAATAATACAATTTTTTAATTCACCACAGAAGACTTTGTGTTGTGCGTAATCCGACTACCAAGTCTGTCGGCGCCCCTGATTGGATAATTGGCTTAAAAGTTACTTGATTTTTGGTCTGTCAGTCATTCAGTCAGTCTGTTACATTTCATATAACGGTTTTTTTTTAATTTTTTGGCGTTCTCGGTAACGGCTCATTGAATTTCAATAAAACTAAATTTAAAATTTGAATAATTAAATTTTTGTATTTAAAATTAATTTTGGATTTTTTTTTTTAAATTCAATATTTTTAAAAATATTCAAAACAAATATTTTAAATTTAATGATGATTAATAAATTAAAACAAAATCTACAATTTTACAAATACTTTTTTCGTAAATTCAATAATTCAAAGACGGGTGATGGTTTACTTCATTTTTATTAAAAACCGTTTAATGGTGTAGTTTTGCCACTTTTTATAGATTCAGACCGTGTGATTTTTCTATGCAAAGTAACTTGCTTCTGTTAAATGTCCTGCCTTCCAATGTGCTGAGGCACATAAGAGCAAGTACGTGCAACCCAGCCATGACAATTTTATTTATAAGTTTCGAAACATTTTTATCAACTATTTCCTCATATTATTATAATCAAAACTTTCAAAAAAGTACTAGTTTTTATTCCAGAAGTTTATAAAATTCTTTAAAAAATGCTTTATTGTTTTTGCAGGGCGCAGATCACGTCGAACGTTTAAATGAATCTGGAGAGCTACGCCAACTCTTAAAACCTTACAAGGTATTTAAAATGATCTTATTTTTCAAATACCTACCAAGTAATTATTTTTTTTATTATTAATTTTAGTCGATTTCTTCAACATACACATGCCAAACCTGTGGTGGCTATAGGCTTCTACCCTGTCCATCATGCAACGGCTCTAAAAAATCTGTTCATCGAAATCATTTTACTGCTGAATTTGTTGCGCTTAAATGCATGAACTGCGATGAAGTTGGTTTAGTAAAATGCCACAACTGCTAATATTAATTAAGAAAAAAATAACTACAACTAAAATTGCAATATTATATTTATTACAAAAAAAGAATAACTAGCTTAAATTTAAGATTCATAATAAAGGTTGCCCCAAAAGTCATAATGTTAATTGTGTTTTTTTTTTTATTAAACTATTAAAAAAAGATTAAAATGGCCAATTTAATTTTGAGTCGTCACTCCGAATATTTTTAATATCTTACGCAATTAACTGTAAAATTCTTTTGGGCTTAGTACAATTTTTTCCCACTATGAGAGGAACTGCTTATGGTTCGCTTACATTATAACTTATTTTTTCGAATAAACAATTAAACATAGTTTTCCAGGAACGATTATATATGAAACCCGTTCAAATTAAAAAAAAAAATTCTTTCGAGTTTTTTGTTTAATATTTATATAGAAAATAAGCATAGATTTGACATTTTTAATAACGTTTTGGCTTATGGGTTAACGACTGTATTGCAAACTAAAATATTATGAATGGATGGTTTTAAATGTTGGTTGTGATAATATAACTGACAAATGAATATAAAAAAACACAAATAGTGTGTTTGATGCATGCGCTTAAAATATATTGTTTTTTTAATGTTTTTTTTTTATTTCATACTTAATATTTTGTTTTATTAAAGGAAAAAATCTTTGTTTAGTATACTTTATTTATAAATTTTTATTTAGAAAAATAGTTCCAATATCGAAATTCTTTAATTAGTTACAACAAAAGTTTTGAAAAAATTTCACTACAATGGTGGCTACAGAAAAATGTTAAATTACATACAACATACTTTTATTTCTTTCTTATTTTACTAACTTAATATTGTTCTTAAATTTTTAGTTAAATTTAACTTCAACTTATATATCATGAACTATTCAACTGATTTTGATATTGACCCTTGGGTATTTTTTTATTCATTTTAATGATTTTTATTTTTGTTTTAATTAAAATAAAGAAACGTTTAAATTTAAATTTTGTTAAAAAAAACTTAACCCTCAAATGAAGCAATTTGAGTTAAAAAAAAATAATAGAACTAGTTTGTCATATTAATTAAACACATACAATCACTATATAAAGAGTGAATTTTGTAGGTAGTTATATACTGTAATTATAGTTTAGACCATATAAAAATACTTTTATAAACTTTATAATGTACATTTTAAAACATTGTTAATAATAATCTAAATAGTTATTAAAATACATTATTAGAAAATATGCGAAATAATTTTTGTGACCTGAAATGAATTAATTGAATTTATAAAATGTATGATCATTCAATAATAGATTGAGAAGGTGAGTATTTAATAAAATAATAATTTGAAAAGCTGCAATGCAAACGAAACTTTATTATTGAAGCAAATGTCAGTATTATATGTGAATCTTATAGTATGTACTATCATGAGGCAATAATTTTAATTGAGTTGCTGGGCCGCAATGAGTGGCGCTGAAATCGCCATTTGGTGTGAATATAAAATAAGAACAAAGCACAAAAGTGTATTACATGCTGCCAAATGTTCTCGTCTCCACTATTAAGAGTTAGAAAGAGCGGCCTACCTCTTGATGGATGGCGAGAACCAGTACTCGTTATGTGTGTTAACGACGACCTCCGTTGGAACGATCATATACACTGAGTTACAAAAAAAGTGTTGCAGTCATAGTTTTTGATGTGTTGGTATCATTTTGATAATATGCCGCTATGATTATGCAGAGCTTTATTTTGTTTTCAGTTTAACGGGATATTTGTGTGCTTTTTTGCATGATCTCTTTTTATTTTCCTTGTGATAAATGCACAATATAGAGGAAAACCACATGTTGATCGTTTTTTATACTAGACGCGGGTTTTACAAATTCTGGCTTTTCCGTGATCCCGTAAATGTTTTAATGAGTTTATTGTTATGAGTTTATTTTTATTTGTTTATTTATTAGTTTTTAGTAATTTTTGTGAAAACAATATGCCAATAAAGGCAGAAGAAGTCGCCAGGGCGCTGGCTTTGGTTGAGGATGGAGGAAGTGTACGGTATGCCGCTATTATGATTAGAAAACCGGTGGCAACGCTAATAAAACTATTAAAAGGTACATGGACACCAATTCTTACTCCCGACGTCAAGACTCAGGTCGATCGAGAGCAACATCTGCAAGGGATGACCGATTTTTGTGCTTCAAAGCCTTCGAGATCGTCACCAAACCGCGGTTGAGCTGTCTCACAGACTTCGATCAGTTAGGGGGGCAGCTGTTAATGCACAAACGGTGAGGCGGCGATTAGTAGAGAGTGGCCTGAGGGCAAGAAGACCCGCTCGCCTGCCGAGACTCACGGTGCAGCACAAGCAACGTCGGATGGAATTTGCTCGCCTTCACCAAGATTGGACCGAGGCCGACTGGAGTAGAGTGCTTTTCACTGATGACTCAAGGTTTTGTCTGCGCTCACCAGATGGACGTAGCAGAGTGTGGAGACGAACAGGTGAAAGATTCTCTTCGGCAACAGTTGCTCAGCGGGAAAATCGTAGCAAACCTTATCCAAGGTATGCCCAGGCGAAATAAAGCTTTGCTAGGTGTTCGGAGAGGTAATACTCAATATTAAAAGAACGAGAACTCGTTGAAAAAATAAAGTAAAAATAAAAGTGTTTAATTTAATTTATGAAGTTTTGTACATTTTCTTAAATTTAATTTATTTGTAAATTCTTGCAATTTTTTTTAAATGAATTAATTTTATTTTATGTTAAAAAAAAACGTTTTTTTTAATCACTTCAAAATATTGCAAAATTTTAAGGTGTGCCACTTTTTTTGTAACTCAGTGTATTTGAGATCGCTAAGAATGCTGCTAAGTGCTTAGGTTTTCTGTATCGGTGTAAGAAGTACTTTTCGTTTATACGCTCTAAACTCGAGTATAAATCCCATCTCTGGGCAGGTGCTTCGCAAACATCGCTTCACCTGCTTGATAGAATACAAAATCGAGCATTAAGATTGATAGGAAATAGAACTGCCGCTGAAACTATTGCCCCTCTCCAACACCGACGCAATGTTTCATGTCTTTCCTTATTTTATCGTTTCTTTTACAAAAAATGTTCACTCGAAGTAGCCAGTTACATTCCTCCTCTTAAAAGTTTCTCCCGCAATACTCGTCTCGCAAGGAATGCTCATCAGTTCACCCTTGAGCCCAATTTCGGACGTAGGGTGAAATATAGGGATTCTTTTTTTAGCCGAACAACACGAATTTGGAATAGTTTACCCGGCGATATTTTCCCTTGCCATTTTGATCTGCAAACATTCAAAACCAATGTTAATCGACACCTCCTATCTCTCCCCTCCCTATCTTCCTAATGCCCGCGCAGTGTGTTACATTAAAAGGGAAACAAATAGTCCCTTGTGCGCGCGTTAAATATGAAAGAAAAAAATATAGAATGTACAAATATGCATTCAATGATGTCAGTTAGTAAATGTAACATATGCAACCGAAAATGTTTGTTGGGCTCAATAGAACTTACAACGAGCAATTGTTTGACGATTAAATAAATATTTTGACAAATTGTAAAAAAAATAAAGAAAGAGGCATAATTTTAATGACTTTTATATATTCAAATTCTTCTTCAAAATCTGTCACAGTGTGGAGTTCTTTTACAATCATCGAACAATTATCAAAAAGTGTCTGCGCTTCATCACCTTTTCGTGTGTTTAATAAAATACCGTACGCGACGCAAAAGCCCTCCTCTAATCCTTAATACCTTGTACGTAACTGTCATTAACTATACACTGCAACATCGTATGTTTATCGTATGATGATTTGTAGTGCATAGCTGATCTGATCTGTCTTATTGTGATGTATTTTTAAATAATTTTTTTGTATATAAACTATCTCAAGGGCAAACACCTAGGATAGTTTGCTATTACGGAAATTAATTTGGGCTTACTCCTCGCAGTTTGACTTAATTCGGAGTTATGTTTTGTGTTTTTGTATTATTTAAATGGTAGGTAATTTTCTAGTCGTGTACTCCAACATTCGTGACTTAAGAAAGAATTTCTTTCATGTGTACGCATATACTGTTCAACACAGGCCAGCTGTTTTGGCATTAAATGAAACCCAAGTTGGAGCAAATACTGATTTATCAGAATTCGCTCTGCATGTATATACATTAGTGCCATTACTTTTCTCCCATCATAGTCTCGTCGTTTATGTTAGGAAATATTTTGCTTGCCAGAGCCTTCCCTAATACGGTCAATGCTCCAACACGGATTTTAATTTCTTGTGGCTCAAATTCACTGTCCGCAAGCATGTCATTCATTATTGTTTTATTTACAGGAGTCCAAATCTCGACAGTTATTCGACTTGTAACGAGTTTGATGCGCTGTCTGATTCCATCTCGAAAATTGTTTCTCTTTGTCCACGCACTGAAATCGTTATTGCGGCGATTTCAATGTACACAATTCCAATTGTTTCCGCTTTTCTGGTCAGACAACACCCGAGGAAGGTATGGCGAGATCTTTGCTGGGTTACCCAGCTGCCAACTCGAATACGGGATATTCCTGGACAAGCCGCCCACACTCTTGACTTGTTTCTTACTTCTCACCCTGATAAATATACCATTAGTGTAACTTCTTCATTTGGCACTTCAGACCATAGTGTCATTTCAGCTTATTTCTCATCCTCCACCCATCCAGTTAAAGAAAAACTTCCCACCAGGACCGTTTGGCAATACGAGAAAGCCAACTGGGACGGCCTTAATATTTTTGTCCGAAACTTTAACTGGTCACTATGCTTCCTCGATAGTGACATTGATGCCAGTGTTGAAATGATCACAAATGTGATTGTTCTAGGGATGCGTGCTTTTATTCCTAACAGAGTAAAAAACATCAAGCCTAAAGAAAAGTCTTGGTTTAATTCTGAGTTTAAAGAAGCTATCAGGCTCAAACAAGTAAGTTTCCGATCCTACAAAGCACATAAGATAAAGCACAAACAAGCAAGGAACTCCTGCAACTCCGTTATTGAAAGAACCAAGTTTTTGGATGACCAAAAATTACGGCAAAAAATTCTGCAGTGTCCCAAAGCCAGTAAAAATTTTTGGTCATTTGTAAAAAATATTAAAAACTCCTCAACATCTTCGGTTCCAACGCTCATCGACAATAACAAACCAATTGTTTACTCTTCAGAGAAGGCAAACTTGCTCGCCGCCCATTTCGCTGCCAGCTCCACGCTGCCAGCTCCACGCTGCCGCATAGCAACGTTGCCCCTCCTGTACTTGAGAATGTACATTTTTCCATGGGACAAATTTTTTTCCGCACTCGTACAGTAGCAAGAGTTCTCAAAGATCTCGATATACACAAATCCGCTGGCCCGGATGGTATACCCCCGATTCTTCTGAAGAGGTGTTCTTCCACACTGGCAAAGCCACTGCGTAAGCTTTTCCATCGCTCCTACTCTTCTGGAATCTTTCCTAGAAGATGGAAAACAGTATTTGTCCAGCCTGTCCCTAAGAAAGGTGACCCATCCTCTTCCTCCTCCTACCGACCCATAGCACTGACATCTCTTTTTTCTAAGGCCATAGAAACGCTGATAACCGTCAGCTTAAGGAATATCTCGAAGATCGAAAGCTGCTCCATGGCCGTCAGTATGGCTTCCGCAGCAACCGTTCCACTGGTGATCTGATTGCATATCTCACCGAACAGTGGAACAAATGTATACATCGCTTTGGTGAAAGTAAGATTATTGCTTTTGATATCTCCAAGGCATTTGATAGAGTTTGACATGAAGCTCTCTTATCGAAAATGCGTGCTTTTGGGATCGATGATACTCTTGTTCGTTGGATTAGAAGCTATCTTCTGGACCGTTCAATACAGTAGTATTGGACGGATTCAAGTCTGATTTCCACAAAATAAATGCTGGTGTGCCCCAGGGCTCCGTTCTGTCCCCAACTTTTTTCCTCATTTTCACTTGCGATTAAAAAAAAAATCTAACAATCAAACATGACATTACGATGATAGAGAAGTCAAAAAAACTGGGTCCGGAAATTTCGTCCGTCTGTCTGTCTGTCCGTATCGATTCCTACAGCCTAAACGGTTGGGCCGATTTGATTCAAACTTGGTATATAGTATTTTTAGAGTGCTCTACCCGACAGTTTTTGAATTGGCATTCTAGCTCCAAAACTAACGGTACCTGCCATATAACTTTTAATGAAAAACTTATTTTTCTCGAAAACGGCTCCTACGATTTTGATAACACTTTCTGAATGGTGTTTTCTAAGCAAAAGCTATCTTTTAGTTTTAATGGATTTTTCAGAAAAAACTTTTATAACGGTACCTCCCATATGACCGGTTTTTTTTAAATCAGACTTTCTCGTTAACTAATTGACGGATTTTGGTGAAATTTTCAAAATATGTAGTTTTTTATGATTTAAATAATATTGCTTATTAAAATTTTCAAAAACATTTTTTTTAATTTTTAATATTTTTTTTTTTAATTATTTTGTTTTTTGAATATTTTGAAAACGAATCTATAGATTTTCTTAAAATTGTTCTCCTAGTATTAACTATAGATTTCCTTCTGACTGACATATTCGAAAAAAATTTAAAATATGTTTTCGAAAAATTTTCAAAAAAAAACATTTTTTGAAAAATCTGGTCGATCGATTTTGAAATGAAAAATTCTTAAAATAGAAAACAGCAAAAGAAATAAGATGGTTTACAACATTTTTTCCAATAAACATTATGAATTATGTTTTTTTGATTTCATAAAAAATTTATTTGTTTAATATTTTCCAAGAAATTTTATTTCATATTTCTCGATTAAGCCCTAGCCATTAGTCAAATAAAACTAGGTGACAACCTACATATATACCTACGTATTTTAAAGCATTTCATCATCATAAAAGCACACAGAATAAATATACCCTATACCTAGCATTATTGCCCTACTGCTGATTCCCACGAATCTTTATGCCAGTTGTTCAAATTTGTCCATACCAAAATGAAAATTAAACTGAAAAAACTCCTTTATATTTTTCTATTAGCAAATTATATTATAAAAAGAAAGATAATACACTAAAAAAAAACTACAAGCTAACAATCCTATATATTTATGTGTATATATTTATGATTCTAAAGAAGCTGCACGTCAAAAAAAAACATTAAAATTAAATCTTTGTCAAAAAGACGCCTGCACTTAAAAAGGATTAGCACAAAGGAGCAAGTACGTGCGACCCAGTCGTGCGACCCAGTCGTGCCTTTTATTATAAATGATCTTCTGTCTGTTACTTGAAATCCACTTAACTGTTTTGCTGATGACTCTACCCTCAGCTTTTCATATTCGTTCGATGATTCACGTCCTTCGCCTTCGGACGCACAATTGCAGCGGTACCGTATGTCAAGCTCATTGAACTCCGATTTACACAGCATTGTCAAATGGTGTAATAGGAATCGTGTGGTGGTTAATGCTTCGAAAACTCAATGCTGTTTTATGTCGTTAAAGCTAAACATACCCGCCATGGCATTGTCCATGAATGGCACTTACATTGAAGAAACCGAAAAAACTTACAGTTCTCTGTATGTGTGTCAACGACGACCTCCGTTGGAACGACCATATACTTGAGATAGCTAAGAATGCTACTAAGTGCTTAGGTTTTTTGTATCAGGCTACAATTTATAAAGAGTTTATACGCCCAAAACTTGAGTATAACTCACACCTCTGGGCAGGTGCTTCTCAAGCATCGCTTCACCTGCTCGATAGAATACAAAACATAGCGGTAAGATTGATAGAACTGCCGCTGAAACAAGTGCTCCTCTCGAACATCGACGCAATATTTCATGCCTTTCCTCATTTTACCGTTTCTTTCATAAAAAATGTTCATTCGAGGTAGCCAGCTGCATTCCTCCCCTTAAAAGTTTCGCCCGTAATACTCGTCTTGCTAAGAATGCTCATCAGTTCACCCTTGAGCCCAATTTCGGACGTACCGTGAAATATAGGGATTCTTTTTTTAGCCGTACAACACGAATTTGGAATAGTTTACCCGGCGAGATTTCCCCTTGCCATTTCGATTTGCAAGCATTCAAAACCAATGTTAATCGACACCTTCTTTCCCTCCCTTCCTATGCTCGCGCATGTTATAAAAAAATATAATATCAGAACGATTTCACGTGACAGAAGAAAGCCTATAGCCATAGTCGTCTCGGTCATCTGTTCTATGCGTTGAACAACAGTTAACAAAAATTGAATTTTGAAGGACATCCAAATTTTCAAATTTTTGATGGGGCAATAAATTCGTGCTGCGTTATCCAAGATCCAATCATCTGGCCCAGCATTGCTTACAGCAAAAGAAAATGACTTCAGAACATTTGACTTATCGTCTCAACACTTTTGAACAGAAACCAAAACAAGTCCATATATGTGTTAGGCTTGAAAAAGTTTCTTCTTTATCTTTACTAATGTGCAAATTATTGCGCTCTATGTGATGAGTTGCAAGACAGCTGTTGGATGTACAAAAGCTGTCTTCCAACTCAATAGTCATCATATAGTTTGCAAAAAAAGAAAAAGATTTGTCCAACAAAACGAAAGATTTGATTTCTGATGTGGTATTATGGTGGAAGATTTCATCTGAATGCACACATACATGTAAGTAATCTCTTCTTTCAATGACAACAGCCAACAACCAAATGGAAGCGATACATCGATGTTTTAAAAATCGATGTATCGTTCATAAACATCGATGTTGAAACTAATTTTAACAACGGTAGATCGTTCTTGGTGAACGATAATTAATAATAGTGCCATGTGTGTCAAAAGAACCTATCTCTAAAATGGAAAGCGTAGTGATCTCAAATTCAATGTTTCTTAGTGAAATTTCATGCAACACTAGTTTTGTGTTGGGCAATTGGTGACAGTTTTTTGTCTGAAAAGAATAGAAAATCGATTCTCTTCTCAAAGAGTCGAAACCACTGGGAGCAGTTCAAATGTGGAATGTCATTTCTTTATTAAATTTATGAAATTGACATAATTTATTTACGGAATAACAAAATAAACACAAATTTTAAGAAAGAAAGGAAATATAATTGAAATAGAATTGATAGTGGAATTTTCAAGCTACTATAGGGTCATTTTTTTCTTTGAAAAAAAAAATAGCTACATGATGGCAATAGTCCAAACACCGGTGAAAGTGGTTAGAAAAGGGGAAAAATAAATGCAAGTCGATTCAAATGGCAAGGTTTGTGGGTGTAAGGTTTAAGAGTTGATTTTTTTTGTGATTTCCAGCGAACTTACAATTTTACTTCAGGGTATCTTTCAACATAACCTCAAATCTTATGAGGCATTAGCAAAAAACGGTTTTTTTGATTTTTTTTAGTTTTGTTTTGTTATAATTGCTTTTGATGTTTTGCACAAATTGAGTATCAAAAATTAGTTCATAAACATTTTTCTTAATTTTCTGTCAAAATTTTGCTGCTTTACGAACTGACAAGATTCATTCACATTCCACATGCGTTCCACATGTCGACGAACAAATTGTTCGTACGTAAATAATCTCAAACCCCGATCTTGTTTTTGTTTTGGCATTCATAACTCCCAAAAAATCCATATAAAAAATGTCAGTGTTCAAAAAACTAAAAAAGCTTCGTTATTGAAGCAATGCCATTTCACATTCTTTTTTGCAGGAAAAATCTGAAATCTCAAATTGAATGAAAAACGAAAATAAAGCGCGGAACAGATTGAACCAGCAACAGCACTAGCACCGTTAACAGCGAACAGCACGCTGACCAGCGAAAAAAATTCAAACACATTGCCACCAGCACCAGCATCGTCTTCTTAGAACAATAACACTGACAGTTTTTATTTTTGCAGTATTGTGTCTCTGATTATCACTTGTGTAAAGTTGGTAGCAATGGAACAGCAACAGCAAATTTAGGACTTTGGTCTAACGACGCTGTTGACGTTGCTGTTGCTGGTCTAATCTAACTTGAGCAATTGAAATACATTGGTTTTAAAATAATGGCGGCCGTGCTGTTGCTGGTTCAATCTGTTTCGCGCATAAGAAACAAATTAAGGAGAAAATCTGTAGTGTGGTATAAGCCTTAAGTCAAATCTATTACCTTTTAGTACTTTCTTACGTCTCTTCTCTGTACTGTCACTGTCACAAATTGACAAAGCAAAAGAAAAGACAACATTTTTTCGAATACCCCAAAAAAGTTCCAAAATATACACAAAAATTACAAAACAAACTACAAACTACAGTTGAAAGCCTAAGGATAATCATCCATTGTTTTCCAAAGGTCATAGTTCCTTTTCAAAGTGCTCGAATTCTTTTAAAACACACTGCAGTCAAAGTACAAGAAAAAATGTTAATAGGAATCTAGAAATACTCAAGTGTACAACGTTCAATTGTACACTTTACACCATAATTTAATTAGTTCCAAATTTGTATTTTTTCCATTCACCCAGAAAACAAAATATACAACAAAAAAATAAGTTTGTGTTGCTTAGCAAAAACCTTTTGTTGTGCATTGTGCTACATTTGTTGGCTTGGTGATTCAAGCGAAAAAAATTTAAACTCACAAATGCAACACAAAGGAATGCCTACAAAACAAGGAGCACACAAATAGTGACTAATATAACTTCCTGAAGGAGTTCTCTTCGCTGTCAATTATCCAAAAACACTTCCAATGTCTACCTCTGACGAAGAGCCGCCCTCATCTCTGGTCAATGACTTCACAGACGGCAGTGTATCGTCGATCTACGACGAAGCTTACGATGACACGGATTTTAAGACAAGCTACTACTCTGATGTCAGGGTAAACCAGTACGCTCAAGCGGTGATTGACTTTAGTTCGCAGTACGGAAGCGATTATAGTATTTCATACACCGCGCTCAACATAACTGGGCGACCATCGAAATTTCCCGACTACGGAGATTTCCCCGAAACCTTTGCCATGGTAAGTATACCCTATGATAACGAAATCTAACAAATGCAAAGCTTGTGTAAACAATGTAAAACCGTCTTTAAGTGCCTCGCTTTCTGCGGTGATGCAACAGAACTATATAATTGCTGATTTGAATGTTTGATTTTACTTTCGTTTTCTTTAGCGCACGTACGGCGAATGGTGGGACATGGCGCCTTCCAGAGTGCAGGAGATCAAACCACAGAACTTACCCAGTATACCAGCACATGATTTTAT
This sequence comes from Platycheirus rosarum, assembly GCA_963971375.1. Classification (NCBI taxonomy): domain Eukaryota; kingdom Metazoa; phylum Arthropoda; class Insecta; order Diptera; family Syrphidae; genus Platycheirus; species Platycheirus rosarum. The sequence goes on from OZ020508.1 coordinate 32,175,790, forward strand.
TGGTAAGTCGTGGTGTTTAATTGATTTTTGTTTACCCTGGTTTTGCTGTTGGTCTTGTTTCGTAAACAAAGTGCTTGAATTAAAATAGAAAATAGATGAGTTGGCTGTGAATCTTAATCTTTAAGGGATTATCTCAAGCACAGTGTTAATTTCAACTATGTAACGTGTGTAGTTTAAAAAACTTTTAATATTTAGACGTTTTTTAATAGTTTTTTTTACAATTGTTGCCTCTGTGAGGTTGCTTTCTATTCTTACATAACCATGGAACCTACCACGAAGACAATCGGATTCTTGACAATGACCATGTTCCTGCACCATACGCTTAAGTATGTGTTTATGTTTTAGATTTTTTGTATTGATTCCAATAAGACATCTATTGGTCCTTATGCAGTCAAGGTCTAGTGACTCATACTCTCAAACATTTCTGGGTATGTGTTTTAATCTACAGGAGTAAAGAACCTACAATTTATCGCCAAACCCGAACGCCTACATAAGATACTCTTGCAGGATTTGTCATTTCTTGTCAAGGGGTACGGTTTCTCACGGGGAATCGAACCTTGAATACTAATCACTATGCCATGGTGCACTGCTTAACCACTAGTTTTTTGAAAATGGCATAGTTCTTAACTGCTTCCCATAGTCCTTGTTGGACCTGATTAAGTGAGGTAAAGTCAAGGTAGCCGTCGTACAAACGATTGACACTCTTAGGTTAGTAGAAGCATAAGTCTACATGCAACGATGGATGTACTTATGTTTGTTTTGTCAGGTAAGTGACTGAACAAATTCAGATTGGCTTCAAGACGAACGTTGGGAATTATAGAATATATTTGGTGCAACGGAAGGTTTCGAACTCCTCCTCTCACCACCACGTGGTGGAAATCGGGTGCCTAAAGAACAATAAGTTGCGAAGCAACCACAGCCCTCGGATACGCATGGATTCACTGGTGACGAACCCTAGAAACGAAATAAGGACAACGAACTTCGGATCCGAGAAAGTGTAGCGAACAAATAGCAGAGGCCCTTGACTGCTGTATGGTATACATAACTGCGATATTTACTATGGCAACTGCTACAAAAAATAATACTGCTTATTTGGATGTGGATTCGTCGTTGGAGGTAGACTCAGGCAAGAGATCTTAAATTACAAATGTGTAAACGAGCGATATCTCGGTCGATGCTGAGAATATGAAAAAGGCAGAATGTTTCATTTTATCTGGGTGAAGTAGACCAACAATTCCCGCCACCACATCTGTATGAAGTAAAGCTAGCTATATCTAAGCTTAAGAGCAACAACAAAGTCTCAGAGCCTTCGGTCTAGCTGCCGAAAAAGCTGCAGGCAATGCCTTGGCTATAAGTATGGATCAACTTATAAGCAAGATATGGTTAGAAGAAAGCATACCAGATGAATGGAATTTCAACACAATTTGCCCAGTCCTTAAAAAAAGGAGAAACTCTAAACTGCACCAACTACAGGGGTACTAGTCTCCTCAATATCGCCTACAAAATCTTTTCTGCTGTATTGTGTGAACGCCTAAAGCAATTCGTCAACAACCTGATAGGTCCATATCAGTGCGGTTTTAGGCCAGGAAAGTCCACTGTCGACTAAATATTCACATTACGGCAGATCTTGAAAAAAAAACCCAAGAACTTCAAATCGATACCCACCATTGAAACGGAAGCAGCGAAGATGGGTAAAACAGTCAATGAGGGCAAAACCAAGTATATGCTTTCATCAACGCAACATCGACGTCTTGGACAAAATATCACCATACGCAGCTATAACTTTGAGGTAGTGCCCCGTGGCTTAGTGGTTAGTGTGTCGGACGAAGAGCCTGGGTTCTAATCCCGCTCATAGCCACCTTCTTTTCCGGGGTACCGCCGCTTGTGAAGAGCTGACAAAACCTCCAAGAGTAAAATTTGTCTCGAAAAAGTGCATCTCATGTAGCTGTTCGGACTCGGCAGTAAATTATAAGTCCCGTCCATTCTTGCAGATTAATAACACACACACAAGAATGGTTGAGAGTATAAGTCCCTAGGCCTTGGTTCCCTAAAGAGCTGTCGCGCCTATAAATTTATGTTGTTATGATATGTTATCAAAAGTGGATGAGGGCGCTTTAGGTTGCAAGAGAAAGATTCTCCGGGTCCCGTATGTAGCGGAGAGTGGAGAAGAAGATACAAAGAAGAACAAAAGAACAGAAATTCAACGCTTCAGATGGCTGGGTCATATAGAGCGGATAGACATCAATTCTCCGGGTCAAGCAGTGCCGCCTGCGCTGGGAAGACCAAGAACATAGTGGCTGCGTCTGCGAGAAGTGTTGGTCCAACAACCAGTGTATGGGGCATGAATTTGAAGTTGTTCAATTCTTTCAAAAGTACCAGACGATAATAATATAGAGAAAGCAATACGTGGGCGGCAGCTTAAATCCAACAGAACCTACTATAGTCTGTCTAGCTAGGCTCTTTAAATCCAAAAATCTTACCATAAAAACTAAACTGCTGCTGTACAAGGCTATGGTCTTATCAGGACTCACATGCGGATCCGAAGGTGCTTACTAAAAGGCACTGTGATCTCGCTAATCGGAAAGAAAGTCTTAGGGAGAATTGACCGTTCCGGAGAAGAGACAATCATAAAATCTGAATCGACGCAAATGTTGTTGAGTTGATAGGATGGGCACCTAGCTCGTATGAGCGCAGAGAAACCAGCTCTAAAAGTATTATGCAGTACTCGTTATGGTAGAAAACAACGTTGCAGACCCTGCTTAAGTTGAAAGGTTATCGATAACCAAGAACTCCCGCAGCCTTTAGGACGAAACAGGATGGCGTCGGCCAGCAATCGGGATGTATTGAAGAACTTGTTGGATGAGACCCGGACCAGAAGGTAAAGTAGTATTCATTTCCATTAATAATTATGAAGATGAGAACCTAGGAATCAGCTAAACTGCTTCTCTCTAGTTCGGTCAATTTAGCACATTTAGTTGATCTAATCCTATTCCAATTAGTCGTGTCACCTAAGTCTCGGATTTTCTCTACTATGCTTTCCCACCAGGATTAAATCGAAGATGTTTCAGGCCAAAGCTTTGGTCACAGACAATACAATATACAGATCTCTCACTGCCATATTAAAAAAGGTATCGAAAATTCTTTTCAACGGGCAGAGATCAACAGGCAAGAAAGCTTTTTGCCTGTTTATCGTTCGTAACGTAAAGTATAGCACAGAAAGCCTTTTTCATCTTATTCGTTTTTTCAGTGTTGTTATGAAAATCGGTCCAGTTTTGCATTTTTTTACAGCCAAAAAACCAGGTATAAATTTAAAATACGATTTCAGTGCGGAATATTCCCCAGAAAAATAATTTAATCGTCAGCTCAGAGTAAAATCAGCAAACATCATTTTTGCATACCTATTTTAGGTAGGCATATAAAAAAATTCGAGCAGCATGGAAAACCAATAATCCAGTCTCTCTTTCAGCTCTATATGACCCAGCCACGTTGGACTTTAAATCTTTAGGCCTGTTCAATATCGTACATGCCTCTTCATCTGGTGTTCACGGAAACTTTCTGCATGACTTTTTTTAAATGTCAAGTATGTAATTTCAAATTCAAGTATCAATAATTTCTTAGCCGACTATGACGGTACAACGCTCATAACCATCATCATCCCATACACATTATTGGAGAAAAAACTTGTAAATTCCATGTTAACAACCTTTGCAAATAGCTTTTAAGGGTTTTGTCAGTGATTCACTCCATGATTATCTGCTATAAAGTTGAGTACAAACAACCATTTGTACTCAGAGGATCTTAGTTATACTTAGTTCGCACTAAAGAGATTTTGGCTACCTTATAATGTTGATTAAACACAGTGTGAGCGTTAGGTAAAGGTAAAGGTTTATGAGGAAGTACGGTTTTAAATTTCTACATTTCAAAATAGAAGGAAAAGCAGAGCCCGGCAAGGTGCTACACATTCGCGTGGTACGGCTCAAGAAATAATCCCTATATTTGACTATTTGATTTTTTATTTAATTATATTTTATAGATGATATTAATTTTCATCTCAATTTTACTACGTTTCAGTCATAAATTTTGAGCAGTACGTCATACCTGAGGAATTGGTTATTTTCGAAACTTATAATCCTGGTGCGATTGTCCGAATCTGGGCTTACACAGCAGCTGAGAAATGGATCTGCCTTTGGGAGGTGGCTCCCCAATCATATTCAACAATATGTGCTAGTCGATTCTCTCCACCGCTTAAAAAAATACCGCTGCCCACAAAGTAATTAAAAAAAAAAAAACACACACACAATATACTCTTAATTTTGATATTTACTCATTTTCTTGTCTTTAGCACTATAAGACTGGAATTCAATCACAGCCTCTTGCATTACTTCACGGAAATCGATGGTGTGGTGCTAGTCGGAAGAAAATCTAGTGTCTTGAACACTCAAGACATCATAAACTTCTGCAAGACGCGTCATCGCAAAGGTCGCATTGTTCGCAAGCTGGAAAGTATGCAATTCAAACCAAATTTCAATGAGAACCCCCAGAGTTTGATGGATTTTTTGAAAAACGATCTGGAGAAATTCATTGAAGAAACTGCAATGATCTCTGTGGGTGATGGTAGCTCTAGAAATGATAAAACTCTTAAACTTGGATTAAGTGATATGCCTGTAAAAGAATAGGATTTTCTCTCTGGTGGTGCGTTAATTTATTTTTTTTTTTGTTTATTTGCAGTTTGAAATTTTATTGAACATTTTCTCGCATTTGGATTTGATATCATTGTTTCGAGTGGGTCAGGTTTCCAAGAGCCTCTACGATGTTTCTACACATCCATTGCTCTACAGTGAAATAAACTTGAAACCATATTGGCATTTAGCTACTTCAGACCTGCTGTGCACCTTGGCAAAGCGATCGACTTTGATGAAAAAACTGGATCTTTCGTGGTGTGGATTGTTCAATTCAATATCACCAACTGAGTTTAAAAAGTAAGTGAGAAGAATATTGAAAATGAAAAAAATAGCGTATTCTCAATATTAATTTTACTTTAAAGGTTCATTCAACAACGCGGTGACAACCTCACACATCTGAGACTCAACTCGTGTAGATTTTTAAATGCTAGTTGCATTGAAACTGTCGGAATTGTCTGTGATAGTCTAAAAGGTAAGTAAGTTGGATATTTTTCCAAACTAAACAAAAATGTATTTTTGTATTTTCAGAACTTTCTCTGAGAAACTATTCGATAGATCCACCCATACTGAACTTTTCGTGTTTGGCTAATCTTAAAAACCTAGAGCGACTTGATCTCTTCCGTACTGTCATCGAACCTGATCTTCTGTTAACTATGCTTGAAAGCAATCGCAAACTGAAACACATTAACTTGGGTAAGTTGCTGTAGTTAACGGTGCATTCTCTTAATATTTTTTTGTTAAACTTTGTTTTAGCATTTTGTGGGATCGGAGTTAACATGGACGATGTTGCAATACAGATAGCCAAACACAATCAGCAATTGATTTCCCTTGACATGTGGAAATCACATTCACTCTCATTTAAAGGTCTCCAAGCGCTCTCTATGTGCCATGATCTGGAAGAAGTCGACTTTGGTTGGTGGTAAGTTTGTAGAACGTTTTAAAGAAAATTAAGAAAACAAAAATTAAACGTGTTTCTTTTTAGTCTGAGAGAAGAACCCTTGCCTGGTGAAAGCCTTAAAAACCTACTGATTGGTTGTCCCAAACTGAAAAAGCTTTTCCTGGCTGCAATACGAGGCATAACCGATCGTGATGTAGAAAATATTGCCAATTTATGTCCAAATCTTGAACAACTAGACCTTATGGGAGTGCTGGGCATTTCCACGGAACGATGTTATGAGTAAAACTACAATTTTGTTTTTCTATAAGAACTTTATTAAAAAAAATTGTTTTCCTAATTTTTTTTAGAATTCTTCAAAAGTGCAAAAAATTGAAACTTCTTGATTTGAGTTTCTGTGACAATATCGATGAAAATCAAGTAAGAAAATCCAATCATGCATTAAAAATACATCTTTTTATTAATTTTTTTACATTTATAGATTAATAAATGGTGCCATATGTTCAAGGTGGACATCAAGAGAAGCTTTGTGCCACCAGATTTCTTAATAAACTATGACTGATGAGAAACTCAGTAATACGGAAAATACTCTTTTTTTTAACCAATAGAAAATCAAAACAACTTAAAAAGAAAATATCTATTTTACTACAAAAAAATTGCAAAGCCCAGGAGATATTTGTTTAATAATTGTAAGAGAATAGAGTATATGAATATATATTTATGAAGGTACGGACCATGACTAATAACGTTGCCGTCGCCAATAACTGTGTGAAAATCAAAAATGAATTGATTTAAAAAGAGAAAGATATTAAAGACTTTTTATTTATTTTAAAGAACCTATTTTTTGTTGTATTCTTAAGAAACAAAACCTTTCCTGTGAGATTTATATCCAGTCATTATGCTGGAAAATTTACCATCGACGAATTTTCACACTATGGTAGAACTGGGAATAAATCCAGATCCAGGAACATCAAATCGACACCCAACACCTTTTCATCGATTTCAAAGCCGCGAAAGACAGCATTTATAGAGGAGAGTTATCTGAAGCAATGTCCCGTTATGGTATCCCTGGCAAACTAGTCCGTTTGGGAAGAATGGCTGGGTCATATAGGAAATCTTCGATTCAACTAACCAGTGGTAGAACGGCGCTGGAGAAGAAGCGAGATTTATATAATATAATGACATTAGCAAACTAGAGAGACCTAGCTGGCTAGAGAAACTTGTTAGATGAGTCCGGGTAGAACTCACACTGTAGCGCCACCTAAGGTAAGGTAAATGTTTATTACTTGCGATTATAGGTACTATTTTGAAAAAAAAAGTTAAATAACAATCAAACATGATATTGCTGATAGAGAAACATATTTGAGTTACAGCAAAATTCTGTCTATCTGTACGTATGTATTTTGGACTACAACCTGAACGTTTAGGCCAAACGTCTTCAAATTTGGAACATTAGGTTATTTTGATATTCTCTATAGGACGTTTCTCAATTTTTTGTTTAGCTCAAATATTAACGGTACCTGTCATAAAACCGTTATGTAAAAGCTTATTTTTCTTCAAAGCGGCTACACTGCATGGTTCGACTTAGTCAGAATTGTGTTTTGTATGTAAGTATGTATTTTAAAATGGTAAGTGATTTTCGTGTCATATATTCTAATGTTCGCGGCCTAAGAAAGAATTTCTTTTATGTGTACGACTACACTGTTCAATACAGGCCAGCTGTTTGTGCATTAAGTAAAACCCAGGTTAGAGTAAATACTGATTTATCAGATTTTGCTCTACATGGGTATAGCTTGGTGCCATTACTCTTTTCCCATCATAGTCTCGTGGTCTATGTTAGGAATGATATTGCTTGAGCCTTCCCCAATATAAGCAATGTTCCAACACGGACTTTTACTTCTTATGGCTTAAATTCACTGTCCGCAAGCATGTCATTCATTATTATTTTATTTACAGGAGTCCAAATCTTGTCAGTAATTCGACTTGTAACGAGTTTGATGCGCTGTCTGATTCCATCTCGAAATTTGTTTCCCTTTGTCCTCGCACTGAAATCGTTATTGCCGGCGATTTCAATGTACACAATTCCAATTGGTTCGCTTTTCTAGTCAGACAACACACGAGGAAGGTATGGCGTGATCTTTGCTGGGTTACCCAGCTGCCAACTCGAATTCCGGATGTTCCTGGACAAGCCGCCCACACTCTTGAGTTGTTTCTTACTTTTCGCCCTGATAAATATACCATTAGTGTAACTTCTTCATTTGGCACTTCAGACCATTGTGTCATTTCAGCTAATTTCTCATCCTCCACCCATCCAGTTAAAGAAAAACTTCCCACCAGGACCGTTTGGCAATAGGAGAAAGGCAACTGGACGGCCTGAATATTTTTTCCGAAACTTTAACTGGTCACTATGCTTGCTCGATAGCGACATTGATGCCAGTGCTGAAATGACCACAAATGTGATTCTTCTAGGGATGCGTGCTTTTATTCCTAACAGAGTTTCCGATCCTTCAAAGCACATACGATAAAGCACAAACAAGCAAGGAACTCCTACAACTCAGTTATTGAAAGAACCAAGTTTTTGGATGACAAAAAATTACGGCAGTGTCCCAAAGGCAGTAAAAATATTTGGTCATTTGTAAAAAATATTAAAAACTCCTCAACATCTTCGGTTCCAACGCTCATCGACAATAACAAACCAATTGTTTACTCTTCAGAGAAGGCAAACTTGCTCGCCGCCCATTTCGCTGCCGCGTAGCAACGTTGCCCCTCCTGTACTTGAGAATGTAAATTTTTCCATGGGACAGATTTTTTTCCGCACTCGTACAGTAGCAAGAGTTCTCAAAGATCTCGATATACACAAATCCGCTGGCCCGGATGGTATACCCCCCATTCTTCTGAAAAGGTGTTCTTCCACACTGGCAAACCCACTGCGTAAGCTCTAAGCTTTTCCATAGCTCCTACTCTTCTGGAATCTTTCTTTATATCGCTGGAACAAATCTTTATATCGCTTTGGTGAAAGTAAAATTATTGCTCTTCATATCTCCAAGGCATTTGATAGAGTTGGGCATGAAGCTCTCTTATCAAAAATGCGTGCTTTTGGGATCGATGATACTCTTGTTCGGTGGATTAGAAGCTATCTTCTGGACCGTTCAATACAAGTTGTATTGGATAGATTCAAGTCTAATTCCTACAAAATAAATGCTGGTGTGCCCCAGGGCTATGTTCTGTATCCGACTATTTTTCTCATTTTTATAAATGATCTTCTGTCTGTTACTTCTAATCCACTTAACTGTTTTGCTGACGACTCTACCCTCAGCTTTTCATATTCGTTCGATAATTCACGTCCTTCGCCTTCGGACGTACAATTGCAACGGTGCCGTATGTAAAGCTCATCAAACTCCGATTTATACAGCATTTTCAAATGGGGTAGTAAGAATCGTGTGAAGTTTAATGCTCCGAAAACTTAATGCTGTCTTCTGTCGTCAAAGCTAAACATACCCCCAATGCCATTGTACATGAATGGTACTTACATCGAAGAAACCGAAAAGCTCTCAGTACTCGGTATGTGTGTTAACGACGACCTCCGTTGGGACGATCATATATTTGAGATCGCTAAGAATGCTGCTAAGTGCTTAGGTTTTCTGTATCGGTGTAAGAAGTATTTTTCCCCATCTGATCTGGTTAAAATTTATAAAGCGTTTATACGCACTAAACTCGAGTATAATTCACACCTCTGGGCAGGTGCTTCGCAAACATCGCTTCACCTGCTTGATAGAATACAAAATCGAGCGTAAAGATTGATAGGAAATAGAACTGCCGCTGAAAAATTTGCCCCTCTCGAACACCGACGCAATGTTTCATGACTTTCTTTATTTTATCGTTTTTTTTTTTACAAAAAATGTTCACTCGAAGTAACCAGTTGCATTCCTCCCCTTAAAAGTTTCTCCCGTAATACTCGTGTCGCAAGGAATGCTCATCAGTTCACCCTTAAGCCCAATTTCGGACGTACCGTGAAATATAGGGATTCTTTTTTTAGCCGAACAACACGAATTTGGAATAGTTTACCCGGCGAGATTTTCCCTTGCCATTTTGATCTGCTAACATTCAAAATCAATGTTATTCGGCACCTCCTATCTCTCCCCTCCCTATCTTCCTAATGCCCGCGCAGTGTGTTCTACATTAAAAGGGAAACAAATAATCCCTTGTGCGTGCGTTATTAAAAAAAAAAATTGAAATTGAAAAAAATCAGTGTACTTAAAGTAGGTAAGCATTATATTTTGGTGAAACAAAATATTTTTTTTATTAGACTTTCTCGAGAACTGGTTAACAGATTACAACCAAAATTGATATTCAGTATTTTTGTATTTTTAATGTTTTTCTTTTGTATTTTTAATGTTTTTTTTTTTTTTTTGAAAAATCGGTATTTTGAAAACGTGTATAAATTTTGTTTTTAAACGTAGATTTATATTTCACTTAAGTTTGCATTCTTTTATTTTTTAAAATTGTTTAAATAAAAACCGTTTTGTTTAAAAACTTGAAAGTTCTTCTAATATTTATCAAATTTTAATAGACGCTGTGACATAAGAGCGTGCGATCTAGCCGTGCAATTTATTTTTTCAAGACCTTAGACATTCACCCGATTTTTTGTATGTGAATTTTAATTTATTTCGACTTCTTTGCATACAAATGCAGTTTAAACTCAAATTAGAGTTGCATTCATGTACAGAAATAAAACATCTGTCTCCATAATGTCTGTAAAGGGCAACATCTTGGGCGCCATTTAAATAATTGTGACAACAAAAGAAACAAATATTCGTTAACGGTGTATTGGATTTACTTACAAACAATTTGTTTCTTTGTTCTTTTTAGGGAAATGCTCGAGAACTCTACATTATTTTCATAGAACTTTTCATTTTCCATTGCACTAGGTAATTTACATAGACCGTCACTATCATCAAAATCTTCTATCGAAAATGCACACATGGTAATAATGAACCTCTTTTTTATTGGATTAGTAATTTCCTCCTTTGAATCGCTCAATATTATTAGGTTTCATAATTTCACAAAATAAATTATATTGTATACCTTAGGGTTCTGTTTTGTCTCCTACGCTCTTCTTTATCTTAATCAACAATTTTTTGTCTACTTAGGCCGTGTGTCAATTGCGTTTAAATGCTCATGCTGGCTAAATTTGATCAGGTCGCAAAATTTTGACGTTTGCATCGAAATGAACACAAATTTTAGTCTTTTTTCTGTGTCAATTGGATTAAAAAAGTATATATTTTTAACCCACTATTCGCTTTTATTTCGCACATAAATAGTACATTTTTTCCTAAAAAACAACATTTCTCTTCATCAAACGTATTACTTTTACTTTTTTATACGAAAGACAGCTTAAAAAAAATAAAATAAAAATTAACTCACGTACATATGGATGTATATAACTTCAATGTTTATTTGTTTTTTAAAACAATAACCCCAAATCTCTGTAAAATAATTCCATTACAGATATTTTATTTACTAGTCTATGAACACTCAATAGACGACGAATGACAGGAACAACAAATTCATATTTATAGCGTTCTCTTTTACACCAACACAAGCAATAAAAGACGTCAAAATTTAGCCGACAGGCTAAAATTTAGGCTGTTTTGAGTAGGGTAAATAGTATCCCAATTTAACCTGTCAAAATTTATCCATCGGATCAAATTTAGCCAGTATTTTAACGCAATTGACACACGGCCTTCACTAAACTAATGCTGATGTCACCCCGTGTTAGGACGAAGTAATATTCTTACAGCGTCTCACCGCTTGTCGTAAAAGGGCAAGAAACTGAAAATGAAATGCTATTGCTTCTTCAGCAAAACAATAATTTCTTTAGGATTATGCTTATGACTTGGAAAATATTAAGGAAGCATTAGCGAAAACTGAATGGTGTGGAAAATCTAGAATAAATTATTAATTTGAACGGCGGCCAATTTGGCTCAAATTTTTTTCAGTGGTTCGTAATTGCCAGGAGAAGGTTTTTACGAAAGCAAACTTTGGAAAAACCTTCCGGAAAAGTCGGGAAATTGAATTTTGTTTGCCGATTTCTATATGTATTCATTTTCACCAGCATTAAATTGGAAAGGCTTGGCCCATTTTCTTTTTCTTTTTTTTAGCTATAATTGGGCCGTTTTTGTCGGTATCCAGAAAAGTTTAGGGTAAACTTTAGCAGCAGTTCGGGTAGTTAAAATATACAAATATCAATTTTTTGTTTTGAATTTTCACATTGTATATTCTCATGAGTGCCATTTGGCTTCTCGCCATCTTCACAGCCTCGGGACCCTCGACTACACAATTTATTTCAATGTATGTATATTCTTATCCTTGATATTGCCATTGTATATACACTGCCTATAGTAACGGGTCCGCCAAATAACTTCTTTTTTTTTGGAAATGCTTCATCAACATCGAGTGTAGCTTCGGCTGTGTGGAACGTAGCGCCGTCTGGTTGAAACCAAATGTTGCCAATATCCTCCTCTTCAATTTTTTTGAACAAAAATTGGTTCAACATGGCCCGATAACGATCGCCATTGACTGTAACGGCCACTCCTTACTCATTATCGAAAAATGGCCCAATTATGCCCCTGGACCAAAATCCGCACCAAACAGTGACAGGTTTTCTGTGCCCCAAATGCGACAATTTTGCTTGTTTACATACCCGCCAAGATCAAAATGAGCTTCATCTGAAAAGATGATTTCTATCTTTCATCTTTTCTATCATGAAGCATCATTTATTAGTTCTGAATCAAGTCGCAATGAGGCGTGCTGAAATTGCCAATTGGTGTGAATATAGAATAAGTACAGACAACAAAAGTGTATTAAATACTGGTAAAGTATCGGTTAAGGTTCTCGTATTCACTATTTAGAGTTAGTTTCGAATCAACCAGGAAGATGGCCAGACGAAAAATAACCACCATGAGAGTACTATAGAAAATGTATATACAATGATATTACTTCGATTAAAAAGTCGATTCTTTTTAATGACTTCGGATACTAATGTTGAATCCGTTTTTAAAAAAGATCAATCTTTTTTGATCTGAGATCAAATTTCATATTCGTTTTTAAAAAAAGATCAATCTTTTCTTTTATCTAGATCACTTTTTGAAAATCTGGATTTGTATCAAGATTTATACCGATTTGCACACACATTATTTTATATGAAAATTCGCAAATGGCACTGAAGTTTGCATTTCAACTTTGTTCGTCTACTCCCTAACTGGCTGAACACAATGACGACGGAACTGGAATACGCATACGGAACTGCAAACATTGAATACACGCGAACTGTATTTTGCGAACACAGTGGTACGTTACTGCATACGGAACTGCAATACGTATACGGAAAGGTTGGTTAACTTTTAACTTTTACGTACAGTAAATTTGACATTTTATCTGATGCAGAGAGAAATTATGAAAGAGAGAACAATCTTTCGTACGTATGTCCCTCCCAAACCCTTTTATTTAGTATACCTGAAATAACACCAGATGATTCCATTCTTCTTAATGATATTTCAATTCGTTGTATAAGAGTTTCTTCTCTTTTTTATCATTTGTTTTTGGTATTATATCCATTTTTGAATATAAATGTTAAAGTTACTGTACGTGCATTTTGTTCCGATTGAAATTGGTTCGTACGACAAATTTGACAGCTGTTCCGTACTCCGTCTCCGTAATGCAGTTCCGTTTTTGCATTGTGTTCAGCCAGTAAAACAGATTATTTTGAACAATTGTTGTTCGTTTACTTACATTTTCGAGAGTTTACGTGAGAAAAGAGATGTTGTGAGAGAGCAAAACATTTTCCCTCAATTCCCTATTTTACACCAACAAATTTCTTGGGGGAGAAATGTGAGTTCTGTCAAACTCAAAAGCACATTTGAAATTTGACGTTTTGTGAAGTCTTCGTATTTGAAGAATTTTAAATTAAAAAAATTTGTAAAGTTAAATCCAAATTAAATAACAAAATGACCTTAAAATGGCCTAATAAAATGGTTTCCATCACAATTTTTATTTCATCTGCACTTAATTGATCCATTTCGTTTCGTTAAATTTTAATTTTTTTGACGTTTAAAAAGTTTCCCTATTTTGATCCACAAAGCGTTCTTTTACTTTTGAGGGAATTTATATTTTTTTGAGAGTTTTCATCCCCACTCTTGAAAACTTGAAAGTTTTCCTAAAACAACTTAAAAAGTAGACGAACGTCAAAATAAATGATATCTACGTCATCGTTGTCTCCCGACCCGATTGTGATATTTTGCGAGTTTCTCAAGCAAATTGGTGGAAGCAAAGGAACTGTGTGAATTATTTTATTAAGATGTTATGTTATTTTTAGAAAATTAAACAGCTCATCCGTTTATCACACCGTTCTCATTGTCACTACACAATATTCGTTAAACAATTTGCTTCAATGTTCATATTGATATATTTTAATAAAATCTTCTTCTATCGAAGCAATTTTTTTTTACCTATAACTTGTTTTATGTTTGTTTACAATTCCGTTTAGACTGGCAAAGGTTACGACAACAAGTTGTCAAAAGGTGCTCACATAACTAAAAAAAATCAACCTCGTTTCATGTTCTTTTTTACAAGAAAAATCTGAGAAAATTAAAATCGAATTCGAGCTAAGCTTATAGTAGCTTTCGATTTTAAGATATCAACATTCTTTCACTCGCGTGAAACAACTAGACGTTGTGGAGACTCTTTTCTTAGCCGTTAGCTTGACATTTGGATTTTAGCTTGAACTTAGTACTTAGAACTCAGCTAAAAACCCGAGCTAAAATTTATCTTGGGTGGAAATTTGTATGGGAGATAAATTTACTAGGCTTTACCTACAAAAACAATCTTGATTTTTTTTTATCAAAATCCTTCCACACAGTACACATAACTAGGGTAATATAATGCGCAGGTTGTCAAAATCTGATGTGTCACTAAATATTAAAAATTGTGGTTGTTTGAGACCTATATCAAAAAACTTATGAACAAAACTGCACACCTCACGTTTGTTTTATATTTTTCATTTTTTGTTGTTATTTAAAAACATTTTTTTTAAATTACCATAAACACTTTAAAATACAGCCATATATCTATTTTTCAGAAGAAATAAACAAACTAATGTCCTCTGGCGGCCGCCATGTTACTTTGATTTTGACATATGCGCAGAGGATTGCAAAAATAAAAAACTCTAATGATATTCCAAAGATATGTGTACTGTGATCGTTGTAGTCCTTTCGTAGAAAATAAAAAAAAAATATTTCAAAAGCCCCTCTTAATAATGCCAAAAGAACCACATATTCAAATTTAGTTGACAGGTGCAATAATTAATATTACTTATATTGTGTGTCCACCTTATTGGCTAATGAAAATTACCTGCTGTCATCGAATTTTTCCCCACATTGTCATTCGTCGCATCTTGAAAAAAAACTAGCGAAAAAGTCACCTGCCTCAACTCTTTACCATCCCTGCCTAAAATTGTCTTTTTTTTTAGAATATGAAACTCCCCATTGCATTTTTATCCACCACACAAGTAAAATAACTCGTATGAAGAAACGTGAATCTCGCGCAGTGAACTAAACACTTAAATATCTTAACAAATAATTCTCAATTATTGTGAAAATCTATTAAATAATCAACGATTATTGTTGCGAGGTCAAGATTTTGTAAAATATTTGTCATTTTGCATTGAACAAACGTCGAAAACGACAGAGATAGCCACAGCCAACCAAGTCGAAGAAAAAAATTCTTTTCCTTTTTGACAATTACGCGATGAGAGATGACAGACTGAATTGATGCGTGTTTTCCTTTTTTAGCTCGTCCGTCAGTTCTCCACTAAACGACTAGAGTCTGTCGTCATTTTTTCGCAATCGTCGGGTCATTTCATTCAAAGTTTTTCTCCATTTTTTGTTGTTGTTCAAAACTCAATTAAAATTTTTAATTAATTTTTGTTTGCATTAAACCATTGCAATGTGATACGGCAATTTATAAAACGCAAGTTGCGAGTGTTTGACCGAGAAATCGAAGTATCGAAGAGTGTAAAGGAATTTCTATTAACAAGGCAGCCAGAGCAGCAGCAGCAGCGAAAAAAGAAAAAGAAGAAATGTGGTGCCAGTGTTACCATCAATTCATATCAATTGTATGTCAAATCGAAGGAGAGCAGGAAAAAAATAAAATTTGTTATTTTGTTAAAAAATTGTGCAAAGAGTGAGAAATAAAGAAAATATATTTAAAAAAAACAAGTGCTTTATCCCCCCTAAAAAAGTGAAATTGCAGTAACATCTGTGATTGGAGGTGCGCGTGAGCCTCTTTAAAGAAAAAGTTGTTAATCTGCAACAATAATTGTGGATTTTAAGATTGCCCATAATGGAATCAAATGATTTGGGGAGTGACGGGGGACGTGTGAATGATTCTACAGCTGCAAATCAGGAAGACAGTCTAATGGGAAGATCAATGCCATCGTCGTCATCGTCAGTACCATCTGCGTCTGAGACTGTTACACCTGTTCCCAGTACCAGTCGTGGGGAATCGGACAGAATTGCAAACATGATTCGTTCGGCAACGTTGTACAAGCGTCAGCACGAAATCGGAGCATTGGTCAATGTGGAATGTTGTCGCAACGGACCTACACCCGATTTGGATGCGATTATGTATCATCTGTTCAGCCCCAAGGAGCCCATCGACAATACCGACAAAATGGATTGGATACGTTGGCTTATTGCCGGTGGACGTACGCTCGAGGAGTTTGTTAAGTTTGGTGAGTAATCTGGATGATTATACAGTATTTTCCACAGATGCGTCATATTTTGTTGTTTTGTTCTGAATTTATCAATAACCTTGGCCATTGAAAACTGTTCAAAATGGAAAACATTTTTATTTCTAAACGACACACAATATTGCATGGCAACTTTTCAAAAAGGAATAAACGGACGAGAAGAAAGCATTAAAGAAACTTTTGTTGAAATCTTGGACTTACAACGGCATTAAACCACTTGATAGTCTACTTTTTTGTAGCGTTTTATGCGTAGGCATGGAATTAGAGATGCTCAATTTACTCTCGCCAGTCGATTTGACTTAGAAAAGACTGAAACATTTGTTTTTGTATGGGAGTTTCAACGTTTCAACCAATATATAATAACCGACAATTGTTTTAATCCCGACTTTGATCACAACTCTCCCATTTCACTGGGTCGCCTTGAGACTTCATAAAGATTCGCTGGGTTCACCTCAGAAAACATGGGCAGGTATATTGGTTTTGGACTGTTCGATGTCTAAGGCTAACTAAATGTAGATTTTGTTGCATTTGTTTTATACAGGAGTTTTGGTACCCTTTTCTGTGATAACGTCGACGATTTTGCCTTTTGAATTGGGTTTTCATCTTCTTTCAACATGACAGCACCAGCTAATTCGATAAATGATAATAGTGTTGTATTCTTGATGTGGAGGCTTCCTCGGTTTTTCTTGCTCCTTATTCGGTCCAGTGTTGTTACTTCTTTTTTATATAACAAAGTCGCAAAGAACGGGGTTTCGGTTATCTTTATAATGTTGATAAAACACAGCAGGGGCATTAGAAAAATAAGAACGGATGTAAAAGGAGGTGGAGTTTATCAACATTTCAAAATGCTGGGGAAAAACAGTGTTCGGCAAGGCATTCTACATACGTGTGGTACGGAGAAAAAGAGAGTCTTGTGGCAGAGCAACTAAATTTTGACAGGCATGAAACAATTGGTGGGAGAGTAGCGATTTATGTTCGTTCTTCTCCATCGCATCAAATAGAATATTGTTTCATTGAGATCCCAAATGGTGAAAGGAAGACTTTGGTGGGAAGTGTTTGTGGACCAAATAGCTCTATAAATTTTGAACCCCTTTATTCAGTTTTGCTTCGGTGATCTCAACTGCAATCTTTTAAATTTGACTTGTTCTGAAATGAAATGTTTTTAGGGGCTTTGACTTAATTTGCATCCTTTAAATACTGAGGTACCTACCCATATTACAAATAATGTTACTACATTACTTGATGTATGACGTTGAGTGTTGAGTGTTGATTGGCAGCAGATACTTCTTATGTTCTCTTCTGACCAACAATTTAACTTTTTTCAAAACAACAATCGTGATCTTTTCAATAGACACGTTCCGCTTAAAACCAAAGTTGTTCGTCACCGCTGGTTCAACGTTGAAATATACTTACTTGCTTAGGGTGCGCTAAAATTCGGGGCGAACCTGGGCCTCAACCAACATGCCTCTCCAGCCAGCTCGGTCTTTGGCTAGCTGCTTCCAGTTTCGCACTCTAAGTTAGTTGAGGTCGTCCTCCACTTTAGCGCGCCACTTAAGGCGAGGTTTTCCTTGACTGCGTCTACCCTCTGGGATGGAATTGAAGATCCTGCGAGCCGGAGCATTGTTGTCTATTCGATCTACATGGCCTAGCCATCTTAAACGTGATATGGACTTTCCTGGGCTTAAACCACACTGATAGGGGCCAATCAGGTTGCTGACGAATGGTTTCACATAGTACGGCAGAGAGGATATTCAGGAGGCTTATTCCTCTATAGTTGGCCCAGTTTAGAGGGTCTCCTTTCTTGTAGATCGGGCAAACGATGCTGAAGTTCCATTCATCAGGCATACTTTCTTCTGACCAAACTTTAGAGATGGTGTATGCACTCCACCAGGTCATCTCCCGGCCAAGTTCGACGGGTAATCGGTGGTCGAGGCCAGCAGCTTTGTTGTTTTTTTAGTTAATATCAACGTTGAAATCATTCGCTTGAAAAATATTCGTGATTATGCTTTTAAACGTTGAAAACGATATAAAGTGCCTGAATTTTATGATTCTTATCGCTCCATTCGAAACGAAGTTACTTCGAAAATAAAATTTACTAAACAAACTTACTATGCAGAATATTGTAGTAGAATTATCTCTTCAAAAACCCTTTGGAGTAATTTTAGGGAAATTGGAATAGGAAACAAAACTAATATCGATTCGAATAATATCGATTCTGACGAGCTTATTATCGGAACGCAATCCGATCCAAAATCTTATTGTGGTTTGTTACCAACTAACGATACAATTTCAACAAGTAGTATTTTTCCTCTATTCAGTTTTTCTACTTTCGATGAAACTGATGTTGTAAAAGCCATCTTACAAATTAAATCGAAATCCATGTGCTTTGATGACATTCACCCTTACTTTGTGAAAATTCTTTTACCTTTCATACTTCCATTTCTGATCTTTATTTTTAACAAACATCAAACTTGTAAATTGCCCGAAGCATGGAAGTCAGCCAAAGTCTTTCCTATTCAAAAAAAAAATCAACGATCACGCTTGTCAAAACCGGAGTACAGGCCGATACCTATTTTGCCCTACTTGTCCAAAGTAGTTCACCAACAAATAACTTCCTTGATTAATAGAAATAATTTTCTTATCAATAATCAATCTTTCTTTTAAAAGTAAGGGATGATACAAGAATGTCTATTGATAACAATGAAGTTACGTTTTTGACTCGTCTAAATTTTTCGAAAGCCTTCGACACTGTTAATAACTATTGCTTATTGCATAAACTTAAACACTCGGTTCTACTTGCCAGCCTTTAACCTTATCTCTTCATATCTTTATGAAAGAACTCAAGCAGTTGAAATCAATGGCAGGAGGTCTGAATTCCTGAAAAATTGTTTCTGGAGTCCCCTAAGGATCTATTTTGGGTCCATTACTATTCTCCATATTCATTAACGACATTGGAGCTTGTGTCAACAATTCTTTTATTCATTTATATGCTCACTACGTGCAAATATACCTATCCTGTAGCTTAGGACTTATTGAACATGGAGCTCATCTATTGAACAGCGATCTAAGCCAAATAATCAATTGGGCGGAATCAAACTTTTTGAAACTACACCCAACGAAATCCAAGTGTCTAATAAATAATAGAAAATAAAAGTGGATTGGAGTTATTTTCCAAAAAAAATTCTTGGGAACTTCTGAAATAGAGTTTATCGAAAAAGGTAAAAATATTGGTATCTGGTTTGACAGAACAATGAGCGGCTCGAAAGGTGATTGTTAATCATCTAGTCCAAAAAGCTTGGGCGGAACTCTATCGAATACATTTGAAATATCAACTGCAATGTGAAGGGAACATCAACCAAGCGATGCGATGGAAGGATTAGTTCCACTTTTCGGTGATAGATATGCCATCAGATCCACATTTCTTAAGCTGAAAATAAATTAACATTTCCTTGGCCTTGGAAAAAGGGATGTAAGTGCAATTGGTTGAAAGTTCGAGGGTGAAAAAGATTCGCCTTTTTTGAGGACATACTGAACCAATAATGTTTTCCCTGTACTCGGAAAGAGCCAGGGGAATAGTACAAATGGAAATGCTTTCGCAGCTGTTTTTCCAGCGCTGAATAACACCTCTTCAGAACAATAGCGGGAATACTATCCGAGCCAGCGAATTTGTGTATGCGAAGATCTTTTCAAAGTCACGCGACTGAACATGTGCGAAAGAAGATTGGAACCATAAAATCATTTACGCCTTCGAGTACAGGAATGGTGATAACCCCTGCCGGCAGCATAGAATTGAGTTGCAAGCAGATCTACTTTTTCTTGAGAACTGACGACGAAAAATTCCGTATGATTTTTACAAATGGCAAACAATTTGTACAGCCTTTAAGACATTACTTACAAACCAAGGTCCTCAGGCCTATTAATTCTGCGGGAAACAGGGTTTCAACTACGCCTTTGCGTTATTGTGTGCGATATGCGGAATTGTAATTCAGGTCCCTCCAAACTCTTGCCTAGTTGGGTTGATTCCTCCTCGACTGTTCTACTCCATGTGTTTCCCGGCCACCTCTTCTTCCTTCTTGTGTGAACGGATTCCACGGCATTGCTTGATTTGCGATAAATCAACGACTTGAAATCGTGATAACTCGAGAACGGTGGCTCGTATTGGTATGTTTTCTGTAGAGGATTGTACGTTCTACAAACTTTCTCACATTATTTTTTCAGTAGCGGATCGATGGGTGTGAAGGGAACGTATTCAAGACCTGGTCCAAAATTCAGCTTGCTGGAAATTAATGCAAACTGAATGTATATTTTGTCTGGACTATAACCCGTTCTCCTCAGTAGATCTTTGTTGGCTATTAAAGATAAAGAAATTATCAAGACCGCCCGAGTTGGCTTTCTCGTATTACCAAACGGTTCTCCCAGTTGTTTTCTTTCACTGGATTTTATTTGGCACGAGAAATATGCAGAAATGACACAAAGATCAACGAATGTGCCTGGAGGCGATGAAACCCAATTTGTGTATTTATCGATATTAGAAGAAACAAGTCTAGAATGTGTAGGCGGTTTAATAAATACCACGAATTCAGTTGGGCTCATCAATGCACTGAGTTAGTTGATTTATTTTATCAAAAATCTCTACGTAGCTTCCTTTGCCAAAACATTTGATGTCTTCATAAAATGAACAAAAAATAGTCAATCAAATGCTTATACGTAGGCCTTTTCAATTAATTATGATCCAAAAGCACAAAGCAATAGTTTTGGGAAAAGTTGCCATTGTTTTGATTTATAATTTTTGACAATCAAATGTCTTTGTCTTGAAAAAGTATTCGAATATTTCTTTAAAGACCAGGTTTTGGTGCATTTCTGGAGAATTTTTTTGATACAACATTTGGCAAATAAACCCCGGTTTATCGCGAAAGAATTGCCGAACGCGGGTGTTGAACTTTAGTTGGTCAGAGGACAACATCTATTTTGAACACATCAGCGAGGTTTTTCATTGCTTCGGGAGTATTGCATTTGGAACTTGTGCGTTTAAAAGTGAAGCGCATGCTGCTTTTAATACTTTGCAGGCAGTACGACAATTTACTAAGTCGAGATTCTTCGAGTCCCATTGTTAAATTCGTGCAACTTTTTTATGCCTCAGAAACCTTGAAATTTTCGACTAACATGCCAGTTTACCAACGCTACATCCTTGGTTAACAAAACACATAGGTATACAAGGAATTGTGGTATAAGAAAAATTAAGACTTATTGAAGATATAGTACCATGTTCGAGTTAATTTTCACAGTCTGCGGGCTGGTATGAGTAAACCAAAAATTGTTATCACCAAATATCAAACGTATTTGGTTTTTTTGATGAAAGAAGAAGGAGATACGTGGTCTTCATCCAAGTACGAGTGTCTGCGGACTGGTTTACTCGTACACTTCTTCGTTCGGTTCATTTTGTGTTTATTAATTCATTTTTAAATTTGAATTAGAACTTTCATGCAGCTTTAGACTTCTTTGTGATGGTAATGTCAAGTTTGATTGTTATCTCAATTTTTGTATATTTATGAACCCTAAACTCACAAATAAAAATGTCATGCGGCATGAAGGTGCAAGAAAAATTAAGTTTAAGTAAATTGGTTTCACTATCGAAAATAAATCTGATATGATGAACCTAAGTGAGCTACCCGGTCAAAACGTTAAACATTCTACATTTAACCAGTTCAACTTTTTTTCCATAGGTTGTTGAATCCACTACAAACTGATGCGCCAGTTTGGAGTTGACCAGGTATTCAACTAACGTGCTTTTCCAGCCCGTCTGGTTCTCAGCTAGATGAATTCAGTTTCACATACGCAATGGGTTGAGTAAGCCTCAAGGATATAGAATTTTAAGGCCGAAGAATCCATTTCCATCCGGGTATAAGACCAAGCCATATTAGTCATTGGAATACATCAGTCAAGCTTTTCAGCCCTTATATTTAGCGTTTATATCTCCACCTCAATACACACGAATCTGCAAGAATGGAAAGGACCTACAATTTACTGTCGAGTCCGAACGGCTACATGAGATGCACTCTTGGAGATTTTGTCAGTTCCTCGCAAGAGGCAGTTTCCCGGAAAAAGGTGGCTATGAGCCGAACTCGAACCAAGGCTTTTCGCTTAGCAGTCTGGCACTACTAATCAACAATGACAATGGGGGTCGTACTAACTGACACTTTAGCTGTCCGAAAGAAGGCTTTGCTACTCAATAATTGTCTTTTTGCTCAGGAAAGCAGCTCAAGAGTACTAAACGTCAAATCGCGTTCTGCCTGCTAATGCCGAGACTCTTCAAATCCAGATACTTTACCATAAAAACTTAGCTGCTGCTGTACAAGACTATGGTCTTACCAGTGCTTACATGCGGATCGACACCTGGGTGCTTACTAAAAGGCACTCTGATCTCTTAACTCTTAACCGCGCTTGAGAGGAAAGTCTTAAGGAGAATTGTGGGCTCCATTTTCGGGGAAGGACGATTCTGTAGAAGATACAGTCGTCAATAATTGTATGAAGTCTACCTCGAAGCTACATCGTTGCAAACGTTGTGGAAAAAGTAAAGCTCGGTAGACTCTGTTTAACTGAGCACCAGAGCACATATGAGCGAAGAGGAACCAGCTGGGAAAGTCTTGCAGTTCTTCTTATAGTAGAAGACAACGTGGCCGACCTTGATTATGTTGGAGGAACTGCGTAGTTCAGGTCGCCCACAGCCTTGGGGTCCGAAACTGGATGGCGTCGGCCAGCAACCGAAATCTATGGAATTAATGGAAGAACTTGTTGAATGAGGTCCGGACCGGATTCCGGTTGTTGTGACGATGATGATGACAATTTTCAAAGAGTGCGGTAAAGAGACATGATTACGTGCCACAAGAGGAAG
Organism: Platycheirus rosarum; assembly: GCA_963971375.1. NCBI lineage: Eukaryota > Metazoa > Arthropoda > Insecta > Diptera > Syrphidae > Platycheirus > Platycheirus rosarum. The sequence continues at coordinate 32,199,066 of OZ020508.1, forward strand.
ACATTAATGTTGAAAACATGAGGCTTTAGCAAGCCGTTGACACTTTTTTTTTTTTTTTTTTTTTTTTATAATTAACGCGCGCACAAGGGATTATATGTGTTACCCCTTTAATGTAGAACACACTGCGCGGGCATTACGAAGATAGGGAGGGGAGAGATAGGAGGTGCCGATTAACATTGGTTTTGAATGTTTGTTGATCAAAATGGCAAGGGAAAATCCCGCCGGGTAAGCTATTCCAAATTCGTGTCGTTCGGCTAAAAAAAGAATCCCTATATTTCACGGTACGTCCGAAATTAGGCTCAAGGGTGAACGAGTATTACGGGAGAAACTTTTAAGGGGAGGAATGCAACTTGCTACTTCGAGTGAACATTTTTTGTAAAAGAAACGATAAAATAAGGAAAGACATGAAACATTGCGTCGGTGTTCGAGTGGGGCAATTGTTTCAGCGGCAGTTCTATTTCCTATCAATCTTAACGCTCGATTTTGTATTCTATCAAGCAGGTGAAGCGATGTTTGCGAAGCACCTGCCCAGAGGTGGGAGTTATTGTCGAGTTTAGGGCGTATAAACGCTTTATAAATTGTATCCAGATCAGATGAGGAAAAATACTTCTTACACCGATACAGAAAACCTAAGCACTTTGCAGCATTCTTAGCGATCTCAAATATATGGTCGTTGCAACGGAGGTCGTCGTTGACACACATACCGAGTACTGAGAGCTTTTCGGTTTCTTCGATGTAAGTGCCATTCATGGACAATGGCATTGGGGGAATGTTTAGCTTTAACGACAGAAGACAGCATTGAGTTTTCGAAGCATTAAACTCCACACGATTTCTATTACCCCAAACTTGTTATGAAACCCTGAAACAATCAATTTACTGAAAAAATCATTTGACAGATGATTGGTTTTACGAAACAGGCTTCTGTTAACTCAATCCATATGTTCGTGCTAATTGATGCAATTAGATTTTTTTCTGAGCATATGAATCAAAGATTAAAGACAACTTCTCTTCTCAACCACCTTGCACTTGTCCTAATTTCCATGTCAGTTAATAAATCAGTTCTAATAAAAATCCAAAACGATTTTGATACATTTTACAATAAAATGAAGCATTTTTTAAGGAATGTATGAATTCTTTTCAACTATAATCCATGAGGCAAAGGTGTTATTGTTGCAACTTTTGCTTTCGATACCTGAGTCTTCCGCCCTAAGATAACATCAGTCATTTTAGTTGCAAAAGAAAATATTGAATTGCACGTGTTTCACTACCTAATCGCAAGCGCAGTTCACAATAGATTCGGGAACTTAAAATCTCTGTGCTCATCCATCAGTAAAGGAAAAAGATAGAATTCATAACAAAAATAAAGAAAAGAACAGATATTATTTCCATTTACACGAAGCTGATGATTGTGACCTAGGGTTGCCAGCAACTATAAAAAACAACGAATCAACTATTTAAATTCAAAAATTACTTCACAATTATACTCCCAGTTCTATTAGTGAATAATGGCAACCCTAGCAACTGATTCTGATTCCTCATCGTTTTCTTCATCTTTTCTTAGCATGGTTAGTGGCAAAATGTTTGTGTGTGTAGTTGAGAGTACTCCAGAGCATTGAACCTTCTTGTAATGGATTTTCTTTACTCGAGTTCTTCTTCCTCAACCATGTGTGAGATTTGAGATAGCACCCGAGTTTTGAGGTCTTCCACACAAAATACACCTTGCTTTTGAAAGCCTCTCTCTTTCTCGGTTCGTTCTTAAGGCCTGGCGGTGTATTTGTGTTTTATTTCTCATCACCATGCCATTTTTCTTTTATCAATCTCTACCTATCTGTCCATCCATGCAACCATCATTGGTCTACCTGCTGATCGTTTTACCTTATTTAGCCTTCAGTTGTGTGCTTCTATAGAAATCCAAAAGAATTCACAGAACAGAAGAGTGGAGTGGTTGATTTTCTTTAGTGTCACTAGTTTCTATAGTTGTTGTTGTTGGATGGATGGATTTAGTTGAAACTTGAAATTGCAATTGAAGAGCCTCGAGTGTTAGTTAAGTCAGGTTGAGCACAGAGGGGTAACAGGCTGTATGCCTATTGATTTCCTTTTGACGACAGTAAGTAGGGTAGTAGTTGATTGTGTGTATGTTTTTACATTTTAAATGGAACCTGTCATTGTCAGTATATTTGAGCTGTTGATGACCTCTTATCATGTATTCCGCTCCGGTCCGGTCCGAACAGCTGCTTCTTTGCTTCTGCAGATAAAAGATGCGTGAGGATTTTGTAAACAGCTGACTTGGCTTAGCCATGGAATAGTAGGTATACAATGTGTGATTTATATTTAATTCATAGAAACTATTAGGGTTGGGAGTTTGTAAAGAAAAGTCAAGGTCAGAGTTGAGATTGACTGTTTTTCTATGATGTCACCTCGGATTGCTTATCTAGTTGAAGAGTTTTAAAAGATTTAATTTTGTATTGTCAGTTGTTACAAAATGTGTTTATATAAAAAATGTATGACCAATATGATTTCCTTAAAACTCTAGATGGAAAATAAGGAATGAGATTAGGATTATAGGCGGTTAAAAAATATGAAAATCTGGAAATTCAGCATGTCGGTATATTTTAAATAAGAATTAGCACGTCTAGCCTTAAGGGATTAAAAAATAACAAAAACATCTGCCTTAGCAGGACATCAAGATGAAAACAAAATTTCTACACGAAATCTCAGGTTTCATCCCAAAGCTCTTATCTTTTCATATAAAAAAAATATATTTATCTGTATTTGATGTGCTGTCCTACCTTTCATCCAATTGCAATAAAAGGGCAGAAGACTTGGGCCTCAATCAACAACAAAATTCACCAGGCAGACAGTCCCTAGCTAGCTGCCTCCAGTCGAGGTCCTCTTCCACTTGCGTGCGCCACCCGAGCCTCAATCTTCCTCTACTTCGCCGTCCCTCCGGGGTGAAATCGAACACTTTCCGGGCTGGAGCATTCATGTTCATCCGTTCTATATGGGACGTTGGACCTTTACTCTTTTGGCTTAGTTTGTGCATCTGTCAGCCCGTACAGTTCTTGCATACGGCGTCCTCTTCCACTTTTGACAATGTCCATGCGCCTGGACCACACAGCAGGACTGGGATGATGAGGGTTTTATAAAGAGACAATTTAGTTGCCCTGCCCGAGAGAGGGCTTTGTTGGTACTCAATTGCCTTCTAAGCCTGAAGAATTAGCGATTGGCAAGAGCTATTCTTCGTTTGATTTCAGCGCTGGTGCTGTTGTCTAAGTTAATACCGGAACCCAGGTAGACAAAGTTCCTAAATAACTTAAATTTATAGCTGTCTATCGTGATGTTTTGTCCAAGACGTCGATGTTGGGTGTTTCTTCTTGATGACCAACCTATACTTGGTTTTGCTCTCATTGACTGCTAAACACATCTTCGCTGCTTTCGTCTCAATACTCACAAAAGACTACTGACATCACGCTGTGTTCTTCCGATTGCGAGTAAATGGACGGATTTTTGAAATACCGTGCCTCTGGTGTTGGCGTGAAAATTCTGCACTATTCTTTTAAGTATGATGTTGAAGGAGTCGCATGACGCATCGCCTTGTGCGGAAGAGCGTGCTGAAAAGTTTGGAATGGATGCCAAAACACCACATTGTTCTATATAACTCGTCTCTATAAATGATGTTGTACGCGACTTTGAATTCGATTTGAAGTTCTAGGTTTTTTCAAAATTTTCCGTAATATAAATATTCGGTCGAAGGCTTCGGCCTAAAGCGTTCACAAAACACATCAGAAAATCTTGTAGGCGATGTTGAGCAGACTGATACCTTTTTAAAGAATCGGACAAATTATTTTCTTCTAACCTTATCTTGCTTATGAGTTGGTGCACACTTCTACCCAAGTCATCGATTGAAGCGACAGTTCGGCAGCTAGGTCATCGGTTCGGGCGGCTTTATTACATAGATATAGCTAGCCTTACTTCATTCAGATAGGGTAGCGGAATTTTTGTTCTGCTTCTCCCAGATAGAGGAACATTTATTTCTTCATAGCCATGAAGTGATTTTTTTTATTTTCAGCGTCGACTGCGATTCTATTATGATGTTCCCTTAATGATCTTTGCAAGCTTCGGTTAAAGTAACGTAGTTTTGACAGTTTCTTTTTATAACTTTTGGTAAAACTTCTGACTAAACCGCGTGGTTCTCATGATCTTTATTTTCTGAGAAGCTGGTTTTGCTCTCTCCTCATCTGCTCGTTAAGCCTATTGCCGCCTTATATGCTTTCTGTTTAGCTGCATATGCTTGCCGAAACTTATCATCCAGCAGTTATTTCGTTGTGGTGGCCGTGTAAAACACAGCACTTGAGAGGCCGACTCCCTGATAGAATTTTGGCAATGTTGCCATTGGTTCTCAACACTTGATGCCGACCGTAGAGGACCCTTAGTGATTATTATACGCTCAATCGGAAAAGGTTGTAAAAGGGGTGAGGAGCGATATCAAAATGGTTACGTTGAATCGAAAACACCAGGTATTGTTGGCGAAAAATATCGCCCCGACGCTAAGTGGTTAGTGTGTCGGACTGCTAAGCCCGTCAGAGCAACCTTTTTTCCGGTGTACTGCCTCTTGGACAAATGCTGTTTTCCCATCTTCTAAAAAAGATTCAAGAAGAGTAGGAGCGATGGAAAAGCTTACCCAGTGGCTTTGCCAGTGTGGAAGAACACCTCTTCAGAAGAATCGGGGGTATACCATCCGGGCCAGCGGATTTGTGTATATCGAGATCTTTGAGAACTTGCTACTGTACGATTGCGGAAAAAATCTGTCCCATGGAAAAATGTCCATTCTCAAGTACAGGAGTGCAAGGTTGCTGTGATGCAGCGTGGAGCTGGCAGCGAAATGGGCGGCCTAGCAAGTTTACCTTCTCTGAAGAGTAGATAATAGGTTTGTTATTAGCGATGAGTGTTGGAACCGAAGATGTTGAGGAGTTTTTAATATTTTTACAAATGATCAAACATTTGTACTACCTTTGGGACATTGTAGAATTTTTCTACACTTTTCACTCTGTTAGGAATAAAAGCACGCATTCCTAGAAGACCACGTTTGTGACCTTTTCATCACTGGCATCAATGTCATATTACAGGAACCATAGTGTTAAAGTTACGGAAAAAAATATTCAGGTAGTCCCTTTCTCGTATTGCCAAACGGTCCTGGTGGGAAGTTTTTCTTTAACTGGATGAGTGAAATGACCCGAAGTCAAAGTTCTTCAGATTATCACATCTTCTTGGCATTGGCTGGGATATTTATATTTTAAATCAACATCAATTTGAAGTACTCAACCGATCCTGTACAAATATTGCCAGAGGGCAGAAAAGGATCCCGAGAAAAATACTGTTCCTGAGAGATGGAAAAACCGTAGCAGCACATTATATAACCGAACATAGATTTAAACTCCTAAAGGTATGCAATTCTTAGAAATCGGTTCGAACGCCTATAACTATAAAATCTAATTTTTTATATGAATACAATCCTGATGCTCGCTAAACAACTATGTCGTGGCAGATTAAATGTCCATGGTGAATAACTATAACTGTCCAAAGTTCAACACTCTTTCTCCCTTGTGCATATGCATTATGCATTTATGTGTATCTATTCTTATACTTCATAATTAAAGCCCTGTTGTGTTTAAATTTATTTGTTTAGTTAAAAAATGTGTTTTCTTAAACAAAAAAACAGATAATTATTATGAGAGCACGCGTGGTAAGCTACGACGATAAGTGCATACAAAACACCGCAAAATAGAGCATTGCAGGGAATTGTGCAGCGAAAATCGCGTGACGCTTTCTATACTGCACCTCCATCTAACCACTATGCGAGAGCAAAAGATAAATAATATATGTAGCTGCAACAATTAAGTGAATGTTTATGGTCTGTATGGCTAATAGTGTTAGCACATTGAGTTTTTTTTTTTTTGGAATTCAGAACACTTCTGAAATACCTAACTACATGTTAAAGATAATGTGTAGTATGGTATACCAAGAATTTTTTTCTTGGTTTTGTTACAGAGAATATTTTTATGGTCTACTGTCATTAAAATTATCAGACAAATTATTTAATGGGTAAGTGCCCTTGCAAAAGCTTTATTTTTTTTGTTTGCCAATGGGTCTTTGAGCTTGGTATTTATATATCAATTTTTTTTAGCTCACAGCACTTGTGTTTGTTTTTGGTGGGAATTCGGTTGGAGCTTATATAGCTACAGGGTGGTCGCATGCAATGCACACTGCCTTTTAGAACCGAAGAAGACGAAAGATAGGAACAAATTTTTTCGGTGCAGGAGTTTTGAGAAACAGTTGACTATTTTGCCACCTTAAAACCATTTTGATATATTAACCCTAATTATTTCAATTTATAAGGTTGTTTCCTTTTTGGCAATCTAACCCTTAGATAAGTTTCGTTTTGCAAAACAGGTTCAATCAACGGATTTATAATACTACCCGTTGTGTTTGGATTGGCTTTCAGGAACTCAGCTTGGAGTAAATAATGTACCCATGAATATGTGAAAATGATTTAAAAAAATAGCATATCAGTTTTCAGAACAATTTTTTTTATCACTTCATGAACAGGCCTAATGCGATACTCGAACTAATGACTGGTGTCACGTCACAGTCTTTACAGAAGGGATTTATCTGAAGCTTATACTTCTATCCACTGAGTTGTCAAGTGTAGCAATGTGACTTCTACCACACTATATGACATCCTATGTCAAAAAATGGTCTATAACAAGGAGCGGTGAACTCGTCGATTCTTTTCAGTATGTAAACCATCAACCTTTAAGGCTTATATAGGGATATGAGAAAAAAAAATGACGCAAACTAGTGATCGAAGGAGACAGCCACTGGCGAGTAAAAGTGCATTAAAGTACCTTAGGCATCTGGCTATATCAGATTTTAAATTTCGACCGACATATAGAAGCTGTTTTGACCAAAGCTAGAGAAGATTTTGCTCTGACACGACTGTTGTTTTATAGCAACCGCCTTGATAATAGGGTATAATAAGTGAATGGCGTTGGTTGCCTATGGATGCCCTATTGGATCTTCGTAACTGGCTTGGACTTCGCAGGCATGAAATCACAGTCGGAATACATATACTACTATCCAAACGACGTCGTTTAAAACAAGGCAAATATAAACAGGATAGATAACTTTTGAATTTAACTGATTCGAGGTAACTTTGTAAGGGCGACTTAATTGCCTATGGTCGGTTTAGATAGTTGTTAGGTTAGGTTAGGTTGACTAAGGTAAGTAGTAGTGTGAATAGCTTTTTTTAGAATCTGGGTATTTCATTTACGATAGGAATAATTTCAGCAGTCAGTTTTCCGTTTTTTGTAGCATTTTCACATTTTCTGGAGACCATTCAAAATCGTTCTCCTGTCACGTCTCAAGCCTTAATTGCTATGTTCTACTTACTTCGCAATTTAGCGTCCCAGCCTAAGTTTTCATATTAAACGATTTATAAATCGTGATTTTATCCTACCTTTTCGAATATTCTGGATCTAGCATTCGTTATCCTCCTAACCATGTGCAGAATCGGGGGTGGTAACCATAGACAGACTAAATCTAAGTCAATCCATCCTTATCCCAAGCGCAATTTTTGAGAATCAAATAGGTTCTATCTTGGCGCAAGAAAAACATGGTGTTCGCCTCTTTTTCGATTGCCAAGCTGCCCTCAAATGCCTCTGTTCTGTTTTCAGAAACGCTCTTACTGCCCGAAAGTGTTGAGATGGCGGAACAGTTTAACATTCACCAGTTTTTAATGCCGCGAAACGAGATATTCCAAAAAATTGTATCGCCAATTAAGAGACTAAAATATGGGACAAAAAAATCACCCGATGTTGTTTTGCTGTATTTTTACTTGCGATTATCTCTATACACATAAATAAAAATGAAGTGTCTGTTTTTAAAATCAAAATAACAGCTTTTTACTTGATGTATACGAAAGGATATACAGTATTTATAACAAAAACACCATTTAAAAAAATTGTGTCTGTCTGTCTGTCTTTCTGTCTGTTTGTTCCGTGTAATCTCGGGAACGGTTGCACCGATTTTGACGGCAGATAGCTGATATCCTAAGGAGTAACTTAGGCTATGTTAATTATTCCTTTGGTGGCGTTGGTGTCGTTTTTTTTTCGAAAATTCTTATTTATGGACCGATTTTGGCGTGACTTTCACAGGCAGGGAGCTCATTTTGAAAGGAATAACTAAAGCTATTTGAATTACACGTAGGTGGCGCTGGGTTTGCTTATTTTTCGAAAATTATTATTTTAGAACGATGAATTGAGTAAACAGTTTTTTGATAAATTTCAGGCGGACGAAGTCGCAGGTAACAGCTAGTAGGTACTATAATGCAAGTTATGCATTCGTGCAGATTAATAATTTTAAGATAACAATCCAACATGACATTACAATGATAGAGAAACTGGCAAAATTTAGTCTGTCTGTCTTTCTGTTTGTACGGATGTCTATTGAACTACAGTCTTAACGGTTGAACCAATCGTCTTCAAATTTAGAACTTAAGGTTATTTTGACATTATGCAGATGACTTTTTTTTAATTTTTTTAACTCAAATATTAACGGTACCTGTCATATAACCATTAAGTAAATAAAAGCTTACTTTTCTCTAAAACGGGTCCAAGAATTTTTAGTAAGAAAAATCAGTGCACTTATATAGGTTTGGTATATGTACTGGTAAAAAAAATGTATGTTGATGGGCTAAAAATGGTACCCCCCAGGACCTTTTTTTTCTTCGACTTTCTCAAGAACTGCTTAACCGATTACTATCAAATTCGATATTCAGGAAGATGTAGACAGCCAAAGTAATTCGACTTACAAATATTTTCGAATAACTTTTTTTTATAATTAAAAAAAAATTCTGGAAAAATCGATTTTTTTTCTTAGTTTTGTTTGTAAGTAATTTTTGTGTTTAAGTTTGCATTCTTGAATTGTTTTTTTTGTAATTTAAAAAAAGTTGTTAAACAAAAATCGTTTCTACGATTTAAAAAAAATCACACTTTTTTACATTTTTCTAAAGAAATAAAATTGCATTTAAATTTTTCCGCTGAAAACTATACTAGTACTTTTTTCAAACAATCAATAGTCAGAAAAATCGAATTTCCTTTAATATGTTTCAAATTGTATTCCTAGCTTTGACCGCGCATAAGAGCGGTCAAGTCGTGAATTTTATTTTAATAATGAGAAATGTTGGTTCTTCTTGTGAACTAGGTTTATTTAATGACAGAATTTTTTTCCCATCAAGTCGAGAAATTGATGCCCATATGCGCTCGTTTTAAAGCATTTTCTATCAATTGTGTCAGAACTGGCAATAGATCGTATATTGTCTTTAACCGCGTCAGGAGTCGTGCAGTTTGCGCCCCCATCCATCCCCAATTTGTCTAATTGAGGGAAGCCCTAAACGACGAACATGCTTGCCGAACTTGTTCGTTTGTGTTATTCCCTTATTGAATTTTTTCGCAAACAGCGAACCGTTCGAGAACCAGCCCCTACACGACAAAAATATAGCTAGTACGAACAAGTTCGGCGAGCATGTTCGTCGTTTAGTGCTACCTTTAGCTAACCTTATAATTCATATATTAGAATAGACTAAAGGAGTCCGTATTGAGTCACCCTTTTCTTGACAGCCGCACAACCTATGAAAAGCACGTGCTCTTATATAACATTACATGCATAAGCTTAGATTTGACATGAACAACCGCCTTTGGATGGTTAAAAACGTACCAGGCATGAACGCGTTCATTATGAACAAACCAGATGGCTGATACACGACTTATTCTTGCTGCTGCCATTGGCTTCCTAATATAACTTCGTCCGCAATCATTTCGCTTGTTTCCTGGCTAATTGAGCTTAATTTTCGGTCAGCATACAAATTACACAAATCCACAAAACATCATTATTTTCAGCTTAAATATCCTTAACCTGAGTTCACAATACCAGTATCGATTGGCCCACTTCAAGCTTAACAAATTATTAAAGTCAAACTAATACTATTTGCAAACATGAGAAGCATCAACGTGAGTAGAAATTTGATTCAGCTGCTGATGCAGAAAATGCATCTTCTTTTCTGCTGATGGACAAGGCTCGTCTCTCCGGTATAAAATGGAATAAGTAGTTTGCTGCACTGCAAGTGCAATAAACAAAACATGAATTATGTCCAGCGGGATATATTTTCCAGTGAAACTAAGTAAATGTAAGTCATACACGACAAAAAAGATACTAAAAAGCTTAAAAAATGAAAGACGACAGCGACGTAGGTTGATGACCGCAATATAATTTTGGTTTTAAAAACATGCCCCGGAATCTTAAATTATTTTCTGACTCGACAGATGTTAAGTCATTGGAGCAGATATTTTTATAATTTTCGGGAATGTTGTTCTAAGGTTTAGTGATTTATTAGGTTATCCAAAAGAATGGTTGCGTGCAACATTATAGAGAACCTATATTCATTTCTTCGGGTGGCCTCGAGGTCGAAAGAAAAAAAACTATTATAATATTAAATGATGATTTATGTCACGCATTACAATATTTTAATAAGTCTCACGACCTTGTGAGAATAGTCATAATAATAAACAGAAGATGAAAAATGAAGACATTATAAAATAAAGATGTTCTGGCACAATAAACATGGACTCAACATTCAAGGTCAGAAGATAGAGTAGACAGAATGTTGATGACTAAATTTAAATTTTTGTCAGACAAAAAAACTTATTTAAATAAAACACGAAAGAAGAGGCGGACCAAATGTACCCATAGTTGTTTGATTCTATGGGCATATTGTTTTTTACTGTAAATCTTTGTATATGTTCATGTGTACAGAGTGATTTCCATAGGATGTGACAAACTCCTTATGTTCATGATTCGGTGCAACTACATATTTCGTAAATTGTTGGACCTATTTTGATAAAATCGAATCTGCATTTTTTCCCTGATCATCCAAAATAGAGATCCTCTAGATTGCGCCAAATAAAGTGGCATGTCTATCCATACGGTTCTAAGACGGAAGCAAGGGTAGAGTCTGGTATTTTCTCGATAAACCCACCAATAAATAGATCAATAAAACTGCCAAACTTTAGTAGCGTTTTTCCGACAGAAGTGCTAGCAGTAGGCGAAGCTGCAAAGACCATTTTATCTTTTAAACTGGAGAGTAAAAATATTTATATTTTCATAGACATATCCACATATCCTCAATCGTCTCCAAGTCCAGACTGATTGACTGAAGTCGCAACGATCTGCGACAAATCAGTGAAATAAACCTTGTTACCCACTGACGAGCACCTGGACACTGTGACATTTACGGAAATGAAAGGGCTGATGGACTGGCCAAAACGGTTCATCAATGGAACCAAGCCAAATTGCACCCTGGGTACTTGGGCCACTGGAAAATGAAAAAAAATAAAATTCACGAGAAATTCCTCAAAGTCGCAAACGATAGATGGCCAAAACTCGAAACTGTCGGGGCTCAGGAAGTATTTGACTAAACATCTCAAAGAAAAACAAAGAATATATTCTAACGCTAGGTAGACCTCAAGTGTCCCTTTTGGTTGGCATCCTTAGGGTCACAACACAATGGGGACCCACATGAGCAGAATGGGCATTGCCACATCAGGCTTATGCAGAGAGTGTCATGACGTTGATGCAGAAGAGGGCTCATATCACTTCCTTTGTGATATGTGGATCCTTGAGGTTTGGGTCAGATGATTCGACTTCCCAAAAACTCACCCCATCTAATCCCGCCTAAACTAAAGTAACAGCATTCTGATCAATATCGCATACAAGATGCCATGGTATGTGAACGCCTTAAGCCACTCATCAATAAGCTGATAGGTTCATATCATTGCGGCCTTAGGCTATTGACAAAATATTTGCAAATCGATACCCACCAACTTTTCGTCGATTTTGTATGACAGCATTTATTGAGACGTCAAACTCTTCCGTCTGTGTTCGGGTCTTACCTCCCGACACAAGAATACAATACACCTATACCCCTACTGTAGGACTGGAAGCTATTCTCAATCTAAAACCCTTAGACCTCTTTGTGCCAGTATCTGCAGCAAACAGCGCCCTCCGGTTAAGCCAAACTCAAAACTGGAGATCGAGTCTGACAGGCCATGCACAGATTCTAGAGACATATACATGCTACAATGTATGCACATCCCAACCTGCAACATTAAACAGACGATAGGGAATAAGGTACTCGCCGCAGCTAACGAGAAATGGAACTCGCTCGACTCCTGTGTCGTAACCAGGAAACTATGGCCCTACTTTAATAAACAAAGAACAGAAAATATTCTACAGCTCAACAAGAAGTCGCTACGATCCCTTGTGAGCATACTGACCGGGCATAACATGCTGTGTTACCACAAAAAGAAATTAAAGCTCAGCACGGACGACTGCAGAGTTTTTGGCGACATAGATGTGCATGAGGACACTCCTCATTTTCTCTGTCACTGCCCAGCACTATGCCGCTTAAGAAATGAAGTTCTAGGAAGTCATTTCTTCAAGGACTTAAAAGAACTATCTGAACAAACGGGTACAAACCTGCTCAGATTTATTAATAACTCAAAATGGCTTGAGAATGTATAGTCTTTTCATAGGTCCCATGCTTATTGGGCCCAAACCCCCCGGGGTATCACAATGGATCTACATTGATCTAAGTGTGATGGACACCTTAAATGTCAAAAAATTGGCTGTCATGAGACTTCGTTAACATAATACTTGAAAGAATGGTGAAGAAACTCTCACGCAAAAAATAGAGTGAAGATCTTTCAAAATTACGCCCAATTACACTCATACTGAAACTAAGGTGGCGCATTCAGGTGAGCAACTTCACCTGGAAAACTAGAGGCAGCTCGCTAGTGACCGAGCTGGATGAAGAAGCTTGTTGGTTGAGGACCAGGTCAAACCTGTGCTGTAGCGATATCTAAGGTATTGGAACATGAAGAGGATTTGGTTTCCCAAATTAATTGAAACCACTATATAGGCTGGCCACAAAAATTATTTAAAGTCAAGTTAAAGTAGCCGTACTGCTGTCCAGATCAACCAATATTTTTAATAGACTCCGGCAAGGGAATGGTCTGGTCTGCATTCATTTCAAACTGGGGTTACAGAAAGAAATTCGGGACCTAGGCACGCCAGCATAAAACCTGGGGCTGCACATACATTAATGAAGGGAACAAACCAAGTACACGGTGGCTGCATCAACGAAATGTGTTGGTCAAACAATCAGGGTTGAGGGGCATGAATTTGAAGTATTGCATTCCTTTTACGTCTAGAATCAAAAATTTCAGAAGAAATTTCAAAAATCCTCTAGAGAAAGCTAAAAAAAATTTCATAAAAATTGGGTTCAGCCGTTTAAGCCAACAAGCTATAAATATACTATACAATGGCAGAACATTGGTTTTCAATCATTTTGATACCAAAAACACTTACGCCATATAAAATTCCATTAAAGAAGCGGGATAACTATCAAACACTGCAATATGATCGTTAGAGAAATATAAAATATTTAGTGGAAATATTCTCTGTTACCCAAGCGGTTTTGAATTCGGTACGCAATGCTCATTTGGCTTAGCGGTAGTTAACTTTAATGAAAAGCTTACTATCTTCGTAAAAAAACGCAGTTTTACTTCAGAAATTCAGTTTAAACCTTAAAGCGCAGAATTTAATAAATGCCGCCCAGCAGTACAGCACTCCGAAGCCGAACTAAACCTCGTACGCCTTCAACACCTTAGTTCACTAACCAACATAATTTTCTATTCATTATCTAGCACACCTATTCAAATACACCTTAATTTCCAAGTCGAAAGTCTAAAATAAATTAATTTTCTTTTTTTTCAGTTCGCAGCTATGACAATCATGCAAAATGCGGCCTGGTCTGGGTGCCACATGTGGTTGCTTATCGATGTCGTACGTGTGGCATATCACCCTGTATGTCAATATGTCGTGATTGTTTCAAAAAGGGAGACCACACCAATCATGACTTCAATATGTTTCTCTCACAAGCCGGTGGCGCGTGTGATTGCGGTGATACATCGGTAATGAAAGCCGAAGGCTTCTGCACCGACCATGGCATTAACAAAGGTGCTAACAAAGATCCAGTTCCTAACAATCTTTTGGCTGTGGCCGAAGCCATAATGCCAAAATTGTTGTTTCGATTATTGCAACACTTCCGTCAGTACAGTGATAATGTTGGTACATACAATATGGCAGCACATGCTTGTGAGGAGTTCACCAACATGCTCATTGAACTGAATAATATGGGCGAAATAATGCGTAAGGTCATGACGAGAGCTCTAATCAATCCTGAGGTAAGATTACGGGTGGAATATATAAATACAAATAAATATATACAATGTAAATCATTTTCTCTCACAGGTATATAAATATTACAACGAACAACCATGTCCAGATACGGAGCATGGAAACTTCCTTAAATCCAACAAGAAAAAATATGAGGATGCGGTGAATCGATTTCCACGGTAATCTAATCAAATGGAATGAGTGATTTGCATTTGAAATTAATTTTATTTTTATTTTTGTTAATAGACCGGAACCACCCGATGATTATAAACATTTACCAGCATTGGGGGAAAAGCTAAATCATACCACATTGCTGGAAGAGTTTATATTCTGGACATTTAAGTTAGAATTCCCACAGAATTTAGTGTGCTTCCTGTTAAATATGCTGCCAGATCAAGACTATAAGGTAATTAAAAAATAAATATGGATTCAGCCTGGTTTCTCGAAAGACGACTTAACTCTTAGAGATAGGCAATTTTCCCAAGTGGCCGATACAAAACCAATTTTTTTTCGATTTATGACATACAGCCAGACCCATTTCCGCTTTTATCCTACCGTCTACGCTTTAATCCTTGTAATTGTTCCACTTGCTTCGTTTTGCCAAAAATGTCAATGTCATCGCCATAGTCCTACAAACATGTAATTTAATAGACTTTTGAAAAATTGTAATACTGTCCTTGGCTTTTAACCTAAGGCGCCCATTGCAGAAAGGTTTTAACCTAAGATACTGCTACCTTCCACAGATTACTTTCCCTAGCAAACGCCATACAGTAGTCGAAATGAAACGCTCTTGCCTCTGCTTCAGTCTGACTTGGAGTTCGGTCTTCCTGATCGCCACGAAGCTTGGGGCTCGGATTCAAAAGATCATCTGGAGATCGCCAGGTTGATAGATGTATCTTTAATCCAGGCTCTAGGGATCCTAGTTCTACTTATCACCATATTACGAGCTGCTTTTCCGGGCTTAGCATCAAAGTCACCGATCAAGATTTGATGTCGTAACTTGCCGTAAAAATCATCAGCTTCGTCGTTAGAGGCGTGAGCACATATTAAGCAATGCACAGGAATATGGCTTTAATGCTGATTATAGTCAGGCGATCGCTAATCGGCTTAAAATCGACGACATTCGCCCTAAGTCGATTTCTATTTCTTTTGGCCTTATTCTTCGTGAGGACAGATTCAAGTTTAAAGGTTACACCTGGGTTGTAAAGTGCCGTTATTCTATTGCAGTTCTGGGATATCCGATATCCTAGTACCTCTGTCTTTACAAAAGATTTTTTTCAGGACGGTAGGGTCGTTAGTCCGACGCACTAGTCCCGTTAGTTTTGTGTTGCAATTTATTCTAGGTCAACATTCGCATTTACTAGCTAAGCAGGGTCATGAAGCTAAGATAAATAACTGATAATTACCAAGTAATCGTTATGTAACCGCTTGATGAATATTAAAAGATACAGATGGAATCCCTGTTTCTACAGCATCTAACTTGCTTATTACCTTTCCTTTCCTGGCGCTACATAGCGTGGTGCTCTTGAGCCTGGTTCAATATGCCCCTCCAGCTGGCGCGATATCTAGCCTGCCGTCCCCAATTCTGCACACCAAGCAGTCGGAGGTCTCCTTCTACCTGGTCGCTCTATGGGAGATGAGGTTTCGCTTGCTTTTTACTCCCTTAGGTTCGGACTCGAAGACCTTGGGCGCTGGAGCGTCGATATTCATCTGCTCTACATGGCCGAGCCATCTTAGCCGCTGGATACGGATTTTGATGACCAGGCTCATGTTTCTGTACAGTGCGTCCAACTCGTTGTTGTACCTTCTTCGCCACTCGTTCGTAACTTGAGCGTAAACAAGACCATAAATCGCGCATAGCAGGCCCGGTCCATCCAATCGCATCTGCTGGAGTGTGGTTATATCAGCTTTGAAACTAACGAGGGCATCGGCTAGCTGCTCAGCTTTATGCGCCCTGTTTAGTGTGCGCACGTAAATCACACACGTAAATCGTATCTACATATTTATTTTCATCACAATAGGAATCTTACATGAACGGCTTGTGAGGCCTGTGCATGAACTATAAATCGTGTTTGGGTTGAATCTTCAGGAGAATTTTTGCTTCTGCTCTTATTTCCTGAGAAGTTGACTTAAGTATCTACAACGAAGTTTAATGGTATAGTAAAACCTAAACCTGATATTATACCTGAATTGTGTTTACGATGAACTTAACCTGTTGTCATCAGGAAAAATATTTCCCATCTTACCAATCGTGTTTAGAAATGCTTTTGAAAAATGGTAGAATGATAGTTTCCGCTTCCATTGATAAATAGTAATTAGCTCAGAAAAATTTACATTTAAAATTTAAAATCCCAAAAACCATTTGAATTCATGAGATTTATCCCAACTATTTTGTTGCAGTTATCTCTCATAGCCAGTCATTGGTGCTATTATGTATATATTTTTCGTATGATACAAATTATTTGCTATACTATGATTCTGTTCTCATTTTAACCGTTAGAAATAACGGTAGTGAAGTTATCGATTTCGTGTTTAAAATACATTAAAAGTTATTAAGTATTTATTTTTTTTTTCAATTTCCAGGAACACCTCACCCGTACATTTGTGATGCACTACAGCCGAATACCATGCGTTTTGGAAATGTCCCGAGATCCTGATACACTTAGCAATCGTGTAGTTCACATGAGTGTTCAACTCTTCTCGAACGAAAGCCTAGCCCTAAAAATGGTCAATGAGCTTTCTCTCCTCCACGTCATGATAATCAGTTTGAAACTGATGATGTCTAAGATACTCATTCAAAACACACTCCATGGTAAACTAAACTTAACCATCATTCATCGTTAAAATAAATTTAATTTATATTAAAATCCCACTATTTTCAAGTAGATCCCGTCAAGAACTTCCATTTTGTGATCGATTGCACTCGTCAAGTTATGAAAGAGCATTGCTATTGGCCCCTAGTTTCGGACTTTAACAACGTACTGTCGCATGAATCAGTTGCCTTGGTTTTCCTGCGTGATGACAATCTTATTGATATGTGGTTTCAATTTCTGTCAATGCTTCAGGGCATGAATGTCAATGTGCGAGAGACAACAAGTCACGTGGAATTTGAACCGAGCTCATACTATGCAGCGTTTTCTTGTGAACTTGAAGCTAGCGCCTATCCAATGTGGTCGATTATATCTCACCTAAAAGACGGCAAACACGCCCCATTGGCAAAGAAAATTCTGACATTTTGTGTAAATACTTTGCATGAGTGGTTGGATGCAATATATTTCTTGGAACCTAAGTTGAGCAAGGTGAGTTGGAAAATAAAAAAAAAAATGTTATTCATTGAACTAAGATAAAAAAACTTTATCTGTTTTTTGTTTGTTTGCAGGAGGAAATGATGCAAGCATCGTTTCACTTTCCCCTTCATCGCTATCTAGCCGCGTTCTTGTGCCAGGCTGTCACAAAGATGGGAATGTCTCTAAGTGATATCTTACCATCATCGTCGTACATATTGCCGCTGCTGATGATTCACCCATTGAGAGTACAGGTGAGTAGATGTTTTTTATTAAATGAGTTGGGAAGATGTTTTTTTTTTATTTTTGATGACCTATTCGAATGTAGTCAATATCTTAAGGTTTCATAAGTGTCACATATGAGAAGGGATCCCCTAAAAGTTCTGTTGAGGTATCTCTTTCAATAAGATCCGGAGTTCTAAGGCGGTTTTTGTTCCGCAGTTTCTCTTATTTAATCGACGATTGTTATAATAGCGAGTAGGACCACAACTCCCCACTTCTCTGCATAGTCTTAATGCTCCACCTGTTATGTTCGCCGTGTTGGACTCAGAAAATGTCGACAGACCTCCAGGTTTTGTATTGTTTCATGTCTATTTGTTTGTTTGATCCAGGAGTTTTAGCACCCACCTCTCTTCCGTTTTTTTAATTTTGAACTAAAATCTAAGTGCTTCTTTTTTCTACGTGGCAGTACCAGTTAAGTTCGCCATGTATTTTATCCAAGATGGTATTCTTAAAGTGCAGCCTTCCTCCGATCTAAGTGCTGGACAGACATACTTTTTTTTGCATTTTTCGATCAGAGAATATGGCAAAGTTTCCCGACTTTTCATGCTTAGTATTGTTATTACCAAATCTTTCGCTATACTCATAGATCAAAAATAATTTAAACTTTCCGAACTTGGAAAGTTCTGTTTAAATAAATATCAGAAATGTTCATTAAAAAGGGCAACATAAGCATTAAGAAATGTACGCGTTTCCGCGAATGTCCCTCCAGATCATTCACATATACATCAAATCTGATATTCACAAAATAAATGCTGGTGTGCCCCAGGGCTCTGTTTTGTCTCCGACTCTTTTCCTTATATTTATCAATGACTTATTATCTTAAACAGCTATTCCAATCAATTGTTTTGCTGACGACAGTACTCTCAGCTTTTCATCATCGTTTCCGATTCACTTCCATGTTCTTCGGATGTTGAACTGCAACGGCAGCGTATAATAAGTTCATTAAATTCTGATCTTGACAGCATTGTACAATGGGGAATAAGACATCGTGTAGAATTTAATGCTTCTAAAACTCAATGTTGTCTTTTGTCGTTAAAGCAAAACATAACTACAATGCCACTATCCATGAGCGGCACTTGCATTGAAGAAACAGAACACTTCTTAGTTCTCGGTATGTGCATTACAAACCACCTTCTGTGGAATGACCACATATTTGACATCGCAAAGAACGCTGCGAGGGGTTTAGGTTTCCTTCGAAGATGCAAGAAGTTCTTCACCCCGTCTAATTTGGCTACAGTATATAAAGCATATATTCGACCGAAATTCGAATATAATTCCCATATTTGGGCAGGTGCTCCTATAACCCACTTGAGTTTTTTAGATGGAATTAAAAAAAGATCTTTGAAAATGATAGGCGACCGAACAATAACAGAAACATTTACATATCTTGAGCACCGCCGTAATGTTTCGTGCCTTTCGTTATTTTATCGTTATTTTTACAAAAAATGCTCTAGCGAAATAGCCAGCTGCATTCCTCCCCTGAAACGATTCAACAGTAATACTCGAACTGCTAGGAATGCCCATCAGAACTTTAAAACAAATGTGCATCGGTATCTCCTCTTTTATCCCTCTTCATTTCCCTATTGCTCGTGCGGTGTTTAAACATTTTAAGGGTACACACAAACCCCTTTTGCGCGTATAAATTATATATAACAAAAAAAATGTTTGTTTCAAGGATGTAGGATCTTTACTTATGATGCCTGCATTGTCAGCAAACAATTGATTCACTTTTGGATCCGTCAACTTACCCTCTAGCTGAAAGTCAAGAACTGTAATAACTAATAAAGAACAAAGAACTCAAGACGCTTACCGGGAGCACACTTACTTTGATTAGAAACTTCTCGGTGAAACTCCAGTACTCGTACCAAAGATTTCTGGAACTCCGTATTGCCTAAGGGCAACCCATATCAGATCTTGTGTTTCTAAAAATCATCCAACAGAATGTGCAAATCTCTTGAGAAATCTCCATATTTATCAATTCTGACCCTTTTACTCTGCTTTGTTCCTGTGGATAATTTATACGAAAAACAAACTCGCATTGGTCGTCGGAAAACCGAATTATTTCTCGCAAACAGCCATCAACTACCCGCTCAACGGGTCACCGAATGGTGGATATCGCAATATCGTGCATCAACCGTCCTCTTGTAGATTGGGAGAAGGTAACTTACCTTCACTCATAAGATTTGATTTCAGCTGATAAATTTGGAGATGAGCATTTGAGCATTGTGAGCCATCTAGACCCGATGTTTCCCATATTTTCCCAGTACTCTAAGGTTATATAAATGGTCTTTCATAAAGCGCAAGTATTCGTTTGAAAGGCTTATTGATGCCATTATGTATGGAATATAATATCGTTTTTTTAAATATCCGCTGCGGCTTCTCTGGATGGCGCGCATCCAATCGTCTATAACTCTTGTGCATAAATCTGCCTGAATTTGACCGATGGCATGGCTTTAAGGCTCGCGAATCCCGCTCATAGCCACCTTCTTTTCCGGGGTACTGCCTCTTGCGGAAAACTGACAAGCCTACAAGAGTAAAACTTGTCACGAAAAAGTGCATCTCATGTAGCCGTTCGGTCTCGGCGGTAAACTGTAAGTCCCTTCCATTCTTGCAGATAAACAACACACACACAGGAATGGTTAAGAATATAAGAATATAAGTCACTAGACCTTGTCTACTTAGGGAGCTGTCGCGCCAATAAATTAATTTATTTTTAGCTATACAAAGGTCAGTTGAATTAGGTACGGGTGCAGGCTTAAGTCACGATATAAAATTTGCCAAGTTGTCCTAGCGACTGACGCCAAATCGACTGCCTCGGATTCTCCTGCAAACTCTCACGGTTAGCGGCAATGTTTTCGGCAGATCTTGCGTTTCGTCAATCTACGAGTGTCGGTTGATCTATGATCATTTACTAAAGCAGTCCGCTTTGTTGTTTATGGTGGCCGTAAAATGGGCGAAGCGTGCGGCACGTTGCCCGAACAAAACACCTGTTTTGATAAAACAATTTAATCATTTGCACGTGTTGTTGAACGCTATATTCGTTCTTGGTGAGTTGGCAAAACAGACCCTATTTGACATACATATGTGGCTTCGAAAATATGGCCACTATCAACTGTGGATGTTTGGAAATACCTATTGGAAGGCCCTTTAGTTCTGCTTAATTAAACCACTAGGAGAGAGGCTTTTTTATCTACATTATGAGAGGGGCATATTGATCAAGCTCTGAAAAAAATAATTTTGTCTTGTTATAGCTGCCTTGCCATTTTCATTCCACCACATGTATCTTTTAGCAGTCCCTAGCAGTGATTTTGCCTTCCGTTACCAAGTAACATGCAATCCGGGAATCCCTGACAATAACACATCCCCTTGCCGGAATTAAGGATCAATTTTACTGAAGCTCTTTTCAATTGGTAGTAAATTGCATAACTAGCATTTGGTACTATTTTTATTTTTTCTTTATTTATCTCAAATTAAATACTGTCATTCTCTCTGACATCTCCTTTATAAATTTGTTTGAATTAGCCAGTTAAGGTTACTTAAGGTTTCGAAGATCTCAAGAAATGTCCATATTAACACAATTTCCCAGTAAAATCCAAAAAAAATGTGTATCTCTTTCTTTATTACAGAGTTCTCTTTGACAAAAACTAAAATTAGCAAACGAATTCAAGTATTCATTCTTTGACAGTTCAGTAGAGATTTTTATCTGAGAAATTGTATTCAAGTTTCTGAGAAAACGGATATCTCGTAGGGCCCAGTAACTTGAACTGGCTAAATTATTCAAATAATTTACGGTTTATTTTTTTAAAATTATTATAATTCACATATGTAAGTATTTTTTTAAAGTAGGTAAACAAAAATACTTTTAAGCGTAATAAAAAAAAAATAATAATGAAAAATTAAAGTAACATTTCGATTTCATTTAGTTGGTATCATTACTTGGCAACCGAACATACATACTAATATCATAGGTTATTAACTTTGGTGCTATAAATCCTCCGAAGTTATTTCTTCCCTTGTGGTATAGTCCAACCCCAGATAATGGCACAGGTGGATCTGATGTAACCTCTTGAATATCAATGAAAGGAACTGTTGTTTGTGCCGCATCTCTATCCATACTGGTGTGAGTGAATTCAATATATTGATTATGTCTAGATGTTGGAAGAGATTTAACCAAAGTCCTTGTCGGTACATCTGGATCTCTCAAGATGATTGGTTCTCTAAACAAGTAGAAAGAAAGATGTACTTTTAATTGTGCGCTATGAATTTAATTATAAGCATCTTACCTCCTATCCCCACTGACATCGGTATTATCGTTTGATTTCCAAAAACTGCTC
The DNA here is from genome assembly GCA_963971375.1 of Platycheirus rosarum. Classification (NCBI taxonomy): domain Eukaryota; kingdom Metazoa; phylum Arthropoda; class Insecta; order Diptera; family Syrphidae; genus Platycheirus; species Platycheirus rosarum. The sequence continues at coordinate 32,221,318 of OZ020508.1, forward strand.
GTTCTTGGAGAAACAAGCTGCCCGGTTTCAAAATTGTAATCACTAAGTCGTGCTTCAAGATTTAAATGTGCTCCAACTACCCGGAATCTTATGCCCGTAACAACATGGGATACATCATCTCCCTCAATGTCATCTAAATCGATAGCTCGCCTATCCCAACCAAGGGTATGGTAATCGTAGCCATTTGATACGCCACTATCGAATATCTGATAATCCTCTACTGGCTTCCAGCTCAAAGAAGATTGATTTATATTTCCACGTGGCAAAAGTTGACCCTCTTGAATTTGAATGTGGAATACACGTTTGTGTTTTACAAATCGAAGACCAGTTACAACTCTGAAATAGTATAATTTTTAAATTATTGTTAATTCATTTGAGGATGTTTCCTCAGACAACTCACTTGTTTTCATCAATATTTGAGACAGTTTCACGGAGATTAAAATAACGATCAGATTTAATTCCTTGCTCGTCACACATGCAGAAGCAGTAGCTGCAATGCCAGAATAAGTATCTCCACCAAGAGTCAACCTTAGTGGTGCCTCGGGTGCATGGCTTCCTTAACCCCATAGTACGTCCACTTTCATATTCAATATACTCATATCTTCGAGTACTGTTAGATGACTTTGGGATTATATTAATTATTATATTTGTCATTTGTTAAAAAATATTCTCTTTTTACCGAAGGACAAATCCACATATCCGAATCAATATATCCACAATTCAATAGCCTTCCAGAACATCTCTGTTGTTTGGCACAATAGAGATTCTTAAAACATCCGTAACTCTTTGTTGCTTCATAGAAAGCACAATTTTCTCGGCAAGACTGGTCAGGATTCATATCGACTTCGTTTTCGATATATCCTTGCAACAAACGTGTCACCTCATCGTATGTCTTGCCTGCGACATATTTGTCTGGATCATTTCTCCAGACAATACGATCAGCTCGACGCATTACTTCGCGTAATTTTTTCAAAGTTCGTTCAGTACGTTTGGCATAGTCCTCACGCATGAGATCTGATTCCTGTGTAAAGTTTCCTATAAAAAAAAAATATGTTTAAATATTTGTTTGAGTTAAAAATTTAAAAAAAATCAAATTTACTTACCTTTTCCATAAATTCTAAGGATCATCCAAGAGAATTGCATCATAGTGTAGCCTTTAAGTTCGGTTAAAGCGACATCAGCGTAAAGAGAATAAATGAACTGTTGGGGCGATTGCCTTGTGCCACTAAGAAGATTATGAGCATCCTTAAATAAAAAAAAGGAAAAGAAAGTTGTAAATAATATAAGGAAAGTTAAAGCCCCCATAGCAGAGGGGATTAGGAATTGAGAGTGCTAACAGTTTCACTACACTTAATTGCTTTTCATTGACTGTAATGCAATTATATTATTGCTACGACCACCTCCCATTCCCTGATCTGGCATTGCAACCTTTTTTTCAAATTACGTGACATTCTCGAATGTATATTCTTTTTGATTCAATCACTAAACAAAAATGAGTTTTTTATTTGTTTGTTTCATAAAACAAAAAAAAAACAATTTAAAAGCATTCCAATGATTGCATTAAGTTGACACAAAAAAGAAACTATTACGTGGTACTAGAATAATTTAAAGGAGAACGTCAACAACTTGCACCTCAGTTCCACGCCTTTTTAAAACCTAATTGTTAACTATGTTTTGATGATATGAAGAAAACCTAGGATCGGTTATCGAAACGAAGCTCTAATAAAGTGATAAGTAGTTTTTATATTATGAGCTAAATAGGGATTTCCCCGAATTGTTTTAGCCTGTTATACTGTTGCTAACTTGTTCCCTTTTGAGAGCTTTTACTGTATGACTTTCCATTTTGACTTAAACAAAGGATTGCAGTCTGACATTTTAACATGAGCTGAATGATTTTGTTGGTTGCGTACTTCAAATTCCAGAGCAGAACTGTAGCGCTGATGAACTCACCAGAAAATAATAACTGAACAGTTTGTCTCACATAACAGATAGCTTAAGCTTCAATGCGGCGTTTAATGGCCCGGTACATTAATAGGCGATTTTTCGTCTGCATATCAAAGGATATCCGGTCATTGATGGCTACGCGTCCACACGTGGCCCACGTGAACTTGAGCAAGATATCGCAGCAGCAGGGATGGCTCATCCACCTTTGACTGCAAAATCGAAAATGAACATCGCCATCGTGTATCTATGGCCATCTCATCGACCATCACTTTTAACACTATAAACTAAAATGGTCATGGGTAGCTGAACCCTTCGACATATCAATCCGACACACTAACCACTAAACCACGGGGCACTGCAGTTGTATGAAAAAAGAAGAGGACAAAACGCTCCACTTCCAGCTCTACCTTAGACCAGTCTTAAGCGATATTCTTAGTGATCTAACAAACAAAGACATATAGAGTCTTCTACACCTCATAAAACACAAATTGGTTTTAAAATTTGAGAAATATTTCAAATATCCACGCTGTAACAAAACCGACATCGCTTAGCCTAAGAGAAGAGACATGTTGCGAGAGAGAAAAACATTTCCCCTTAATTCCCTATAATGTGAATTCTGTCAAACTCAAAAGTACATTTGAAATTTGACGTTTTGTAAAGGATTCGTATTCGCAGAATTTTAAATTAAAAAAAATGTAAAGTTAAATCCAAAGTAAATAATAAAATGACCTTACAATGACCTAATAAAATGGTTTCCATCACAAATTTTATTTAATCTGCACTTATTTGATCCATTTCGTTTAATTGAATTTTAATTTTTTTGACGTTTAAAAAGTTTCCCTATTTTCCTCCACAAAGCGTTCTTTTACTTTTGAGCGTATTTATTATTTTCTGAGAGATTTCATCCCCACTCTTCAAAGTTTGACAGTTTTCCTAAAACAACCGAAAAAGTAGACGAACACAACTATGATTGGATTTCAGAAGTGACATCATTTATTTCCTAGTCTGAGAAAAGTGGTTTTATAGTATTTAAAACAAGAAATTCTTTCATTCATTTGCCATACAAATACCAAAAACACAATCTTCTACGTATGCTTCAAATTATTTCAGCAATTTCTATTGACACAGCCGATTTGACTACTTGGTATTTGTTATGAAAATAAAAAAAAACTGCTGATTTATATTATTTTTTAAGAATATGCAGAGAATTATAAATTATTGTTGTTTTTTTCCTTTTTTCGATTTGTCATTTACACCAGCTGTCGTCGTTATTTATTGCTAAGTAATGTCTGAAACAAATTGGCTGTGAAATTTTAATTCATGTTTTGTATTTATTGTGATAAGGAAATAAGCTTTTTAAATGAAGCTTGTACAGAAATTTGGTTTGGAATTTTGTATGACATCCGTTGTGAATAATCTCAACGAATAACATCCCCACAAATGTTGTTGTTCGTTGAAATTCTCATATTGTCGACCCATGTTTCCTTGAACCAAAAGCCAAGAATTGTCAAAAAACTTCGATTTTTCGGTTTTCAAAAAAAATCTGAGTTACATGGACTTCCCTGTTGCACAATCTATACCTTTTATTTTCCATTGCAAACATTAACTTCACTGAGTGCCATTGGGAATTGCAATCAATGCTTGATGATTGAAGTTTTATATTTAGATTATCTCACTTGATTCCGGAGAAGATACAATCATGTAAGCAGATGTGGAAAATTAAAGCTCGGCATATGTACTTCGTTGGTCTGGGCACCTAGCTCGCATGAGCAAAGGAGAACCAGCTCGGTAAGTCTTTTGCAGTTCTTTTTCATGGTAGAAGACAACATGCCAGAACTTCCTTACGTTGGAAGAATTGCGTATGGAAGCCTTGGACTTCAAGAGGGTCACTTTAAAAGTGCTTTTAAATTCTATATTCCTTGGTTTTTGTTCGTTACTTGTTTCATAGAAACCGCAAACATTGATTATTCACCCAAACATTTTTGAAAACCTATCTCAATATTCAATCTATTGCTATAGTTTCAAGTTTTTGCGTTGAATTTAATTTAAATTTCAAAATAAACAAACTGATAAGAAATTTCCGTCGCAAGAACCCTTTAAACTTGACATTAAAAAAATGAAACCTTAATATAGCGTTATGCGGTGGTAACAATCTCGTATCGCAATCAAGAATCACAAATTATTTAAATAATAATATAATGCAATATGATCAGCCCATTTCGTGCAAACACAGACAAAATGCAATCAAATACAATTGATCGTTTGTTTGCCCCGGAAGTTTACTCCCATTCAACCCCTTCCAATAAAAAAAAAATAATAATAATTGGAACACTTATATGTGGTAAAAATATAAAACTAACCAATAAAGCCCGATAATACAAAGCTTGTTTAACCATAATCAATTCAATGTTCTTGAATATTTTTTCAATCGAGAAACTGCTATCGTTCCTTAGCACATTTTCAGCCAAATCCAAGGCCGCCTGCTCGTTGTATTCTCCATCCATGGGGTTTGTGTTTAAAAACAACCGGAAAGCCTCAAAAACACTATTTAGATAAACCAAATCCAACCTTAGCATGATCCATTCAGAATGCTGGACAATTTCATATCGACTCTCATCGAATGTCCGTTGCAAGTTGTCTCGAGCGAAATTCCTATGAGTATCATAGACTTTTTTCAGCTGTGCCTCACGGCTTATCCGAGGCTTTGCAATATAATTCCAGAGAGCCTTCTCTAAGAAAACATATTCTGCATGTGACGTATCTATTTCTAGAGCTACATTTCTTTTTGCAGCAACACCAACAAAGGTGGTTATGGAGAGAATCACAAGTGGGACGAGGAAGAGGTACAATGACGACATCGCTGCCAGTGACATCGTTATTCTGCTTCTGCTTTGTAGTAGAAGCATTTTTTTTTTTATTCTATTGTCTTATTGGATTTGCTTGTCGCTCGCACTAAATTCAGAGCATTAATTGAATTTAAGCAAAAAACACAGAATTTTATTTCTTTGTACTCTAAAGTGGTCTTTTTGACCTCTGTTCACACAGAAAACCGTGCCGATTCCATAAACAAATGTTTTTTTTTTTTTTAGATTTTTTGTCGTATGGCTCTCACTGTGAATGATGTATATTTATATTTAGAGAACACACTAGATAAAAAAGATGTTATGCTATTTACATAATCCACCACATATGTCAATAAGTAATATAAGCGAATTTTTTTCGAACAAAGCGAATTCGATTTTGCAAAACACAGCAAAAATAACGTTAATGCTGCACTTTGTTGAACGATTTATATTTTTTTTTTATTTGTTCTCTTTCATGAAATGAATATTAGATTTCGCACGGATTGTATGCCACCGACCGTCTCGTTCGACTACTGCTGTTCGATTCACAGGTCGGTGAGTCTGAGTTGAGTACGTATGGCAATGGGGTTGTGCTTTTGGTATTCAGTAATCAGAAGTCAGTCTCAGAAAACCAAAAGAGTGTACTTGTACACCTCTAGTTAGCGAAGAATTTGTGCTCTCCCCTTATTTCTATATCGAGTTTGTTTGTTGACGAACGAATGAGAGATAGAGCAAAAAATAATAATAATAAATAAATAAATAAAGAGTTGTTTGGATACAGTAGAGGACCTACAATTTAGCATTTAATTTTGTTTAGAAATTGCTTTAGAACACAATATTTTCGAATCGAATGCTCCCTTTTAAAAATAAGAATAACATTTTGATTTATCTTATTTTAAATATTTCTATAAAGGTTATGAAAGCTGAAGGTCATTTAAAACACTTTTTTCGCGTCAATATTTGAGAGATTGAGATATGCCAATGTTCGTTGAAACTTCAAGTCGCGCTTAAGCTGTTTTTGTTCTTCATTCAAACAATTTTAACTCAAGAGTATCTTTCTACTCGCCTGCTTTACTATCAAAGCATCACACTGCTGGACTGGGATGGAGAGGTGCTTATAAGAGGTGCCCAAAAGAGGGCTTTGCTACTTAATTGCCTCATTAGCCCGAATAAGCAGTATTCTTCATTTCATCTCAACGCTTATGTTATTTTCCGAGTTGATAATAGAGCTCAATTCCTAACGTTATAGTGGACTATCGTGATGTTTTGTCCAAGACGTCGATATTAGGTGTCTCCTCTTGATGACAGCACATTGTTGGTTTTGCCCTTATTGACTTCTAAGCCTATTTTCGCTGCTCCCGTTTTAATACTCACAAAAGCACTATTTACATCACGCTGTGTTATTCTGATTCTCACAATGTTATCGGCGCATGCAAGTAATTGGATGGACTTTTCTTCAAGTATGATATGTTGAAGAAGTCGCATGACAGCGCACCGCCATGTCTAAATCCTTTTTTGACTTCAAAGGTGTCGGTGAGGTCTTTACCCACTTTGACGGAACAGAGCGCGTTTTCCATCGTCCTAAATTGAAATGTTCTTGGTGTAGCTCCTAAGTAGAATTTTAGCCTGCATCCGCTAGGAAGTTAATTCCAAATGTTTGATCTTTTTTACCAACTCTTCTGTTTTGAACTTTTTTTAATCACATTTTCCCAATTTTCGCAATAAGTCTCTGGTACCATTAAGGGTGTCATTGCTCCTATTTTCGCTAAATAATCTGCCCCTGCGTTTTTCTGAATGCCGATTTAACCAAGTTCGTTTCCCTTATTAGTTAAGTTTAGAGCTAATGCAATGAGTGAGGCCTGGCTATCCGACATAATAGGAGTATTTTGATTTCTATATTTCGGCAGTAGCTTCTTATGAACGAAAGAAATGATACGCTTTGTATTCCATAATTTGCCAAATTATTTTGAGGGCAGAAATTGTCGATAAGCAACAAAGGAATCTTTTTAAATAACATGCACTTCAGAAGTATTTGGAGAACCGAACACCGGAAAAACAGCTCATTTTTGGAATTCCCAAGAAAATATGGTGGAGTTCAACGGAAGATAGTTGTTTTTTTATCTGTAAGTACTGTACCAAATCACCTTGTTGTTTTTTATTCTTCTAAGACTAAAGAGGCAAAAACGCGAAAAAGAACAACTTCGCGGTATTTGGCCTTTATCTCCGGTACCACCAAACACATCTGGTTACATAGATGACATTTCGCACTTTCTTTTCATTGATATCCTTGTTTTCTATCCATCTGCATACATACATTAAGGTAGCAAATGTGTCGGCCTTGGACTCCTGACTTCCTAGTTTCACAGGATTCTTTTCAAACATTATCAATTAAATCTGTTCATGTTTTCGCAGCTGCAATTATTGTTCTCTAAAGATTATCCTTCGCAGCTGGCTGAGTATCAGAATTAGTGGAGATACTTGGGTCAGGAGTGGTTTTTCATGTAAATTCTATGGTTTTATATATTTCAGAAAACACCTTTCGAATCCTCTCAAATCAGTACCATTGCACATATCTAATAACCTCAATCCCTAATATTACTTTTCAGGTATTCAACAAAGTATATCTATTCAAAATTGATCATTTAACGAAGAATCATACATGCAAACATAGCAAATGAGGGTGCCCTCGTGTCTGCAGTAATTTCATATTCCCGATTTCCTTGACCGCAATAAAGAAAAAAATAAGTAGAAAACGTATCTTTATCTTGTGTTCCATGTGGCAACTCTAAACTATTGTACTTATGAATTCATGATTCCAACATGTGCCCGCATGCATGCGCATTGCAATGTTATATTGTTTTTTTTTTTTTTTTTTTTTTTTAACAAGAAACATAACACCGAACCATGTGATAAGTATTAGTGAAGAACCTTTCTTAATTTCTTCCCACTTCTGCTCAAGGAAGAGTGGTAAAACAAAAAACAAACGTCTTTCAAGATTTAAATATTTGTTCTCACAGATGCATTATTTTTTTTTGGAAAAATAGTCAAGCCAAAGAGAGAGCAAGTGTGAATAGGAGAATCAAATTACATAAAGATAGGAAACAATGAAGATGAATTATCCGTGTGTTCAAAGCATGTCCATCTAAGGCAGTGGATGTTGCAACTGCAAATATCTTGTTTATTCCTATCATTTCTAATGCACTCTTTGATCTATCCAAGAAATGCAAATGAGTTAAATGTTTATTTATAATAATTGTTTTCAAGCTTTGGGCGAATGTACGCCTCGTAGATTATAGCCAGATCTAATGATGAAAAATATTTCTTGCATCGTCTTAGAAAACCTAAGCATTTTTGGCGACGTCAAATATGTGTTCGTTTCACAGAAGGTAGCTTGTGATACGTATACTCAGAACTCAAAGCTGTTCAGTTTCCCCCCTGAAGCAATAAACTCCACACGGTTAATAAGTCCCCATTCAATGAGTTTTCATGTCATACGCTGCCGGTTACAGTTTCACATTCAAAGAACAGGGTTGTAAATCTTGAAAAAAATATGAGAAGCGTGGGATACTTTCGGCAGCAAAACATGACTGGATTCGAAGTCTTAGACAAGGTATCATTGATACAAAAATAAGAAAACTGGGAGTCAGAACGAAGTCTTGGGGCGCACCAGCATTTATTTTGTGAATATAAGACCGAAAACCGTCTAAAATAACGTGAATGGTCCCGAAAGGTAATTTCTAACCCATGGAATGAGGGGTACGTCTATGTCTCGTTCGCCGGGCCTCGTTGAACAAGTTTTTCCATACATCCCGATTTATGACCGACGCCATCTATTTTCGCACCCAAAGTTTAGGGGCTCCTGCTTTACGCCAACCTTCCAACAAATACATTTCATACAATTCATAATTGTATCTTCTTCGGAATCGTCTACCCTCGCATACGTGGCGGCCAACTATTCTCCGTCAGACTTTCCGATCTAACGCAATTAAGAGATCAGAGTACCTTTCAGTAAGCACCCAAGTCTCGGATCCGCATGTGAGCACAAGACCAGTCTTGTACAGCAGCAGCTTAGTTTGTATGGTAAGGTTTCTGGATTTTAAGAGCCCCCAAAGACTATAGTAAGGATTGTTGGATTTAAGTAGCCGCCCGCGTATTTCTTCCCCCATAGTGCTGCTACTTTCGACCCGAGGTAGTTAAAGGATTGCATTACTTTAAATTCATGCTAAACTATCCTGATTGTTGGTTGGATCCACACTTCTCTCAGGTTTTTACTTGGTTTTCCATTTATTAATATGCACCCCCTGGTTTTGTTCCGCCTGCTCGATCTGGATAAAGAAGTCTTGTACAGGTTATTTATACTGTTGATGTCTTCTGCGCAAGCCAATAACTGGCTGGACTCTTGTTGAATTTTCCGTTTCTTAAAATTTTTTTGTATCTGATTAGTTTATCAGCGTTTCGATGATCTTGGAAAAAAATGATGTTAGTGTAATTCATCTATGTACGGGGTAGACAAATGCTGTTCTCTATCCACTGGAATAGAGACTTGTCTTATGAGACAGATGGAAAGGAAAAGAAAATCTCGCCGGTTTCCTATTCCAATTTCGTGTTGTTCGGCTAAAAAAAGAATTTATGTATTTCACGATACGTTATGGGATCAAGCTTGAACTGATGTGCATTTCGAGCGTGGTGAGTATTAGGGGGGACACTTTTAAGGGGAATAATGCAGCTGGCTAACTCGAGTGAGCACTGAGTACAATGGTAACTCAAGTTTTTTTTTTCAACATTACCGGATCAGCTTGTTAAAACAAAAAGGATAGCAGAAGAACGTTCTATATATCTATATGAACAAATACAGTTCGTTTATTTATGGATTGCCTCGTGGTTAATGTGTCCGACTATTATGTCGAAAGGGTTAAGTTCGATTCCCATTAGTGTCAAAAGTTTTTTCCGGCGTACTTCCTCCTCCAAGATGTGTTCAAAAAATGCATTTAGGCAACTTTATTCGTGCAGATTTATATAGCACCAGACAGGTTGAAAGTGTTGTTATAGAGCTGACGCGTCTATGTTCTGGGAAGCATACGTGCACAGGAAGAATGATTCTTATAAGATTTACATTCAACAATGGTAATCTAAAAGAATATCACCTAAATAAGTAGCGCATTTCGAACACTGAAACTTATACCAAATTTATCGATTTCAATTTAAATTTTCAAGCGCGTATCGATTAGCAAAATTGTGGGCAATTCAAACTTTAACGGTACTTATTGGAACACCCATTAAATATATAAATGTATCCATAACTCCAAAAAAAAAACAAATAAAACCACGTTATTTCAATCTGCTTTATCTTGCGACGTGCTACTGTTATTTTTTTTTTTTAGCAAATCGATTTTTTCGTTTGATGCTGTTTCAGTGTCTTAAATCAAAATAAACACAAATGCCGATACAATTTTCCAGAGAAATAACATATCCCTTGCTATGCATTTCAATAAAAAAAAAAAAAAAAAAACTAAACAAAATATTCACAATCAGCGTAACCAGAAAGATATGTATTTGTATACAAAAAAAAAAAACGGCGGATCAAGAACAATGCAGTAAAAAATTTGATGACCCATGGGTCAGTTGTGGGAGATTATATTTCATTTGGTATTGTTGTATGTTCTAAGCATTCATACCACATTTGGCAGTTCAAGTAAAAGCAAAAAAGAGTGAAAAGGTCTTGCAAAATTTAATATAAAAAAATATTGTTGAAACGTTTAGTCCGCGATTTTATTTGTGTTACCGGTAGTTGACACTTTTTTAAAACATCAACACAAACAACCAATTGACTTTTTTTTAAGTAGACATGATTTTCTAGTTCTAGTTGTTAATGTTGGTTCAAACAAAAATGTTAAGTCAATGAAGCAGTCTATTCACTATCTTTTCCACTGCACCAAAGCAGTATTTATTATGTTAAGTTTATTGCTATTTTTAGTAACTGGCTCTTCCGTTCATAGTCACCCATTCATTTCTTTGTTTAAAAAAATCGTTCGTCGGTTAACAAAACGGGATTTAAATTAACCTGCTCATTTTACAATCACTCCTCGACATTCATACAACAGTCACCAACATCCCATTAAACCTTTGTCATCATTTCAGTTGCACGAGACAGAAAATGTTTTCATGGGAAGTCGAGTCGACAAGTGGCCAATGTGAGTCATTTTAAGCAATTTGCAAACAAACATTTAGAACTTTCCCTCAGACCAATTTTGAATAAAAATAACGTTTTCTGCTGGTGGGAGAACTCTTCTTCTAACATTCATGCGTAGAAAAGAGCAAAATAAATAAAAAAAAAACAACATAAGACAACAAAGAAACCGGAAAACCAAGTTGAAATTAATCGAGCTGTGACGTCATTTAAGAAGAGATAGTAAATCATCGACTTGAGAAAGACTCGATGGAAATAAAAAAAATAACCATCTTTTGTTATTACCTCCAACATCTCAGCAACCAAATCCAACATACTTTTCGATGGTGTTCGATTCTCGCCGCCCTCGTTTCCAATAAAAATCAAATGTAACTGCTCCAGCAGATTGTTTACAGCGTAAGCATTTGGCGAAACAGACCATTCGGCAAATGTCACCAACGTAGTCTGTTCCAATTTGTCCTGATTGGCTTCGTAACGTTGCATTTGATTGTAGCGTGTCGTAATTCGGTTCATTATGTCGTCGATTTCGTGCATTTGCAACTCCAAGCGTGTGTTCTCTTTAGTAAAGCTATTTATAGATTCAATCGCCCATTCCACGTTGTTTGCATACTAAAAACGAAAAAATAAAACAATATTTAGATATTTTTGTCTGTTTTTGAAACAAACTAAAACCTCCCACCCTGCTCTCCGACTGATCGATTTTTCTAGCCAGCTCCTTCATGCGGCGAAGGACTTTCTTTTGTTTTTCCCGAAGAATAGGCAGGTCAACACTTTCACCGAAACTCGTCTGTTGTACAAAATCCCATGTTTTGAGAATGCCCGTTGCTACTTCTTTTGCAACTTGTAGAACATCGATTACGTCCTCGATTAGGGCATCGGCACGTGGGGTATGGCCGGCACAAATAAAAAGTACCAAAGTACTTATTAGATGAATCTTTTTTAGTTGCATTTTTCACAATTTATTGCTGTTGTTGTTATTAATATCTAGTAGCACTGTGCGCTTGAAAATCTAATATTAAGTTGACTGATTTTACTCTTTTTGTTTCCACATTTTTTTTATATTTTTATACGTTTGGATGGTTCAACTTTCAAGTTTAAGAAATGCCGGAGTGGAGTAATGAGTGAATCGATATGAAAGCGACGACGACTAGACGAAGAGATCGTTGGCAACGAAATGAATCAAATGAGAAATGAGTAGTTTAATTGAGTAACCTAACAGTACGTCAACGTCAACGATATACATATAATAGCATATATGAGGGAAGGGACAAGGGAGGGCTAGTTGAGTTGAGTTTGAGTCGAAAAGTTTAGTTTCGAAATGAGCAAAGAAGAAAATCAAATGGGGCAGCTGACATCTGCGCCATCTGGTACTGGTCTGGTACTAGTTTGTAGTGGTGGCTCTGTCTGTGGCTGCTGGCTGGTGGCTGGTCTGAACTGAAGCTGAACTCCTCTCCTCTGTCCTCTGACTCTCATGGATTCCTGAATCAGGTGTGAGTGTGTTATTTTGTTGCAATTTGGTTAAGTAGTGGTGCGTGGTGCTGTGCCGACTGTTATTCTACTTGAATATTTTATAAGCAGGAGCGGACTTAAGAAAAAAGAGTTTTTAGCAACAAACGAATACGATTACCGATTTTTGCTTGCTAATCATGTGAACTAATTTGTTTTGTATTGTGGTGTAAGTGGCTATATTCCAAGCTATCATTTTTGTTTAAATATGCCAATATTACATTTCATGTATACATTTTTTTTGTCTGGCCAAACGAGACAGCCTGAATATTTCTGTCCATAACTTTAACTGGTCATTATCCTTCCTCGATAGTGGCATTGATGCCAGTGCTGAATTAATCGCAAATGTGATTAGGGATGCGTGATTTTATTTCTAATAGAGTAAAAAGTAGGTATCAAGCCTAAAGAAAAGTCCTGATTCAACTCTGAGTGTAAAGAAGGTATCAGGCTCAAAGAAGTAAGATTCCGATCTTACAAAGCCAACCCTACAGAAAAAATATCGAAAAAGCAAGCAAGAAACTCATGCAACTCCATTATTGAAAGAACCATATTTTGCATGACCAAAAATTGCCACAAAAAAAATCTGCGATCCCAAAGGCAGTACAAATTTTTGGTCATTTGTAAAAAATATTAAAAAAATCCTCAACATCTTCGGTTCCAACGCTGATCGCTAATGACAAACCTATCTCACTGAACAGTGGAATAAATCCTTACATCACTTTGGTGGAAGTAAGATTATTGCTCTTGATATCTCCAAGGCATTTGATAGAGTTTGGCATGAAGCTCTCTTATCGAAAATGCGTGCTTTTGGGATCGATGATACTTCTTGTTCGTTGGATTAGAAGCTATCTTCTGGACCGGTCAATACAAGTTGCATTGGATGGATTCAAGTCTGATTCCCACAAAATAAATGCTGGTGTGCCCCAGGTTTCTGTTCTGTCTGCGACTCTTTCACATTCTTCTGCCTGTTACTTCTAATCCACTTAACTGTTTTGCTGAGGACTATACCCTCAGCTTTTCATATTCGTTCGATAATTTACGTCCTTCGCCTTCGGACGTTCAATTGCAACGGTACCATATGTCACGCTCATTAAACTCTGATTTATACAGCATTGTCAAATGGGGTAATATGAATCGTATGGAGTTTAATGCTTCGAAAACTCAATGCCTTCTGTCGTTAAAGCTAAACATATCCCCAATGCCATTGTCTATGAATGGCCACTTGCATCGAAGAAACCGAAAAGCTCTCAGTACGATGACCTCCGTTGGAACGACCGTATATTTGAGATCGCTAAAAATGCTGCTAAATTCTTAGGTTTTCTGTATCGGTGTAAGAAGTATTTTCCCCTTCTGATCTGGCTACAATTTATAAAGCGTTTATACACCCCAAACTCGAGTATAACTCCCACCTTTGGGCAGGTGCTTCGCAAACATCGCTGCACCTGCTTGATAGAATACAAAAATAGAGCGTTAAGATTGAAAGGAAATAGAAGGCTCTAGGAAATAACCCCCCAAAATGAAAAAGAAACGAAACTTCTACAGAGGAGTGAAACAGTCAACATAAGGTATCACTAGCCGTTCTTGAAAGGTACCGTTTATAGACTTTTCCGATAAATTTGATTTAGATAAGATAAAAGGTAATATCTATGTATACAAAAATTCTCAAAAAAATCATCAAAATCTTGCAGCCGTTTTCGAGAAAAATAAGCTGATCCTTAACAGTTATATGGCAGGTACCGTTATTTTTGGCCCTAAAAATAAAATTTAAATTTCCCCGTTTAGGCTGCAGCTTGTTATACATACAGGCGGACAGACAGGCAAACATTTTTTACCACTAACCGTAGTACCTCTAGCGTGAAAAGTTCTAGTTAGCCAAAAAATGTCTATTAAACTTCAATGAAGTTTGACAAGAAGCAGAAAAATCGGAGGCCCGCCCTGATTTTTGCACGAATTGAAATCCGTTACTGAGTTAAACATGAACAATACATTTAATTTTCTTTTTATTTGTTTGGAATCTTATTTTGGTGTTGAGAATGGTGAGTGCATTGCATATGTATATATATATACGTATCTGTTCTCAGATCTCAAATTCGCATATACATTCATAAATCATTAAGAATTTAGTAGAACTCTCAACTCTCAATTCTTTTTTTTCGTTGAAACTTGAAATAAATACGAAATGAGAAAAACCTTGAGAGTTGAGTTGAGTATGGAAATGAAAATTTTAGAAAAGGTTAAATTGAAAAATAAACTCAAGATTCAAAACAATACATTCGCAAGTACAAGTATAAACGAAGCCAAAACAAATTTTAATATTTATATTGAGTCAGAACTTCAGAAGTAAGAAAATCATCACTTTCAGATCAAGAAGAGTCTTTTTCATGAGTTTTTTTTCATTTTGAGTCATTGAGTGTCTCCTTTGGCTGTATTGAATAGGAACACATAATAGATAATACATACTTATGCATAAGGAGTAATAAAGCTTACTATATAGTTAATTGTTGTTGCTATATGAATAGGTACGTGTTTGAAAAAAATTAAATAAAACTGTATTTCATTTGTGATTGCTTATTATGGGAATCCCCTATTCGCAATCTCAGGGCTGTCGAAGAAATACAAACAATGTGTTTTTAACAAATGTTTTTTCACAGAACGGAACCTTTTTTACACGATTCCTATTTACCGTGTTTCTTCAATCACCCTTTTGGCAGAATTGGTTTCGGCATGCAAACAGGCAAATAGACAATTGAAATTCTGTTTGAAATCATTTCACAATTTTTTACATTTGACGTTTCTGTCATGCAGTTACTATCATATGGTTGTTACAACTTACTACAAATTACTTTTTCGTAATTTTTGCTTTTTTTTTTGAGGGAATCCATCCTCACTAACGGTACTTGCCATACTACCGTTTAGGAAAATCTTTTTTTTCTCGAAAACGGTTCCAACGATTTTGATGAACATTTTTGGGAATTATTTTGTTGGTATTGGCTATCATTCGATCAGAACCACAAATACGGGAAAAGTCTATTAACGGGACCTTTCATATAAGGGTTTTTTTATTTTTTTGGCTTTCATGGTAATGGCTCTATGGATTTCTGTCAATTTTTATATATGAAAAGATTTAGATAGCCAAATTAATTCTGCATATCAAAATTTTGATTAACTTTTTTCTTCTAATTAAAATTAAAATAAATTTTTGACTTTTTTTTTGAAAAATCAATATTTTTAAAACTAATTATAAATAATTATTTTAAATTAATCACATGTATATTAATAAACTCCAAAAAAACTGCATACCTACCAAAATTTGAAAAAAAAAATTCAAAAAACTAAAAATAAAAACAGGATTTTATCAAAACCAGTCCTACAATTTTCGAAATACATTTTTCATAAATTCTTTATTTTAGACGTGTGATAGAGTAATTCATTTTTACTAAAATCCGTTTAGTATTGTCATTGTGGTTTTGATACTTTTTTATAAATTCAAACTGTGTTATTTCAACGTAAATGTTATTGTTTCTGTCAAAGATCTTGCCTTCCAATGTAATTAGGCACATAAGAGCATATTTTATATATTTGGCTGCCGATTTAATCCTGCCAAACTTGGTAAGTTAGATTCCCCGTCAGAGCCTGCCTCTTGCGAGGAAATGACAAATCCTGAAATTCCCCAAGAATAAAATTTGTCTCAAAAATATGCATGTAATGTAACTGCTCGGATGTGAAGAACAGACTGCTCCTGCAGATTCACACACACACACGTAAAAATTATGGCTGATTGGCTGCTTCTCACACGTATTCACATACACAAAATAAAATTTCAGGGTTTGCAGGGCACGGTCGGTGCGGGTCGATGTTCGTTTTTCTTTTTTCTATGACCTCAGGCCTCTAACAAAACGCGAAAAGTCATAATAGACTTGTCGGAAATGTAAAATTTTATTTTGTAACACAACCCAAATCTCTACATTTTTGTCCGAATAATAAATTTCCATTGACTGGTCCGACAAGTTTTTAATGAGAATATTGAAAAATAGTGCTTTGGAAAATGTCTAATAACTTCATTCTTGTCTAAATCGAATCTAAAAACGATTCCGCTCATTTTGATCCATATAACGTATCTATATGTACGTTACACTTGAGCTGCACAAACTCAGTTGCCAACGAAGTGCGAAAATGTCAAAATTACACACAAAAAACCGTTGTTTGGTTTGAGGAACTTGAACACGTTTTAGTGGCGAACGGTGTTGCGAAGCAGGTTTCCACGAGGGAACTTCTTTGGGGCAGTAGAAGCTAGAAGGGTGGCGGCACGCTTGTCAAAGCCCGGCTAGCTCAGTCGGTAGATCCTGAGACTCTTAATCGCAGGGTCATGGATTCGGGCCCCATGTTGGACGCCATTGTTGCAAGCATGTTTTCACGGGGGAACTTCTTTCGAGCATAGCCGTGAAACGACAAGCGAAGTTCCCCCGTGGAAACCTGCTTCGCAATAACGGACAAACTTCAACAAATAAAATCTATTTTATTATATATATATATATTTTATTATTATATATATATATATATATTTTCCTATTTTTATAATAATTTGTGAACATATTTTTTGAAAACTTAAAACTAATAAAAAACAATATTTTAAATTTTATTTTTAATTTTACTACATACCTAAATCTCAAGAAAAATACTAAAAATAAAAAAACTGGATTTTATCAAAATCCGTCCTAAATTTTCAAAATACCAAGTATAGTAGGCGACTCTTGCCTATATTTTTGATGGAAACGGCTTCATATGCTTTATATTTTATTATACATGGTGTGGATTTAAATGATATGTGTGTGCGCACTGCACAGCTGCTGCGATAAATTTTAATAAACTCTCCACGTCCGGAATTCTATTTCTAACAATTTTTAATCGCACAAATTAAAAAATACGCTGTTGAAAAACGAATTATTTGCTAGTCAACTTTATTGTTTTAAAGTTTATTGATCATTTACAAAATTGATTAAATTTCTATTTTTTTCTGTAATATATAAAACTAAATTTTATTCGCCCATTAACAAGTTTTTTTCTAAATTAACGGAATTAAATACCATGGCGTGAAAAATCTAGCTATACTTGCTGAACTTAAATTTTAAGATAGAGTACCAGAAAAAGTGCACTCAATTTTGAAGAACAATTTTATTTGTCAATTTCTTTATTTGAAACAAAATTCTTTAAATGAAAAGACTTGTAAGCTTGTGATAATTTTAAAATCACTAATCCAAAAATACGTATATTTCGACAAGTTTTACTCGACACTTGTCGCGTTCTGTTACAGAAAAGGGAAATTATCAAATTTCCCACTTCATAACGAACAAGTTTTTGAACTATCGGAAAAGTGCGATAGTTCAAAAACTTGTCGCTTCTTGTCTAATCGGATTTCACTTGTCCGACAAGCATTTGTCACGTTGTGTTACAGGCGCATGACTGTAAATCAGTGCATCTGCATTCCAGGTTCGCAGTTTTTTGAGAGAATTGAAAATAACAAAATATACCTTCAAGAGGTTTCCTTAACACGCAGGCGCAACACTCTTCTATGTGAGAAAAAACTGTTTGATGTTTTACTTTATTTCAGTTATTTTTCGTTAAATATTTTTTAGTACAAGGTCTTTTTATCACCAATGAGTTTTTTTATAAAATCTTTATTTATATTTACGTAGCTTAATAAACATGAACAATATGTAAAAGTGAATAATATATTTATTTTTTTTACAGAGTTTCTTTTATGAAATCCTGGCTGGAAAATGGGTGCGAAACGGACTTCAAATAAAGGGACAAGCAATGACTTACATCCAAGCGAATTTCTGCAATTCAATGGCAGATATGGATTTGTTTTTTCTCCAAATATGCGCCACCAATCTGCCTGATTACTTCTTTTTGACAAATGCCATCGATCTATTCAGCGTTGGTCAGTGGCTGGAAATGGCTGCATTAAAATCGCCACAAAAAATGGAACAAGCTTCAATGTTGGAAGGCTTCTTAACATTTTTAGCCACTCTAGTGACGTCTCGTACCAATCTGGGCAACGATGAGGCCACTCAATGTATCATAGAAATCAGTGCTCTTCTAGCTACTGAGAACAAAACACACAGTCAACTGTTGGAACTTATGCCCGAACGTTCCGGAAATGTTCATACCAAAAATTTTGAATTGTTTCTTAAGCAGTTATCGGTTTACAAGGCTCCTTCGTCGGGCTCGGATAATTTAGAACAAGGATTGTTTACCCCAATCGATGATGTTTGGGAAAACTACTATGATCCGCTGCATGTATTGCTACGTGCCGTACATCGACGTGATTTCCAAAGCTCTCTGGATCGCTTCACTAACTTCGTCAAGTCAAAGGGTAAGATGCCCTCAAGTGGTAATCTCTGGCCACCTTTCAGACTTCCACGACCAGTGGGAAAGGCATTTGGAGATCCTTGTCGGATCTTAAATTCCCGAGTCTTTCATTCAACAATTCTTTCGATATTTTTTCGAGCAGTACATTCGCGAGATGTATCCGAACATCTGCTGGCACTTGCTGTTTTTCTTCTGGAGATTGCCGTTGAAAACAGTGACGAACCTAGCAATGGCGCCATTGTTGAGTGTGAGTCGGTCTATCAACAATCGTTTTACTCGTTTTCGCGTAGAGACCCACCGAAGCTGTTGCAATGCTACCCCACAGATAATCTTCGAGAGAATCTACGGCATGTAGTTGACAAATTATCGCTAAAATCTCAAGAGCCACAAGTTTCGCCAGCCAATTACCGTTCGAATCCCTTCTACAATGACATAGATTTTGATGTGTCGGACAGCGAGACACTTCCGATGATTGTTGGAGGAGATAATGAGACAGGAGCATCTGCATCTAACTCTAATAATTCGTTAGCTGTTCTTTCCATGGAAGTGGCTCTGCCTCAAGATCTTTCAGTGGTTCCTGAAACTTCTCTTGTGATCCGCAGCATTGACGATGACAGTGATAGTCAAATTGATGATTCCAACTCCATGGCTCTGCAGACAATAAACAATATGCCAATAAGGTATAATCTTCAGCCTATTGCTCCGCCTGAATCAGGTATGGAAGTAGCTATACGTCGCGATCTAGGTCTGGCCACAACCACCGATGGAGCTGTAGTTCCCACAACAGCCATAGTGAACCGGCAGCAAAATGAAATGTTTTCTCCGACCTCGCACGTAGCCAGTGGGATGCTATTGCCGTTTCAAAGAGTGCAGCCAGTCGCTGTGCCAAGCAGCAATTTGGATATCGTTCCATCCAATTCGCTTGGCGCAGCAAGCGGCAGCAGTGGTTCACGAAGAACATTTGAATCGAGTAGCCGAATGAGGAATGTAGAGCACGCTATTGGGCACAATAAAGATGAGGTTGTCATCGAGGAGAGTATCCTGTCGCTGCTGTTGAAGTTGCATTCGCAACTCAGCGGCACCCTGGATAGTTTCTCGTTGAAAGACGGTGATGATGACATGGCTGCTTCATCCTCATCAACCATGGATGTTGATTGTTATGAAGCAGGTCCATCACCGTCTTCCTCATCCTCTTCATGTTCATCATCGTCATCTAGTCATCGATCTGGGAATTTGCGAAACATTCGGATATCTGATTCCCGCATCGGTGATGGTCCGTTCTTTATTGGAAATCTCCTGCGCAAAGTAGCTAAACGGGATGCAAAATGTGCACAAAATATCGAAGAGATTCGCAGCCGCCTATGGCCGAACCAAAGAGAAAAACAGGCCGAACAAAAGGCCCGCGAAACAAGAGAAAAGGAGGAACGATCGCGAAGAGCAAAGGAGCGACAACGTAAACTAATGCAAGACTTTGCTAACAAACAAAAAGAATTCATGCAAACAGCAGGTCAAGGTATGGAATGCGGTGACGACGAAGACGACGAGGAATACGAGCAGCCTCGTGAGAAAGAGTACGATTGCATAATTTGCAATTGCACAAGTGCAAGCACTGAGGCGAATCCCATAGGTTTAGTAGTTCTTGTCGAATCGAGTGGCATAGTCGGTCATAGGAGAAAAATAGCTGAGCGCCTACCGCTTCCACTTAACCTAGAGGACGAAAAGAGGCTTAAAAATAGCAGTATCCTTGCGACTGATTTCAATCGACGCAACAGAATTTTGAGCGAAAAATTTGGTGAAGAGTCTTGGTATCTATCCAATAATTTAGGTTACGAAAACGGAGTGTATGTGCAGTCATGTGGGCATCACGTACACTTAAGCTGTCTTGATGCTTATCTTAAAACCCTTTATGCCACACAACGACAGCACTTACACGATCGCGGAGAGTTCTACTGCCCTGTCTGTAGGCAACTTTCGAATTCCGTTCTTCCACTGAATCCACAACTAGACAGACCAGCGCCAATTGTGCGATCAGGCATACAGTCCTTCGGGACGCTCGTCTTTGAACTTATGAACTTAATAAAGGAGAATGAAAGGCCACCACTGAGAGTAAGTTAAACCGAGCATGAAACTTGATTCATTCATTTAAATTTGATTTCAGTCTTTTAACACGTTCCACTCTTTTTCACAGACGACGACAAAGCTCTCCGAAGCGATGGGTCGTGCCATGGAAGACATGACGAACATTACTCATCGCAAGATAAATCGTTTTCCACCAACCTTTCGTAGTCTGTTTCTTTTTGTGACATCGATAGCTCGAACTAATCTAGAATCAGAAATAATTCAACGTGGTGGTACACTTTGTTCCAATCAATCGACGCGCTACAAGCCCAAGCGGGAGTGTATAGTACCCTTGCTACATGTTCTTTCTGTCCACGTGCGAGTTCTGGTCGAATGGCCTCTGTGGCGTTCCTGGGCATCGCTAGCTGGTATGCCAGTTATCGATTCAGCACCCGTGCCCTCACACTGCAAAGAGTTCATCCCTAGTCTTTTCGCTGATCCCATAGCATTGCTCTTGAAATTCATCCTCTTGGCTCCCCTCCATTTGGACCAAGGTAAGTTTTTATGCACAAATTCCAACATCTCACTATAAAGTGAAATATTTTTTTTGACAGTTTACTTCAACTGTATAGTAAAAGTTATGTACAATCTATTGTACTACCAAATCGTTGTTAAGCTATGCGTAGCCTTTACTGATCTCGAATGCGACTTCATAATGGAGAAATACAAATCGAGGAGTAACAACACTCCCCAATTAGGCAGGGCTATGGCCCTTGTTCTTAGCCACACCGATAGACTGCAGAGATTGCGTCGTGACTGCCTGCCGGCGGCACAAGATCAATCTGGACCCATCGAAGTGAACCTCAAATCGATGGAAACACAACTGCAAACTCTATGTTTGCCATTTCTACGCATCGCTTCACTGTTGAGATATCATTTGTATCGTCACGAAATGCCAGAGATCTCAGCTCCTCCATTGGAATTCGTAAGGCTGGTCTACTATTTGGAGCTGGTCACCGATAGTATGGACTGGGAGTGTTTTAATGCGTCCAAAGGATTGTCATTCATTCCTGGCACTGAGGTTACTTTGCCACAGTTCTGGTGTGAACAGCTTGTAGATGTCCATCCACCACTAGAAGCCATCCGTGATCTTGTGATAGTCAATCAAAACATAGCGTGGCAACAGCCCAAGCTGCTGGGACTTCCCAGAGAATATGAGCGATTGTTTACGGTGAGTTTCTGCAGATTTAACATTTACATAGATAACTAAAAATATGTTATTTTTCAATTAATTTTTAGTATTATCATGAAAGACCATGTGAGAATTGCAACAAAGTGCCAAAAGAGAGCTCCATTTGCCTGCTGTGCGGAGCAATAGTTTGTCTTAAGCAAAATTGCTGCGCTGAAAATGATTGTTGTGAAGCAGTTAGAGTAAGTTTTGTCATTTTTTTAATATTTCTATTTGATATAGATTATTTTTGTATTTATTTTGTAGCACACAATTTCATGTGGCGGTGGTATTGGCATCTTTCTGGTGGTCACATCGACATACATCATTGTTATACGAGGACGAAGGGCGTGTTTGTGGGGTTCGCTGTATTTAGATGATTTCGATGAAGAAGATCGTGATTTAAAGTGAGTTTTAAGCAAACGAAATTATTATTTTATTTTTTAAACATGATCATTGAGCAACTTCAATGCTTAAACCACAAAGAACTCGAGTTAGGGGCATAATTAAGCGACACTGTAATGGTAAGGGTCTTCTAAAAGGACCATTTTAGTTGTGCATGCTACTGAATTGCCATCTTAGCCTGCGGTTTTGACTGTCATCCTGCGAACCATACGAGTTTGGCAGAGATGCTAGGTGTTCTATGCGGTCATTCATAACAGCAGTTGGTAGGTATCGATTTAAAATTATCATAGCAGACCTCTCTACCACTCTGATACGGAATTATCATATCCCAAGAGATGATAAGGGGGTTCAACTACTCGGCGTCTTTCATTGGAGAGTGTTGTTGGTTAAACGAATTTATATTCCCCTTAAAACCTATTACACTTCAGCTCATATTGTTGTCGCTTTCAGCACTTCTACAGGAAGTACGAATTTCTTATTCTAGCAAAACTCACAAGTATTCCTTCATTTCCAGAGCCTTTTCCCCTTTGGTTCTTCTTTTTTAACCGACGATTGATATAGTCTCGACTGGATCCACAATTAGTTTAGTTATGCAATTAGCCCGCACAGATGGGGTTTTGGCTGCCCTTATAAAGTTGATTAATAAGAAAGGATGTATTTCAAAATGAGGGAAAAACAGAGTGCGGCAAGACATTCGCGTGGTATGACTAAAGAAAAAATCCCTGTATTTGATTGTACGGCCGAAGTTGGTCTCAAGAAGTGTAAACTTATGGGCATTCCTTCAAGTGCAAATATCATGGTGGAATCATTTAAGGGAAGGGACGCTGTAACAAACTCAAATAATTCGAACAAGGTTTAATTAGATTTAATATAAAGACATATTAAAAATCTGTCTTCTCAGAATGATATCTCAATTAAAACTAAGAAAGATCAGCTTAAGGAATATCTCGAAGATCGATAGCTTCTCCATGAGCATCAGTATGGCTTCCGCAGCAACCGTTCCACAGGTGATCTGATGGCATATCTCACCGAACAGTGGAACAAATCTTTACATCGCTTTGGTGAAAGTAAGATTATTGCTCTTGATATATCCAAGGCATTTGATAGAGTTTGGCGTGAAGCTCTCTTTGTTGGACGGATTCAGGTCTGATTCCCACAAAATAAATGCTGGTGTGCCCCAGGGTTTTTTCTGTCTCCGACTCTTCCTCATTTTTATAAATGATCTTTTGTCTGTTACTTCTAATCCACTAAACTGTTTTGCTGACGTATCTGCCATCAGCTTTTCATATTCGTTCGATAATTCACGTCCTTCGCCTTCGGACGTATGTTATGTCAAGCTCATTAAACTCCGATTTATACAGCATTGTCAAATGGGGTAGTAAGAATCGTGTGGAGTTTAATGCTTCGAAAACTCAATGCTGTCTTTTGTCGTTAAAGCTAAACATACCCCCATGCCATTGTCCATGAATGGCACTTACATTGAAGAAACCGAAAAACTTTCAGTACTCGGTATGTGGGTCAACGGCATACGTCGTGTAGTGGCTGGTTCGCAAATGGTTCGCTGTTGACGAAAAAAATCGATTTTATCGTTTTCGTTGGCTTCGATGTTCGCCATGTAGGTCCATGTTCGCGAGCAAACCTCATTTTTGCTGTGAAAAATAACCATAAGAGAAAACACTTGTGCTTCTTTATCGCATATGTTATGCTTTTAAGAATCAACACGAAATGTATGTTCGCATGTTCGTCGTTTAGGGCCTTAAGGCCCATTTGCTGATGCGATACTTAAATATTTATGTTCAACGGTTTATGTCAAGGAAAGAGTAGAACATAAGCTTAACAGTTGAACATCTCCTTGATCCTTGAACAATAGCGGTGATACTATCCGGTCCAGTAGATTTGTGATTATTTAAATCATTAAAAACTCTTGGGACTGGAAGAGTGCGAAAGAAGATTGTTCTCATGACATCATGTATGCTCAGAACAGATGCCGACAGCATTGAGTTTTCCGCAAAATAGCATCGTTGAAGACGAGCATAGGAACCGAACCGGTGACGGCGAAGAATTCTGAATGTTTTTTTACAAATGAACCAAAAGTTTTGACTGCATTTGGAAGAGTGTAGTATTTGTTGTTGAATCTTTTGCTCATGTAAAAATGTGGTATATATACCTAGTCCTACCATAAGTTCTGTTACACAATTTCACAGCGCTTATCCTTTAAAATTTCTTGCGGGAACCGTAAACTTTCATCACATCACATGCACTGATCAGTGAAGAATACTAGTCAGTTTGGTTTCAGTTTGCAGACTAGTAACATGGAGTGGGGCGTTAAAGAGAGTCGCGTCGCGGTAATAGCGTTGTATAAGAGCGGAAGAGCGCTGGATAAATTTTTGAGTTTGCTTAAACCACTCGGTATATCAAGAATATTCGTTTATCAGGCTATTGCTCGCTTCGGCGAATTGTCTGGAGTAGAGGACAAGGCAAGGTCGCTGATTCAGGATGATCTGCACATGAAAGCCTATCATCGGTCCACGGGTCATCTTCTAACTCCTCAACTAAAAAAAATTAGGCTGGAAAGATTCAAGCAACTTTTGCAGTGGCACGCGGAAAATGGCCATGAAAACATTTTGTTTACGGATAAGAACATTTTTAACGTGGAAGAAGTTTTCAACAGGCAAAATGACAAAATTTATGTAAGGAAGCGAAAAAAGTTGTTCTAACGTGGCCATCATCCCGCTTCCGTAATGGTTTGGTGGAAGATCTCTAACCAAGGTGTCACATCCCTCCATTTCTGTAAAAAGGCGTACAAACTGGTGCAAAGGTTTACCAAAAAGATGTGCTAGAGGGTGTTGTAAAGGATTTGAACCATACCCTTTTCAATGAACAAATTTGGATCTTCCAACAGGACTCTGCTCCAGAGCACAAGGCCAAAACAACGCAGGAGTGGCTCAGGGTCAATATTCCTAGCTTTATAGTAAATGTTGCCGTTGGTGAGTCCAGATCTGAATCCATTGGAATATGTTTTGTGGTTAGAATTGGAAAACATGACCTTCACGACTCCCCACAGAAATTTGGAAAATCTTAGAACAACATTAAACAGAGCAGCGTCCACGATCTCAATTGAAACCGTACGTGCCACAATAGCCAGTTGCCATACCGTTTGAAAGCTTGTGTTAACGCAAAAGGCGGTCATTTCGAGTGAATCCAATTTTTATTTTTTAATCAATATTGTGTTCTAGTAAATGAAATAATTTTTAACACAATATGTTTGTTTCATTGTATAGCGTTTAATACTCGTAACAGAACTTATGGCAACACTAGGTACATATTTCCCACTTCTCTGGCTGGTTTTGGATTGTTCCATGTCTGAAACCAAATAAATGTTTGCTTTATTTTTTCCTTAACATCCGTTTTGAGCTAGATTTCATACAATTCATGATTGTATCTTCTCCCGAATTGTCCTCCCTCGCAAACGGCGACAACAATTATCCGTAAGGCTTCAGATTGCCTCTCGAATACATGTATGTGAAACCAGTAAGACCATAGTCTTGTACAGCAGCAGGTTAAGTTTAAGGGTAAGATTTCTGGACAGACTATAGTAGGTTCTGGTAGTGCCCCGTGGCTTAGTGGTTAGTGTGTCGGACTGCTAAGCGAAAGAACCTGGGTTCAAATCCAGCTTATAACCACCTTTTTTCTGGGGTACTGCCTCTTGCGAGGAACTGACAAAACCTCCAGGAGTAAAATTTGTCTCGAAAAAGTGCATCTCATGTAGCCGTTCGGACTCGGCGGTAAACTGTAGGTCCCTTCCATTCTTGCAGATTAACAACACACACACAGGAATGGTTGAGAGTATAAGTCACTAGGCCTTGGCTCCTTAAGGAGCTGTCGCGCCAATAAATGTATGTAATGTATGGTGGATGTAAGCAGCTGCCCAAAGTGCCTAAAGGATTGCACTACTGCAAGTACAAATACATACTTCACTATCCTGATTGTTGAGCCTACATTTCTCCTAGACGGAACCACCGTGTACTTCGTTTCATTTGTTTAATTCAAGTTTTTCTCCAGCGTTTCTGTAGCGATATTGCTCGCGAAGCACTTTCGAAAATTAATTTTTCGTCACGTGCTTGCTTAATTTTGTTCATGTGATCTTTCTTCTTCTTAACGGCACCCCGCACGGGATCTAGGTCGTGGCAATCCTAGAACTTGCATGTACACTTATAGAAAAGTTTTTGAGATGTTAAAGTGTAGTTTAGTTAACCTTGATTTTCACTGCCTAATTTTAATACTGCTTAGGCTTTGTTCTTTGCATAGTTGATCTCCAGTGAAGCATCTATATTCAGTATGAAATATGATCAGTGATGTTTGGGAGAGGATAAAATAGGAAACATTTCTCTCAAAATTATTATGATTGGGTACACTTAAAGCTAATTCGAATACTAATAAATAATTTTATTTTACTTACAGACGTGGTAAGCCTCTATACCTCAGCCAAGATCGATTTAATCTTCTGGAATCACAGTGGCTCTCGCATAAATTCGCCCACACCAAACACACATGGGTGTTTCATCGTGATCTGTTGTAAATAAAAAACTATAAAAAAAACATTGTTTTACCATTTAAAGAGGTTTGAGTTTGTTTTAAATCAAAACACGAATTATATTTTTTAAATTATATAACAAATACAAATTAACTGAAATGAAAAATAAAAATAAAAAAATCTGACATAAATTACGTTTGTGGGTTATGCCCACAACAAAAAAATACTATAGCTACTTCTTATCAATATAAAAGTTATATAAACATTGTTATAACACCAAACTACCTACCACCACTTTATCGCTATAAATTGTATAATAATCATATAACAAACGACATAGGTGAAGTCATGGCTTCATTCGGAAAATCGTGCCCAATTTGTAACTTGTAAGAGTCAAACAGAAAAAAAAATTCTCCAAAGTCGCAAAAAATCAATATTGATGTCACAAAATCTAATCAATCCACTATAATGCAAATAAATAGATAGAAAACGATGATGATGATTAGACATACAATTATATAAATAATAACGGTTAATTCCCTTTTATTTATTTATTACTAAAAATAAAAATATAAGAATTTAATTTAAAAAAAACGATGGAATCTAATATATATATAAAAAAAACTATGAAGAATATTGTTTATTGGCCTTATCATGGTGGCCTAATTGATTGACTTTGGTGAATCACTTTTTTCTTGGTCTCTATTATGTTAATCTCAAACCATGATAATGGCCTGTAAAATAAAACAAGCATAATGAAAAATAATTACTGTTATTCCTCTGTGTGATATTCGATTTAAAATAAAAAAAATACAAAGACTTTTATTAAACAAATATTTCACAAAAAAGGAAGACAAATAAAAGTGGAAATTAATTTGTCCCCGTATCACCGATAATTTAATGTTAAGGAATATTAAGGCTTTCGCTGTTAATTTTTTCAATAATACGTATTTTATTTTCAATTTCTCTTGCAATTTAGTTAAATTTTATTTAAATGTATAAAAAAATAATCTAAATGAAAAAAAAAATCAATTTAATTTCGCATAATTAAAAACCTTATAACGAATTCATTTTAGATTGTAAGTTCTCAAGATGTAACAGAGAGATTAGTGTTTTGTTTATATATAATTTGAAAATGCAAATAATTTTCTTTTAAATGTTTTTTTTTTTAATAATAAATCTGACAAAAAAATATGTAATAAAAATATATATTTACATTATATAACAAAATAGAAATAAATACAAATAAAAGAGAGAAATATGTATACAAACACGCATTATAATTAATAAAATTATGATATTTGAATTATCTACGAGAAAACTATGTCTAAGTATATTACATAATATAATAAAATTATTAAATGAAATAAAGTCAAAAAAACAATATTGTTACTCGCTTTAAGCACTGATGTTTTTTTGTTCCGTTTAAAAAAAATATATAGTTTTGGACTCATGATAAAATAAGTTAATTTGTATTTTATTATTCCTGGGAGCATGTTTTTTATTGTTTGATTCAAAGACAAAATATATTTTTTAATTTTAAACTTACAATTCCGAACTCGGAATATGTACAATACAATCGTAAGTTCTAATATCTTAGTAGTGCAATTTGATTGAGTTAGAGAGTTCTGTTGATTTTCCAAGACCTTTTTCAAATTCTTCTTTCAGTTTCTCTTGTGTTAAACTTTTTTTCTTAATTGTGTTGCACAATTTGAAATTATAGCAACACTTTAAATCCTTCTGGAACGTAGTATCAAACCGATAGATAACGCCTTGTTTGAATCGAGCTGTAAAGGTTATGAGGGGGCCTATTCCTGAATACGAGTTGATTGAGATGTGACTCGAGAGCTTACAGTCGAGTCGAGCAGCAATCGGTATTCCACAACTCTAGTGAGAGCCAAAAGCATGATATGACTCTGAAAATGTTGAACCCCTTCCTATTGAATTGTAGCTAACTTCACTAAATGTTTAATTGACGTTTCATAAAAAAATCTTTTGTTTGGAGAAATAATCGTTAAATATAACTTTATAGTAAATACATCAGTTTAAATCGTAAAGCTAGATACACACGAGGCAACCGTTGCACAAGTTGAAGCAACCGTTCCTTCGTGTGTGGCTGTGTTGCCCACTGATTTTCGTGTTGCTGCAACCGTTGCCTGAAATATCAAAAAATTTTGATATTTTCGGTCGGTTGCTGAAACCGTTGCTTGGCTACCAACTGTTTATTCAAATTTTATGAAAACAGAAACATGAAGACCGTAAACTAAATCTAAAAAAATAAATTAAATTAAATCTATCTTTTTCCACACCACCAAGAGGTAAGACAGTAGACGGGTTTTTTGTAATAGTTCCCCAAAAGGCTTTAACTTAACGGTTATATGACAGGTACCGTTAATATTTGGGCCAACAAAAAAATTTAAATAAAGTCTGTAGAATGTCAAAATAATCTTATGTATGTTATAAATTTGAAGACGATCGACCAAGCCGTTCAAGCTGTAGTCCAAAATACATCGGTGCAGACAGACAAACATAATTTTCCAGTAACTCAAATACGTTTCTCAATCGTAATGTCATGTTTGATTATTATCTCAATTTATTTTTGTGTACGAATGCATAACTTGTATTAAAGTACCTAACAAATATTGCATTATGTATCTTTATTTTAACCGTTTTTCTTAAGAAAAATTAAAACGGAAAGATGTAAGCAAAAAAAACATAGCGACAACACCTTCTTTAAACTTGAAATATGCTCTCATTCGCTCTTAGAAAGCTTCAATTCTGGAACTTTCATAACAAAAACCAAAGAAAAAGGTATGATTTCCATTAATGGCGAATGGTAACTCTGTAGTAGTGCTTTTTTTTTAAATGAACACTATAAGCGAGAGGCAAATTGATAATCAGTCTCCTCGCACTCGCAGCCGGTGAGCAGATCAGATCTTGGTGGAATGTATTAATGTAAGTGGTCGATTAACATTGGTTTTGAATGTTTGCAGATCAAAAGGCAAGGGCAAGCTTAGAAATATTTAGTGTAAGAAACAAAATGAAAAAAAAAAAATAAATATTTTTAAAGATTTCCGAGTGAACAAACTTATTTTTTTATATTTACTGCGAGTATAACACTTCGTCTATGCCAAATTTCTACTACAAAAATAATTTAAATTTTATTTCAAACACTTCATTGTTCATAATGTACCAAATAATTTTTTTAATTTAAATTTTATAAACATAAACCTGCTATTTTCTAAATGCAAGCAATTGCAAATAACAAATATTAAACTTTAAACAAATATTTAACAAAAGGTCAAAAGTGAATACGAACAGAGCCCAATTCCAAAGACTTTTGAATATGGTCCAAGAGAAGCCATAAATTGTCCAGGGATTGTGGTGGAGTGGATTAAATTCCGTTTTTTCCACACGTTTTCTTGATTTATTTCACAATAGCAATCGCAATTGAATCTTTTTCAGATAACTTTTTTTCAAAAAACAATTGAAATATACACAATAAAAGTGGCATTTGTTTTGCTTTTCACATTTTGACACAAATCAACTGATTCCGAAAGTCCGAAAAGAGGTTTGGATTGGATTCCGTTCGGGGTTTGTGATTTGAATTTGTTCGTATTCGGGGCGTAGCGTTTCGTTAGGAAATTTTCTACAGGGGAATCTGTAATAGGGCTGAACAATTATAGCAAGTTTCATTCAAGAAAAGATTTGATCTTTTTCAATTTTGAGAGTTTCATTGCAAGAAAAAGAGCAAATCTAGATCAAATCTCAACATGAAAGATTTGATCTCTGATAGGTTGGCAGATTTGATCTGAATGCACACATACATGTAAATAGTCTTTCGGTCAAACGTCAAATGGAAAATATTTTGTTATTTTTGTTGTTTGTTGTGAACTTGTGCCAGCCCGTAATATACAAAATAACAAATAAAGGTGTTTTTGAAGTGAGAAAATACAAATATGGCATTTTAAATATATATACTGTACATGCATGGTATTTTTGTGTGTGATATCAAATACTGTGTATGCTCGTCAGTGAATGACCAATACTAGGATTAAATGATGAAACAAGTTTAATTGAAAAGAGCAAATCTTGATTTTCAGATCAAATCTTTGAAATTTGAATGAAACTCGCTATTAGTGTTTTTTAGTTTTTTTTTTACCTACATTTTTGCGTTCATCACTGCTGTTCTCGTAATAATTTTTAAACATGAATGATTTCTCACAGAAAAAAGCGTCACATTCGAATACAGGAATAGGTATGTTTCATTCGAGTCACATTTGACGTTCGACATTCGAGTTGGGGAATGCCGATGTTTAGTGACTCGTGTTCGTGTTCGAGAATACCAATTTGTCGATCTCATGAAAACTTACTCGACTCGTATTCAGGAATTTCAACGAGGAAAACCGAATAAGTTTCAGTAAGCTAGAAAGACCTGTAATACTAATTCATAAACCCCAAATTTTTACATAAACAAAAAATATGGCAATATGCCACAGGCCGTACAAATGCTTGGTAATTTGTAAAAACGTTAGAAATTCTTCGTCGTCATAGGTTCCTTGATTTGTCTTCAACGATACATACGCTGCAAGTTCTTAAGTAGACGATGATTTGCCCCAATTTGCATTAAACTCAATGCTACCAGCAGGTGTTATCACTCCTCTTGTCCTCGAGAGCGTCCATAGTTTTGTGGGATCAATTTTCTTTCGCACTCGTTCAGTCGCCATAGTTTTGAAAGGTCTCAATATACACAAATCAGCTGGCCGAGTAGTATACCCGCTATTGTTCTGAAGAAGTTTTCTTCTGTAAACTTTCCATCTGGAATATTCTTCTTCTGGTGTCTTTCCAAGTGTTTGGAAAACAGCATTTGTCCAGTTTGTCCCCAAAAAAGTCTTTTTTTATGGACCAATTGCACTTAAATCCCTTCTTTACAGGAAACATATCGCAACATAGTCCATATGGCTTAGTGAGTTCAAACGGTCCCGATCGAATACCAAGTGTTTTGCTTAGGGCATTGCATCATCAGTCGTTAGTAAGAACAAAATTTGGAGACAAAATATCGGCTTGCTTCACTTTCTGCCGAAATTAATGGCAACCATTGTTCTCGAAAGGATAAAATCCAGGATCGAATCTACCCTCAAGAGGCACCAGGCGGGATTTCGTAGTGGTCGGTCTTGTGTCGACCACATCAACACTTTGCGAATCATACTCGAACAATCGTCTGAGTACCAATCACCGCTGTACCTCATGTTTGTGGATTTTGAGAAGGCATTCGACAGGGTTAATCGTGAATGCATATGGAGATCGCTTATTGCGAGATGTATCCCTGAGAAAATTGTCGCCATTATTAAATAATCTTACAACAACGCAAGGTGTTTCGTTTTGCATCAAGGAGTGAGACAAGGAGATGTCCTGTCAGCAATTCTGTTTTTACTGGCAATTGACGATGTGATGACTGCCACTGTGGGTGAAACTGAGAGGCATGGTATCCAATGGAGTCTGTTTGAAAAACTCAGCCACAAAAAATATGCTGACGATATATGTCCCAAAGCGAACAACACGGCTGGCTTAAATCAAATATGTCATTCGCTGCAGCTTAATGGGGAGGTGGCTGGCTTAAGGATCAACGAAAATAAGACCAAAATAATGACTACGGGCCAAAGCACACAACAAGTTTCTCTAAGGCAGGGACCCATCGAGGAGGTCACGCAGTTTAACTACCTGGGCAGTTTCATAGCACTCGATGGCGGAACGGACCTGGATGTAAACAATAGAATAAACAAAGCCCGTAGTGCATTTGGAATCCTTTCTCCTGTGTGGAACTCCAGCAAAATATCGCTACGCACCAAGTTGAGACTCTTCGAATCCAACGTAAAATCTGTGCTGTTATATGCTTCAGAAACATGTAAATGCTCTGCAATCATCTCGAGCAGGCTGCAAGCCTTCGTTAACCGTTGTCTGCGGTACATCCTGAAGATCCGGTGGCCGCAAACCATATCGAACGCTGAACTGTGGAATAGGACCGGACAGAGAAAATTGGACGCCGACATCAGACAATGGAAGTGGCGTTGGATAGGCCATACACTGAGGAAACTTAACGACAACATAGAGAAGCAATCCTTTGAATGGAATCCTCAGGGTAATAGACGCGTTGGAACACCGAAAACAACTCGGAGGTCATCTGTTTTGGGGGAAGCTCGATCTCAAGGTTTTCAATCGTGGCCACAGCTAGGGTCAGTCGCGGCGAATCGGGACAGATGGAAGGATGTTGTTGCTGCCCTATGCTCCAGGAGGAGTTGAAGCGCTGCATTGCAGCCGGATAACATATATATCACTTTCTGCCCACTTCAAATTCATCAGAAAACTTTCCATTGTGCAGTACACAGCAACTTGCGTTGTATTTTCCTCATACTAAGCGATCTCCATATGCATTTTCAATCAACGCCTTATTGGGCTTTAAGTCGATGAACATCAGGGTCATCCAGCCTTATTACAGATTTTATCGAAATTGAGATTCTGTGAACATATTTTTTGGTGATTCGCAGCGTAACAATCCATTCGGAGATTTGTTACGATGGAGGATATGGCTGGTCATATAATCGTCGGCGCAACAACCGGGAATCTGTCCGGGCCTCCTTCGACAAGTTCTTCCATACATCTGCCCGACGCCATCCAGTTGCGCACCCCAAAGCTTCAGGCGTCCTGGTCTACGCCATCCAACGCAACAAGGTCTGCCAAGTTTTTTTACCATAAAAAAAAACTGAGAAAGACTTTCTGAACTGGTTCCTCTACGCTCATGCGAGCTAGGTGCCCAGCCCGCCGGAGTCTATCGAGCTTTATATTTTCCACAACATCTGCTTCAAGATAGATTTCATATAATTCATTACTGTATCTTCTCTGGAATCATCCTTCCACGCATACGGGGCCAACAATTCTCCTCTCGAACGCGGATAAGAGATTAGTGTCTTTTTCGTAAGCACCAAAGTCCCGGATCCGTATGTGAGTACTGGTAAGACAATAGTCTTGTACAGCAGCAGCTTGGTGTTCATGGTAAGGTTTCTGGTAGTGCCCCGGTGGCCTAGTGGTTAGTGTGTCGGACTGCTAAGCGAATGAGTCTGGGTTCGAATACTGCTCATAGCAACCTTCTTTGTCGGGGTACTGGCTCTTCCGAGGAACTGACAAAACCTCCAAGAGTAAAATTTGTCGCGAAATAGTGCATCTCATGTAGACTCGGTGGTGAATTGTAGGTGCCTTCCATTCTTGCAGATTAACAACACACACACAGGAATGGTTGAGAGTATAAGTCACTAGGCCTTGGCTCCTTAAGGAGCTGTCGCACCAATAAATAAAAAAAATCTGAATTTAAAGAGCCTCGACAGGCTATAGTAGGTTCTGTCGGATTTTAACAGTATTTCTTCCTCCATATTAATATCGGTTGCTACTTCTGACCTAAGGAAGTTATGGGACTGCAGTACTTCAAATGCTCCACTGCCCTGATAGTTGGACCAACACTTCTCTCAGACATAACCTCCATGTACTTAATTTTCCCTTCATTGTCTTGTAAGCCTCTGACTTGGTGAACATCAGGTACAGGTGCAAGTCTTTGGAATTCATTTCGATTCTCATTGCAAAATCTATGATTTGAAAACAACTTTTACAATTTATTGAAGAATACTTTTAAAATTATTTTCAAAAAATAACGACTGTTTGTGCTTCCGGTAGCTATTTAATTTCTTCTATAATACCATCTATAGGATTTTCGGGGAAAACAAAAATAAAAAAAATCAATAGATGGCACCTAAAGCGGATAAGTAAAAAAAAAGCTTCTGTAACGTAACGCGACGTCAAAACTCGAAACTGAAAATTCAAATCAAATCATTTGAGTTTTGTCTTTCGTGAAGCATAAATTTCTTATTTTTCCAAATAATTAACAAAAATGTCTTCATGTGAACGAACTATTTCTCTTAACGATATCTATAATTTCCCATTTCCACATAAACTCTGGATTGCTATAAACTCTGTTACATGCGAGTTCATCAAATGGAACACCGATGGCACTCACATTGAAGTCAAACTCCTTGCCTTGGACAATTACCTCAGCAGTCCACAGTCGATTTTCAAGATTCAAAGTCGTTCATCATTTGTAGCCCATTTACGTGATGATTATGCATTTAAATTGATCAACACACAATTACAAAGTTCAACATCAAATACAAGTGCATTATCAGGTCCAGTTTACAGTGAAATCGTCATGCACTTCAGCCACATGTGTTTCCTTCGTCATCGAATCGATTTATTGGCCAACATTAGAAAAACCAGCAACGCCACTTCACCGATTGTTGGCGGCAAAGAACGTCAAACTTTCTCGACAGCTTCTGGCAATCGATTGGAAGGTGATTTATGTAATCGCTCATTCGGATCCATTTCTCCAGTATCTAAGGCACATTTCAAGCATCAGTTGATTTTGAAGTTCATATCTGAAACCAAGAACCTTGAAAGGAAACTCAAAGCATCCGAAATGGCATCAAAGGCAAAGAGCCAAGAAGGCAATGAGGAGGATTCTATAATTGAGTTGCCAGCTGATATATACGAGAATCCCCACGACAGTGTTCTTTATATGGGTGATGAACATCGCACAGATTATGCTGGATTTTATGGCAATTGCACCAAAGAACAGGTTCTAAAGTTTTTCGGACCATATCTGCCAATGTATGAGAATAGCAACAACGACGACGGAGAGAAGAGAATTGTCAATTTAAAGTAAGTTTGTCGAGAACGCTGCCATAACAAAGTTTTCTGATTTATTTCCTTACAGTCCAACAGGACAGCCATCCCCACAAGCAAAGGCATTTGAATTAGATTTGTCTTTCAACGAGGAGTCGACAATGCCATCAGATGTCATCACACAAGATGTGCCTGGACCAACTGCTATATCATCCCTGGAACCGATTTTTCTGCCAGACAAAGAAAAAGATGAATCGATCCAAATGGATGAATTTATAAAGTTTAAAGAACAAACTGAAAAGCAAGAATCAGTCGTTTCTGTACAAGAGACAGACATAAAGGTCGAAGAGTCCGACCGCCAGGAAGACGATGAAAATGAAGCTAATTTCAAGAGCTTCTTCAGTCAATATCGCGAGTCTCTGAGTTTGCTTTATGAGAAACAATAATTCCGATTGTTTTCTTTTAATTATTTACTGAATTTATGTTTTTTGTTTAATTTTATTTATTTTGAAATAAGTTTCTGTGTTTCTCTTTTATCGTTTTGTTTAATGTACAAACATATAACATCAGTCACAGCACTGGAAGTCTGATGTGCCTCGTTATTAACGCCTCGTCGGTCGGTTATTTAAATATAATTCATATATGTTGTAATATAAGGTTTATTTAGTGTTTAGATTGGATAAAGGATCAGCGTTTGTTTAATGAGCCATGGCAATCTTAGACTGCTGCTTCTTAACAGCTGTTATGCACTTAGCCATTGT
Source organism: Platycheirus rosarum (assembly GCA_963971375.1). Lineage (NCBI taxonomy): Eukaryota > Metazoa > Arthropoda > Insecta > Diptera > Syrphidae > Platycheirus > Platycheirus rosarum. The sequence continues at coordinate 32,257,880 of OZ020508.1, forward strand.
TGGAGACGCCCTTGAAATTGCATCTGTCATAAAGTAGTCCTTGAGAACCTTCTGTTTGATGTCAACTTTTGTGTTTTCCACCAGTTTTGCCTATGTGAGGTTTTTGATATTTTCAGTTTGGAATTAGGAGATAAAGTATTCACCGCTTACCGCAGCCAATTGTTCTGCAAGAGCACCGAATGATGAACCCTGCAATTTTCCATGTCGGTTTAGATGAGGCGCGATATCTTCGATGCGATTCCTTAGTTCATCAAGTGTGTCATAGGGGAGCGGCTTTCCTAAGGAATATAAATTGTGCGTTGCATGAAAATCGATTTACAACTCGGATGAACAATGATCCAGCGACAAAGCTGAGTTCCAAATCAAACTAACAAAACACCTCCAACTTACCAACAACTTCTGACAAAGCTCTGACAATTTTCCAATCCTCGCGAGCGTATCCAGGTGGTGATACAGCAACTAGCGTCTGTTGGGCACGTCCTTCGGTGTTCACATAGGTTCCTTGTTTTTCTGTGTATGCTGCACCCGGAAGAACAGCATCTGCAATTGTTGCACCAGCATCGCCATGGTGTCCAATGTAAACAACAAAGCAATCCTTTGGCAATTGATCACGCTTGACGACACCAGCGTCGGCGCCCAACAAGAACAATACTTTGGGTTGAGCTTTGATGGCAGCACTAGCTCCTGGCTGGCAGCCAATATCCAAAGCTCCCGCCTGAGATGCATTCGTTTGTAAGACGTTGAAAGCGTTCCAATCCTGGAGAGAAGAATGATAAGATGGTTCTTTATTTTCTTAAAATTTTAACTTACTGGTTTGCTTAGTTTCTTGGCATAGGAATGAATAGTTGCATGAATTCCAGCGCCATCAGCACGTTCCAAGAGTTCAGCTCCAACAATAATAGCTGGCTTCTTGGCAGCTTCTAAAGTCTTCGAGAAGGGATGGCTTCCATTGCAAACTTGTGTGATCAAACTAGCATCGTCTCCCAAGTGTTCATGTTTGTATGACAAATCGACTTTAGGTCCAATCAAAGCCACATCGAGTTCATTATGTACGTAACCTTTACGCAGACGAGTATTCAAGAGTGGAGCTTCATAACGTGGATTGGTTCCAACAAGCAGGACTGCATCGGCTTCCTCCAAAGCTGCAAGAAAATTTCATTTTTTTATTCAATTCAATCGAACATAATCTTAGCACTCACCAGCAATAGTTGAATTTAACAAATAATTTGATCGCAAATCAGTGCTGGAACCTTTGGTGCAGAAGCCTTGTTCAGTGCAGAGAGTCTCTGAGCCAAGACGATTGATGAGATCTTTTATTGCAACCATAGATTCAACGTCAGCCAATTGACCAACTACTGCAGCAATTGAGCCTTTTGGTGCCTTTTGCAGAGCCTTGGCCACCGAAATCAAGGCGCCTTCCCATTCGACAGCTTGCAGCTCACCATTTGGCAAGCGAACCATTGGCGCCACTAGACGTTGACGTTTCAGGCCATCACATGCAAATCGAGACTTGTCTGCCAACCATTCCTCGTTGATGTCTTCGTTTTCACGTGGCAGGATCCTCAACACCTCATTGGTGCGAGTGCTGACAACAATGTTACTGCCGATGGCGTCCAACACGTCAATGCTGCTGATCTTACGAATCTCCCATGGACGAGCTGTGAAGCTGGAAAAGAAAAAACAAAAGAAGAAGGCGTTGATTGGATCAATCAAAAAAAGATAAAGAAATTCTTGAAATCTGTTCCACACGTCCCGGGAGCAATACAAATGCTTGCTGGACGGCCTGGATTGGATCAGCCGATCACAATGTGGTCAATCTGGTTGTCAATGTTATGTTGTTACCTATGTTAATTAATTTACCTATATGGCTTGTTGGTCAGAGCTCCAACGGGGCACAGGTCAATAACGTTTCCAGACAACTCAGTGAGGAACAACTTTTCGACGTAGGTTCCAATTTGCATATCATTACCGCGTCCAGTTGTGCCCAAATCGTCAACACCAGCGATTTCAGAAGCAAAACGAATGCAACGAGTGCAGTGAATGCATCTTGTCATAATGGTCTTCACCAAAGGACCGATATCTTTGTCTTCCACAGCACTGCGAAGAAGAAATTCATCTGAACATGCAATCACTTACAAATTAACAACAAACAAACAAACCGCTTGCCAGTGTGATTAATGTCAACAAAACGCGAGCGATCTGAACCAAAAGCCATAGCTTGATCTTGAAGATCACATTCTCCACCCTGGTCACAAATTGGACAATCCAGTGGATGGTTCATCAGCAAAAACTCCATGACACCTTCGCGAGCTTTGCGTGTCAATTCAGAGTCGGTTTTGATTCGCCAACCTTTCATCACAGGCATAGCGCAAGCAGCAACTGGCTTGGGACTCTTTTCAACTTCCACCAAGCACATGCGACAATTTCCAGCAACAGCCAAACGTTCATGATAGCAAAACCTTGGAATTTCCACACCAACCATAGCTGCAGCCTAAAAAATCAAGCATTTACATAATTGCTTTTGAAAAAAATCAATGCAATTGCGTATTCTTACTTGCAAAACAGTTGTGCCTGGAAGCACCTGTACTGGGATGTCATCGACAAACACTTCGATACGCTCTGGAGCCTTGGCTGGTGTCTGGGCAATCGCTGCACTTGTACGTACGGCCGCTACACTGGCTACCCGATGAACGGGCGAGCCTGAGCTCACAGTTATTGCCTTGACTAGCGGCGCACGAAACATTTTAATCTATAAAAATAAACATTTTTTAATTGCTTGGTACGTAATTTATATATTTAATTATATTCTAATGGCAATATTTTTCATTACATAAGCAGGAAAGTCGAAGATGGGACTATTTTTCTAACCTAAATAGAAGTTGTATTGCGTATTAATATTACTAAACCAATGATTGTTGGATGTAAAATAAAAGTTGTAATTTAAAGTGTTTAAGTTTTTGTTGGAAAATAGTTAAATTTAATAAACAAAATATACCTTTCAAGATGGAATATAATTAGAAATACCGATAGAATCAAATCGGATGGAAATTTTGACAACCGAGACGAAAAACTATAACACTGACAGCTGTCAAATTGTAACGTTTGTGATGACGTTTTGTAGAAATAATCATTAAGGCGGAAGCACAATACAAATGGAATTCCAGGAGATATTTTCTATATAATATTAAGCCCAGAATTCCACATGAAAATTACATTTATAAAGAAAAGAAAAGATATTTTCATAAAAAAATGGTTGTCTGTAAAGTCAGCAGAAAAGTCATAAGAAAACAATAATGAAGATTTGCATACTTTTATAAATTGAATTCACTGAAAAGGAGGTAATTGAAAATTAAAATTTGTAATTTTACATTCATCACGTTATGACGTCAAAAAAGAAGCACATTAGTTAATATTAAAAATAAGAATAATCAAAGAGTATCCTAACATGCCAATTATCCTTATAGCGACAACACTTGCAATCAAACCCATCGATCGTTCCAACTCCAGAACACCAACATAGCCCGTTAACTCACACCATATACAATTCCACTTACTCCACTGTATACACACGTCATTATATGTACGTTTTGTAATTACATGACAATAAGGAACGACAAATCAGTAAAATATCCATACCCTCATTCCCTTCCCTTTCCTTTTGTTTCAACGATGATCAACCAAACCACCAAGAAAACAACCTCAAAAGTAAATTCAACAAAAAAAAAGAAAGACAGCACAAGGAATAACAGAAAAACAACACCGAACAAATTGTGAATCCGGCCGAACGATCGTTTAGTTAGAAAACGTATACATAAAAGGCTCAGGCGGAACGTGACAATGAGTCACTCGTTTTCGTAAGTCTAGCCTGCGTTCATCGATTTATAAGACGTTATCACTTCAAAAAATGATTTTATATAAAACTTCCGTTGTATCATATATGTTATATTTTTTTCTTTATTGTAGTTGTTCCGGAGTTTGCCTTCTCTACTGCCTGATTTATACAAGTTACGCCCAATGCACACGGAGCAACTGGAAAAAAACTGATTACCGATGCGAGTTAGCAACTAGTTTGCTTTGAATCATAACCTGTGTAATCAAATGGGACGACGCACACGACGCTATTGGTTGAAAACTCGTTGGCGATTCACAAAAAAAGTCTGTAACTAGTCGTCTGTTGATTTTCATGTCGGGTTGTCGTTGTGATTTCAGTTTCTAGTTTGTCGAAAATGAGTGAACAACAAAACAACCTGTTGCTGGTGTGGGAGATGGAAAAAACATATATTTTATATAATTATTGCCTTCCCGACTATTCAAATAAAAATTAAGTGTAGAAGGCATAGATACAAATCAAGAATGTCGTAAAATTGACGGGTATGTTTTTTTATTTTGACTTATTATATTTATTTCCACGGCTAGTACAGAGAAATTTGTGGTGTTAAAAGTGAACACGGTACTTAAATGCTGTGGTGGAATCGGATAAGAGGATATATGATGTGATTATCATAATTAACAAATTCAGTCTCCGTAAGGTGATTGTCATAGGTGTGTGACCAGACGCGGAGCCAAGATTTCGGAAATCGGTTAGGACAAAGTCAAGTAGAGGTGCATATAAGGATATTCTGTAGTATTCCTCTGCTGAATTGGCTCGGAAATTTTTTTTCAACATTCAATTGATCACAAAAATTTGTTGCATGCTGTCAGATGTTGTTGAAATCTACTAGAAAGAACGGAAGTTCTTCACCAGCATTGCACTGCTTTAAGGTTAAGAGATGTTATTTGTAGCAACTTGTTCAGGGACTGTGTTAAAGACAACACATCACTTTTAAACACAATATTGATGGGATAAACTGTGTATTACATAAAGTTGCAACAACTGAAGAAGCCTTGTTAGCTGTATTTGGGTCATGCCACTTCGAAATCGTTTGCAAAATTTTGACGAGGTCTAAAGAAATTTATTGGAATTCCGTTTTGCAAAAGATTTGAAGAAGGCAATTAATAACCTCTTTCAGGATTGCCACAGCAGCGTTTCGATTGATATGTACTTCTCTTCTTCAGTTCTGGAATAAGCTGGTTCCTCAAATATATCCACGAAAATTACAAAATCCTCACGAATATTACCTTCGTGTACGTATCTTTAGGTGGGATAACATTATGTTGGGAAAGGTGAGATACATCGGATGTCTCATCAAAAAGTATTGAATAATATCTTGATGCCCGAACGTTACTCAAAATTTGATCAGAAACCTCTTCCGCTTTTGTGTTGTCTTGCTTATATACATATAGGTAGCATTAGAAAAATGTTGCTTTTATTTCTTACCACTAGCAGATATTTGAAACTTTAGAAGTTCTCTAAATTTTCCTTCGTTTCCGGTCACATCACATTGGTTAAACATATCTGTGTTTTTAAGTATAGCTTACTATCTTTATGACGACTAAATATTTAATTTTGCCGTCAAAGTAAGATGATGATTTCTATTATGAAACGAAGACTTTCCTGGTTTTTTTCTTCCTCTTTGAGACGATTTTAGTTTACTAGTTTAACGAGTTTCAAGTTTGGGTTATTAGTTGAAAAAACGCAATCCCGGCCTTAAGATCTCGTTTGTGGTTAGTATTTTTAGCATGGTTTTCCAAATCTATATTTTGCCAGAAATATCTTTGAATTTTATAAACGATTTTTACCAAGACTTTGGAAGGGCACTGTTTTTTGACCACATTCTATACTGCTAGTCACGAATAAAGGACAGTATTTACAAAACAAACCATGTTTTGTAGATAAAAACACAAGGAAAGCATATTTATGGCCAAAATACCGTTTGCCCACCGTACCTTTGAGCAAGTGCCAGGAAAATTGAAATTTGTAGTCATCTTTTGGCTAATAAAGGACGAATAAAATAATATTTGAAAAATTGAGCATGCTTCAACCTAGAGCTCAAACAATACGTAATTAATTACGTGGAACACGGAGCATTACTCTGATAAGAGCGGAAGCAAATGCGGACTCGGGACACATAAATATATATAAATGTATAAATGTAAATATAAATTTCTTATAGTTTTGTTGTGGTTGAATGTTATTCAATATTATTAATAAACTTTTAACATTCTTAATACGAATAAGAAATACATTTGTCAAACGAAAAAATTGATGTATGCCTGATTTCTGAAATACACTTAAAAAAGGAAACCGTAATCAATATAAAAGGTTCTTCTGCCTATCATGCGTATCATCCATATTATAGAGCAAGAGGTGGATTCTCTCTATTTATAAGAGAAAACATTGATCATTCCTTGAAGTCAACAATCGAACTTGAGAAAATGCGAGTTTGTGCAGTCAATAATATAAAATACAGACGTTTGACATATACCTAGCATTGCATCAATATATTGTCCTCCCAGGTGCAAGACAGAGAAAACAAATTTCATAAATCTTTTTGAAGCTCTCGATTCGAAGTTTATTATAGGCGGTGACTTTAATTCAAAACATACGTTTTGGGGATCAAGATGCATATCAACCAGAGGGAGACAACTTTTTAAAGCGTCCATGAAAACTAGTGCTGACTTTTTATCGACCGGAAAACAAACTTACTGGCCTACGGACGTAGCCAAAACTCCAGATCTACTTGACTTTTTTATCGCAAAGGGTTTAAATAATAAATATACCAAGACCGAGGATAATGATCTTCCTACTGATCACTTACCAGTCATGTTGACAGTAAGCGGAAGCCTAATAATGAAGGAAAGTGCGTCATTTTTAACTAACAACAGAACGAATTGGGAAGGATTTCGTGCAGATTGCGAAGAGGCTTTTACAATTGAAGTATCATTGCAAACTCCGTTTGAATTAGAAGATGAAGTCGACAGATTTATTAAAACCGTTCAAGATACTGTCTAGAAAAACACTCAGCAAAATAGCAGAAATTCAATTCCTAACGAGCAAAATGTTTCAATTGAAATTAAAGAACTTATACTCGAAAAAAGAAAAGCACGTAAGAAATGGCAGCAATCCCGAGCTCCTCAACACAAAACTATTTTGAATCACCTCACCAGTAAACTGAAAAATGCAAACAGAGATTCAAAAAACAAAAAAAGCTCCCGGATATGACTTAATAAATGCACCCATTCTTAAAGAGTTGCCGAGAAAAGCAATCACTAAAATCCAACATCTGATTAATGCCACGTTAAGGCTTGCATACGTTCCACGGCAATGGAAAGTGGCCGAAGTCATTATGGTCTCAAAACCAGGCAAAACTCTTGATGAAAAGAAGTCTTACAGACCAATATCGTTAATACCAATAATTTCTAAGTTATTTGAGAAATTATTACTTAAGCGCCTACTTCCAATTGTAGAAGAGAAACGGCTTATTCCCGAACACCAATTCGGTTTTAGAAATAACCACTCAATAATTGATCAAGTATACAGAATAACAAATGAAATTGAAAAATCCTTAGAGGGGAAAAAGATATGTTCAAGCGCGTTTCTTGATGTTTCCCAAGCTTTCGATAAGGTCTGATATGACGGCTCAAGATTTAAATTAAGACAGGTTTTTCCGAAACAAAAATATTATTTTCTGGAATCCTATCTGGAAATAGACTTTTCCGAGTGAAACAGGGCACTGAATATTCAGGATTTAAAGAAATAAATGCTGGTGTTCCACAAGGAAGCGTTCTTAGCCCGGTGTTATTCGTTCTTATATATATATATTTGAGATATACCTCAAGAAGAAGACGTCACGATAGCAACATTTGCTGATGATACGGCCATACTTGCATCATCCGGCTCAGTTAAAAGAGCAACCGATAAGCTACAGAAAACTCTTAAAAAAATAACAAACTGTACGAAGAAATGGCGCATTGTTCTAAACGATTCCAAATCAACACATTGTTAACTTTACTTACAAGAATGTTAACAATCTACCCATCTTTATTAACTCGGTTCAAATACCGTATGCTAACGAAGCAACTCTTGATGCTAAGCTTAAATGGAAGACGCACGTTAAAAAGAAAAGAGACGAACTCGATATTAAGTTACGAGAACTTAACTGGCTAATTGGAAAATATTCCAATCTAAGTACTTATAACAAACAGCTTATCTACAAGCAAGTGCTAAAACCCCTGTGCACTTACGGAATACAACTTTGGGGTTGTGCTAAACCAAGCCATATACAAACACTGCACACATTTCAAAATAAAGTCTTCAGAGCAATTGTTGGTGCTCCATGGTACATACGAAACAGCGTTTTACACAGAGACCTGTGTAGGAAACTGTCAACGACGAAATTAAAAAATCTGCCACCAATTTTAAAACACGTTTACAAGGCCACTGTAAAAGAAGCATACAGCGGGCCTTTGAAGAGACTAATCTTGTACGCCGACTTCGGAAAACGAGACCGTTCGACTTAGCGTAGCAAGACATATAACCGGGTGATTATGCGGTATTGCAGGTCCCCTTAATACCGCGTAATCACATGGAGAGCTCCCTGCCAAACGTGATCAATAAAAATGAAGATTAAACTACTTAATAAGGCAACTTAGTTGTAGCTTTGTATATAAAATCTATAGTACTATCATGAAGACGATTTTTTTAATTTGAACTTAGCTCATGTGAGGGCGCTACAGTAGCCTAAGTGGATTGTAGTGGAAATGAGTAGAGAAGCAAAAATGTAAGATCAAGAAATATATATTGGGTAAGAGAGTGAACTCTTTACTTTTTTGGAGGATGTGGCTTTTAGATACATTTGATCAAGTTCAGTAAGTTACATAGTTGTTTTGGTTTTGTTTTTTTTTCTTAGGAATATGCAGTAAGATACAAGTCTACCGATATAGGTGAACAAATGTGTGTTTACTACTGAAAGTATTCTTACGTTGCTATGTTAATATGAATCCTTTATTTTGGATGCAATAAAGGGATCGCAGACAGAAAATTCAGAGGGAGAAACAGAGGTACATACATATCCTTAGTTAAATCCTTATAAGCGACATTGATGTGTTTGACCTTGTTTTGTGTACCTTTGTTTACCTTTACTCTTGTCTACATTTTAAATGTTGAATTTTTTGTGTTGACGTTGATGTAACACACACAATCTTATATTTAAATACATACTTTTATAATTGCTGTGAGAAAAACATTTGTTGGTATTTTTGTTGGAATTTGGTAACTTGTGAATGATTTCAAGGAAGGTATTTTGTAACTTGCGAATGAGTTCAAATTTATGTACCAACCTAGCAATTTAATTAAAAGTCAACCTAAGGTATTTGAATAGTATAGGTATAGGTACCTATGTTTGATTTTTTTGATTTTTTTTTCAGATTTTGGAATTCAATCTTGTAAAAGGTATGTAGATAAGATGTTAAATAAAATTAATTGGTAAGTTGTACAAAAAATACTTAAAATTAAAAAAAAAATCAATAATTAGTTAAGTAGGTGTAGATATACCAAGATATAAGTTAGAAGAAAAAAATATTCAAAATGTTGGTAAAACTTATTAGAACTTCAAAGAGTCGTTACAGAGAAAGGGGGAAAGAGGAGTTATATTCGTAGTGGGAAACATACAAACAAAAATACATCATTAAGGGCAATATTTAGGAGAATTATGAAAATCGATATCTTTGGCACCGCAAATTAACACCGGAATCTTGTAGAGGGACTAGATACAAACATTTTATACTAGAGGAAAAGGGGTCTATCTCCTCGCGTTTATGCAGGCACTTCAAACTCAAAAAAAAACAAAGCATACGCACCTACCCCTAATCCAATAGTGAAAACATTTCTTTTATTTTCTTCTTTACAATTTTCATACATTTTACTAACAAAATAATAGGTATATTTTTTTACTTCACAATTCTTTTGCTTTAAAATTATTTTTTTAATTTAATAAAATCTTAATTTTGTTCTTCTTTACAATTTTCTCAAACTGCATAAACAATATATGTAATCATTTTTATATCTTTTCCCTTACAATTAAATCAAATAACACTATGTATTTACAAACACTTCACAAACTTTTACATTTTTAACTTATACTTCAAAATTAAACACAATAATCCATGAAACATAATTTCAAAAATTAGGTTTAAAAGTGACAAAATCTTTTTACAAGTAAATATTTCTAAAAGCATTTATTGACATTATTTCATTTCAAAAAGTGACAACGTCTTGTTTTACTCAAGGTCCTTTTATAATTTCCTTACCTTACACGATAGATGTTTCAAGATTGTATTTTTTATTATACAATATCCGAAAATACACCTTATCGTACAATACTACCATCATTTCAAAAAGTGGCAACGTATTATTTTACTCGTCGTCTCGATGATTTACTTACCTTACTCAATACATATTCAAAGAATGTATTAATATACCTAAGTATTCAAGCAATATCAGCAAATACTATTTTTCCACCCCTACCTTATTTGTCTACCATCAATTCAAAATGTGCAAAACATGTTTCAAGAATACATTCATATATTACCTACCAAACAATAAAAGCATATACCATATTTTCACCCCTAACCTAAGTAAATTAAACGCCTCCTTCACCCTCTTAATGTGATATTCACTTCCTCTTCATTCTCTTACATTCCACAAGTTGTGGACATTAGTTCTGCTTCAGCTCTATAGAGGGACTACACAAAAAATCGCCCCATGATAGTACTATAGATTTTATATACAAAGATTAAAACATGTATATACTACGGCTACGGCTACCGCTAGTCAAATATAAAACTGGTGCCGATTGTTACCAGGTTGTTGGTGTACTAAAATGTTGTACTATTGCATTTTTGGTACTAAATTTAGTACTATATTTGGTACTAGATTTTTTTCTTATTGTCATGTAATTACAAAACGTGAGTGGAGTAAGTGGAATTGTAAATGGTGTGAGTTAACAGGCTGTATGTTGGTTTTCGTTATATCAATGTTTTCTTATAACGTTATCAACAATTTCTCTTGTTTTGAGGCGAAATCTGTGAATGTGTTATGGATTCGTGCAAAAAAAAATCTAACATTCAAACATGACATTACGATAATAGAGAAGTTGAAAAAAGTGGGTCCGGAGATTCCGTCCGTCTGCCTGTCTGTGTGTCTGTCTGTTTGCGCCTCTACAGTCTAAACGGATGGGCCGAATTGCTTTAAACCTGGTAGTTAGTATATATTAGGTATTATCTCGGGGGGTGTTTTTCATTTTTGCTTTAGGTCGAAAAATAACGGTATCTGCCATACAATTTTTAACAAAAAGTTTCATTTTCTCGAAAACGGCTCCAACGATTTTGATAAAACTTTCAGGGTGCTATTTTTTTTACAACAATACATCTTTCAGTTAGAATACATTTTTCGAAACTTGTTCTATAACGGTACTTCTCATATAACCGGTTTTTTCAAATGCAGTTTTATCGTAAACTATTATCCCGATTTCAATAAAATTTTGCACACAGAAAGTCATTTAAAATTCAATTAATATTGCATTTCAAATTTTCAGAAATATTTTTTCGATTTTTTTAAATTATCTAAAAAAATTGGTTTTCGAAATATTTTGAAAATGGGTTGATTGAATTTTTTTAAATAGTTTTCCCAGATGAAAATTACAGATTTTCTTATAATGACATACTAAAAAAAAAATTTTAAATGTTTTTTCGAAAAGTTTTAAAAAATGACTTTTTAAAAAAATTGGTCAAACGATTTTCAATTTTTTATCCTCGTTAGACATTTAGTTTTAAAATTGTACTGCATACTTAGTTTTCCCGAAAAAAAACTCTTAAACTAATTAAAAAAAATTAAAGAATTTTCTAAAAAAAAATATTTTTTTATTTGAATAGACGTGTGATTTTCAATCTGGCAATACTTCTTTCGGAGTTGGTCTTTTTGACAGTTGTCACTTGATTTATGCTCAGTTCAGTTTTCTTTGCCATTTCACAATGATAATGAATAGACTTACGCGTGAAACAGATTGAACCAGCAACAGCAACAGCGGCCGCCATTAATTTAGAACCAATGTATTTCAATGGCTCAAATTAGATTAGACCAGCACCAGCAACGTCACCAGCGTCGTTAGACCAAAGTCCTAAATTTGCTGTTGCCGTTCCATTGCTACCAACTTTGAGCGAGTGAAATTCAGAAATTATGACACAAAGTGTCAAACAGAAGTAAGAAGACGATGCTGGTGCTGGTAGCAATGTGTTTCAATATATTTTGAGGGTCAGCGTGCCGTTTGCTGTTGACGGTGCTGGTGCTGTCGCTGGTTCAATCTGTTTCGCGCTTTACTCCTGAACAAGTTTGCAAATTACGCAAATTTATTACCAAAATGGAGTGGAGCAGAGTATCGAAGAAGACCCGAATGGGTCCATGGGCCATCGCGCGCAACAATTGGAGATGTGCCCATCCACTTTATGGAAGATTTTGCGGAAGGATCTTGGTTTTCAGGCTTACAAAATCCAACTCGTGCAAGAATTGAAGCCGAACGACCATCAAGCGCGTCACAAGTTCGGTGAATGGGCCCAAAACGAGATGGCAACCGATCCCGATTTTCACAAAATTGGGCTTCGGCTGGAATTTATTCGAGTCAGCCGCGGCGGCCACTTCCCCGAAATCATTTTTAAAACATAATGCAAACCCTTATCTTTATAATCAAGCTAAATTCTTGGTCATAACATTAAACTATATGCTTTTTATTTCTTCTTTAAAACCACACGTCTAAAAAACACCCTTTATATACATAAATATGGAGCCACTAAGCAATTATATAACATAAAAACAAGTTCGTGCGACCCAGTCGTTTATTTTCTTAAATTTATTCGAAGATGTGATCGCACATATGAGCAAGTACGTGCGATCCGGTCGTGCAATTAATTTATATTTCAATTATGTACATATTTTTTTTAGATGCAGCGAGTGATGACGGCGACGACGGTATAATGGTTAAAGATTAACTTTTACTTTGTTTTAAGGATATCCAATCTTAAACAACTTAATTAAGGCTAACGTCTGCCAGGATATCATTTTACACCATTTTGTAATCGAAACCATGGAATTTCGTGGCATGATATATGGAGATATTAAACAAATCACCGTAATCTTTCATAGTAATTAATTAATTGACTACAAATTAAATTCCATTTTATAATTATAAGGTTAGCTTCAGTGCTTGTTTACAACAACCTGTCACTATGGATTTCAAAGACATACATTTTATCCGCAAAACATGCCTTGGGCGACTGATTTACTATGCGCATTAAAAATTACAGCAATTAATTAAAATTTTTGTTACAAATTTTTTTAAAAATAAAATTGACATCATAACTTAGCTTAGTTAACTGATCAACCTGACACTTTCTGACAGATCTCTATGACTGACACTTAAGTGGATCTCGATCTACACATTATTTTTCCCACAATACAAATTTACTCAGTTCAACAAATCAAAACGTCAAAATTGATTGCAATCGAAATTAAATGCGATTACGATGATCATCGAAATGTCATGATTGCCTGTTACTTTACATTACGATCAGCTGTTTGACTCACCAACCATGATCCCATCGAAATTATCGATCATACGCACGTAACAACTTTTGAAATTTATCGTTAAGTTGTTTCTTCTCTGTAAATTGGACGTGATCGCTTGATAAAGCCAAATCCCCTAGATAAATATGTACATCACAAGATGCTAGCTCTATTGGTGATGCATTGTATTGAACCGACGACGACGATGACGGCGTCATGGTAGTGGCCCGCCGGCATCTAATACTCCCAACATCATAATCTCGATAATCTCATTTCGTGTAGGAGGAGGGGAGCGCACGATAATCCCCACTAAGCCATGGCGACGCGTCAGCAGTCGGCATTCGGGTCGGCACGGTTCCATACGTCCGTCGACGATATGGAATTGATGCCGGCTGAGATTGTTGTGGCACAAGGGTTCACACAATTCACATCTATCGTCTCGTTTAATGGAGTCATGTATCATTCAGGGGACGCGGCATGCGTCGCGCTTCATGCTCATGTAGCTGTCATTAGAATTAAATTAAGTAATTGCCTTTTTGTGACTCGATTAATTGCTTGTTATTGAACCTTTTGACTGTGTGCGCCATAGAGATTCTCGTGACTGTTTTTGAGGCAGTCTAGAGTCTGGCTGCCTGCGTATGGGGGGCGCTCTGTCAGATTTAATCGACTTGGATGATGTTGGCTGCCAGTTGCCAAAGCCACGCCAACTTCCAACAGTGCCATTGCAGTGCGGGATCTTAATGAAATGAAAGTCGCGTCAGCTCGCCAGCCCATCTATCAAATCAATCGATTACTTTGACTGGGAATTGATCTTTTTTGAGGGGCATGGGCACGGCGGCGCGGCGCGTGCACTGTGTGGCGCTAAAGGGAGGATTGCGGGTGGAGTCAACGCCGTGTCGTCGCCGATATCCCTAGGCACTTTGACACTTGTGGCGCGACACTGCGGTGTGGTCGTCTTGGTTGTTTTCATAATTTTTTGTTTTGTCAAAATCAATAAATAATTTGACAGATTATCTTTGAAAGTGACAGCAAAATATCTATAAATTATTATGCACTGCATGTTGGCATAGAACACACATTGGATATATTGTTTACAACAATACCTAACATTAATTTAATTGGCAGAGATATCTGTTCGGAATTTTAACCAAATTGGTTTTCATCACTTGAAAGTTTCATCATGGAGTATTATTTTACATTGAACACGGTGATTAATAATTGTTAATAAGGTGTTATCCTATTAACTGCTTAATAGATGGATTCCAAAAATATTGTTGCCCTTGCTACTTCAAAGAAGAAAAACACGATGAAAACCTTTTTCAATTAACCTTTAAAGAAGGAAACCCTACATTTTTATAATCATCAAAGTTCTGCAGATAAATGCATTTTTATTTATTCGAAAAACCTACGGCCTAATCAAGAGCCCTATGTTCTGAAAATGAATCTAAACGTTTTTGCATCGGAAAAATGTAGACAAGAAAATGATATGCTTCTAAGTATTGAACACAGATGTTCTTTCTTAAGCAGCACCGCACGAATATGGAAGATTTTTTTACTTTTCTCAAATTATTGATATTTATGATATACTTCTTAATCTCACATAACCTACTTTGATAAGTGAAATCAGATAAAATACTACTTATAAAAAAACTGATTTTAACCGTTTATACTTTAAGCTTTCAGACTGTTCTGTAAGTGGCACGCGCTGTCTAACAAAAAGCATGTATTCTTTGTCATAGCTTTCAAGTATGCAACTATACCTTCTTATCTTGAAGAACTTACAGTCTTAAAAGCTGTATGTACATTAATTTTATCGTGAATAATCTTTATATTTCGGAGGAATTGGCTTTGTTTTTTCCCAAAACTTGGTTATCTGTCCCAGTGAAAATGGCGAACATGAGATCACCACTTCACCAGCTTTTTTACAGTGACTCAATTTTGTCATCAAAATAATGTTAAGCGATAGAAGTTAAGGTTTGATATAACCTGGTATTGAAATTAAATTTAAGACGCATAAATGCAAAAGCAAACAAAAAATTAATTTGGCGATCGAATGGCAAATCTTATTTTTTCATTTAATGACGAGACATGTCACACATAAAATTTAAAGTTGGCAACTAAAAACTCTGAGATTTACTACTCACATTCGTACAAGTTCATGTTTTTTAAATTAGTAATTTTTAGCTCCTCAATGCCTCAACCGATTTTGATGAAATCCTGTTTTTTATTTTTATTTTTTTTTTTGATATAAATAAAATGTCTTCATTTATAATAAATAGCAACAAAAAGTTATTTAAAAGTGTTGGAACGCAGAATTAATTTGGCAACTTATAGATCTTTTTAAACATAAAGCTTTATAGAAATCCAATGAATCGTTACCAAGAAAGTAGTAAATTAAAAAAAAAGGTTCATAAAAGGTACTGTTAATAGACTTTTCCGGTTAATTTGGCTTTAATAGGAAAATAGATAATACTTACAAACAAAAATTCCAAATTTTTCATCAAAATCGTTGGAGCCGTTTTAAAAA
Organism: Platycheirus rosarum; assembly: GCA_963971375.1. NCBI lineage: Eukaryota > Metazoa > Arthropoda > Insecta > Diptera > Syrphidae > Platycheirus > Platycheirus rosarum. Next base: position 32,273,902 of record OZ020508.1, read on the forward strand.
AAAATAAGCTTTAATTTTTAATCTTAACGGTTACATGACAGGTACCGTTTAGGTTGATCATCTTTAAAATACAGAGAGACAAGCAGACTAACTTTTTGAGGGTTCTCTATGATCCTAATGTCATGTTTGATAATTATCTATTTATTTTTTTTATATTATACTATAATCGCAAGTGCTTACTCGAGTCAGCTGCCTTCCTTCCTCCCCTTATACACTCGTCATTGAAGGGGTGTTTATCAGTACACGCTTTACTCCAATTTATTTTAATTTACAGTGAAATATAGAGTTTCTTTTATTAGGCGAACAACAAAAAATTGGAACAGTTTTCGCGGCGGAGATTTCTTTTGCGTGGTCTAGTCGAGTAAAACATTTAAATGGAAAAAAATATTCGTACAATTTTCTTTTACAGTTCGTTGGGGTTTCGTAAGATCGTGCTGGGGCTTCAACCACCATTTTGAATTTAATGAACATATTATGTTGGCCAATAACTTCCTCAGTTTTGATTTATGACAAAAATAATCAAAGAAATTTAATTCTCGACAACTTTAGTCTGTATTTTTTTTCATAATATTTACCGTTCGCGAGATATTAACGAAATACTATAAGTCCCAGTTTTAAGTTGTGGGACTTTGGTCCCATATAGTAGGTGAGATATATGAATCCTGCAAACCTACTGAACCGATTTTGATGAAAAGTTCTATATTGTGTGAAATATGGTCCAACTTGAGGCATAGGATTGTTTTTATCTCGAACAACTCAATTTTTTTTATGTAAATTAAAAAAAAAACACAACAACGCATGGGCCGTTCTGCTAGTATCTTATAAAATTTTAACAAAGCTAAACTAAGGATTTCCTGCGCCAGAATTTTTGGTTCTATGTGCTAAGGAGGATGATTCTGAGAAGATAAAATAATGAATCATTTGACATCTACTTAGAAGCAGAAAGAAATAAGCTCGGTAGACTACAGTGGGCTGAGCATCTAGCTTTTATGAGCAAAAAGAAGAGGAACATGTTTGAAAAGCTCTTGTCAGCTCTTTTTATGGTAGAAAGCTGGAAGGGTGGACCATTTTCGATACATACATACATACATACTATTCTCTCTCCAAAAAGATTGCCAATACAGGCCTTGAGGGAGAGCTTTCAGTTTACTTAAACGATTCCACTGAAATACAAAATAAAACCACAAACTTACCACAGCATTGTTTTTGTTGCCCTGTTGCCTTCGAAGTTGAAGAAAAATTGAAAACCATTCAAAAATTTTACAATATTTCCTATTGTTAAATGAAATATTTATAAATAAATGAAGTGATATTTTTTTTTATTATTGTTTTATTAAAAGAAGCACCTATTATCTTACAACATGATGGTGTCGAAAAAGATAAAGCAAATGTATATGTTTTTTTTTAAATTGTTATTGCCAGATTTAACCTACAGGGTGGCAACGCTAGTACTTTTTCGCTTAAGATGAAACAATTTATTTAGCATACAACGGCATCGCTTTTTTGTTAAGCCAGAAATCTTTTTTTTTTATTTTTAAAAAAGTGTTTAATTGAACAGTTTTTTTTATTTTTTTTCTAAACAGCTATATAAATTAAATGAAATTTTGTGTTCACTTAATACCCCCTCTAAAAATCTGACGCGCTGGAATAACTTGCCCTAGCGTACAGCCACCCCTACCATTCAAACCGGCAGATTAACATTTCTCCGTTAAGCCTAGTAGCAGCTCGCGCTAAAATTTAACTCCCATACAAAATTCTCTCTAAGATTTAGCCGAGCTAAAATTTAGCCAAGGATTTTAGCCGAGTTGTACGCAGCTTTCATATTTTTGTTTCGCAGTGTACTGTGAAAATTTTGCGAACAGATTAAATTGATCGGCACATTTATTCGAGCTAAATTTTAACAGACCGTACCTAAAAGGGGGAGTTGTCGGGGTTTAATCCACGCCAAAAAATTAAAGGAATTATATGTTATTTTGGTTAGACACAAATATATGAAATATAATATAATATATATATAATATTAATCATATAAAAGAAATATTTTAAATAGTCGTTTTGTACAAGAATTATTCTAAAGGACTTCAGCTTTATCACCCTCTTTAATTTTATGTGACTACGTTCAGTTAAATAAGAGAACAGCTGTTTTTCTCCATAACGCCCGTCTGTCAAAATTTAGCTGGAATTTTAGATAACGTTTGTAGAGACACATGTAAGCTAAATATTAGCTCGAGCTGCGTACTATGCTTTATCAGAGACACTTGGGACATACGCATCCTCCATTTCTGACGCGCTCGAGTATGTCCATGTGGCTGTTTTTTTACATTTTCCAAAGCCCCCCACCGCTGAACAGGTATATATCACACACACTTTTTTCATTCCTACCCCCTACCCCCTAATCTTTAAAATTCAATAGATCCCAACGACGCTCGAATAAATCCCTATTTAGTGACGTAGGCTTCCCTACTAAAATGTGAATGTTTGTACTTTTGGAAGCTTATATGTTTGTTCCTCCATCACGCCTAAACGACTTAACAGATATAGATGAAATTTGGTAGCTAGTTGGGTGAGGTTCAGGATTGAAACATAGGCACTTTTTTATTCCGGCTGACAGTTCCTTTTAAGTTGAAGTTGGCTCTCGTTTAGGTTGGATACACAAATACCATAGGAAGGTTAATAATTCAGAGATTTAATTTTGTTCAAGAATGAATTAAAGTTATAAAACTACAACTTCATAACTACAGTTTTAACTAAGCACGATTAGATCGATATATACATACACACCAAAAAATAAAAGGCACGACTGGGTCGCACGTACTTGCTCTTATGTGCTAATCCTTTTTAAGTGCAGGCGTCTTTTTGACAAAGATTTTATTTTAATATAGCAATAATGCTAGGTAAAGGGACCTTTATACGTCCCAATATGGGACCAATGGAATTTATAAAGGATTTAGGTACCTATAATAAGGTTGGAAGGAAGGTAGGTACTAAAATTAAGATACGTGTTCCAACTACTGTTAAGCCAGTAGGTATAGAGACAATATTAAAAGTTAACACAGTGGTTTTGTTTATTTATAGGAAGGTGTAAACTTTTGTTTTCTCGATTGAAATTTTTGCATTCAGTAGTAATCGAATAGTTTTTTTTTATTTGTTAGTTGTTTTTGTGTGTTTATCAAAGGCTTCCTTATTTATTCTGTGCTTTTATGATGATGAAAAATACTTTAAAATACGTAAGTATGTATGTAATGTAGGTTGTCACTTTCTTTTATTTGACTAATGGCTTGGCTAGGGCTTAGCCGAGCAATATGAAATAAAATGTTGGGGAAAAAAATGTATGAATTCAAAAAAACACTACTCATAACGTTTTTTGGAAAAAATGTTGTAAGCCATCTTATTTCTTTTGCTGTTTTCTATTTTATGAATTTTTCATTTCAAAATCGTTCGACCAGTTTTTTCAAAAAAATGTTTTTTTTGAAAAACTTTTCGAAAACATATTTTAAATTTTTTTTAGTATGTCAATTTTAAGAAATCTATAGTTTATACTAGGAGAAAAATTTAAAAAAAAATCTATAGATCCGTTTTCAAAATATTCAAAAAACAAAATATTTTTTTAAAAAAATTATTAAAATTTAAAAAAAATGTTTTTGAAAATTTTGATAAGCAATATTATTTAAATCATAAAACACTACATATTTTGAAAATTTCATCAAAATCCGTCAATTAGTTAACGAGAAAGTCTGATTTTAAAAAACCGGTCATATGGGAGGTACCGTTATAAATTTTTTTCTGAAAAATCCATTAAAATTAAAAGATAGATTTTGCACAGAAAACATCATTCTGAAAGTTTAATCAAAATCGTAGTAGCCGTTTTCGAGAAAAATAAGTTTTTTAAAAAAAGTTATATGGCAGGTACCGTTAGTTTTGGAGCTAGAATGCCAATTCCAAAAACTGTCGGGTAGAGCACTCTAAAAATACTATATACCAAGTTTGAATCAAATCGGCCCAACCGTTTAGGCTGTAGATATCGATACGGACAGACAGACAGACAGACATACAGACTTTGACTTCTCTATCATCGTAATATTATGTTTGATTGTTAGAATTTTTTTTTTTTTTACGAATGCATAACTTGCCTTATAGTCCCTATAATCGCAAGTAAAAACTAACAAACCTCAAGTTAATAATCATATTAATTCTGAAAATCTTTAAACATTCATTTAATTTCGTGACTAAGATGTACTTCCTACCTTCTTAAATCTAAAAAAAAAAAAAAAGTTTAAAACAAAAGCAGTTAAAAATATTACATTTTTATTTTTTCTATTGACACATCATTGAGAACGCTTATCGTTTCAAGTTAACCATACAAACCCTCTTCACTTTGATTTCAAAACCCCTTAATAGAGCTAATTCTACTGGGCAGCAAGTTTTGTTGCACGATATTTTTCTTTTTCCTCACCTCATTTGCATCGTTTGACTTCCCGCCGTGTGTCCGCATTATTTCCATATGGAAAACCTTTAAACCTATCTAGCTTCTAGCAACTTCATTCATTTTTTGCCGCTCATTCCACAGCTATAGGTATTCCAATCTATTCATTCATTAAATTGCTTGTCGCTTCTAATCTAAATGGACGGATACCCGAGCTGAGAAGAGCGCGATTATAATTGTGTATCTTTTTGTATGGTTGTATCTATAATAGGCTTGTGTATCTTTTATACCTTTTTCTTAGAGGTAAAGACATTTGCAAACATTTATAAGTGAGATCGCAAAAGATCAAGAAGTGGGTGAGTGCGGTTCCGGTTCCTGGAACACTAATCCAGGAAGTTCTTCATTACTTTGGAATAGATGCATCTCAATTCACAGCCTAATTTCAATTTTGTTCCTTATCTGCATCAAGACTGAGTTTTTGTGTGTTGCTACTTACCAGACGTCATATGGAGGAAGTGGAAAGGATAGATCAACTACTCCTACCTGTGGGGCAGGGTATATTTTTTTTTGTATTTGTTTGTTATTCCTTAACCACAAGTAGGTAACCATGTTCCTGTGTAGACATCGATCGTCCTGATCAAAAGACAGCAGTGGCGTCGGCGTCGTCGGCGGCGATCGACATCGAGGTGATCTTGATAAGAGCGTCGTCGGCGGCTTCGTCCGATAGTAAACCAGTACCTACCTACCTACCTACCTTCTAGGCAGCAATACCAGTAACAACAACTGCGACGTCCATTAGCCGGCAATTTGCTTGTTACCCTGTACGATCTCTGGTCAAAACACTAGCGCCTCACTCTCGGATATCGCTATTCGCTGAACACACAGCGCGTGAAACCAAAAAGAAGATAAAATAAAAAAAATAAAAAAAAACGACAATCAAAACAAAACAAAAACTTCAAAAAACAAAAGTATCTACGGGACGGACCGTACAATGCAAGGCAAGACTGCAAGATCACTCTCTTTCCTCAAATGGCCATAATCGGTTGGGATTGTTGGGAATGTCGGAGAGTGGTGAGGTGAGGTGCCGGTGCGCCGGCGCTGCTGCTTTAGCCAGCTCGAAGTCTCGTAGCGCAATCGCGCTACTCACCGTGCGATCGTTGATCGTCGCTCTGTAGCTCCACCATGCCGTCGCTCGTCGCGTCTCCATCATGAGGACCGTCATCGTCGTTGCCGTTGTCGACATCGACACTCCACTCCACAATCGTTGTCTACCCAAAAGAAACCCCTTTTCATTAAATTTATGCTTCAGTTTGAAATTTTTCTCAGTCTGAGTTTGAGCATCAACAAGATCGGCTGGCGCTGGATATTCCAATTCCACTTCCAATTCCCATTGCTTTCTGTGCATCGTCTTAACTCTTGAGATTGAGAACTATCTTTGTATCTATATAAGCACAAAGTATCTGCAGTGTTTCTCCAGAGTTTTTCCTCTGTCATTGGCGCTGTTTCGTCGTTGTTTCGTTATAAAAAAAATTACGTTTTTTTCTTTTATTTCTGTGGTAATATTTTTTTTTATTTATTTTATTTTGTATCTGCGGCTTCTGTTCTTCGGTTGGTTAAATAAAAAGTAATGCATGCCGCATCGTTGCCGTCGCAGAGTTTAATAAAAAAAAATCAAAAAAAAAATCTTTACCATTAATTTGCAATGATTTTGAGTGATTTTTGTGGAATTTCAAAAATCAATCTTAATTAATTGCTATCGGACGTTTTTGAAGGCATTTCTATTTCAATCAGATTTGGAAGTTTTCAATTCAAATTCAGCAACATTCGACGCAGATGTTTTGTGTTAAACGATTTTAATTAATTTTTGATATTTTTTTTGTCTAGAAGTTTTAAAATATTAAATTCGAAAAGAAATTAAACTAAAAAATTACACATTTTTTAAGTGATCGTACATGAGTTAATCGGAAAAAAATCAACCAAAAGCGTCCCTCAGAAGCACATGTCGTCTTTGATTTCATTTACACTCGGAAGTATCTTTTTTTGTTGGTGTTAAAATAAGATACATTTCTTGATTTGAATACAGTGTACTAAAAAATAAGATGATGAAAATCTGATCGACAGTTGAGTGATGTATGTTTTGCGAGTGATTTTTTTATTTGTACCTACTTCCGGTCCATTTTGAAGTGACGTCATTTTAAAAGATACAAATCCTGCATTGGAATAAGCAATACAATTTTTAATAAAAAATTGTTTTTTTTTCGTAACACTTTTTTGTAAAGTTGTGCTGCCTACTTTAAGCGCTGGCAGTAAATTGAGTTGGCGTGTGGTGGCTAAGTGTGGATTTTTTTTTGCAACACGATCTTCCGCTAAAATAGAGCAGAGAGTATCTTTTTTGCAGTTGGAGTTTTTCACAATTATTTTTTAGAGGTAAGCCAATTGCATACTGTAGATACTTATTATTAGATACCTATATACAAACGTTTGTATATCTTGTACGCTGCCTAATTTAATTTCATTATTTTGTGAGACCGTTGTACAAATAACGATCGAAAACTAAATCCTTTAGATATTGTTCAAACATTTCTTAGCAATGTCCTTTATTTGTTTTATTATAGAACGGTTTTCCATAAACAAATTTGGTTCTACAATTTTCGTTTTGCCTTCAAATGGCCCTAATACATATAAAATATATTTTTTCGAAAAAGTTAGAAATTGTATTTAATTTTTTTTTAATACATTTTATGTGTAAAATGAAAATATTTCTTCATATTTTTTTGTTGTTAACCTAATAGCGATTCTTTAGGTTAGAACTATAATTCTAGTGTTATGCATTCGTGTAGACTAAAAAAAATGGGCACGACCATAGGCACCCGCAGGAAATTTCCTAGGCGGGACAGATTTTTGTTTGTATTACAATTTCCCCACAAGGTAAAATTGAGAATAGGTACAAAAAAGTGAAAATTGCATGGTCCTGAACTAATAAATTGTCAAAACTATAATAATTAACGGTGTTTTTTTGTAAATATGGATAAAGCCATCACACGTTTCAAATAATAATGAATTTATAAAAAAAAACATTTCGAAAATTGTGGGAACGATTTTGATAAAATTCTGTTTTTTTTTTAATTTTTTAATTTATTATTTTATTTAATTTAAAAAATAAATGCAAAACAATAAAATCATGAATTGATTATAAATAGAAAAAAATATTCAAAATCCTAGTAGGTATTCAAAATTAATTAGACTACCTATTTCATTTCAAATATAAAATTTGATTTAAATACAATGAGCCGTTACGTTATGAAAGGTATCTTTTATATACTATTTTGCTACTATTGTTTTTGATCAAATGAAAGACATTACCTACCAAAATACTCTCAAATGTGTATCCAATTCATTGCCGCCGTTGTAGAGAAGTTTTTACTTAACGATTATATGGCAGCGCTCGGTGACGTATAATTTTAAAAAAAATATTTAAAAAAACCCTTTGAGGAATGCTAATAGAACCACAAAAACTAAATTCATAGGTAATCACATATTTGTAGTTGTTTATAGTTTATTTATATACAGCTAATCACAAAATTTAAAATAATTGTTTAATGATTACCTAGATAGTTTTTAATTTTATTTAATTTAAAAAAAATTTGAAAAATTAATTAGTAAATAGAAAAAAAACAGTATTAAAAAAATGGTAAGCAAAATAATTTGGCTGCTTAGATCTTTTCAAATATAAAATTTGACAGAAATCCAATCAGCGTTGCCAAAATAGACGAAAATTAAAAAAACGTTATATGAAACGTACCTTTAATAGACTTTTCCGGTAAATTTAATTTTTATTGGATGATAGCTAATACCTAAAAAAAATCTTAAAACTTTCATCAATATCGTTGCAGCCGTTTCGGAGAAAATCAAGCTTTTCCTTAACAGTTATATGGCAGGTATCGTTATTTTTAGCCCTAAAAATAAAATTTAAATTTCCCCTCTGAGAAATGACAAAAGAATTACACAAACCAAATTTGAAGGTAATCGCTTACGCCGTTTAGGCTGTATACAAAGGGACAGACAGATAGGTTCCACCATCTAGACTTGCAATGTAGATCCGTATTAAACAAAATTTTTAAATGATTAAAAAGTTCGATCAAAAATACTGCAAATCCCAAAAGCTATAAAATTTGTTAAATAAATAAATTTACTGGCGCGACAGCTCCTTAAGGAGCCAAGGCCTAGTGACTTATACTCTCAACCATTCCTATGTGTGTGTTGTTACTCTGCAAGAATGGAAGGGACCTACAGTTTACCGCCGAGTCCGAACGGCTAGATGAGATGCACTTTTTCGAGACAAATTTTACTCTTGGAGGTTTTGTCAGTTCCTCGCAAGAGGCAGTACCCCAGAAAAAAAAGGTGGCTTTGAGCTGGATTTGAACCCAGGTTCTTTCACTTAGCAGTCCGACACACTAACCACTAAGCCACGGGGCACTACCCGTGTGAATAGTAAAAAAAAGTGTATCGCATATTTCTCACCCTCAATTTATCAGCGTTCTTGTGAAATAGCTACTTGCATTTCTCCCCTGAAAGAATTCCACCGTATTATTGATACTGCTCGAATGTTTAGAAGTTTAACCTTGAGCCCAAATGTGGATGTATTGTTAAGTCCAGAGATTCATTCTTTAGTGGCACAATACGAATGTAGCACGCTTTGTTTGACTCTGTATTTTCTTCCCCTTTTGATTTTTAGAAATTTAGAACATTAAGTTGTTGCGACACTCTGCAGAGAATAAATTAAATGTTGTTGCTTAAATATAAACGACACCTACCATATAAACGTATATTATAAACTGACTTTTTCATGTAAACGGTTCAAGCCAATAAATCGCACTACTGGATCGCACGTACTTGCTCTTATGTGTGGTCACAACGTTTAATAAAATTTGAAAAATATTAAGGAAACTTCAAAGTGTTTATTCGAATTTTCTGATTTTTGGTTGTTGGAAAAAATTACGTTAAATAGTTTTCCATGGAAAAATTTCAACGCCATTTCATTTCTTAAAAAAAATTAAAAAAATATGATTTTTTTTCAAAATCGTAGGAACGGTTTTTTCAATTTTGCCAGTAATTTAAATATGTTTCTCTATCACCGTAATGTCATGTTTGATTGTTTTCTCAAAATGTTTAATCTTTAATTGCTCTTATAGTTTTGACTTTCGAATAGCAAATTTCCAGGTATTGTCTGAAGATTTAATTAGTTCTGGAATAGATAATGTATTAGATTCTTCGAATATTGACGAAGCAGTCACAAAATGATATTATGATATTCTTAACAACTCCTTAAGTAACAATCTGACTTTAAAAAAATCGAATAATACAAACACTATTCACCCATGGTACACGAAAGAGCTACGGACTCTTCGTAATAAAAGAAATAAAGCATGGAAGGTTTACCATAAAACTCTTTCTCCAACGGATTACACTAATTATGCATTTTATATACTAGCTACGTAAATGATATGGGTATTACTTTAAAAGATGACCCTAAGAAATTTTGGAAGCTTGTTAATTTAATTTAAAGAAAAAGTCAGATGGCTTTCCGGCTATCTTCGCTTATAATAACGTTCAGTTAGATAAAACTGTCGATATTTCTAAAGCCTTTGCAGCAAATTTTCGTCATTCTTTTGTTAAAAAACCAATTGAAGTTAATGAAATTTTTACTTGCGATTATAGGTACTATAATACAATTTATGCATTCGTGCAGATTAAAAATTTTGAGATAACAATCAAACATGACATTACGATGATAGAGAAACATATTTGAGTTACTGGCAAAATTCTGTCCGTCTGTCTGTCTGTCTGTACGGATGTATTTTGGACTGCAGCCTGGGCCAATCGTCTTCAAATTTTGAAATTAAGACATTGTACAGGGGACTTTTTTCAATTTTTTTTAGCTCAAAAATTAACGGTACCTGTCATATAACCGTTATGTAAAAGCTTATTTTTCTCGAAAACGGCTCCAAGAATTTTTATAAAAAAAATCGGTGTACTTACTGTAGGTATGCGTTATATTTTGGTGAAAAAAAAATTAATATGGTAGGCTAAAAACGGTACCTCCCATAGGACCGGTTTTTTTTTCTTCGACTTTTTCGAAAACTGGTGATCCGATTACAATCAAAATTGATATTCAAGAAGATATAGGAAACCCGAGTAATTTTGCTTAAATTTTTGTTTGAAAACTTTTTTTTGTATATTTAATAATTTAAATTTTTTTTTTTTTTGAAAAATCAATATTTTGAAAACGGGTGAGTATTTTTTTTTTTAATTTTTTTTAAATGCACGTTATTTTTGTGCTTAGGTTTGTACTCTTGAATTATTTTTTTCATTTTTTTAAAAAAAGTTGTTAAAAAAACCGTTTTATTTAAAAACGGCTCTAACGATTTTGAAAAAAAATTCACACTTTTTCACATTTTTTTAAAGAAATAAAATGGCGTTTAAATTTTTCCGCTGAAAACAATTTTCCGTACTTTTTTCAAACAATCAAAAGTCAGAAAAATCGAATATAATCTTTGAAGTTCCCTTAATATTTTTCAAATTTTATTCCAAGCTGTGACCGCACATAAGAGCAAGTACGTGCGATCCAGTCGTGCAATTTATTTTTCACAACCAACATCCTTTTTCGCAAACTAGCTGTAACCATATTCCTGTACTGCAGAGTACAGTGCGTGCTTGACCTTCTTTCTTCGTTAAACGATGATTGTTTAGCTGGTCCTGATGGAATTCCCCCAATAGTATTAAAAAAAAGTGTAAGCATTCTGTAGTTTAGCCCCTCAGGTTTATGTTTGAGCTTTCACTTTAAGCAGGAAAATTTCCAAGTACATGGTAAAAGCTCTTTCTTACTCCTATATTCATGAAAGGAGATAAGGCTGACATTGCAAACTATAGGCCCATTCCTAAATTATCTTGCATTCCAAAACTTTTTGAACAAGTTGTCTGTGAGAGTATGGTATTTTTTAGTAAAAATCTAGTTTGTGAGCAACAACATGTCTTCTAACATTCTCCTACAAATGTTCAAATGCGTTAGAAAAAGGTTCTGAAGTTGACTGCATTTACACTGACTTCTCAAAAGCATTTGACCAACTAAGTCACGAAATAATCTTGTTCAAGTTAAAAGCTTTTGGTTTTCCTCCTTATTTTTTAGCTTGGATCAAATCATACCTAAAGAATAGATCCTATCAAGTTAAATTTTCAGACCCCTTCGTGGCCCACTTTGGCGTACCTCAAGGAAGCCACCTTGGTCCTTTACTATTCATTTTGGCAATAAATGATGTTACTTCATGCATACAATCAAGTGACATGCTTATATTGGCTGATGACATGAAGATATTTAAGACAGTAAAGTCTAGCGATAACCACAGTCTTCTGCAGGCAGATATTGATAGCTTTTTTATTTGGTGCAGAAAAAGTAGTATATCCCTTAACCCTGTAAAATGCCAGACGATTACATTTTCTAGAAAACGTATCGTAAGTGCATTCGATTATCATATTTCCCAGCACAAACTCTGTCGCATCTTTAGTTTTAAGGATTTGGGTGTCCATTTTACCTCCAACTTTGAATTTACTCAACACGTTAATTTTATTTAAAATAAAGCTGGGCAAATGAGTTTAGTGATCCATATGTGACACTTTCCTTGTACAATTGCTACGTATGCCCCCACCTTGAGTATGCTTCACAGGTATGGACTCCTTATTACTTAATTCATAAGTACCCTATTGAAGCAATCCAACACAATTTTTTTTCGATTCGATTGGATCAGGCCTTATTTATTAGCCTGTACTGGGTTAAATTACCCTGGAGGATCTTATCACCTGCGTGGATCGGAACTTCTGCATGTTGACTTTCATAGAACAAACAATGGCAAATATGTAGCTCTAAACCGTATGAGCAGACTTTTTAATCGAAACGCTTCTTCAATAGACTTTAACTTAAGTAAAGTGCGATTAAAATCTTTATTTCGAACCAGTACTCCACTGTCGTGATTGTTTGGTTTAATGTTTTCTTGTACTGTCATGATTACATTTCAGTAAGTTTTTGTATTTTGTGCATGTGTTAGGCTATTATTATTTTATTTTATTTTATTTTATTTTATTTTAATTTTACTAACAACTAACACATGCACAGCTTGCTCTAAGCTTACTACATCAAAGAATCTAAAGTGAAAAAAAAATGCATATAACTTTTATATGCATAATTGTAATCGCAAGTAAAAACAATAGGGAGCGCCTAAAGCCGTGTCTCTATAATAGGACAGTTTTTTTCATAGACTTTCTAGAAAGCTGGTAATTCGATCACAACTTAATTTGAAATTCGAGAAGGTAGCCCCAGTAATTTAACAGTGCATTTTTTCAACTTTTTTTAGATTTTCAAAATGGCTCGATGAATTTAAAAAAAAGCTTGTTTTGTTGCAGTTTGGTGACGACAACAGAATCTTTTTTGTTCACTAATAAAAAAAACAGAGTTAAAATAAAATTAGACAACAATTTATATGAGTTACAAATGCCCAACATTTCAAAGTAAATGGATTATAAAATATAACACAATGTATATTAATAATAATTATTCAATACATTTCAAAGATTAATTTGCTTATTTTCATTTTTTAATTGCCATTATATTTATTCGTGAATATATAAAATTTGAGTTAACAATGAAACATGATATTAAAAAAAAAATTCTGCCTGTCTGTATATTCGTCTTAAGTATAACGATCTACAGTCTAAACGGCTTAAGTGATTACCTTCAAACTTGTTATGTGTGGTTCTTTTGGCACATAGGGGTTTTAAAATCTTATTTTTGGGGCTTAAACCACCGGTATCTGTCATATAACCGTTAAGAAATAGCTTATTTTCCTGAACATTTTTGAGAATATTAATTAATATTAATAATTAATAATTAAATTTACCGGAAGCCTATTAGTGAAACCTTTCATTTAACAGTATTTTTTTTCACTTTCTCATTATTGGATTTTCTATTATACAATTTTATAGTTTTGGAAAGATCCAGCTTAACAAATTAATTCCGGAAACCAATATTTTGAATAATTTTTTTTTCTATTTATTATTATTTTTTTGAAAATTTTCTTTTTAATTTCCAATATTTTTAAAAACTAATCAATAGATTTTATTTTAAAGTTTATGATCAGGTGTATATAAATAAACTCTTAAAAACTGGGAACCAAAATCTCAAACAAAAAAAAAATTAAATAAAACCAAAAAATAAGAAACAAGATTTTATCCAAATCGAAATGTTTTTTTGTATCATAAATGCATAATGTTACATTACCTTTGCACGCGTGAAAGGAATAATTATTGGTATGCCCTTAAAATGTTTAGACACCGTGCTAGCATTGAGGAAATAGGAAAGGAAGCCGGTTGTAGAAATATATGTCGAAGCGCATTAGTTTTGAAGTTCGGCATATCAAAATGAGAAGGAGAAAGAGTGGCAAGGTAATCCACATTCGTGTTGTGCTATCAAATAAAGAACTTCTTTACTAAGCAGAACGCCCCAAGTTGAGAATAATTACTTAATTTACGCTTTATGGATTGTAGCTAAGCTTTCGATGGAAATTTATACATCTCGCAGCATTATTGGCGGTCGTTTTTCAGAAGGTGGTTTGTAATGCACATACTATATCCAAGAACTGAGAGCTAGTCCATTTCTTCAATGAAAGTGCAAGTCAAGGAAACTGGTATGGTAGTATATTTTGCTTTAACGACATAAGACAACACTGAGTTTTTAAATCATTAAATTCGAAGTGATTTCTGATTCCCTACTGACAGTTCGTTCAAAATCACTACTTCATGAACTTACATGCTGCCGTTGTAGTTCTACATCCAAAGAACATGGTTGTGAACTAAAAAAAACGAATATACGTAAAAAGTTAAGAGTCCTGTCGCCCAGCTAGACATATCAATGGATAAGTGGTTTCATTGCAAACTATAGGTCGTTGGTGAATATAAGAAATAGTATTGGAGACAAAACAGAGCCCTGGGTCACATCAGCATTTTTGTTTTGTAAGTATGCATCAGACTTGAATCCGTCTAATAAAAATAAATAAATAAATTTATTGGCGCGACAGCTCCTTAAGGAGCCAAGGCCTAGTGACTTATTCTCTCAACCATTCCTGTGTGTGTGTTAATAATCTGCAAGAATGGAAGGGGCCTACAGTTTACCGCCGAGTCCGAACGGCTACATTAGATGCACTTTTTCGAGACAAATTTTACTCTTGGAGTTTTTGTCAGTTCCTCGCAAGAGGCAGTACCCTAGAAAAAAAGGTGGCTATGAGCTGGATTTGAACCCAGGTTCTTTCGCTTAGCAGTCCGACACACTAACCACTAAGCCACGGGCACTAATCCGTCTAATAGTACTGCAAAAGTTACATCTGTTTTCCAGAGTTAAAACTATTTCTTGGATCGTGATATAGATCCAGATAGAAAGCAAGATTCAATATTGTTATTGTAATACGTGCTATACATTTTATTCAGATCCAGATCCGAAGGGCCTCTGTGGTTTGTGACCTATTCGCATAGATCTGCGACTTAAGATTACTCCACAAGAAAAAGTCTAGTGGGGTCAAATCACACGATCTCGTTGGCCAGTTCACGTCACCTCCACGTGTGATGACCATTGCCCGCTCGTGCAGAATATCCAATGTGGCATGAGCTGTGTGCCACGTGGCGCCGGCCATCCTGTTGAAACCAGATGTCGTTGGTGTCCATATCATCCAATTCAGGCCAAAAGAAGTTGGTAATCATTGACCTATAGCGCTCGCCGCGTTGACGGTGATGACCTGGCCAACCTGGACGCAATGACGCCGCCATCCCAAAATCCACACCAAACAATGACTTTATCAAGATGCATTGGACGCTCTTGGATCTCATGTGGATTGGTATCGTCCGAAATTCCAACAATTTGATTTGTTCACGTACCCATTCATCCAGGAATGGGCCTCATTGCTGAAGATGATTTTTCGATGAAAGTTAGGGCCAGTTGCCTACTGTTCCAGAGCCCATTCAGCGAACACGCGTCGTTGTCTATAGTCGTTTACATGGGTCAGTTGAATTTTGTACGGTTGCAGGCCCAAATCAAGACGCTGTTGATTGATTGTTTACTGAACCACTGGACTCAAATTCATCCACCACACTGCAAATAGTCCTCTCGGTAGGATGATTATGGCGACCGTACAATGGGTGAAGCGTGAGGAACGTTACCCGTACAGAAAACCCATTTTGATAAAACAATTTTATCATTCGCACATGTTGTTGAACGCTATATCCGTCCATGGTGATTTGCGAAAACAGATTGAATAAATGGCAGCGAATTTGACAGATTTATCTTCAACAAGATAGCCGCTATCAACTGTCAAAGTTCGGAAGTCTCTGTTGGAAGACTCCCGCTATTGGGCCTATTATGAAAGACGTACTGAGTCGTCTTTAAGTACAAAAAAGATTTACCTTTTTAGAGACAGATTGGACTAATGCTGTTATCCATCTTCTGAAAAAGACGAAAAGATTAGAACAGATGAAAAAGTTTACGTAAATATGTAGACATTTTATCTTTTGTGTTAGCTTCATTCTTTTCCAGTTTCTGTGACAAAAATCTAAATAAATAAATAGCTGGAATAAGCTAAATTAATAAAAAAAATAACCAGGCTTGCAAAAAACATGTTCTGCAACATCATAATTCAAAAGATCAATAGCGATTATAAAATGCAGCTTATCAAAATGACATAATAAAGAATATTCTAATTCGTTTCAGATCAGAGTGGATACAAGAATAAAGCCATTAATTTGCCAAACACATTTATTACCTATTCCCCTTAACAAATCAAAAATTCAAGAAGCAAACATTAATAATACAAAAAACACAACAAATCTGTGTAGAAAAACAACTTAATTGCAAATGTCAAAGTATAGAATTAATTTGAATTAATTGTGGCGCCCTGTTGCGTCTCAAAACAAAAAAATATTCAATTAGACCAAGGATCATTAATGGCAGAGCTTATACAAAAATAAATCTTTTTGGAATCGAATTAACAATCAAACCAGCAGCGAATCGAATCAAAAAGTCATCTTTAAAATATAAAAAAAAAAACAGATTTATTCAGAAAACAAATAAAACTTAAGAAAGACAAGCCATTAATTCAATCAACAGCCGCCCGTGGCAGTGATTCCGGCGCGGCATCAATTTAACTAAAAAAAACACATCAACCCTGGCTAATTATGATCAAAAGCTCTATGAGAACAGTGGCGCCACACAACAATCAAAAAAATCGGATTATTTTTTATTACCCAAGTATAAAAGGCTTCCTGACAATTTGGACCGTCACGCGACGGCAGTGGGCAAAACGAGGGAGACATTTTAATTTTAATGCCATAAAGACCGCGCCATCTCGTTAAAAAGCGTTTTGTGGTGACCGCTGATCGAGTATTTCCGATCGAATAAAAGAAACAAAAAAACGGCCAACCCCACTGACGCATCAAATCCGTATTTTTATGATTTTCCATATAACAGTGTACATATTTTGTTTTATTGTAAGTGGCTCTTAAAACTAATCCTATAAAAAAAAATAAGTTCTGGTTTCTGCTATACAAAATAAAGTTTGCCATTATCCAATTTGAAATTCGATAAGCGGCAACTTTGTGCAACATAAATTTGTTGAAACAGTGACTGTGCCACGGCAAACCTTCCTTTACTTCATGCGACATCGACGATTTTCTCGGAATTAAGTTTTTTTTTCATTGGGTTGGGCGCACTAATTTACTAATCCGGCAGGGGCTTAAGTTCGAGGGTATAGACGAAAGTGTGTCTTTTTTTTTAGTATGAAGATGCATAAAATGGAAGGTTTATTGGGTTGTCAATACGGATTGGGTTCAATCGTTCAATTTACCAGCAATTTTGCTTGCAATGGCATTGACTTGATTGTTGGTTTTTTTTCTTAACACTATAGTTGGACAGAAAGCGAATTAGAGATTATGTTTCGGATAAGAGGTTGGGAATATTTTTCAAAAGTGTCAAAGCATTAAGTGTTGTTTATGTTTTGCACTGCGGGTGACCTTAACGGACAAGCTTACAGAAACTAAGAATAAAATATCAAGTTTTGCGTAGGAAGCTTCTTAATTGCTTTTATTTATGCAGACGTATACTTATGTGGATTTTGTTTTTAATTTTAACTAACCCAATGATACTGAAAATGTCAAATAGATGCTGCGAATTTGAGGATCACACTTTGCTTTTTACTTGTAATGCCCCATGGCTTAATTGTTAGTTTGTCGGGCTGCTAAGCGAAAGGCCGGGATTCGATTACCACTCAGAGCCACCTTGCGGAGTACTGCCCCTTGCGAGGAACTGACAAAACCTCCAAGAGTAAAATTTGTCTCGAAATAAGTGCATCATATGTAACCGTTCGGACTCGGCGGTAAATTGTAGATCCCTTCCATTTTTGCAGATTAACAATGGACACAAAGGAATGGTGGCCTTGGCTCTTTAAGGAGCCGTCGCTCCAATAAATTTAATTTCAAATTTGTTTTTTTTTTTTGTATCTTAAAAATCAAAATATTCATTTGTTATTTGATTACCTGTCCAAAAACACGTTAAGGTGATTCTAAAAAACAAGGTTCATTCTGAACATTGAATAGTTTATTAATAATCCAGTCAAATTAAACAAAAAAAGAAAAATCGAAAATATCTACAAAAATAGGTAAGGAGAATTTTATTGTTTTATTTTAAAGAGTATCTCTTGGGGATACTAAAACCAGAAAACTCGAAAAAAACATCTGCGTCGTCCGCCATTTTGAAAAAAGCTTTAGAAAGCATTTACTCGATTTTTTCGGCCACTATTAGTCGTAGAGTACTTATTTTGGTATATATATATTTTCTAAAATTTTTGCTTTTTTTGACACCTCTTTCCAATAAAAAGTTATTGTCAAATTTGTCTCACCCAATGTCCATCCAAACCAAAAAACACTTTTAATACTTTTTATAGAACATTTTTCTAGATTTTTTATATTATATATTTATATTTTATGTAGGTCAAAAAACTTCCAAGATAGAGCACGTTGATAGCGTGAATTCATTTATTAGCTGACATTTAGTTGATCATAGTCCAAAAATCTGCTTTAAATAAATTTTTGTCATTTCTGCATCAAAAAAATCAATGATTTTCATTGATATTGTTTGTTAACCACTTATTTATTTACAAAAAAACCATTTAATTTATTGAGTTTATTTATTTTATTTATTTGTTTTCTTTGTTATTTATTTATTTATCTATTTTTTTTCGTTGTATCAACTTATCTATTAATTTATTTATACATTTATTTATTTATTTATTTATTTTTCAATTTATTTATTTATTTTTCAATTAATTTATTTATTTATAAAATTATTTGCTTAAATATTTTATTTTTTTTTTTATTTCTGCTCCTTTGTTTGTAGTACTTTTAATACCATATATAACGGGTCCGCCTTCTAACGTTTTTTTTTCAACTAGTGCTTATTTCGTGAATGGTAACACGTAGCTCATGTCTGATTTGACTCATAATTAGTTTTATCTTTCCGCTGAACGAATATGGTTGTGTATACGCTGGAAAATATTGCGACATTACTGCCTGCGATCGACTTAGAGAAGATGCCGATTTTGCCAAAAAAATCATCTTTTCAGATGAAGCTCATTTTGATCTTGGCGGGTATGTAAACAAACAAAATTGTCGCATTTAGGGCACGCATACATTGAAAAACCGATACACCCAAAACGAGTCACTGTTTGGTGCGGATTTTGGTCCAGAGGCATACTTTTTCGAATATGAGCAAGGAGTGGCCGTTACAGTCAATGGCGATCGTTATCGGGCCATGTTGAACTAATTTTTGTTCACACAAATTGAATAGGAGGATATTGGCAACATTTGGTTTCAACAGGACGGCGCTACGTGCCACACAGCCGAAGCTACACTCGATGTTGATGAAGCATTTTATGTGGCATTTCCATTAGTCTTAAGTTCTATTTATCTAGTCAAGTAATTTTTATATTAACTTAATTATAAAACATAATAAATGAAGGTTGTTGTCATAGTTTTCCCTCAACTGTTCTTCTTATTTAAATGCCTTGAAACAATAAAAGTATCTATCTGTCTCAATGATTTTCAAAACCTTTAGTTTAAAGTGTTCAATGAACGCTACAACTGGCTCATGTGTGATATGGGGACCCGTCCGTTATTTATTTAGATAGCTATAATAATGAAGTTTAATTATTATTATTTATTTTACCTTAATATTTATAGGAAACTAACTGACCATCCTGGCGTTGCTCGGGCATACCACATATTTTCTGGATCCCTGAAACCAGCGCCACAAATCGGGTCCAACAGTAACTAAATAACACCAACTCAGTACACAAAAAAAATTTAACTGTCGATATGAAAATATGTATGTACATAAAATATATGCATACATACATACACTCCGAACGGGAAAAACCCTTTTAAGCAATTTCTTAAAAAAAATATCAATTTTATTCTATTTTTACTAATCAAGAAAGTGAATAAATTATTAATTCTACAAATTTAAAAAGAAAAACACTGCATTTAAATGGTTTAGATTACAAAATTGTTCATATTTTATTTTCCGTACCATCAACAAAATCACGGTACAGTGAACTGCCAAAGTTAAATCCAAATTCACTACATCAGATCGCGACCCACAAACTTGCGAATAAAAAATTCGATCGAATATAACCTCAAATATAATTTATGCAAGTATACTCTGCTGTGTTTTGATTTTGCTGCTTTTTAATTTCTGTCGATTTGAAAAATATAAACAATTTGGCACAGAAAAATGCAAACATTATCTCTTCTTCAAAAATGTATAGCACATAAAAGTGCACAAAAGTGACTTTTTCCGAAAATAAAAAAGTTGGGCCAAAAATAATAATTTCCTAGTAATTAAAATAGCCTCAGTAGCTCTAAAATATTAGCTATCTGCTTGTAAAATTGATAAATTAATAAAAAAAACGACCCAATTGCCACCTAGTGTATAATTCAAATGGCCTAAGTTACTTCCTAGAACATCAGCTATCTGCTAGTGAAAGTCTCGTTAAAATTGGTAAAGCCGTTCCCGAAATAAGCCGGAACAAACAAATAGAAAGGCAGACAGACACATTGACCAAAAATTTAAATATTGTGTTTTAAATACCTACCGTTTACCTACTACTTCCATATGCATCTTGTAAAAAGCTGTTATTTTGATATTAAAAAAATACTTCATTAATTTTTGTATGTGTTTTTTTAATTTTTGTTCTTGTTTATAAATACATTTTATTTTTGAATTAATGTTTGCTTATATTTAAAAGAGTTCAGTACAATTTGGTCTTTTTCAGTACTATTTTATTAGTAAAGCTTTGTTCAATAACCCTGTTTTGGACTATTCGAGAAAGAAAAGATGGGCTTTTTGGTGATCGATGAAGAAATTTCTTTTCTGATTATTTTTGATCTTTTTTGTGTTGAATGGTGGTGTCTGGAACAGTTTAGAACAGCATTATCTATTCTACACTTGCGCTCTTGTGAAAGAGCTGATTAATGAAAACTGTCAAACCTAATACATTTTACGCCTTTTTGTTCAACGAACTGTGAAAATTTAATTTATTTCATAGAAATTAAGAATTAAAAAGTATTTAAAAAAAAGTAAATAATACAAAATATGCTTTTTTCTTTGTAAGAAGGTTGAAGTATGATGCTTAGAAACGTCTTTCTTTTGGTTTTTGCAAAACAACACATACAAATATTAGCTGCCTGTGCTAAACTATTCTGACGTTTCTCAATATTTCTTTGCTTTTCTGTTCTGAGCTGTTCTGATCTTAAAAAATATTCAGGATCAGTGTTATACACTCACTGTTGTCCGCTAAAAAACATTCCAAAGCCACCCTTTCCAAATGTGACAATCCATGTCTCGGCACCATAAAGCAGGACTATTATAATCATGGTTTTATTCTTTGTTTAATGTTTGGTCCGCAATTTCTCTTCTGGTCTACTGAGATGACAAATTACATTTTTTTTGCCCTACTCTTATGATTTATTGATTCTTCTTTAAACGACGATGGATATGATCTCAACTGGGAACACAATTCTCCCACTTCTCTGTTTCTTCGGATTGAGCACAGAAAATGTCGGCAGGCCTCCCGGTTCTTGGTTGTTCCATATCAGGGGTAAGTTAAATGCAGGTGTTGGCGATATAATTTTTACTTTTTGATAAAATGTTTGAATCTTCCTAATGTGGTGGCAATGCCTTTTCATTTCCTCAAATCCAAAGTCTTTAAGTGCCTAAGAAAGCTTCTGATCAATATATAATTATCTGGTAGTTTAAAGTGTGAACGAAATAGCGCAGCGTGTTAATTCCATGAGCATTGTAAGGATAGCAATGTGGTAAATTTGATTGAAAACTAAATAAGGATGTCTCTATACTTTATTTTAAATATTGAGATGACCAATTTAATTGCTGTCATCCCAGCAGTCTCGAAGCTGTGCTAATAATTCGAGATTTAACATTTCCGTTAATTTTCAAGATGGATGTCTTTAATAGCAGGTTCGTATTCAGTATACATACGTCAGATCATAGGTTTGTTATTCCTTCAAAAAGATGGTTATGCTTTTACGTGGCCGGGAACTTCCGAGATTCGAGGCAACACTTTAATACAACCCCAAGGCGAATAAACCGCCTAAAGTCTTTATACTCTAGTATCCCATAAAAGGTGGTTATTAAGTAGTTTACCCTTTAGGAAACGTACATATATGTATAATCTACCATTGATAACACTAACAGAATTCTTTTGCTAACGCTTTGATGTAAATATAGAAGCGCCTTAGTGCAAAAACTCCTCCGTCCCCTCATTTACTGCTCGCTGAACAACTTGTTAAATGAGTTAGAAGCCAATCTCTTCTAAGAATCTTCTTTCCTTCTTCTCTAAATAACGATTGTTATGATCGCGGCTAGGATTCAAACACTCCCAGTTGACTGCTGTTTCTATTGATTAGGTGTGGATAACTTTGCAAAGGAGTCCAGTAAGCACCCTGATTAAACAGAAGCGAATTATGAATCTTTTACCTCTAATACTCTTTCTTTAACCACAATATTGTTATGATATCGACTGGAACTTTAAGCCTCCACTTTAAATCTATGCATAAAGGCTTACAATTCGCCTTGAATTCTTGAAAAACTCAACAGCAAATTATAATACTAATAGCCGACTCGCGTTCCACATACGATCCACACTTTGACGAACAAATTGGTCGCTCGCGGATAACCCCAAAACCAATCTTGTTTTGGTTTTCTTGGTTGTTTGATAGCGATGAATAAGAAATAAACCAATAGCATAGAGTAAAAATATTGTTGTCTCTTTTGTATATTATTCATTGTGATTTATGGCTAAAAGACAATCTCGCTTTAGCTTCGGTTTCGCCTGAAGTTTACAAGTTCAACCATAGGAAATACATCTTATCACAATGTCGCTTTGGCTTTGACGTTACGTTTGGTTCGTGTACAATATAAGGTAACGTGACTCAAACGCAAAGCTGAAGTAGAAACTGGTTGAACTTTTGCTCGCTTTGACAGAAAAAAGCAAAACCAAAAACCGAAATTTGGAAAATGTCATTCAAAGCGGACACAAAGCGTGTGAAATGTAACGTGACGAAGCTAAAGCTGAAGCGTGATTGTGCTCTAGCCATTAATCATACTTATCCGAAATGGTCAATGAGATGACAGTTAAAGCTTGTAGGCATTTTCAAAAGAAGCCAGAAGATTTCTCTCTTTATAATATTGTTACTCTATGCCAATATTTGTTCTATCCTCTGTCTTTTGTCGCTCTTTTGTGAATAATCCTTTAAGATAAATTTGGGTTAAGAATAAACTTATAAATAATTTTACTTATACGAGAACCTATTCGTCTCGTCGATGGGTTTTCTGTAGTGCTGCACTTATGTGCAGGTTTCCAAACTTCTCAGAAACTCCTGGAAACGGCATACCCGAAACCTAGTTTTCTTTGTTTTTCAAATGGACTTAATTTTGCTTCAGTGTAAGACTTTAAAAATCATTCAACAGTCAAAAATCTGCATTTGTTCTCGCTTGATCCGATGACAGCTTTTATCTGTCATAATGGATTGGGTGCACTTGCATACCTGCAATTCAAACAAGTCTTTTACATTGCAAACTGTCAAGAAGTAAGAAATTAAGGTGATGACATAACGACGTCAGCGCAATTATCTCAATTCAATATACGATTTGACACGCGGATTTAAATTCCAATGGAAATGTAGACTATAATTACTACTATGAGCTAGTAAATAACAAATTAATTAATTTTCACATTAAAATAAAAACTAATTACCTTTTATTTAATACGATTCCTAAATGACTTGATTAAAATCTAACAACTTGGAAACAAAACATTTCCACCACTTCACCAGCATCTTTCTGTCATCGGAAAGCTATCGGCCAAAATATTATATTGATAAATTTTCCATTTCCCTAACCGCCTGTCAATATTGATTCAATAGTATTTCATATTTTCCCTTCACGCTGCATGCAGCACACACCGTTCAACTTTAATTTGTTTACAAATGCTAATAACCATAATTTAAGCAATTATTTAGCCATTACACTAAACAGCCAATCACCCCCCGCATTCATTGGTATCCAACAACACGGTAGCTCCGGCAAACGATTGTGCGAGTGCGCGCTCGCGCGATAAACGGCATCCGTTAAAGGTACACTAGCTGCAGCACTAAAATGCCCCACGAGACTCCAAAAGTAACAGCCAGGCAACAACGCCAACAGCAGCTTGGGCAATAAATTGAATTGTAAATTGCGGCGTCGGCGGTGCGGCTGTTGCGCTGTTTTTCTGCAGCAGCATTAACTGTCATTGGGCTTTGCGCGCGCGCACCGATTTTCTGCAGCACTTTTGTGCAAATTATTTAATTATAAATTCTTGATAGTGAACACGTAATAAATCACTTTTATTGATCGCATTTGCATTTGCAAAAAATTCTACCGCCAGAGGTATTCTGTGAATTGCTCTGCAGCGCTGCACTAAATGTCATTGCGACCGCAACGACGTCTTAAGTCTTTCTGCGTAAACGAAAAGCAGGAAAGCATATAAGAAGCCTTCGCTAGACTATTTTTGTTTAGCGTTTAAACGGCTCGGCTGGCTTCTTCGATGGCGGACGGTTCGACTTACGAATTGGGCTTGATGAAAAGTCAATAGTTTTTTTTTCATTTCTGGAAAACATTTACATACTGCACGCGACTACGTTTTTATTGTTTTTTTTTTGTCATGTTTATTGAACGAGAAGTGCTAATTGTAGCGATGTTCGTTGACTTGTTTATTAGGTGTCTGTTGGTCTAGGCCTGTCTAAATGCGATTGTGGAATGAATTTTAATTATTTAGCGTTGGTTTTGTGCAGAATTCATGCACTGCTTGGCTGTCTTGTCACTTGGGACATCTGACGAGCATTATTTGTTGAATTTGTGAATAGGTCTGTTCCTTAAGTTGTTCACATATTTTAAAGATTTAAATACACTGAACCTGAAACTGACCTCAACTTAACCACACAAAAGAACCGTTCGTCATTTAAAAGAACATTCGTTCATTTTGATGTTCCGTTCTCATGAACATTTTCTTTATCGTCGCTATTAACCACGAAGAAAACAGACACAAGGGTGGTTTAGAGGTTATTCGCGTGCCGTAATGTTTCGTGCCTTTCGTTATTTTTCGTTATTGTTACAAACAATGCTCTAGCGAAATAGCCAGCTGCATTCCTCTTATATATTTACCCTTGATCCGAACTTCGGACGTACAGTCAAATACAAGGATTCTTTGTTTAGCCGTACCACGCGAATGTGGAATGCCTTGCGATGCGCTATTTTTCCCATTATGACTTGCTGCAGAACTTTAAAACGAATATGCATCGGTATCTCCTTTTTCATCCTTTCCCTCCCCATTTTCCTAACGCCCGGGTAGCTTAATCCCCTTTTGCGTGGGCTTGTTATAAAAAAAAAAATCTGCTGTAAAGTTGTTTAATGCTACTCATTTTCGTTGTCTATAACAGTTGTTGCTTTTTGAATCAAAAATTACCTGCATGATATACATTTATGTTTACTCGCATTTCAGAGAAAACACTTTGGAATCCTTATTTTGGCTCACAGCCCCGTTCCCCTTCAAACCTCTGTTTTTTTCTTAGTAAGATGCTAAGGCTATAAGCCAAAAAAACAGTCTTCTTGGTTAATATGAACATATTTGTTCTTATTGATTCTCACTCTTTTGAGTGATGTTTTTCTTATTACATAAAAACAAACTTTCTTTTAATAGTACAAAAAAAGGCACTGAGAATGAAGGAGTGTATACAAATTTTTTTTTTTTAATTTAAAATCCTAAATCTGAAATGTAGATCGTCTCACTTCTCCAAAATGACATTAAAACACTCATAATAGTCGCTTAATCACAAAACACTTTGTAGCCCATTATTTAAATCTCTTCAAAGTCGATAACACAAAACGATATTATACAAAAGGCGCATATTGAATTTCATTGCGCGGCGGCATTAAGACAAATAAATATT
The DNA here is from genome assembly GCA_963971375.1 of Platycheirus rosarum. Lineage (NCBI taxonomy): Eukaryota > Metazoa > Arthropoda > Insecta > Diptera > Syrphidae > Platycheirus > Platycheirus rosarum. The sequence continues at coordinate 32,299,973 of OZ020508.1, forward strand.
TATCGAAATTTAAATGTGAAATGTTCGCGTAAACAAGTTTAAATGACGACATTGTGACGTTGATTCCATTGAACTGTCAACCAAATGGTGCCTGATGAATATTTGACAGGGAGTGGCTCATCTTTCGTTTTTTTTTCTTAATTGACTAAAATCGATGCAAAAATGAAATAAAAATATACAACGGATTAAAATTGTCTCGTCAAGATTAGCTGAATTAACCGAAACTTGTTTATTTTATTAGTTTTTATTGGGATGACAAAAGATTTAGGTTTGACCAATCAAAACGGAAGTTTCTGTCAACCATAACTATAAATTAAGAAAATAAAATTGTCTCTTTTGGCATTTATAAACTGATGGTTTTATTACCTTAGTACGTAATGAATTAATCATTATTTATTATTCTATTGGATTCACTGGGATAGTTTAATTATCTTCTGCAAAAATGTTATTGTTAGATAGTCTAATAAAGTCGTGTTTCTAAGTAAGAATTAGCAAATGCAAAATTAAGTTATATACCTAAAGATAGTTACCTAGAAATAATTTGCATTACTAATTGCAGTCTTGCAATTAAAACGCTACAATCGCAAGAAACCGCCATGTCCTTTTCCCACCAAGTCCCTAAAAAGCTCCAAAAAGTCCTGTTACGCCAATATCAAGAATTGAGAACTGAGGCAGCATTGCCAAACATTGCTAAACAGAAAGCATACAAAAGACTGCACAGAAGGAACAGAACTGCTAGCGGGCTCTACGAGAAGAAGGAGAAACCGGATTGACGGCTCTCAGAACGAAAAAAAGAGAAGCGTGCGATTAAGAAAATGAAGAGCCGTTACTGCAGGAATGTTGTTCGAAAGTTTTACCAAAAGTTAGAAAAGGAAACTGTCAAAGCTACAGAGCTTGAACCAACGCTTGCAAATAGAATCATCGTAGTAGAATCACAGTCAATGCTGAGAATGCTGGAAAAACACATCCGCAGATTGTATAACGGTGATAACGAACCGAATTCCGCTGTCAGGCAAAAGTTGCCATTCTTTTTGGGCGAAGTAGAACAACAATTTCGCCCAACCGATCCGCTTGCAAAATTTGCGACTTTAGGGGATATATTTGTGGAATTGAAAAGTTGTTATTGAAATTCATTGTATTATTTGATTTCAGGCTTTTTCGGGCTAACAGGCATGGCAAGTGCTTTTTATGTTTATAATGGTATTAGCTGCAATTGTAAGTCGTCAGCTGGTAGCTATTTAGAAAATTTGTTCGTAGATATATTAGATGACGAAGGGATTAAATACAGACCCAATAATGATGTAGATTTTAGCCCATTGCTTAGTATTTTGGAAACAATTACTTTGAGCCCATCTAAACTCATTATATGTGGCGCGATCTCAACAGTAGTCTTTTAAATCAGACTTTTCTGATTTATAGCATGGCAATAAACTACGCTTAACATTTCAGTTACCCTACTGCAGCATTTTTAAAATATTTATTAAATTATTTAATTAAATAATTTTCAAAATAAATCTACAATTTTTTTTAAAAAACATCTGGGCAAAAAGGCCTTTTTCAAAATATGATTTTTCTGTATTTCGACTAAAAGTTCCAAAGATCTCCTAATTTATATGAATACATAGATTTTAGGCACATTGACAATTTAGGCTTGGAGCTTAATACCAATTTGTTGTTTGGGAGCAGGTTTACCATGTGCACTCCTCTGATAAATTATGTTTTTTAACAATAATATCACTTTATTGTTTAATAGAGGTTTGACATTAAAACATAGTTAACGTTTTTGATCCGACGAGAGCACACCTTTAATTTTGAGAGGGTAGTAAAAAAACTACTAAATGCCCATTTAAGAGAATATTCTTTAGTTTAGTTTAGTTTATTCATCAAACTAAGTTACAATACTTAAGTGATTTCTAGGTACAATTATAAATATTACACATTACCACCAAATGTTTGTTTTCGTGACCTTTATATTCATCAATTTAGAAAAGTTTAGTGGGCTATAGACCCCAAAAGCCCACTAATATTTTCTAAATTCATTACTACCAAAGTTATTTAAAATTAACAATAGTTTTTATTTAAACAAATATCTACTAAGATTGAAATCAATCATGTTGCAAATAGTATTTGCTTCATTAAGACACCTAGACAATGGTTCATTGGCAGCATTATACAGTTCTATGGAAAGGTATATTAAAAAATGCATGGTTTCTAAGCATTCTCCCAGGAACATTGAAACCAATTAAAGCTAAAATTTGAGAACAATCAATATGGTCTGTAATTATGTCATGAATAAACATAACCGCGGTGAACTTTCTTCGAATGGTTAAGGGCAAAATACCAAGTAATTTACATCTCGAATCATAAGAGGGCATATCTATGTTCCAATTCAATCTTTTTACTACAACCCTCGTAAAACGTTTTTGGATTTTTTCGATTCTAAATGAATGTACTGCATATGAAGGATTCCAAATAACATTGTAATACTCCAAATTAGACCTTACAAAAGCAAAATATAGACATTTTAAAGACTGAGGATCAGAGAACTCTTTGGAGTTACGCATATTACGAATATTACACCAAGATTTTTTTTAAAATGTATAATGGACAGTTCCTTGTGATTAATCTTATATGTAAAATTAATTGGAGAGCGGTTTCTACAAAACGTCAAGCTTTGGCATTTAGAAATGTTAAGATTGAAAGAGTTGATAGTGCACCAACTCGATAATCTACTCAGATCTTCTTGCAATAGGAAGCAATCTTGCTCGGATTTTATGCAACGAAATACTTTTAAATCATCTGCATACATCAAGCACTTTGAATTCAAAAATATTTCAGGAATGCCATTAACAAAAAGCAAAACAAGAAATGGGCCTAAGTGGCTACCCTGTGGGACACCAGAAGTAGCATACACCGATTCAGAAAGAACATTGTTTATACTAACGTACTGAATACGATCTCTTAAGTAAGAATTGATCCAATTTAATTTAAGAAATTCGAGTGAAAACCTACTTTGGTTATTTTCATCAGTAAAACTTCATGATTTACTCGGTCGAAAGCCTTAGAAAAGTCAGTACATACGACGTCATTTCTTTTATTTAAGCAGTCTGGGTTCCGCGAAAAGGATAGCTGCACTAATTCTATTATTAATATTTTCAAAGACATCAGACTCGCCTTTTGGATGTAGCATGTAGACCATGTAACTCTTCTCGTATTGAACGACTTTTCCAAAATGTTTGACACAGTTGACCCACCTAATCTATGCTGCACGCTATTATCAGTTTATGATCTGCTGTTCTTTTGTTGTCAAATTATCTTCGGACCAGGAAATAAACTGTTTCAGTTGGCAATACAATTTGAATTTTCCTTCCCTCATGGTTCGAACCTAGTGCCTCTCATTTTTTTTCATTTATATTTAGGAACTTCCCTCAAACAAAGGCTGGTATTTCCTCAATTCAGTCTTAAAATTGGTTTCAATAATACCTCGCGTTATATATTTAGGTTCCGAAGATTTTATCAAGTATCAAATCTCAATGCAAATATACATTTCCTTTGATCACCGTATGCGCTTTCAAACCTCTCAACGTTGCAATAACAGCTCTTTGAAATGTCGTTGAAGATATCAGAAAGGAGGTCTTGACAAGAACCAAGATACTATTCTCGTACTGGTCAACTTTTCTTAAGCTTTCGATATCTTAGAGCATAGAATTCTACGCCACCAACTTTTAACGTTCCATGAGTTTTCCCTTCCCACTGCTTACTTGCTTACGTCATACCTCATTAACAGAAAACAGGCTGACAGACAGACAGACAGACAGACATTTTTTCTCGATCACTTTTTTTTGACTTCCCTATGATCTTAAAGTCATGTTTCATTGTTATCTCAATTTTTTTTATATTCACGAATCCTAAACTTGCCTTATAGTCCCTATAATCGCAAGTAAAAATTGTCACTTGAAGTAGCCGTTAACATTTAAAAAATTTCACCGTAATATTTGTCTCGTTTGAAATGCTCATCAGTTAACGCTTGAGCCCTATTTCGGAAGTTCCATGAAATAAGGAGAACAACACGAATTTGGAATAGTCTACCCGCCGAGGTTTCCCCTTGCAATTTCAATTTAAAGCATTCAAAACCAATGTTAATCGACATTTGTCCCACGTCCCACATTTCTTCCTTATGTAAGCACACATTAAAAGGAGAACTAATAATATCTTGTGCACGCGCTAATTATAAAAAGAAATCAATTTTTTTTAACCATCTGACATTAACATTCAGACCATTTCTCTCAAATATAACATAATATTGCTTCAGTTTTAGATATATCAAGCATAAAATTTGCACACGTTTTTTAATTAAAACCTTTACCTTTAACTTTATCATTCGAAAACTGTATAGTACATATCCGTAATTAAGTGTATTTTTAACTGAACTAGGCACGAGTATACAAAAATTTGTTCACATGTGAACTTATATCCACTTCTTACCCTACCCCTCGTTTGTAAATAATTGTTTGCTCTTTTGTTTTTTATTTACCCTTTTAATACGTCTGATCCCCTTTACAAGTTAAAATATCACCAAACCATTTAGCCAACCTTCCAATGAAGGAAAAAATTCAATCAATGTAAACATTTGCGGCGCGGCGCCTGAATTGTTCCTCTTTTTTTTTTTGCGCGCGCTTTTAAGTTGGAGCCGAATAACTACGGCGTCGTCGACGTCGCCGCCGGCCGCCGTAGTCGTCGCCAGATCCTATTATGCTTCTCTTTCACTGCTGATCATCTCTCACATTATGATTGTTTCTTGGCTTTTGTTTAGTTGTTGCCCTCATCCTCGTGTTAGCCAGGCCAGTTCCCGCCTGGCCGGCGGACGGTCAATCTCATTTTCCAATTCACTTGCTGATGCTGGGCACAGAGGTAAATCTATATGTTTCTTTGAGAACAGGGTCACTGTGACAATATTGTAGTGTTAAAGGCGCCATCGTTTTTTTTTAACATTCTTTTGAAAGTTGGAATTTTTTATTTAAAGCATTTTTTTCGTATTTTTGCGGTTAAGTCAATTATTCGGTTCAAAGACTTTTGGTAAGAGTTTTTAGTTGGTGTAAGCTAAAAGCAACTTAATCTAATAACTTTAAATTTTACTTGTGAAAGATATATGTATGTAGGCAGGCATGCAATGTTTTCAGAAGAGGAAACACATTTTTCAACCAATTCACGATTTGATTCAAAACAAAGTTTCGAAAATTTAACTTTGGGTTAAATAAGTAGAAAACAGAAAGGTTACTTAACCTTTCAATATTTTTTTTATTTTTTTTTTTAAGTACAGCCCTTAAGACGTAACGTATTATGTGCTTGATTAAATATAAACTAAACCAAAGCTTATAATAATAGTAAAAATGTATTAGAGGTAACCCAGAATTATTTACCATCAATATTTCACTTCGCAACTTTTTACTCCTGTTACTGCAGCACTTATTTTTAATTTTGTTTAATAGCTCTACTAGAATAACAAAGCGAGTATTACAATAGTAGAAATCGGTTTTAATCAAGATCTACGTTTTATGACCCATATTTAACCTGATTTAACAGTGAGATTTTCCCTATTATAGGGTCCTTATCCGTTATTCCTAATCTCAGTTAATCTTTAACAGGTAAATTAATAAACATGGAATAGCGGAAGATTAGGACTTATTATGTATACTAAGTGCAACATGTTATCAATAAAACGAAATCTTTGGTAAGTGACGTTAACTAAGTTAAACCACCGAAGAAGGTTAAGAAAAGGAATCAGAAGCAGATGTGTCAAATTTATTCTGAAATTAATTATTAGGTGCGATTAATATAACGTGAGCCTTATTAATATTTTTTCATACAAAAAAGTCCAAGTTGAGAAACTTGGTGAAAATGTCCAGTTACTGAACAAGCATCTTACTTATTGTATCGTAGCTCAGCGGACTGTATAACCACTTCCAAGTAAATAAAAATAAATAAAACACGAGAATTTTAAAATGGAAAAATTATATAAAAAACCACTATGCACGCTTTATTTCGTCTTCTTCGAGACCCTGCTTAGCACTAACTAAATAAAGAAGTAAAACTTTGAACAAGCTTATGGCTTCGTCCCGTTTTCCTTCGTTGAGTTTATTTGTATAAGTATTTGTATTTACATCGACTGCAGAGCAGCAATACTCATGCAGTTCGATACACTTATTGCAGTAGATTTTCTTAAGGGATTTTTGGTGAATGTCACTTTACTATTTCACGTATAAATTTTGTTTTTACAAATGGAAAATTTTAATTCGTAGCTTAACTCGTATTCAATGGTTTAGGCATCTCGGGGAATAAAGATGGAATAAGCGTTTTTTTTTATTAATAAGGCTGTAAGTTTACAAGAAGGGGCAGAAGTTATCAATAGCTGGGTTTTATTATTCACCGAGATCCATATATGGATCTTTGTCGATAAATAAAACCATCCAGATCCAGATCCAGATCATGCATTATTTTGTGTTTAATTTCCATTACAATACTGCAAAACGGACATCTTTTTGTGCTAAGACATAATCCAGATCCGAAGATAATAAAACACAGCTAATGTCTGAGAATATCGCTGAAGTTACAGGGCTCCGAAGAGAACCCCGGAATGTTGACCAGACGACATGCGACGCAAATGGGCATTAGTCGAGACGGCGGTCCCTACGATGGATTTTTGTGAAAGACCTGATGACGTTTTCTTACAAAATACAGATAATGCATCAGCAGTTGGCTCCTGAATTTCGACCCACGAAGAGCCTTTACACTCGCTCAAAGTTACTGCTTGGTGTTTAAATAAGTCATTGGGCCATTTTTTTTTCGAAAACGCCTCGAGCTACCTAAAAAGTTACCTACGTTGAACGCCGAGCGCTACAGAGCTATGACTAACGACTCTTTTCTTTATCAACTAAATGAATTGGGACTAGAGGACATATGGTTCCAACAAGACGAAGCAACGTTGCACATTGCATGGGCCACAACCTGAAATTCGTCTAATCTTCCACTCTTAGCGCTCGAGAATTTTTTCTGTGGGGTTACTTGAAGTTCCGGGCTTATGTTAACAAGCCATTACGGATTACGGATGAAAAGTGACTCATAAACCGCCTGAGATACACCCAATTAAATACGTCCCTGGGATGTCTTATCGAAACCACGAAAGATACAAAAGCAATCATGGAGCTCAAATGAAAAGAAAAACCTTTGAATTGAAAAAAAAGACATATTCGTCCGTGGCTGACGCATGGCCAGCGCACTGCCATGCTGTGACTCTCCTCTTCAAGAAAAAAAGGTAAACTCCGTCAGGCACAGCCTCCTTTACCTTTTTGGAGATGAAGAGAAATTAGTCTCGATCCAGTAGACTTGTGTAGTTTCCTTGAAAACGATCATGGTCTGGCTCGGGCCCCAAAACCAAGTGATTTGTATCTGTGTGATGATCGTCCCGCTTCTTGTTGTTGTTGTTGCTTTAGCTGAATTAAATTGTGTGTGCTTATGTTTATGGTGCCAATAGTGCCTGCTTACCTTTGCTGCCTGATTTCTTGATTGTTGCGTTTTGTTATGGTCGAGCAGACGAATGTCGCCTTCTCTTGTCTGGTGTTGGCCGATGGCGGCGCAGAGCGGCATGGTGCTGAAAAAGGTCTTCTTGTGGTGGGCTGCTGTTGATTTTTCCTTCTTTTTGTAATTTTTTTCTTCTTTCCTTTATCGTCCGTGCTGTAGCTGCTTCTCTAATCTATGCCACTGATCGTCGTTATGGGAGCGATCAAATGGCGCCACAGATATAAAAAAGTGCCGCCAGCCACCGCTGGCAGCTACTGTGCAGCAGATTTGGCATTATTATTAATGATGCAGCAAAAAGATACAAAAAATAACTCAAGACGGAGAAGAAATTAAAAACCATTGGATGGAGCCATTCCTAAAGGTGATCTTTAGTGATAGATTGTTTACAGTTTTTTTGGACGAATTATTCTTGGGAATTGTGTCGCCTGATGGTGGGAGATTTCAGGATTTTTTTTGTATTATATTTTACTTGACTTCCTTAAGGTTTCTTGTGATGAGGCAATTTTTGTATTCCCAGAAGGTAAGCTATTCGTTATTCTAGGTATTTTAATCACAAGGTCGTTTTCTGGTTGATTGGACTCCTGCATTGCTTCACCTGGTGAATATAGATGAACGAACGTTGAAGAATGAAGTTTTCACAATAGGACATCAATTAGGTAGCCGTACAGGTAGGCTAACCTAACCTACTGTATGGCTGAGTGGCTGCTTGTTAATGAAACTTTGTTAGCTTATTGCCTACACTTAAGGAAAATGTTATAGCCATAGTCATACAAAGGTCCAGCAGATGGCGCGCATTGTGAATATATCTTATGCCATAAGGAATATTCATAGTATGGTTCAAATATTTCCCTACAGGTGGCGTTACAAAAGAAATTTTAAAATATCGAAAGACATGTATTTCCTTTTGAAATTAAGAAATGTGAATCAGTTCTTCAAAATAGCTTTTTACGACCTTTAAGTCCACCAAAAATTGGCGTTTCGTCCCGCTAACTCCCACTGACCCACTTTTTTGACTATTATCCCTATTATCGTAATGTCATGTTTGATTCTTATAGTTTCTATAAATCGCATTTGAGATAACAATCAAACATGACATCACGATTATAGAGAATTCTAAAAAAGTTAGTGGCAAAAAATGTCTGTCTGTCACCAGTTAAAGGGTCCGCCATCTAACGTTTTTTTTTCAACTAGTGCTTATTTCGTGAATAGTAACACTTAGCTCATGTCTGATTTGACAGATAATTAGTTTTATCCTTCCGCTGAACGAATATAGTTGTGTATACGCTGGGAAATATTGCGACATTACTGCCTGCGATCGACTTAGAGAAGATGCCGATTTTGCCAAAAAAATCATCTTTTCAGATGAAGCTTATTTTGATCTTGGCGGGTAGGTATGTAAACAAGCAAAATTGTCGCATTTGGGGCACAGAAAACCCGCACGCATACATTGAAAAGCCGATACACCCAAAACGAGTCACTGTTTGGTGCGAATTTTGGTCCAGAGGCCATTTTTCGAAAATGGCTATCATTTGATCAGAACCAAATTTACGGGTAAAGTATTATTAACGGTACCTTTTATGTAACGGTTTTATTAATTTTAGACTTTCTCGGTAACGGCTATTTGGATTTCTGTCAAATTTTATATTTGAGAAGATCCAGCCAGCATAATTCTGCATATCAACATTTTGAATAACTTTTTTTTTCTAATTAAAATTAATTTTTGATTTTTTTTTCGAAAAATCAATATTTTGAAAACTATTCAAAAAAAATTATATAAAATTTTATAATCACATGTATTAGTCCGGGAGCCAGGTGAAAATTTGGTCAACCATTTCCTCTCAAGCGATAATTGGTGGAACGCATCAGGGAATAGTATTATAAAACCTCGTGAACGTCAGCTGCGGTTCCGTTGGTGGGATGAGCAGTCCAAAGCGTTATAACATTCAAAGTATCAGCTGACGGTCTTTCCACCGAGTTACAGCCAGCTGACATTTACATTCATATATAGTTGCATATAAACTACCATCAGTCTAAATTTTAACTGAGAGGAAATCCCTGAAAGTTAATTTTTTTTGCAAGTTCAAGCATGCAGTTTACATATATAATCCGTCATGTAACAGCCAGCTGAATTTTTTTTTCAAGATGATGGATAAGCAATGGTTTGACAAATTTTTAGTAAGGAGGAAATGACTAAACAAAAAAATTATATTCTTTGTGCGTGGGAGGCTACCACGAACCATCCCAACATCGGAACCGCAGCTGACGTTCAAGAGGTTTTATGATACTATTCCCTGATGCTATTCACCAATTATCGTTTGAGAGGAACTTGGAACATGTAAATCTGTCGCTGGCTCCCGGACTATATATTAATAAACTGCAAAGTGATTCCTCCCGAGGTCTAGGATAACATTGTCAATTCTAGATACGCCGGATGCATCCAATAGATTTTTGTGTGATACGTAATGCCGAAAGTCGGTATGTGCACTTCTATACATTTGCATACATGCTCTAAGACATTTCTGTTCGAAAAAACGAAGCTTTTCCATATAAGATGGGTTAATGTTCCACCGTACTGAACTCGCATATGTGAGAATTGGACGAATGAAAGCTTGATAACAAATGATCTTCACATCGGATCTCAGATAGTTGGAATAAAAAAGGCTTTTTAGAGACATGAATGCTGCTCTTGCTTTCTCTAATTGAGCATTTATATGCTCATTATAGTACACAAATTTATCCAAATAAACACCTAAATTCCTCACAACCGTCTTAGAATCGATGTGAATACTGAAAAAATCTAAGAATAACGATGTCAAATGCGTTATTCTTAGATTTTTCCAGTTGCGTCTCAAATTCGAACTGCCGCGTCTTATTGGGGTGCGGAACAGAATGGTTTCACACTTTTCATAAAGTTTAAATACTAACCCGTCGATCCAGACCGTGTCAAAGGCTTTTTCGATATCTACTTGACAGGCAGCTGTACATCTTTTGGCATTAAGATTCCAGTTAACGTCTGAAACCAATTTTGTGACAGCGGGCACTGTCGAGTGATTTCTTCTGAACCCGAATTGGTTCCGCGATATGATCTCCTTTTCTTCACAGATGAATAAAATTGACTTGCTAATAACAATTTCAAAAATCTTCCCGATATTAGGCAGGAGACTTATGGGCCTATAATTTGAAGGATCAGAATCTTTCTTTTTTTTGATTACTGGAAATACCTTTGATATTTTCCGGAAATTTGGGAAGTAAAGTTATTAAGCAGATTTCGATCGGTATATGCTTTAGTACAACGTTTAGAATGTTATCCAAACCGCTTGATCTCTTAGTATTTAGTTTCCTAAATATTTCGGTCAGTTCGTAATTGTCGGTGTTTTCAACAGTAAGTTCGTCAGCTTTCAACCACTCAGAAAATCTCAGAAGTGTTGGAGTTTCGCTATTACGAAACCTCAACAGTTCATCACGTACTTCGTCAGTTTTTTGAGCTATGAAGTTCCCTGGCGTGTACCTCCTCAAAATGAGATCCAATAAGATTGAGCTTGTCTGCTCCAACATCTATAACATAATGGTTATTGATGATGGGCAACTTTGGCTGTAAATCCCTGCCTGAGATAGTAGCCTCTGGTAAGACAGTGGTATTTTCAGTTTCGGGATTTTGACAATGTTACGTGGTTTATACAGCTTATTTATTTTTGGAAACATGTTCCTGCTGTCTGATTTTATTATACTTTCAGCACGTATCTGTATCTTTCATGCTTGTACCCAGCGTTGCCACCAATGAAAATATTTAATGCCATTTTTCCAAAAAAGTGTACCATTGCCGCCCATAATAAAAAAACAAAGGTTTTTCATTAAAAAAAAATAAACAAAAACTTTATTTCTATATTTTTTACAACTTAATCCAAAATGTTTTTAAATCTTCAAGAAAAACGTTTTCAGCCAGCCCAATTTCAAAATATTTTCTTATTTCGGACTCGAATAGTTGAGAAAATGCACGAGGAAATTATATTTTCAAATAAGCATGATTCTACCTCTTCGGCAACGCTGCTAGTAACTTGAACAAACTCATAGGATTCTTGATTGTTGATTACGGAAATGAAGATTAGCTTGATCAATCCAAATTCACTTAAAACAGCTTCCATGCTTCGTATGTACTATATTGATTAATTATTTAGACATTAACAATTTTATTCACAATCGAAATAAATTACAGTATAAAAACAAACTTGTCAAGCTGACAGCTTTAAATTCTACTGGTATTAGTGAAAGGAGCGAAAAATCCAGTTCTGAAAAATTGATCTCAGATCAAAAAAAAAAATTAATTTTTTTCCCAATGGAACGCAAAAACTGGGGAAATATGTGTTTTGAAAGACCTACTAGATCAAAAACAAATTGATTTATTTTCCCAATAAAAAAGCAACTAAATGTTTTTATCGCAAGTGGTTGTTGTATTTGTAATGTGTGTAAAATCCTACTTCGCTACAGATAGCTTTGCCAAAAAAAACACGCCTTATATAAAGAACATTGATTTAAGTATTAAAAATAAAATTAATTATGAATTTTATTATATAACATTTGTTTCTTTTTTTTCTTGTTTCTTACAGAAAAATCTCATTCTCCAAGGAACCAACTTCTATTAAACAGTCTACTGCACCCCCTTCAGGCATCTGCAATGTATTTGCAATGTTTAACATAACAAGTAAAATTGCAAAACTAATTGATAACGGATGATTAAAAACGTCTGCGCAAACTCCACTCAAAATCAATTAAATACTCAATTGATTAATTTTAAGTTAAAAACAAAAAAATTCTAAATTTAAATAAATTATTTATTTAAACAATAATTCCACTAAAAATAAGTTTAATAATTAACAAAATAAGCAAACAAAATAGTTAACTTAATGCAAACAACATGGTCCCGAATAAACTATCAGTTTTGTATATTTCCTCGCTAATATGTTTTCTGAGTGTATTTGGTGAGCAGATTTTATATGGTGAGTAATTATTTGCTTTTGTGAAAATAAACAACATTTTAAGCATTTAAGATGATTCATCTTAATGAACACGTTTTGACCATAACTTATGGCCCCTGTGACCACACACAAAAGTCAAAACTAAAAATCAAATTCCAATTTCGTGTTCGATTTCCAATTTTCTAAAATCAGTAGGAAAAAACTCAAGAATGACGGGAGGCCCACTTGCGAATGAGTGTGTTTTGCCCATAATTTTTGTGAATGAAAATATTTTAATGAATAAAAATTCATGTAAATTAGTCTGAATATGTTTTTTTTTTTTTATTTGCGCGATCGGGTTTCACTTATTTTTTTTTATTTTTTCAAAACATGTAGGAAGCTTAAAACTATCAAGCTGACGACAACATCGTTTTTGCTACCCACATGAACTTTTTGTGTCAAAATCAAAATTTGTGGTGCAAAATTAGCCCACCAGAGGTCTGTTCAAATGTTCGTAGATTCTTGTTTTGTTTATGTCAAATTTGAATGTTTAAGTAATTTTTATTGCAACTGAGTTGTTGGTTGTTGCTAAAGGCCTTGAGCATTGACGTCACACCTGACTTTCGGAGCAGGGTTTATGGCATTTTGCAAAGTTTAGGCAAGTGTGTTGTGGTCATTATTCTTTTGCAAATTGATATCCGTGTTTGAGATCTTTATTATAATTATTGAGCAGAAAAGTTTAATGACTTGATGAAACAAGCTCAAAGGTGATTTGCTGTTGATTTTGAATATTTTTTAAATTGTTTTTTAAGGAAAACACTCAAATGAACTGATCTCTGGAAAGTTAATAACACCGCGAAAGGTTAACCGACATGGCGAACATGTGTCGCATAATCTGACGCATCATCACGATACGAAGAACCCAGAAGACTTACATTTTCACATAGATTTAGACAATGAAACTCTTCATTTGGAACTTGAGTGAGTGGAATTAATTTTAATTAATCGAATTTTGGAGAAATGAATCTAAGTCAAGTGTTTTTTTTTTCTCTCATTTAATCAGACCTCATACTTATTTTATGGCACCAGGTTTAGTTATAGAACGACACCGCAGAGACCTCCGATTTCGCAAGAAATCACATAAAAATACAAACTGTCATTATCATGGGAAAATTCGTGGACACCACGGATCAAAGGTGGCTTTATCAGCTTGCGACGGATTGGTAAGTTGAATGAAACAAATATATTGATATAAAAAAATTGGGATTTGTGCAATTTAACTACTTGACTGCATGGTTGTGAATTGTTAAAAATGACCTGAGAAGTATATTTTTTTAAAAGTATTTTTTTTTTTACATAATATGAGATTACTGTGTTGGAGAATACCAAATCGTCATGTTGCGTAAGTTTGGGTGGCCGTCAAAATTTATGACCATTATTGACATTATGACATTTTCCATAAATGTTTACAGAACTTCTGGCGCTAGGTCCTTGCATTATTTTTATCGGCGGCTTTTAAGACTCTGAGGGCCTGAGGCTTACCTAAATATTGGAACATTTGAAACATTTATATCAGGCGATCTGCCCACAGTGTAAATCGCCAAAATATATAGATGTTCAGCTTCGTGTCCGGCAAGATCAGACAGTCCATCGTGTTGTCCAATACTCTCTTAGACGAGCGTCTAAACGTCATAAAAAAAAAGAAATTTGGAAAATATTTCTCAAAGCGACACAAAGCGTGTGAAACGTAACATGATCGAAGCCAAAGCTGAAGCGTGGTTGTGTTTCAAGCATACGCTTCGTTTTAGGAGTCTGATCTAAACTTTATCAAAGAAATTTTCATGCAGCGTCGAAATCGCTCATGCAGAATCATGGCATCCACTTTGTGGTACGTACCGACACGTCCTTCCGCATGATGTCTAGGTCCTGGTTCGACTGGGCCATACAAATTTGGTAATCATTGTTCTGTACCGCTCGCCATTGACAGTGACCGCTTTACCAACGTTGTTTTCGAAAGAACTACATACCAATGACGCCGCCGGCTCCACACCAAACGGTAACTTTTCTTTGAGAATGCATTGTCACATGGTAAACCTCGTGCGGGTTGGTTTCGTCGTATATACGTCAATTTTGCTTGTTACATTACATTACATATTAATCTACGAAGTAGAGACACGTGCACTGGCTACAGGACAAAACAACACACAAGACGACATAGACACAGGACAGAACAGAAGAAAGGGAGAGAACGGAAAACAGAAAACACATAACACATGGCAACAGCACGCAGTTGGTTTTCGGACGGTCCCGCATCTGACTACTAACCACGCGCAGCGATGCTTGATTTCGCTGATCTCACGGGAAGCGATACTTTATCAGAGCCAAAAAGGCCGTTCACAACTTTGCTTGTTAACAAAGCCATTCATTCTAAAATGCACTTCGTGGCTAAAGATGATTTTTTCGGCCAAAATGAGGATCTTCTTACAAACTCTTCGAAGCCCAAATGGCCACGTCTATGGTCATGAACTTTGAGCTACTAGCTCACTTAGATCTTGTACTGGTATAGGCCCAAGTCCTGACGCTAAAATTTTATCGACTACCTTGGATTCTGCTGTACACTTTCACGGACCGCGGTGAAGTTCTCGGGCGGTCTTGCGTATGAAAGTTGGCTGATTAACAACCGAACCGATCATCTCAAATTTGGCCACCAAACGTTGAAGAGCCAATAGAATGGGCGCAAAGCTCGCAACTTTTACAGTTATACGAACACACTTATTATGATAATAAAGTCTTATCATTTTAACGTTATTTTTAACCGTGTAATTTGACCGGTTGATTTGGCATAATTATAATTGGCTCAATAATAAACAACAGATTTGACAAATGTCACCAAAACAACATGGCCTCCAAAATCCCCAGTGTGTTGATAATAATTGATTAAAAAACAACGTTCGACAGAAAAGAAATTCACTTTCGAATGATTAAATTTTCTTTAATAATTCGTTAAATTTAATGAATATTTTATTATTTCAACGACAGATTCAGAAAGAGCATATTGATTTTGTTTGGTTCTTAATTGGGTTCATTTGATTTTGTTCATCTCTTACTTTTAACTCTAAGGGACTTTTCTGTTGGGAGCGACCAACGAACGACAAATAAATGTGGTTTAAAGCAACGTATAATCCTAAATTCTTAACAAAATCAAAGTTAAATAATGGAAATATACATAATTTACGTTAATATAGGTATATGTTTAGATACTTACAGTTTCATTTTAATTTCTAAAATAAGATAAATTTGAGAAAACAAATAGTTCAATGCGAATTCCAATCTGATTGCTACGAGCTGCATAGCTCTATTCGCGTAGCACATACGATCCACACTTCGACAAAAAAAATGTTCGCCCGCGAATAAACTCAAAACTACGCTTGCTTTTGTTTCCTAGATGGTTGATAACGACGAATAAGAAAAAGAAATGTCGAAACGAACGAATATTCGTTCATTAGTCGATCGTTATCATGTGAAATGTGAACAATCATTACGTCCGTTGTTGGTTTAAGAGCAGAGAGAGATTGTGAAAGAGTAACGTAACTCCCTATTTTAAACCAACAAATTTCTTTGGGAAGAAATGGGAGTTCTGTCAAACTCAAAAGTACTTTTGAAATTTGACGTTTTGTGAAGAATTTTAAATTGATAATTTTTTTAAAAGTTATGTATGTACATCCAAAATAAATAATAAAATGGCCTTATAATAGCCTAATAAATTGGTTTCCATCACAATTTTTATTTTTTCTGCACTTAATTGATCCATTTCGCTCAGTTAAATTTTCATTTTTTAGACGCGTTCTTTTACTTTTGAGCGAATTTATTATTTTCTGACAGGCAAATTAATAAACGTGGAATAGCGAAAGGACTAAGTACAAAAATGTTATTAATAAAACAAAATTCCACTAATCGACGTTTCCTAAGTTAGTCCACCGAAGAAAGTGGATTAGCGAAGGAATAAGAACCAGATGTGTCAAATTTATTCTGAAATGTATTATTAGGTGCGTTCAATAATGTGTGGTTTATTATTGTTTTTTACGTACAAAAAAAAATCTAATGTTGAGAAAATTTCAAGTTATTGCTTATTGTAGTAGATTTTCTTAACGGATTTTTGGTAAACGCCATTTTACTATTTTTCGTACATTTTGTTTTTATTAATGAGAAAGCTTTAGATTAAGTCTTATTCCATGGTTTAGTTATCTCGTGGAATAAGCGTTTTTTTTTATTAATAGGACTGTACGAGTTTTCTTACCTACTCTTCAAAATCTGACAGCCTTCTTAAAGTTACCCAAAAAGTAGACGAACGGACCTATTAAGTTCAAATAGCTTCCGCAACCAACAGAAATCGCTGTAAATAACAGTTTATGTTTCACTTCTGTCAGCAATAAACAGCAAAATAAGTTAAATACTCTTAATGTATTCTTGTAAATTGTCTTCTTCATTTACAAGTGAACATAGATTAAGGTTCAGTTGTGTTCCCATTTGCAGCACTTAATGCTCCTTTATCCCCTTTAAGGAAACCAAACCAATAATTTATTAATACATGTGACACTTGACAGCACATTAACCAAACCAACAACCATGCCATGGCTTCAATTTGCAAATGTCATACATCTTTTCATCTCACGCAATTAATCAAATGACATTCGAGTACTGACACTATTCTTATCAATTATTGTTGGCCGATCGCGTCGATTTGTAAAGAGCATTGTGGCTGCTGCATTGTAATAGCAATAATTGCAACTTTCGCCTGTTGCGCTAGCGCACAGTTGTTATGAAGCCACAAGACACAAATAAAATGTGACAGTGACTTACGTCATGTTTTCCCTTTTGAACAAGTTACTCACCTTGTCGTCCAACACCTCAGCGCCGTTTTATACCATGCAGCGCACTCTGTCGCCCTTTTGTTCTTGTGGCATGGGTTATGGCGTATGGGCTTGAAGATTTATGAGCTTCTTTCAGTCGAATGTCACGTCGTCGTTGTTGTCGTGACTGTGGATTTTTGTAACTCGATGTTAACAATAATTTTTTACTTTATTTGAATTGTTTTTCCTTCCTATTCTATTTATTTGCGGAATTGCATGCCACACCTACATGCCCATAAATCAAATCCGATTTGCCAAACGGAATATAAGGCTCCATAAGAGCGACGAGGTGCCCCTATCTATACATACATTGTATATAGCTTTGCATCCGTCATCAGTGGCCGCGGCTGAGTCGGCTAAGTCGTGCAATCCGATTTGTTCCAAGAAAAACGATCGGCCGACAATAATTGCCTCTGTCGATTATCTTGTAATTACCAACGATCAGGGCCCTCACCCTAGCCGCCCCATAACTCGGAGCCAAATGACAGCAAATAGATTTATTTGCTAACCACGACCCCGTGGTAATGACATAAAACACCGATTTAAATCAAACTGTGCTCCACTCTAGATCACACGGCCGGCCGTAAGGCATGCGGCGCGGCGGCCGGTGGCGGCATGGCGCTGCGTTCAATTGTTGAATCCGACTTGCAATTAATTAATTATGATTGAATGTGACAGGTAGGCTGTGCACTAAAGCTGGCAGGAGGGGCCACCGTTGTGAATAGTAATTTCACGACTCAATAGCTCACCGTTTGAGCTGTGCGCTGCGGTGCCCGCTGCTGCCATGCCGAAACAATTTATTGGAAATCGTGTTTATGAGCCGAGCCGCACGTAAAACCGTCATCGGATAATAATTGCATTATGCTTCTGTTGGATGGATGTTGCTCTATAAAGTACACGGTGTTGTTCAGGCGTGGGGCATTCAGGCGCCCTGACTTGTGGGCGTGGTGGCGGTGGTGATATATTGTTTCGTGGCTTGAGGTTGTGACTTACATGCATGAGCAATCGTTGAAATAAAATACATAAACGAGTGCAATGATTTATTGGTTTCAATTGTTTGGTAAAGGAATTGGTTTATGTGGAATACAATACAAAAAATATTGTTTATTTGGGATCATTGGACGCAGGTTAAATAGCAATTTGTTTGTATCTGTTGTGATTAACTATAGACCAAATGAAAAAGAGTTAGGAATTCAATTTTTATTGATTTAATTCTGGCATTTTGTTCTTAACGCAAAAAAAAACACAAACGCGTTTAAAATAGAATTATAGCCACTTGGGTAAACAGATTAAGTATTCGTTCTGAGTTTTATTTGAACTTTGGCTCAATTTCACAACATTGTGCACGTTTTGATAATCATGACTGGCATTTTTGGTGTATGGCTGCTTTTTAATGTTAGTTATACAGTTTCAAATGGAAGGATTCCAAAACTTATACTTATTAAGCGTTTCTAGCTGATATCGGCCTTTTAAGCAAATAGAGCTGGCCCTGCTGAACAATGTTGTTCCCTGCGATACCGCCTGATATCAAGGTGTCCATCCAAGTTTGACCTTGTTGCGTACGTTAAGTCCATTTTTTAACCATTTAAAAGTGCTTTCAGGTTTGGTTTTGGTGGGGCTAACGTCCCATTTATTAGCTTAATACAGGCTTAACTTAACTAAACTTAAGAACTAATTAAAGTAATTTATGTTATAAGAAGCAAAGATGATGTAAGAGGTTGGCTTTCAGACAAGGACTTGGAAGGTTGAAATCGAAAAGAGGAAATATCGAATTGATTCAACATGTGGGTTAAAGTTTCATTGAGACCATAGGATGTAAGATGTGGAGGAAGGTACAAAAGACGCGATGATCTTAAGTTGCGTGGGTTAGTGTTGAACAAGATGAGATAAAAAATAGAGGAAGAGTCAGTGGCACCTGTAAGAAGCCGATGAATGAAAATGTTGTCAAACACATTCCTACGGACTTCAAGCGGGTGTAGATTTAAATCAATAATAATTTTTAATTACAAAAACAAATAATTTTTAATTTTTTTTATATATAATTAATTTTTTTTAAAGACAAATTTAACACAGTTTTTATTATATTTAGAATGCAACGCGTTTAGGAATAAATACCATCTTCAGGCGTAGTCGAAAGTTTGAGATGTACTCATGTAGGGTGTAGATTTATAATTTTGAGTCGGTCAAGCTAGGCTGGCAGAGATGAGAAATTATTAGGATCATAAAGACTTCGGAGAGCAAAGAGCAGATAAAGACGTTGAACGCTTTCAATTCTAGAGATATGAACCGCGTGATAGGGGGCCCATACTTGCGATGCATACTCAAAGATAGGACGAACATGGGAAACATAAAGGGATTTGGTTACAAATGGGTTCCGAAACTCTTTGGACCACCTTTTGATAAAACCAAGAGCGGAGGTAGCTCTTGATATAGCATTCTAGATATGAGAGCGAAAATTTAATTCGCAATCACAGAACACGCCTAAATTGCGGATAACCTTTATGCGGTTAATGAGAAGATTCTGAAGATAATAAGATCTGAGGGGAAGTTTTTTACTTTTTCGAAAAAACGTAATTAGCCCGCATTTGGCAAAGTTAAGTTCGAGAAAATTCTTACTGCCCCAATTGACAAATGAATTGAGGTCATTTTGAAGCAGGAGAGAATCACGAATAGAGGAGATCAGCTTGAAAGTTTTAGCATCATTAGCACAAACGGAGATAGAAGATGATTGAGTTATCTTTCACCATAATTAATGGCAAGGATAAACAAAAGAGGTTCAAGATGGCTAACTTGGGGTACCCCAGAGTTCGCCACAAAAGGAACTGAAAGAGCAGAACGAAAACGGACTCTGTATTGGTGGTTGTCGAGATACGAGGATATACATTTAAGAAGGTTAGGACTGACACCGAGGAAGGAAAGCTTAAAAATTATTAAATTGTGGGAGATTTTTTCGAAAGCCTTGCTGATATCTGTAGTGATGACGTCTACTTCGTAACTTTTTTCCATGGCAGAGAGTGAAGATGTAACAAACTCAACAAGATTTGTTGTGGTAGATCTTCCCTTACAAAAACGTGCTGATTTGAAGCTGTCAGAGATTTCCATTGGAAAGAGAATGAATCATACAGAATGTTTTCGAAGAGTTTGGGGATATGAGAAAGTTTGCCGTTGGACCGATAGTTAGATACTTGGTTTTTGGGATCTTTTTTATGGATTGGTGTGATAGTGGATATTTTCCATAAATCGGGAAAAGATCCGGTGGAAAGGACAGCTTGAAGAAGTTAGTAATAGGAAGGACCAAACTCGAGCAACATTTTTAAAAAATACTGTCAATTGCTTGAGTCCTTCCTGCACAAAGCTTGAGTAAAATTCTCATATCTGAGGAGGTGCTCCTGTTACTTATTTGTCTTTCCTGGATGAAATTGTTAAGAAAGCATTAAAAATGGTAAAAAATAGGATCATACAAAAACATTTGTTTTGCTCCAACATCGTCAAAATGACTCCTTATTCTATCGTTTTTTTACAAACATCCAGTGAAATAGGCAGGGGCATTCCTCCCCTAAAACAATTTAAAGGTAATATTTGCACTGCTAGGAATATTGCTCTTATGATTCCACTTTGGACTTACTATTAAGAACATAGATTCTTTCTTTAGTCGCACCACTGGTGGAATGTGGAACGTCTTCCTTAGCTCTGTGTTCTGTCCCATTTTGATATGCAGAATTTCAAATCTAGTTTACACCGGCATTTCCTTTTACAAGCTTGTCTATTTCCCTTATGCTTTATGGGCTACCTTTTGACTATAAAAAAATCCTATAGAAACGAAATTGTAGTACTACGTTACAAATTGTATTCAAAGAACAATGGCAATGTTGGCCCTTAGACCAATAATGATGAGCCATATATCATTTCGCTACATTTCAGGTTTCACGTTGGACGCCATTCTATTAAATTGTATTGTATTTATAATTTTTCCATAAAGTTTTTTTTTAATCTGTATAGTTAATTCTATTACTTAATATTAAAAGAAAATTGCAGTGATTAAAAAAAAAATAAAGGGAAACAAGAGTTGCGGTGGCATGCTTCGTAGCGTTAGAGGCCAACCCAATAAACTCTTCGCACTTCCTCATGTATTGATTGGATTTCATGACACGAAATTCTGTTTAAATTTTAAAGGTATTCATACAAATCTTTTGTACTGTTCAGCAATCAAATTGTTGATTGCTTTTTTTTATTGTTGGTGGCGCTAGATAGCGAGCGGGGTGCTCCTGAGCCTGGTTTATTATTCCCCTGCATTCCAATTTCGCACTGCAAGCAGTCGGAGACTTACATCTACATGGTCGACCAATCGAAAATGAAGTCTACCTTGGCTTCTGACATAGCCGGGCCATCTTAGCCGCTGGATACGATTTTTGTTGGCTAGGTTTATGTCGCTCTACATCAGCATGTACAACTCTCGTTGTTGTATCCTCTTTACTGGATCGCAAACAGGGCCATAAATGACACGTAGTATTTTTCCCTAATACTCTAAGGGAGCTTTCATCTGTCTTCGAAATGTTTCTATACCATAAAGCACGAACAATAAAAGATTGTTCTCAATTTGTTGAAAAAAAAGTTGAAATTTGTAATTTTTTTGATGAAATTCGATATTTCATTTGGGTGGGAACATCGTATTTTAAACTACTTGCTACTGTTGCACCATATTTTGTGGTTAAAAATATATTATCCCTTCCACATTATGTACTTCATGTTTCTCACAATACTACATTTCCTTCCTTTCTCTCTAGGTAGGCCACATTAGAACCAAGAACAGCGAGTACTACATCGAACCATCCAAGCATCATGAAGCTCATCCCAAAAATGGGCATCCACACGTCGTCTTCCATAGATCCTCTGTCAGAGAGAAGGTAGATAATATACACATATCACTTGGCCACAACCAACAGCCATAATAATGATTTTCCATTTTTCCAGAGAAAGAAAAACCGCAACAAATCCAACAACAAGAAGAAACACCACATCAGCAATTGTGGCACCAAAGAGCCCCGCAGGCGCACCGAAACACGGATCGAATGGCAATCGCAGGGCAAAGTAACAATTTGTAAACAGAATCCGATTAAAATGTAAATTTTTAATGTAAAATTATTCCGCTTTTCTCTTCTCTTTGTTCTACGTCTGTCTGTTTTTCTGTCTGTCTGTGTGTGTCTGTTGCAATTGTTCATAATTCAACAAACAACAACAACAACATAAACAGGTAATTGTTCAAGGTGGCAGAAAAGTACGACATCGTCAACGCCATGCCAAGTCCCATCCACGACCGCAACAAGACCAACACCAGACAACGGATGTACCACCAGATAGTCCACGACGGCAACGCCATCACCAGAAAGACCGTCATCGCAAGAAACGTTCAATTAGCAGCCCACGCCATGTAGAAACGCTGATTGTGGCCGACTCGACAATGGTGGCGTTCCACGATGACGTCGAGACCTACCTCCTGACCATAATGAATATGGTATCGTCGCTGTACAAAGACCCCACCATTGGCAATTCAATTGAGGTGATCGTGGTGAAGATCGTGCTGATCGACGAGGACGAGGCACATCCGGATTTGAATTTAACCGAAAGTGCTCAAAGAAATTTGGATACATTTTGCGCGTAAGTGGGCGCTACAAAAACTTTCTGTGCTCTTTTAATTGAGGGATGATTTCTGATTTCTCCCACAGATGGCAGTACAAGCTGAACAGCGACAACGATGAAAACGATCCCCATCATCACGATGTGGCCGTCCTAATAACTCGAAAGAATATCTGCGGAAATAATTGCATGTAATTTTGAACTTTTTTTTCTCAATTTTTAATTTTGTTATACTACTTTGTTTGGTTTCCCACCTTTATGCTTCCTGAGGGAACAGTTTGTTTAACATACATAAATTCGTGTTAACCACACACTTTTTTGTTATTTGTAGGACGCTGGGTGTCGCCAATGTGGGTGGAATGTGCAAGCCAACGCAATCTTGTAGCGTCAACGAGGATAATGGGATTGTGCTGTCGCATACGATTGCCCATGAATTGGGCCACAAGTAAGTAGAAAGAGGCTCTTTCCGTTTTGGTAATACAATATATGCATTTTTTTTTTTTTTTTTTGAAAAGTAAATACTGCTTTGTTGGCGTGTGTAAGCGGATGTTAAGCCATTGCCATTTGCGTAGGAAGGGTTTTATTACGAGATACGTGCGTTTATACGGGAAAAGCGACGCATGCGTAAAATCAAAGTCTGAATATGTGCATAAAATTTGTCTGCAAGATATTGTGGCTCCGGAGTTCTGAATGAAGTAGGTGAATGAATGATCGGTTTTTCTAATCGTATAGGCTCTGGAGATGATGCTTGGGTGTTGTAGTTATTTAGTTATAGTTGAATTGTAAGTGCAGTAAAGATGTTTTAGCAGATAAGCAAATTAGCCAGATAAATGAGAAAAAAATAGAAGAAAGAAGACGGTAGGCAGCGATTTATATTTGAATCTTTAGGAGGTTTTATTTGGGTTATAGCTGTGTTTTAAACACGAACAATTCTCTAGATGAAGTCAACGGTGGCGTCTACAGCTCCAAACTGAATGGAACACCTTAGTCTTCTACGAAGTTTTTGAACCTTGGCGTTATAAGGAGCAATTTATGAGACTCTTTGTCCTTGAAATTACATTAAAGACCAGATCTTTCAGGTTAGAAGTCGTTCCGTCCTCGGGATAACTTCCAGACCAAGTATGCAAATGTATAATGGAAGGAATTTTTGGTGCCTTACAGACAACATGCAACCGAACAATAAATGGAGGACCTAGACTGCTATAAGGCCGAAATAATACCGTCATTCAAAAAATCCAATCGGATGGGCCGAGCAAAATGAAGATGTCAAAGCCAAAGAGCTCGAACTGAAGGTTTCAAATACGATCAAGGGAACATCCTTCTTTCTTTAAATTTAAATAAAACAAAGTGTGTGTGAGATATTATCCATATTTTTTATTTGTTTGAAAGGCTTATTAAAGCCTTTGTGTGTGGAATATAACATCAGTTAAATGTCCGCTTCTCTTTGTGGCGCGCATCCGATGTGTCTAATTTTCTATGACTCTAGCGCATAAATCGGGATGAATTTGATCGATGGCATATTGGTTATGCTGACTTTGAGAGCCGCTGTGGTTTGTGACCCATTCGCATAGGCATATTTCTTAAAGGAATATGGACCGATGACGCCGCCAGCCCAAAATCCACAACAAACAGTGCATTGGACGCTCTTGGATCTCATGTGGATCGACAAATTTGTTTGTTTATGCAACCATTCATCCTGATTTTTCAATGATAATTAGGGCCAGTAGCCAACTGCTCCAGAGCCCATTTAGTGAACACATGTCGTTGTCTATTATGGTCGTTTACCTTCAGCTCCTGGGTCAGTTGAATTTTGTACGGTGCAGGCACAAGTCAAGACGCCAAATTCGCCAAGTTGTGGTCTGCGAAAAACCGAGTTCTTGTGAGCGACGCGAAATCGACTGCCTCCGATTCTCCTGCACACTCTCACGGACGCCGGCGATGTTTTCGGCAGATCTTGCGTATCGTCGACGAACGGGTGTTAAGTTGATTGTTTTGCTGAACCAGTGGACTCAAATTTATTCTTAAGGTAGGACGATTATGGCGACCGGGCTATGGACAAAGCGCGCTAAACATTGCCCGAACAGAACGTGTTGTTGAACGCTTTATCCGTCCATGGTGATTTGGCAAAACAGACTGAATAAATGATAGCCAATTTGACAGATTAAGCTTCAATCAGATGGCCGCTATCAACTATCAAATTTTGAAAGTCCCTATTGGAAGACCCTTTATAATCAGAGTGGATGCTGAGAATATGTATGGAAATTTACCTCTGCAGACTGTATAACGGTGATGAAGAAACAAAATCCGCATTTAGGCAGAATGAAACATTCTAACTGGGCAGAGTAGAACAACAATTCCACCCACCACATCTGGATGAAGTAAAGCTAGCTATGTACATATATCGAAGCTTAAGATCAATAAAGCCGCGCCAGAGCCAATATTCTGTAGCTGTTGATCTCTTCAAAGTTGTCAGGCAATGATTTGGCTAGATATACATACTATGCACTAACTTATAAGCAATATAAAGTCAATCGAAAGCATGCCTGAAATTTGTAATCTCAGAATTAGCTGTATATAGCTGTAGGTACATGTATGTATGTTAGAAATTGAATTCAGCTGCAGATAGATAACATATTTTCTTGTAATTTTTCATTTTCCAATTTCTTTACCTGCCCACTCTCCCTGTTTATGTTTTTTTGTTTGTAGATCAACTACTTGACAGCTAGGTTGTCAAGAGTGTCAAATTTGAAATATAAAAACCAGGCATCTGCGGATGCGGTTTTTCTGAATTCTTACTGCACTTCGGATAGCTTTCCCAAAACAACACGGCCCTCTGAACTGCGCTAGCCAAACATGGACGTATATGAAAGACGTCTATGAGGGCAAACAATCTAATGAAGTATAACTGTTGCAAGTCGCTGCTTCTTCGGATTAAGAAGTCAATTGAGTAGCAAAGCACTCTTTCAAGCAACTAACATGTTTTCTAAGAAGGCGGCCCTCGACATCCAAATCCTACTGTATGGTGCAGATGAATGAACATTGTAAAAAGTGGATGAGAACGCTTTGGGCAACTGAATTATCTTCCTTATGTAAAAAATCGTTTATCATTCCAATTTTTGAAGGGGGGGGGGGGGGGGGGGGTAGCGGACTGACATTCTTAACTACACACCAATTTCTAAATTGTCTTGTATCCCAAAGCTCTGAACAAGTCCTTTGCGGAAGATTGTCTTTCCTTTCAAAAAACGTGAACAACTAAATTGTTTTTGTGCAGAAAAGATTAAAAATTTTTTTACATTCTTGCGTAAATGTTCAAACGCTTAGCAAAATCAAAATATACCTAAGAATAGTTTAAGAGATATAAAGGTGTACTTTTTTAGTACAGTGGGATTATGCATGCTGAATTAGATTCGCCCTTATAAATTCGAGTAAATCGCCTTTGTAGTTGCTGGTCTGCTTATGGAACTTCCATGCACTGGACGCAGTAGATAAAAGCATTGCTGTAAATAAGTTCCACCAACATTTCTTGCCGCTGACTTGAATTGAATATGTGGTCATGAAGGTCGACTCCACTAATATGCATGTTATAGCTTTTGAAAACTAAGGGCTGAGAAATGTGAACTTTTTTTTATTTCTTCTTGAAAACCACACGTATAAAGAAAAACACCATTTATATAATCCCATTGTACTCTTAAAAGTATATTCAACCTTACTTTCTTTCGTCTATATGTAAGTAGTTATATCGAGTTATATTTTTTTTAAACCTTATCTTTATTTACAACGAATTACAGAATAAAAATGGGCACGACTGGGTCACACGCACTTACTCTTATGTGCATAATTACATTGCAAAGCAAGATCTTGGAAAAAAACAATTAACATTTACGTTGAAAATAACACAGTTTGAACTTATAAAAAGTATCAAAATCACAATACTTAATGGTTTTTAGTAAAAATGAAGTACGCCAAAAATTAAAAAACCGTTATATGAAAGGTACCGACGTTTGCGTTATATGTGGTTCTAATCAAATGATAGCCAAAAGCAACAAACAAATTCTCAAAAATGTTCATCAAAATCGTTGGAGCAGTTTTCGAGAAAAATAAGCTTTTCCTAAAGGGTCATATGCAGGTACCGTTATTTTTAGGCCTAAAAATAAAATTTCAATTTCCCCTCTGAGGAATGCCAAAATAAATCACACACAACAAATTTGAAGATAATCGCTTAATCCGTTTAGGCTGCAGCTCGTTATACATACTGACAGACAGACAGACATTTTTTCTCGATCACTTGTTTAGACTTTTCTATGATCGTATTGTCATATTTGATTGTTATCTCAATTTTTTTAATATTCACGAATCCTAAACTTGCCTTATAGTCCCTATAATCGCAAGTAAAAATTAATTTTTTGTTTGAATGTCGTTATTTCACACACAAACTTTTTACTTGCGATTATAGGTACTATAATGGAAGTTATGCATTCGTTCAGTTTAAAAATGTTGAGATAACAATCAAACATGACATTATGATGATAGAGAAACATATTTGAGTTACTGGCAAAATTTTGTCCGTCTGTCTGTCTGTCTGTACGGATGTATTTTGGACTGCAGCCTTAACGGTTGGGCCAATCGTCTTCAAATTTAGAACTTAAGGTTATTTTGACATTCTACAGAGGAGTTTTTTGAAATTTTTTTTTTACCTCAAAAATTAACGGTGTCTGTCATATAACCGTTATGCAAAAGCTTATTTTTCTCGAAAACGGTTCTAAGAATTTTTATAAAAAAACCTACTGTTGTAGGTATGCATTGTATTTTTGTGAAAAAAAAATAAATATGGTGGGCTAAAAACGGTACTCCCATAGGACCGGTTTTTTTTCTTCGACTTTCTCAAAAACTGGTGATCCGATTACAATCAAATAGATAGCCTAAGTAATTTTGCATACATTTTGTTTCGAAAACTTTATTTTTGTATTTTTAATAATTTTTTTAATTTTTTTCTTGAGAAATCAATATTTTGAAAACGGTAGGTGGTTTTGGACAGCAAAATGAAAATTAGTTATAAAGCTAGTGACAAAAAATTAAATATGCGAAAGACGGCTACAATAATTAAGCTTTTTTTTAAATTAAAAAAAATAAAGTAAATCCATAAATCGTTAAAACAAAGGGACCATATTCATATTCATATTTTAAACTCGAGTCTAAATTAACTGGACTCTAAACTTACACAGGTTGGATACTACTGATATTCTGAAAGAAACTTGTAGCTCTATTTAGTAACACCCGACCCTAACATGAATTCTACTAAATAGATCTCTGCTACAAATTTTCTTTCAATCTATCACGAAAACAGCGATATGTCAAAACGACATAAACAAAAAAAAAATTTATATTACAAATGATTTCCAAGGAGAATTTTAAAAGACAAAGGGAGCAAAACTGGTCAGAATCAGAAAAGGATACCATAATATCAAAATCGCCATCAACATTTTTATCAATTGACATTTTGCATTACTTTAAGTATTTTTATTTTAAGTATTTTTGACCTTAAAAACAACTTAAAGAAAGCTTCTGCCGTGGCTAGCGTTAGACTCGAGTTTTTATTTTAGAAATGTACATATTTAAACTGTTTACGAATGACATAAACTCTGGTTTGGTTTAGGAACAAGGAAATAGTAACTGATCAAACATCTATGTATGTACATATAAATATGCGCCAATTATTTTTAACACATACATATGTATGGTGGTTGGGTGCTGTATGAATAGGGTAGGCACTGAAAGGCATCAAACTGGTGATGCACAGTCGCTGCAACTATATCGTACACATCAATTGTGCTTATTTTACCTCCCCGCGGTAACCACCGGGTACTGGTCTGTCCATCCGGACATTCCTGCTAAACTTATAAGCGCGAGTGTTGAACACAGAAAAAATAGCAACACTATAATGCTCTGCTTTAATGACTGTTCTGATCGATTCGCAGAAGTCTTGCACGAGCCCCTCAGAAAGAGGACGTACGGCGGATGAGCCCAACCAACTGGACCAACGGTGGCGTCAACAGTCAACGAAGCAGACGCCCTAATGAGCTACTTCGACGTATTTGGAGATAAGGTCATTAGGACAATTCAATGCAAGTCAGGGCATTGAAATAGAGATGGTGGCGGATGAACCCTTAATGGGCCAACGGCAGCGCTCACATCCCCGAAGTGGGTTACTGACTCCGGTTTCTCCGGTTCCTTTTGTCCAAGGAATCCAACAAAGGACCTGGCCCTCCAGGTTGGGGGTTGTGCGTGGGGTTAACAACCCTGCCACGGAAAAAGAAAAAGTTACGAAGCGACCAATAGCCTCGGAAAAGGACGGATTTACTGTTGACGACCCGGAAAAACGAATCAAGGACAACGACCTTCGGATCTGCACGTGGAATGTTAGAACTCTTAACAGACCACGTGCATCCAAACAACTAGCGGAGGCCCTAGACTGCTACAGAGCAGGAATTACTGCCATCCAGGAAGTGCGATGGAATGGGCCGGGCAAAAGGAGGATGAAAAACTGTGACGTGTACTACGGTGATTGCGCAAGAAGACCACAGCATTTATTTGGGTGCGGATTCGTCATAAGCGGTAGACTTAGGCAAGAAGTCTTGGGCTTTCGACACGTAAGTGAGCGACTTGTGACAATCCGTATCAAGGCTAAATTCGCCAACATTAGCCTAATATGCGCTCATGCCCCCACAGAGGACAAAGATGACGCCACCAAGGATGACTTCTATGAGCTCCTCGACAAAACCTATGAGCAATGCCCTAAATACGACGTTAAGATCGTACTAGGCGATTTTAATGCCAAAATTGGTAAAGAGGAAATCTTTGGTAGGACTGTCGGAAAACATAGCCTACACGACACAACGTCTGAAAACGGACTTAGGCTAATTGACTTCGCAGCGGCACATAACGTCACCATTGCAAGCACACGGTTTCCTCATCTCGATATACACAAAGGGACTTGGCGACACCCAGATCAAAGAACCGTCAATCAGATTGATCACGTTGCGATCGATGCAAGACACGCCTCCAGTATCTTGGATGTTCGCACCTTCCGAGCAGCTAACATCGACTCGGATCACTACCTTGTTGCAGCAAAGGTAAGAATGCGAATAACCCGAACTCCACAACAACGGAGTAATACTGTGAGGAAGTATGACGTCGGAAAGCTGCAATCGCAAGAAACCGCCAGAACCTATGCCGATCGAATATCCCGTAACCTCTCAAGAAATCCAGTACCGCCAGCATCAAGTGCCGAAGATCAGTGGCAACACTGCCAACAAGCCATCAGAGATGCCGCAACTGATGTGCTAGGTTTCACCAGACCACCACCACGAAACCTCTGGTTTGATGACGAATGCAGGCAGGCCCATGCAGCCAAACAAGAGGCATATAAAGCGGCGCTGCAAAGAAAGACGAGAGCTGCTCGCGAGCTCTATGAGCAGAAAAGACGGGAAGAACACCGGCTTCTCCAAAAGAAAAAGAGAGAGCATGAGAAGCGCGCGATCGAAGATATTGAGAGATGCTACTCCAGGAACAACGTGCGGAAGTTTTACCAACAGGTAAAAAGAACATGCCAAGGAAAAAAATCCCGCACAGAAGCCTGTAGAGATAGGAATGGAAACCTCGTAGTAGAGTCACAGTCGGTGCTGAGTACATGGAAGGACCATTTCTGCAGACTGTTAAACGGCGATGAAGGCCAAAATCCCGCTGTCAGGCAGAATGAACCATTCAACATGGATGATGACAGACAAAACTTCCGTCCACCTGACCAACATGAAGTAAGGATAGCAATATCTAAACTCAAAAACAACAAAGCTGCTGGACCCGACGGATTACCCGCCGAACTTTTTAAAGCGGCCGGAGATGACCTGGTGGAGTGCATACACCAACTCATCTCTAAAGTTTGGTCAGAAGAAAGTATGCCTGATGAATGGAACCTCAGCATCGTTTGCCCGATCCACAAGAAAGGAGACCCTCTAAACTGCGCCAACTATAGAGGAATAAGTCTCCTGAATATCGCCTACAAGATCCTCTCTGCCGTACTATGTGAACGCCTGAAACCTTTCGTCAGCAACCTGATTGGCCCCTATCAGTGTGGTTTCAGACCTGGAAAGTCCACAATCGATCAAATGTTCACGCTACGGCAGATCCTGGAAACCACCCAAGAATTCCAAATCGATACTCACCACCTCTTTATCGATTTTAAGGCCGCGTACGATAGCATTTATAGAGACGAGCTATACAGAGCCATGTCAGGTTTTGGCATTCCCACAAAACTCGTCCGACTGTGCAGGATGACGATGGAGAACTCTCGCTGCTCCGTCAAGGTTGGTTCTGACCTCACAGAAGCTTTTGACGTCAAAAAAGGATTCCGACAAGGTGATGCGCTATCGTGCGATTTCTTCAACTTAATACTTGAAAAAATTATAAGAAACTCGCAAGTCAATTGTAGTGGGACAATTTTTTTCAAGTCTGTGCAATTGCTAGCATACGCTGACGACATAGACATCATTGGCAGAACTCGGCGAGCTGTCAGTGGAACGTTTGCTAGCATTGAAGCTGAAGCGGCTAAGATGGGACTAGCAGTCAATGAGGCCAAAACGAAGTACCTGCTGTCCACAAAAAGGGACACACAACACCGGCGGATTGGACAAAACATCACAATAGACAGGTACAACTTTGAGGTAGTTAGGGACTTTGTGTACCTCGGATCCGCTATAACATCTGACAACAACATCTCGTCAGAAATAAAGCGAAGAATTACTCTTGCCAATCGCTGTTTCTATGGGCTAGGAAGGCAATTGAGTAGCAAAGCCCTCTCTCGAAAGACAAAGGAGACTCTGTATAAGACCCTAATCATCCCAGTCCTGCTCTATGGCGCCGAGGCATGGACTCTATCTAAAGCGGATGAAGATATCCTTAGTCGTTTCGAGCGTAAGATTCTTCGGAAGATTTTTGGCCCTATCTGCGTTAACGGGCTTTGGAGGAGAAGGTTCAACCAAGAACTATACGAGCTGTACAGCGACATTGACCTGGTCAAAAAAATACGCATATCACGTTTAAGATGGCTAGGTCATGTAGAGCGAATGGACAACAATGCTCCGGCTCGCAGGATCTTCGATTCCATCCCAGAGGGTAGACGCAGTCAAGGAAGACCTCGCCTTAGGTGGCGCGCTCAAGTGGAGGACGACCTCAACCAACTTGGAGTGCAAAACTGGAGGCAGCTAGCCAAAGACCGAGTTGGCTGGAGAGGCATGTTGGTTGAGGCCCAGGTTCGTCCCGAACTGTAGCGCCACCTAAGTAAGTAAGTACATATGTATGAAGTCTGCTGTTATTGACAAGAAGTAACTACAGTTTTCTGTACCTACTTTTAAAAGAACAATGGGAAAGAATGGGTTAATTCTATGCTATGCTTAAGCTTAATGGGAGATCTTTTCTAGCAACTCATCAATGGTTATATTAACGCCGCAGTTTTTATTTCCAGTATCAACTGGTCTGAATTACCGTGTTGGTTCGCTTCATTTGTGCATTCTTCAGTTAATGCATGTTGCTCAGAACCAAGTATGATTTATAAATTAACCCCTCGCTAGAAATAGTAAGTTTGTCAATACTAATGTCAGTATGATTGACTTTAATGTTAGTAAATTAAAATTAAAATTCAGTTTCGTACAAGTGATCCACTCGTTTAAATAGGTATACTGCAACCATAATTTATGTAGGTATAATCTTGTGTGTTTTAAAGTATGTTTAGATTATGTTATTTCATTGCCTGGCTTATTAGTTTTTGGCAGTAATTTTTGTACTAACTACTAATTCTTGCATTTAACCTAGGATCATAGTTTGTAGTTAGCTTTAAGCTCATTAATTAAATAAATAAATTTATTAGAGCGACAGCTCCTTAATGAGCCAAGGCCTAGTGACTTATACTCTCAACCATTCCTGGGTGTGTGTGTTGTTAATCTGCAAGAATGGAAGAGACCTACAATTTACCGCTGAGTCCGAACGGTTACATGAGATGCACTTTTCGAGACAAACTTTTACTCTTGGAGATTTTATCAGTTCCTCGCAAGAGGCACTGCTCCGGAAAAAATGGTGGCTCTGAGCGAGACTCTCGAACCCAGGCTCTTTGCTTAGCAGTGCGATACACTAACCTCTAAGCCACGGGTCACTATTTTAAGCTCATTACGGCCGAAAATTTGATAGTGAAAAAAGATGTACATGCTGACTTCATTCGTTTACTTTTCGGGGAATAGGCTTCTCTACTGCGAAGTGTATTATTTTCTCCCAAATTATTGTGTCACATGTTTCGACATCAAATTTATATCTTCACAAGTCCACTAGAAATCATATAAGATACTCCCGAGATACACTCGATCCCGAGTGGCCTAATTGTTTCATTAGGCCTTCTTTAGCTAAAAAAAAAATAACCAAACCTTAAAACCCAAAACCGGCTCTCGATACTCGATACTAATTCAAAAATCATCCATTCAAGAAAAAAAATAAAAAAAAATTCATTCATAAAAAACCACTTCCACCAAGTCTATCGTCAAGTAGCGGTCCATTCATGCTTTTCCAATTCCTAATGCGAACATCTCTCCCATACCATCAATCCATTGAAGGTTGTGCATAGTAAACTACGATTCGCGAACGCGACGCGCCCACACGCTATCCCACACTATTATTTGTCCATTTCCTCCCCAGCTTGTGTAGATATGCTTACCTTTACCACGCTGGCTGGCTCTGGCTGTGTCAGTGCCACTGCCACACCACACTTTGTCCAAACAAAGCGATCACGACGACGACGACGCTTTACGGACAAAAAAACTTTGACACATCGTATCAGCTCGGCCCGGCGCAGCGAGGCGGCAACTTCGAATAGAATGGCGCACGGCACGACACAATAACGCGAGCCATGAGGCCGAATGCGGCTTGCGGCACCGTTGGCATAGCCTTATTGCAAGTGGTTGCTTGTACCCCGCCATATACGCGCAAGCGTGCCTGTCAGTCTGGCGTGATTGATACGAAAATGAAGAGAAAAAAAAACAACATCAACAGCTTAATCGCTCGTTGTTGAATAATTTATTGCTAATTTATATCTCGGGTTGGGGGGTGTAAACACAATAGATGCTAATAACCGTATGTAAGCAGACGTTAGCGCGGTGGTGACGCGACGCAGCTTCATCAGCAATTTCAATGAAAGCGAAGAAATAACGCCGAAAACAGTAGCAACACCCTCTTGCGACAAACTGTGGGATGAATGGGTCTTTTAAGCTTTAATCATCTCTCAGCCGGCAGCGTTGACAAATTAAGCCAATTATCAGAAATTGATTTATTCCAGCTAATCCCCAGATTTGTGTTCTGATTGCTCCGCTGATTACAAGTGGCAGCTGTTGCCGTCTATGTTTCTATTGTTGGCGATTAAGAGGTTTTGACATTAATAGACACAACAATCAAAGAAGGAGCTTACAACCTAGTATTAGCTCGCGCCACGCTCAACCTCCGCAAACTGTGCTACTTTTCAAATCAAGTGCATTAACACTTATTATTGAAGTACTTTTTTATTAATTTGTTTAAACATATACTATTTTTTTTCAGCTTTGGCATGTTCCACGATACTCTGAAAATTGGTTGTCATGGACGTATTGGACCGATTGTACACATTATGACACCAATATTCGACTCAGATACGTTGCAAGTATCCTGGTCGAATTGCAGCCGGAAATATATAACACATTTCCTTGAGTGAGTACATGTATAAATATTTGTTTTTATTTTTGATTTAGTGTTTTTCAATTGATTCACTTTAACTCCGTCTTCGGTAAGGTAAAGCAAAAGCAATATTCTGATGATAACCTGGTTCCTGGTCAGCCAAATGAAGAAGTAGATACGAAATATGAGAGGTCTACATGGTCTTCTGACTGCCACGGTAATAGCGTCGAAGTTTTTGCGCGCTGGAGCGTCGCTTTTCATCCGCTCTACATGGCCGAGCCATCTTAGCCGCTTGGACACGGATTTGTTTGGCTAGGCTTATGTCACTGTATAGCATGTACTACTCGTTGTTGTATGTTCTTCGATATTCGTTATTTACAGAATCGCAAACAGGGTCATAAATCGCAAATCGCAAAATCGAATATCCCAAGGGAGCTTTCATCCAACTGAGCAAGGGTCCATGCTTCAGTCTTTATTCCTTATCGTGTCCTCGTTTATAATCAGTCCCATTCTGCTTGCTTCTGACTCCATAGAAGTGAAATTACCGGTTATTGCCCGTAAGCTGCAACCAAAATCGTTTTTTTCTGGAAAGTGAAAAAGAGAAGAGTATCATTGAAGACAAGAAAGTGTTGGACACAAAAAAGAGGAAGAATTGGTCACATTTTCTTACAAATGGCCAACAATTTTTAATGTATGCATTGCAGTGTTTTTGCCAAAACTTTTGTTCATGAATAAATAAGGTGTTCTGTGTTCAGAATAAAAGAATTAAGTTTGCTGATTTTCGTCGGCGATTTGGCTGATTTTTTTCTTAACTTAGATTTATCGTCTGTTTTTATTTTATTCTTTGTTCTTTATTATGAATGAAGGATCAAGGGTTGATTATGCCAACATTCAAGAGCAAAGATCTAATTTGCTGTTTTGGCGCTGATTGAAATTAGATTGGATAGGCTTTTGATCCGTCGGAATTCATACCTCATAAGTAAACCTTAGTGGCATTATTGTTTTCGAATAACGGTCCTACTGCATACATAAGGAATGGTGTTGCATACCAATTCGAATCACAAATATTTATTGCCCTTGTACTAATTCCTTTTCTAAAATTTCTTCGGGATCTTTAAATGGTCACTATGTTTTCTCCATAGTGACGTAGACTCCGGGCACAAAACTCATTCTTTTGGGTATAAGAACCTTTATCCCAAATAGATTTTTAAGCATCATGCGCAAAGATTATTCGTGGTTGAATTCAACCTGTAAAGAGGTTATCAGGGTCAATGAGGTATTTTCCGTTTCTATAAGGCCAAACATTCTTAAAAAAAAACGGAAGAAGTTAAAAAAAGCCAAGAAGGCGGCATGTAACGTGCATATTCGACGAACCAAATTTTTACATGACTTAAAATTGATGTAAAAAAGAGTTGGTTGTTTGTAAAGTTGGTTTACGGACGATAATTTTACGTGATAACGTCATAAGAAAACATTGATGGCGGCAACACCAACATACAGCCCGTTAACTCACACCCACAAACCTCTCGTTAAATCCACACACAAACACCCCAATATCTACACCTACTTTCTACTTTTACAAAACTCTGCCTGTATTTTTTTTCTTTTCTTGTTCTTTTTGAATTTGAGTGGAATTATTTTGGGAATTTTCGCCTGTTCTTTTTCATGTTCGCCTGGTGCTTGCGATCGATTATGGTTGAAAGAACCACAGTATCGCGGTTAGCATGAGTCATGAGTCATATCAGCATCAGTCTTATCAGTATGAGTCATGTTATTTCGTACGTGTAGCTTATCATCGATTTATAAGACGTTATTTCGTCAAAATACTACGAGTCCCAAAAGTCGTAAGAATTTTTAGTCATTTGTAAAATGTATGAGGAATTCCTCTTCGTCCTCAAACAGAAATCTGAACTAGGCAGTTCGCTGGCAAAAAGTGTCAATAATCCACCCATTCTTGAGAGAGTAAATGATTCTGTGGGATCAATCTTCTTTCGCACTCCAAGTGACCAGAGTACTGAAAGATGTAAATAAAAGTAAGATTATTGCACTTGATATTTTCAGTAAAATATTTTATAGAGTCTGTCACTAGGATTTTAATTGCGACTATAGGTACTATAACACAAGTTATGCATTCGTGCAGACTACCAATTTTGAGATAACAATCAAACATGGCATTACGATGATAGAGAAACATATTTGAGTTACTGGCAAAATTCTGTCTGTCCGCCTGCCCGTCTTTCTGTACTGTTGTATGTATATTAAACTACAGCCTAAAAGGTTAGGCCAATCGTCTTGAAATTTGGACCTTTTTATTTATTTTGTCATTCTACAGAGGTCTTGTTTTAAGTTTTAAACTTTTTTTAGCTCAAATTTTTGTTTTTGAAAAATCAATATTTTGAAAAACGTGTTAATGAACTTTATTTTAAATTCAGTTTTTAAATGAAGGTAATTTATGTGCTTAAATTTGCATTCTTGAATAGTTTTTTATAGTTCTTAAAAAATTTGTTAAATAAAACCCGTTTTTATTGTTTAAATAAATACCCTTTCTACGATTTTCGAAAAAAAAAATCAAATTTTTTCACATTTTTAAAGAAATGAAATGGCTTTCAAATTATGCCGCTGACAACTATTTTACGTACTTTTTTCGAACAATCAAAAGTTACAAAATCGAATAAAAGCTTTGAATTACCTTTAATATTTTTCAAATTTAATTTGAAGCTGTGACCGCACATATGAGCAAGTACGTGCAATTTATTTTAAATCCATTCTTCGTTCACCGGCATCAAAAGGGAAGCCCTTAAAAATTAAAAAAAATAAATACATATAGATACAATACAAAAAACTCAAATTCTCTTAACCAAATGACGTCCCTAAAGTTCAAACTCTGAATTTTCCTTTAGGTTTGGTATACAATGTATGGCACAATGTCAGAAATTCAAGTTTGTCTATTAAGAAGCTGAGTAATTAATTAAACTCAGAAAAGCATATTTTCATATTCCTTTCTTTCCCGGTCGGAATGTAGAAGCTATCTTAAATTGGACGTTAACACTGTGTCTAAAAATGTTTGTTTGGAAGGTATGATTTATGTCTCGAATTTAAACCACATTATACTAAATTCTGTGTTTGAACACTGACAGTTTTTTTAGTTTAAATTGCTAAAAAAGTATTCTAAACTTTGAAATTACCTACCATTTTGAATTGATCTAGCCCTGGATTCTGAATATGATAATAATAAATCATAATGCTATTATACAGCCCTTATTTCACTTAGACTTAGCAAGTACAGCGGAAATGTATCGTTTAATTTAAATGAAAACAGAAATCCGTAAAAATATGGCTGCTAACATATTAAGTTAAATAGACCTTGGCTCACAGGCACGGCACCACAAATTTTAACGAAGAAGTGTTGACATACTGAAATACATTTTCTATTCAAATAATAAAGAAATACTTTTATTGTTCAAACAACCTCCGTTTATTAACGCCATTCTCAAAACTTATACAAAAAGTTTGTTCTTGTCGATTCTCATGTATTTGTTATTTTTTTTTCAGTTATGACTGATTAAGGTAAAAAAGACCATAATGTTGCTTTTCATACTCACATAAGCTTATTTTATGAACGTAAAGGGCTCCCCAATTGGGTAAATAACACAAATAAATATCAACATTGAAATATATGTAAGTAGGTATTTCAGTTATCATCAGAATATGGGATTTTAACATTCCAATATTGTTCCTTCAATTAACTGCTCAGCGAGTTAGGTTCCACTGCTCAACGCTTGGTATTTACCAAATTAAATACAAATTAGGTCAAAGTGTTTAGTAATTGTATTTTCAAATGGGGTAAGAAGTTCAGATCTCGAAAGACGCTGTACTACAAATGGTCCACTCTAAACTAGTTTTCCCGTTTGCATTTACCTTATCTAAACTATGCTTTGAGCAACTATTCATCAACAATCTTGCCATCCATCAGTATTTAATATTATTTATTTCATTCACAGCCAAGGGCTTGGTAACTGTTTAGATGATACTCCTTCAATGGACGAATACGAATATCCTGACTTGCCACCTGGAGCCATGTACAACGCTGAACTTCAATGTCGCTTGCAAAATAACATGACCGACGATAACGTTAGCTCTTGTTCATCACTCAATGAAATATGTTCCCAGCTGTGGTGCCGAGTAAATGGAGAATGTGTAACAAACATGAGACCAACTGCCCCAGGAACAAGTTGTGGGAAGCACAAAGTCAGTTACAATTGCAACAATGCTTCTTGAGATATAGTTTCTTATAAACCTGACAAAATATCATTTTCTATTTAAGTGGTGTCAAAATGGTCAATGTGTGCCGATGGAGGAGATTAGCCCTCGAGATGGCGGATGGGGTAATTGGTCAGACTGGAGTGAATGTTCAAGAACTTGTGGCGGAGGAGTATCCATTCAACAGAGGGAATGTAATAATCCAGTTCCAGCAAACGGTGGGCTCTTTTGCATAGGCGAAAGGAGGAGGTATGGTGTTATAAGTTATAAAAAAACTGAACGAAGAATCTTAGGTTTGATTTCTTGCCAGATATACAATATGCAACAAAGAACCTTGCCCGGAGGGGGAGCCCTCTTTTCGAGCACAACAATGTTCGAACTACAACAGCATTCCGTATCGTGGAGAATTCTACAAATGGCTTCCGTATTTTGACAAATGTAAGTAAATTCCTATAGATGAATTTATTTTTTTGATTGTTAATGGATTTTTGGACAGATAACCCTTGCAAATTATTTTGCACGGATGCTGAGGGTACTGTCACCGACAGTTGGGGAGATATGGCTGCCGATGGTACACCTTGTAAACTGGGCACCAAGAATATCTGCATCGACGGAATCTGTAAGGTAAAATTCAAAATCTTTATGAATTATAATAATCATTCAGTTCGTATCCACGAACATGGTCAAAGGTTTCATCCACACGTAGCGATTTTAACTGACATTAATGGACACTTAATTAACATTTCAAAAAAAATCTGAGAACTCTGCCTCCTCTAATTTATATTTTTCTTTAGAAAGTTGGCTGCGATTGGGTTGTTGATTCGGATACAGAGGAAGACCGATGTGGAGTTTGTGCTGGAACTGGAGAAAACTGTAAACCCGTGGAGGTAATGCCACAATTGTTTCAATAAAAAAAATAACATTTTTAATATTTGCTTAAAATTTAGGGAATTTTCGCAGACGACTTCAACGCCACTGATGGTTATGTGGAAATTGTTACAATTCCAGCCAAGGCTCGTCACATAATCATCAAAGAGATGAGCAACTCTCAGAACTTCTTAGCCATCGGCAGAGCAAACAGCAGTAAATTCTATTTAAACGGGCACAGGTAATTGTTGCCATTAAATATCATGTTACCTTCAACTTAATTGCAGCTTAATTTTAAATTTAGACAAATATCTATGCCTGGAGATTATACTATCGCCAACACAGAAAGCATTTATGATCGTGTGGATCAGCAAGAAACAATAACCATACCATTTTCAATTGAGCATTCCATTACTTTATATGTAGGTTATGAGTTAAACTTGTGTGACAGTTTTTTAATTAATCGATTTATTATGCGTTTTAGGTGATTGTTACGTCATCAAAGCCAAATGAAGGCATATACTATGAGTTTATATTGCCAGTTGTCAATACGACGTCTGTGCAGAATTACACGTGGAAACTAAGCGATTGGACAGCTTGTACAGCAACGTGTGGAGGCGGAGTTCAATATCGAATGCCATTATGTTTTGAAAATGGAAAATGTGAGTAGTTCACTTGTATAACAGTTTCAAATTTAAATTTAAATTTATAACTATAATTCGTTTTTCCATTGCATACAAATAGGATGAATTTTAATTTGTTTAAATATGAAATAATTGCATAGTTTAGGGAGGGTTTTGAATTTTATAGGGTAAATTATAAAAGAAATCAATTCCTGGTAGAAAAATTAGTTTTAAAGTAAAGATCTTACCATTTATGATGTGATGTAAAGTTTTTCAATAGGGGTGGAATCTAACGCGTTTAAATCCAGGTAACGCTGCGTTTTATCTTAGAGTTAAGATGAGAATAGGCTCATGGTTCGGGTGAATAGATTGTAGAAGTCGATTCTAGTTGACTCGGTATTAATATTAGGTGCCTGCTATATAGAGCAAGACGCCTTAGTGGGCTGTGGTGCTATGAGTAAGAAAACTCAATCGACTAATACGATTATATATAGTAGGTATTGTATGATTCTTAAGTTTTCGACCTCGTCAATTGGTTACAAAAAAAGAGGTAATTTTTCTAATTTCGCTTTAAAGCACCAAAAAAATGCAGATCTTCATCTTATTTCTTCTATTGTACCCGAATTATGATGATATGTTGTAATTAAGATTCCTGGTTAAAACCACCAAATTCTTACATTCTCAATATCAAAATCAAGTTGTGGGGGTTGGTAGTAGGTACCCGTCGCGTGGTTGTACTCCAGTCCCAAATTGGCTGGAACAATATTCATTGCCTAACCACGGCAATAGTTGCTGGTAAGTACAGAGGTGGTGGAACTTGACAAGTGCCCTTGTTTGTGGTAAGCGGTCTGGTTGCTCCTTAGCCATTGTCACTGATAGTGTGAATATTTGTTGTCCTTGTCAATGTTGCTTCCTGCTACCAGAAACCTTTCTCCATTGTCGCTGATCTGCTTGGGAGTAGCGTAGCTCACGTAGTTGATGTACGTAGAGCACTGCATCTCGAATGTGGTTGTTGGAATTTTGTTATTCACCACCTATCATACCCACATGCTGTTCAAATATCTCTGAGCGATCATCAGCGAACAATTCTATTTGTTCAAAAATGCTTTGAAGACACATATTGCCCAATGCCCATCTTGCAAACACAGAATCGCTTACACAACGTCCACGAGTGAGGTTTCCATAGCTCTTTATAGCCCGATTGAAGACCAAAACATTTAAGATCAACGAATAGTGAAGTAGATGTCTGTAGTAAACCTAAAATATTCGTGAGGATCCATTGTGTCCTGTTGGCTGACCATGTTTTATTAATAGATATGAGCTTTTTTAGCATAATTCAGGTGTCCAGCAGCGTGAAAATAAGGTATCATTTCGTTCCTTAACGCATGCTAGATGAAGTTTACAACTGCCCATTCTTTCAGCTCTTATGAAGTTCCTTAGGAGCGTACACATTCAAAAATTCTGAATTAATAGGGTAGCCATTAGCCCCGTTTTTTAAATAGTGGTCAGCACTTCTGGAATCGCTCATCAGTCACAGCATGCAAGACGGAATCATCTTCTCCCCTCAAGAAGTTCATATCATCTTATTTAGGCCAAAACAGTAAAATTTGTTATGCCACTGACCAAAAGACAATATATCCAGAGCGTACTTCGAATTCCATTAATTTTATTTAGTCTTAAAAAATTCTTAGTAAAACACACAAATCCATTTTTTGTACGTATATACTTTCAGCCATCAAAGAAGAAGAATTCTGCTGGTCGAATGCCAACAATTCGATGCCGAAAAAAATCTCTCGTCGCTGCAATGAAATACCCTGTCCAGCCCATTGGTGGATAGGTCCATGGCAACTATGTCCAGTTACATGCAAAATACCTGGCTCCTCTAGCCCGGTCAAGAGACGTTCAATAATGTGTCTCGATCAGAACGATGAAGTTCTAGCCGAGTCAATGTGCAATAATGCAACCCGACCAGTCGATGTTGAGTCATGTGGCCTCAGGATCCCAAATTGTAGCAGTGACATGAAAAACGATATTATCCTTGACTAGAATCTAATTCTAAAAAGTTAAATTTCCTTAAGTGGCCTATCTACTTAATAAAAAATTATTATTTTTTAATAATTTTATATTTTATTTTTTACAAAACTTATTTATATATTCGTTTAGTAATTATAAACAAAAAAAATTACTTTATCGTACCTTATTATTTTATTAAAAAAACAGCAAAAAATTAAAAGAAAAACATAATTTTTGTATTAATTAAAATTTTGTGTTTTATTGTTTGTTTCTATTCGATTTTTTTAATGAGGTGGGATCACAATGGAGTTTTGAGTTGAAATTATAATTTTTATATTATGAACTAAAGCTAAACTTATAAACTTAATTTAGAATCAATTTTTTATAATATTTATGACTAAATTATTATTATTTTTCATAACTGTGTCTTTAATTTTCTATTCACAACCTAAAATCTGGTATTGTCAGGTAATTTAACAAAAT
This sequence comes from Platycheirus rosarum, assembly GCA_963971375.1. Classification (NCBI taxonomy): domain Eukaryota; kingdom Metazoa; phylum Arthropoda; class Insecta; order Diptera; family Syrphidae; genus Platycheirus; species Platycheirus rosarum. The sequence continues at coordinate 32,343,035 of OZ020508.1, forward strand.
ATGCGACTTTTTCTTTGGGCACATTATAGTTGTGTAACCAACGGCTTCCTTTTCTTAGAGAGCCATCAATACCATCTTTCCAAACGCCCTGAGGTAGGTAAACTGAAAATATAGGAAAAAAAGATTTATTTGGGGGAAAAAAAGGAAATTTTGAGAAAGTTTGCATGCTTTTAGGCGCAAATCAAATCGCTTGTCTTTTCTTTAACATTTCAGAACACCTACCTCTTGCGATGTAGCATGCAATTTACCATTTAATCTTAAAAAAAAAATAACTCACCTTCTCTGACGAAAACACCCTCTTCCAGCACAGGTGCCACAATCAATTCCTCTCCAACCGAGAACTCATCATCAACACTCAGACATGCTGGATCATTGGGGTCTAGCATCCACAACGGCCTCACCAATGGTAAGCCCTCATTCAGAGAATCAGACAGACACTTCTTCAACAACGGAATGACAGTCTTGTGCCGGACATTTGTCAGTTCTTTGGCCACATCAGTGACGTAGTCACTCTTGTATTCAGACGGCAAATGACTAAATTGCATTGAAGGTAGGAATGTGATAAGTTGAAGCCATCTAAGGAAGAGCTCCTGATTGGGAAGATCAGCCTGTCTCAGTGAATAGAACGAAGCCATTTTCGACAGGGACTTGTTGAGGTAATAGTCACCTCCGATTGCACCAGGCAAAATGAAGGGATAACCGATGACTCCATAACTAAGGACTGTCGATAGGATTTCTTTGAGTCCTGTCCATGACGAGTTCGCTGGTGGTGCGCTAAGGAATGCCGGAGGCTTGGGCACCACTGTCGACGTTGAAACACCAATGAAGCCAATTCCCTCGAAGCTAGATGTAAATAACTTGGCATACATATCTGGGTTCCTTAAAGTCTCTCTGCACTGATAATAATGGGGCAGATTGTATCCAGTTCCCAAATCCAAATAGAAACTATCGACCTGGTATTCTTTAACGACTGCCTGCAGTTTCGCCAAAAGCCATGGTATGGAGGCATTATTGGTAATATCGACTACTCCAGCACTAGATGAACTCTTGTATCTGGTTAAAGCTGGTATGCTCCGCTCTGAATGACGTTCGTAAATGAGAAGTTTCTTATGGACAGCCTCCTTGAATGTCGGACTGTCAGTGCTGATGAACGGTTGCACGGTAAGAACAATCTTAAAACCTCTTCTGTGAAGCACTTCTATTGTATCTTTTAATGTTGGAAAACGACTTTTATCCACGGTAAAGTCTCCGACATTCTCCTGCCAGAATTCATTCACCAAAATGTGTCCAAGTTTCATGAAACCCGTTGCAATAACTTCCTCAGAGTAGTTGTAAATGCTGGTTTCGTTCAACGATGATGTCTCATTGTCGAAGGGAATCTTATAGATGGGTTCTTCAATGATCGAATGTAAGGTTTTTATGTCCTGTTCCTTAAGACTCTCCCAAAGACTTTGTTGCGTTCTAAGCATATGAAGACTTCGCATATCATCAGCAGCACACACTTTATATTGCAACTCTGGATACTTAGTCAAGCGGTTGACATAAGCATAATCATCGTTCATGGCACGCAGACAGAGCGTATTTTGGGATTGATTAGCCGAGATATAGAGAGGATTTGAGTCATTGATTTGAAGACTAATTCCAAGAGAATTAATGAAATACCGCTTCAAGGTGTTCCCAAACTGATGGACCTTCATGTCACCCGTTATAAACGGTGAGAATGGAAAATTTGTTCGACTAAGAGACCAGTCGACATTTTTCACTGGCCCACCGCCAAACCACAACCCATTGTCTGGAGTAAGTTCATAACAATCGGTTGGAAAAACTCCAGAGCCCAAAGCTTGCCAATGCACCGAATAGCATCGGAATTGATCTTTATCTTCGTAGCTCATGTAGAGCCTCGCGAGATTGTTCCATTCTAAGCAAATGCTGCCGTCTTTGAGCATTTTATCTTCTAGGCAGGGAAATGGAATGGTCTCGCTTCCTAGGGTTACCCCGAGTTTCGCTGAGATCATTTGTTCATTTTCCGTGTTTAAGATGCGCAGAACTCGTTCTGTCGCCACGAATTTCGCTTTAGCGAAGTAGGAACGTGTGAGTACTTTCCGATGATACATAACGTAAGCGTATCCGATCTGGGAATTTGGAAAATATGTGACTACTTAATAAATATTTGTATTTTTTTTTTAACTTACCAGGAAAACTATTATAAAGAAAAGGGACACAACAAACATCTTAAGATTATAGTCTTTTGTTTCGTTTTTCTTTTTGCGGATCATCTGCGGAACAGCCTGAAAAAGGAATTTTTTCATTATTATGATGCAATGTAAAAATTTACATTTCGAAGATTGTATAGCTCACCTGCATTTTCTCTCTAAGCAGACTAGCAATGGAATTAATGCTCGTTATTGAGGCTTGATTGCTCATGACACTTTGCGTGTCAAATTCGCCGGCCAACATTTCTTTGCTGTTGAGTCTTAAGGAGGGTAACGGTGCAATAGATCCTCTTCGTTTACTTCGAAAATTATCTCTGCAAATAAATAATATTTATCTTCAATAAATAAATAATTTTAATCATCTTAAATAACATTTTTGGTTACCAAAAACATAACCTTCTCTTGTGCAACCCCAAGGCCTAAATATAAGTGTCAAAACAGATTTGTTGATACTTTTGCAAAGATTTTCAAAAATTCAACGACAGTGCTAATGTTGTGTTAATGAATTTTTCGCCTTGAATGTTAACACATTTTGATTTGTTTATCAATTAAGAGGGGTGTTATTGACTAGAAGCAGTTAAGAAATAAATATAAAAATTAATATTTATTAAGGGTTGTCAATTTTATTTATCATACTACTGACAAATTAACGGTTTAATTGTTTGAAAATACTAAAATCCAACTTTTCAAATTCCGGGTCCCAAAATTTGATTAAAAATAAGAAAATATTTGAACTACTAACAACTAATTCAATTTAACCAAACTCTTTGATTTTTTAGTAATAAGTTTGTTCTTGCTGATTCTCATTGTTCTGAGTAATCATTTTCTTGTTGGAATTTTATTGGTTTTTTGTGATTTTCTCATAAAACTGCCAATAAAAAGTAAATAAAAAAGAAAGTAAAATCATTTGTTTTTAATATGCTTTCATCGAGTTTAAGAAAATATTAACCTTTAAAAGAAATGCAGTAGTAAGACAGATTGTTTCCACTTTTCCTAGTCCTAGGCGATTATGAACGATCGAAGCTGTAAACTAGAAAAGAAGGCTAATAGGTATCGTGTGCCAGCGAAAAAAAATGCGTTTTGGATAGACTTCCACAACCACTTTGAGAACAACATTCTGGAAGGTCTGACGAGAACTATGAAGGCTGCCGTGGTGGTATAGGATACGGAACTAAGAATCGACCTAGGGCCTATAACACAGAACAATAAGTCAACTAGTCAACAACCACTTGTGTAATTATGCTTGCTTAACAATAGTGAAAATCTTTTCTGCAAGACAATAAAAACCATAACAATTGTCAATAAAAAAAACTCCCTTCACTTGTTGAATCAGTTTAATAAGTCAAGTTACAAAAATTAATCGTAAGAAGAAGAAAAAAAAACCATTTTGTCTAAAATCAGAGAAAAACATTTGGTTGGTGAGTAAAAGCAGGAGATATTTTCGTTGTCAAAGAGTTTAACATGGTTCTTGCAACAAAAAAAAAAATGGACATAAATTAGAGATGTATTTTGACATAATTGTGAATTAGAACTATGGTTAGAAAAACTAGAAAGACAGGAAAGAACACGACCTCCGTGTCAGAAGCAAACACCTTATCTACTGCACCAATGGCGCCTGCAGTTAGTGCCTTATAAAGAGATAAGATAAACACATCAGGTTCTATTAAAAGATAAGTTTTTCTTACACTTTTGTCTGTCTTTGGTTCTCAACATCACTGCCAAATTCAGAATAAAATAAACATTTTTTTAAATAAAACTCTTAACCACTAAATAAATCTAGAACGTTCTTTCCAAATCTATCACTTGATAAACACTACTGCAAATGCTTATTTCTAACTTGTTGACTTCCAACAAGTCCCCGATCGTTGGTTTAAATTTATCAACAACTCAACAAGTTTATCCTCTTTTTTTTCACACTCCTTGTTTTCAGTTACAAAATCTATGAAAGTGAAAATTACCCACTTATTCAAAGAAGCCGGAACAATTCTTATACTATACTTATACTTCTTATACTTGTTATTCTGTGTTACACTAATTTTAAAAAGTTGTTGAATTTCACTTATTCAACAAGCCCTTTATGTATTGTGTTATAGGCCCCTGGTGATGACATACTAAACATTTGTAGGTGGTCACTTAAAAGAAAAGATATGGCCTAGCAACATCGTCTTCTGCGGACAGAATTTTGTAAGGAGACGAAAGGGCAAGCAATCAAGCAGAGGATATTAGAGCAATCAAGTGTATGATATGGGCAAAAATAAAAACGAAACATTTATCTTTATTATGAAGAACTAGCTGTTACCCGCAACTTCGTCCGCTCAATGCCTATGAAAGTCCCATCAAAATCGGTCCATAAATAAGAAAAAAACGACACCAGCACAACCTACTAATTAACTAATTAACATAGCCTAAGTTACTCCTTAGGATATCAGCTACTTGCCAGTGAAAGTCCCGTCAAAATCGGTGCAGCCGTTCCCGAGACTACCCGGAACAAACAGACAGAAAGACAGATAAAAAAAATTTAAATGGTGTTTTTGTGATAAGTACTGTATATCCTTTTGTATACATCAAGTAAAAAAGCTGTTATTTTGATTTTAAAAACAGACACTTTACTTTTATTTATATGTATAGATTATCTGTGTCATAACATCTACAGACATAAAAATGAGGAGTGTTGAATCAAAAACATTTGGGACTTTCTGCAACGAACTTGCCTGCATAGTAAGAAATCTAGGAACTGTCAAAAGGCAGTACCAACGTAACCAAAAAAACATCTAGGTGAAATGATGAAGACGAGGCAGTGATAACTAGAAAAAATGGGCACGACTGGGTCGCACGTACTTGCTCTTGCTCTTATGTGTTATCTTTATAAAAAGTATCAAAACCACAATACTTAACGATTTTTAGTAAAAATTAAGTACGCCATCACACGTCTTAAATAACAAAGAATTTATGAAAAAAAGTCATTCGAAAATTGTAGGAACGGTTTTGATAAAATCCTGTTTTTTATTTTTAGTTTATTGAAAACAATTTTTTTTTGAAATTTGTGTATGCAGTTTTTTAGAGTTTATTAATATACATGTGAATATAAAACTTAAAATATTTTTTTTTGATTAGTTTTAGAAATATTGATTTTTCAAAAAAAAAAATCAAAAATTTATTTTAATTAGAAAAAAAAAGTTATTAAAAATATTGATATGCAGAATAATTTAAACTACCTAGATCTTCTCAAATATGTTTGAAAATTGGTTGAGAACTTATAAAAAAGTATTCAGACAACTGAGATCGCATTAATGCGGTCCAATGTCTCATGCTATAGAGGTTGACCTTATCCCTTAATTGTGGAGAAAAGTGAAAATCTTTAAGCAAAAGTGAAAGTCTGTATGAAAGAAAATGAGTGTTTGAAAATTGGTTGAATTGGTCTTCTCAAATATAAAATTTGACAGAAATCTATATAGCCGTTACCAAGAAAGCCCAAAATTAAAAAAAAACCGTTATATAAAAGGTACCGTTAATAGACTTTTTCCGGAAATTTGGTTCTAATCAAATGATAGCCAATACAAACAAAAAAAATCTCAAATTTTTTTATCAAGATCGTTGAAGCCGTTTTCGAGAAAAATAAGCTTTTCCTAAACGGTCATATGGCAGGTACCGTTATTTTTAGGCCTAAAAATAAAATTTCAATTTCCCCTCTGGGGAATGCCAAAATAATCATACACCGCAAATTTGTAGATAATCGCTTTAGCCGTTTAGGCTGCAGCTCGTTTTACATACATACAGACAGACAGACAGACATTTTTGCTCGATCACTTTTTTAGACTTCTCTATGATCGTAATGTCATGTTTGATTGTTATCTCAATTTTTTTAATATTCACAAATCCTAAACTTGCCTTATAGTCCCTATCATGACAAGTAAAAATCGGCTTTCAAAGTTTGGTAAAAACTTCTCTTCTTCTTTCATAATATAGATGAAAAAGCACACCTCACAGTCGTTAACGGAAGTTCTAAGAAGAAGAAGCAAAAAAAGGTTTTTCCAACTTAGAAAAAAGAGATCGAAGAGCACGTATCGGGAGCTGGAAGAAATATCTACACTGGCTGCTGATGTGAAATTTGCTATTCCACAACTCGCATGCTTAGCTTATGTATATGAACATGGGCGGAACTATTTTCAAATTTACAAGTAGGAAAAGTGCTCAGGAGATGCGTTTCCAAAAGTTCATTAACAAAAAGACCACCTTCTTTTGGATGACGTCAAAATTCTGTTCAGATGCGACAGTATTGTGATGGACTTTTAAATGGACAGTTTTCTAGGCTATATTTTTTTGCCATAATAAGAGAAGATCCTTCATTCTTACAACGAACAATTGATGTCCTGGAAGTTCGAAACTGAATACCTGTGCTGCCCATTTTTTGATCCATATACGCCTTTATTTATCCATATACGTATTTATTTGAATGCAACAGTTCTTCCCAAGTACAAGAAGTTTACATTTCTTATATCTATGATTAACAGCGATTAACTCTGGTTCGGCCATGTAGAAAGCAGATGCCGTGGGAATCCATTCCAAAGGGCTATAGCATGCCACGTTCTAATACTATCGCGGAATTTTTCAAGCCTGATTTTGGATCGAGCCGATTACCTCAAGTACGACTCTTGACGATTGATTCCACGTGAATATCGAGCAAATACGTGAAGTTTTGACATTGTTTTGCGTGCCAGAAGTTTGAATTCAATTGGTACGTCTGTAGGAATCATTGGTATGCAGGGCAACAAAAAACATTTTCACCTCTGAATTTGCAATTCAAAATTATGGCTTCTGCAATTTTTTTCATGAAATGTTTAATGACCAATCGCGTGCCATTGCACACCCTGTAAATAAAGCGCAGCTTTTTTTTTAGGCACTGCATTGTGGTAAAAAACAAATTCAGAATGAAATAATATCAAATCGACGTGACAACATTTGTCAATCACAACATCTACACATAAATAAAATTGAAGTGTTCGTTTTTAATATCAAACTAACAGCTTTATACAAGATGCATATGAAAGTATAAACAGTACTTATAACAAAAACACAATTTTTAGATTTGTTGTCTGTCTGTCTGTCTTTCTGTCTGTTTGCTCCGGGTAATATCGAGAACGGCTGCACCGATTTTGACGGGACTTTCCCTGGCGTAACAGAAGTAGTAACTTAAGCTGTTTAAATTAGCCACTAGGTGGCGATGGGGTCTTTTTTCGAAAATTCTTATCTATGGATTGGTTTTGACGGGACTTTTACAGGCAGATAGCTGATATATTAAAGAGTAACTAAAGCTATTTAAATTACGCCTAGGTGGCACTGCAGTCGTTGTTTTTTGAAAATTGTTATTTATGCCCCGATTTTGACGGGACTTTCACAGGCAGATAGCTGATATTGTATGGAGAAACTAAGACTATTTTAATCACCTATTGGTGCCGCTGGGGTCGTATCATAAGCAGATAGCCGGGGTAGTTTTTTTTCGAAAATGTATGTTATACCCGAGCAACGCCGGGTGGGTAAGCTACTTATAAATAATTTCGTTCTGTTTCAAAACGAACAAAAATACGTACAAAAATACTAAAAATACTAAAATCGGTATTAAAATATGGGTCTTACGGGTAAGAGGGTGAAACAGGTGGTAACAGGTACTTTTTTTATTCTAATTTTTAATAAAATAATAAAACACAAATTTCGTCAATATATTAAAAAAACTGTCTCTATATGGACAAAATAATCAACTAGCCGTTTGAAATATATTTTACAAAATTTCATAATAATCGGTCGAGCCGTTTAGGAGGAGTACGACCACAAACACGATGGCACGAGATTTTTATATAATAGAAGATTTAAACTAAAAAAAAAATATTTAAAATAATGAAACTCTCACTATTGTATTAATGTTTGTTTTAAAGATGGGCTTATGTGCGACAGTAGTTGTTTTCCCATGTCTGTCACTTTGGACTTAAAAAAAGTTTTAACTTGGCGCGAAGTCTCCCATAAATGATATTTCTGGTTGACTTAGAGACTTCTTATAATAAATAATTTGTGTACCGATATCTGCATCCAGAAAAGGTAATTAGTACAAAGACAGGAAGCGAATTTGGTAATTAAAATATTATTTTTTGTTGTAGAAAATGTTCCTCTATTTTTGGCGTTGATTTTGCACGCGAAAGTATTTTGTGATCTACTTTGCAAAATTGCCAGCAATTTAATTTATCACTAATTCTTCATCATCATGCAATACCTTTAAAGGGATTACCGGCAGAGATTTGTCTTTCCTCATTTGGAAAATAATAATTACCTCACGAACTTTATATAACATGGCTTAAGCTTTGGCTCTGAAAAGTACAGCCCTTGAAGGTGGACTGGTGAACATTTATTGTGTCGTATGTCCCAGTCAGGATTATAGGATACTTGCGATACCCGGCGCACGTAGCTACACCGGAGCAAAAGCATGTATTTAAGGTAAAATGTGAAATTAAAATTCCTTATCGGCACCAAATCATCCATGGACAAAACTATATTTACCCTAAAAACTTCATAAACATGTGTTGGGTGGCTTAGAAGTTCATACCGGACACACTCATACTCACATGCATACATCCATATTTATACATGTTGTTTAGTTACGGTTGGAACCGATAAGTTGCGCTACTGTCGAAATCGAGCAAATGCATGTTATACCCAAGCAACGCCGGGTGGGTCAGCCAAACCTTCACAGGAACCATCCGTTGGGCCATTAAGGAGTCCATACCGGACATACATACAAACATACATTCGGGTTTTCCAGTAGAGACTTGACAACTTTGAATTAAATTTGTGAACGCACCCTTTCAATAATCATCAAACTGTCATTGTGAATTTATTCAGTAATCTCAACATTTTTATAATGGTAAAGCAACGAGCAACGTCTGCGAATTAAAGTCGGTGAACGCAACTTTAAGAGCGTTAACTCCAATTTTCGCTCGTAATTCTCGCCCTAATTGACAGGAAATAACAAGTTTAGTGCACAAATTTGAATCTACATATTTGTTGTGTGATGTTGTTGTGTCGGTGAGACACCGTTGGTCGAAGTGTAGAAAATTTCGCTGCCTTTCAAGTCCGTAGCAATCAATAGCAGTCAATTCCACGGCATTCTCAAGAATTGGGCATCGTTCAGACCACATTATGGTGTATTTTGCGTAAGGATCTTGATTTACACCAAAACAAGATCAAGCTGACTCAAGAATTGAAGCCGATGGACCATTTGAAGCGACGTACGTGGTCCGATTGGGCTCTGAGAACGATGCGCCAAGATGATGAATTTCATCGCAAGATCATCTTCAGTGACGAAGCTCATTGGGTTCGTCAATAAGCTAAATATACATTATTGGTCGGGTGAAATTCTACATTTGCTTCATGAATCACCACTTCATCCACAAAAAATAACTGTTTGGTGCGGTTTGCATGCCGGCGGCGTTATTGGGCCATATATTTTCGTCGACAATACCAATCGTCACGTTACTGTGAATGGCCAGCGTTATCGCACCACGATTACCAATTTTTTTTTTTGGCCGGATTGGAAGATATGGACTTGGACGACATGTGGTTTCAGCAGGATGGTGCCACAAGGCACACAGGACACCTTACAATCGATTTATTGAATAGTAAGTTTTTAGCCAGTTGATTGGCCGCTTCGTTGCCAACAAGCCGACGACATTGGAAGAGCTCAGAACCAACATTGAACGCGAAATAGCGGCCGAACATGTGGCAGAGTCATCAAAAATTGGCTCCAATAAATCGACCGCTGCAAACGTTCCCGGGTGACCATATGAACGAAGTCTAGTTCCATTCATTAATGTTTTGATTGTACTTCAAACCGATAATAAAGTTTTTGAAATATCTCAAATGGTTTGCGTTTTATTTTAAAATAAATTGCACGCCTGGATCGCACGTACTTGCTCATATGTGCGGTCACATCGTCGCATAAAATAAAAATAAAATGCAAGACTAGGTCGTTCGAACTTGTTCTTCTGCTAGAAAATTGCTTAGTGGCTGCATACATGTATGTATATATTAAAATAAAAAAAAATTAATTTTGTTCAATTTTTTTAAAGTGTTTTTTTTTTGAAAAACTTTTCGAAAAAGTATTACATTTTTTTTAGTATGTCAATATAAGAAAATCTGTACTTTCCATCCCAGAAAATTATTTAAATTTTTTTAAATATTTCGAAAACCAATTTTTTTTTTAGAAAATTTTAAAAAGTCGAAAACAAAAGTTTTTTTTTAATTTTGAAATGCAATGTTAATTTAATTATAAATGACTTGCTGTGTGCAAAATTTGATTGAAATCGGGATAATGGCTTACGATAAGACCGCATTTGAAAAAAAAAACGGTTCTTTGAAGGGTACCGTTGTAGAACAAATTTCGAAAAATCCATTCTAACTGAAGAATGTATTGTTGTAAGAAAATAGCACCCTGGTAGATTTATCAAAATCGTTAGAGCCGTTTTTGAGAAAATCAAACTTTTTGTTAAAAATTGTATGGCAGGTACCGTTATTTTTCGACTTAGAGCAAAAATGAAAAACACCCCCCAGATACTACCAAATAAAAATTAAATACCAAGTTCGAAACAAATCGGCTTATCCGTTTAGGCCGTAGAGGTGCGAACAGACAGACCGACGGACGGAATTTCCGGACCCACTTTTTTCGACTTCGGCATCGTAATGTCATGTTTGAGTTAGAAAAACATTTTTTTTTGCACGTAGAAAAGTTGTCAAGTCCTTATTGGAAAATCCTTTATATATAGAGATGATGATGATGAATTGAAGATAAACGCATTATGTATCTACACGTACAGGCGGTGTGCCTTTTTCTCAAGAGTATATTTCTCATGACCTCGCCTTAGGTGACGCGCTCAAGTGGAGGACGACCTCAACCAACTTGGAGTCCGAAACTGGAGGCAGCTAGTTAAAGACCGAGCAAGCTGGTGAGGCATGTTGGTTGAGGCCCAGGTTCGTCCCGAACTGTAGCGCCCCCTAAGAAAGTAAGTAGTATATTTCTCATGATATTTCTTGTCATATTATAAATAAGTTGATAATTTCTTTAGCACAAAAATTCTGTGTAGAACCACTCTAAGGAAAATTTTGTTTCTTCTTGATTCTCATCAATACAAATAGCTTAAAGTGTGCGTTTGAGATGAATTAAAATAAGTTTTTTTTTGGGCAAATAACTGATTGATTCTTTACACACAACAAAAAAAAAACATTAACTAGAATACCAAAATATGAAATTCTATAAAAAGGGGGAAAATATACATAAAAGCAAAAATTGACAATAAAAAACTGCGGTAACTTTCATTTTTAAAACTACATTATTTTGAATTGGTTCTGATGCTTAATTAAACAAGATGCCTGACTACTTCATTTTACTAAATACCACTTCATGTCATTAAGAAGCTGTTTAATAAATTATCTTGCAGTTAACTTTCGCGATCAAACGTAAAATTCAAACCTGAGTAATGTTAATATAGTAAATGTACATACACGTGATGCTCACTTAATCTTCGGTGATTTTTTTCCTTCCTTTGCGGCAAATTATATGGCAAATTAATTCTTAAAACAGGTTAAAAGCGTGTTAGAATTTTTGTATTTAATTGCATAAAAATATAACACCTGCTTGTATGTCATAAGATGAAAAAAATGTGACAACATTGATCATTGACAGCAACAGGTTGTTAAAGCTATTCACAACAAACTAACGATTAATAATCATGACAAATTACTATAAAAACAAAACATTTAATCGTTATTTAGCACTCGTGACTTCTAAGAGACAACAACAACTTATCATCAGATTACTACTTAAGCACTACTTTAAGGAAAATTATTTTGTTCAATGGAAAAATCTTAAGAAAATACCCACAAAAATAAGATGATTTTCTCCAGAGATCCAGAAAAGGAGTCGACATTTTTTTATAATTCATACCTAAAATTTGGATTAAAGACAAACGAGTAAGAAAACTTTTTTAAAAAATACGCTTTAAATCTTAAAGTTCGTCTGACAAGTGCACTTTGCACTCAGAAAAACAAAAGGAATGCACTTGCAAGTACATATGACACAATCGTTTATTAAATTATTTAAGAAACCGTCTAAGTTGTCGACGATCGCAATGCAATTCATAGCCATGACGTGAGTTTTAAACAGAAAGTTAATAGTTTAATACTTGCAGCTTTGTTAAACAAAAGTCACTTATCGTAATTCGATATTAAGAAAATTTAAAGCTTTAAACGTAACTCAACTAAAGATGAAACTGAAAAATGCCAACATACACTACAAAATCTGAACCTTCAATTTAATATTATTTTTTTAATGATAAGTAAGTATATTTTAATCTGTAGGAATTCCAAGCATGATAAAGTTGCTTGCTTAATGATTTAAGTATCTTGTGTCTGTTATTTGATACACATTTTTTATTTACACAATAAGATAATCTCTCAGAAAGTATCTGCAAGATACACAAAAATTTTAAAGACTCGATTGGATTCAATTTTTAATTTCGCACGCACCGGAAAAGAAAGTATAACCCTAAATTACCTTGTTTCGTTTAAGGAATCTAATTTTCTTCTTCTTCAAACAGAAAAATGAAAAAAAATATAATTACCAGTAAAAATGAGCAAAGATTTACTAAAATCTAAATTCAAGCTACCGCGCCGAGAGAAACTAACTTATATTAGACACGATCTTATCAGATACGGTTCTTTACAGATACTATTTGCCGGATGAGAGAAAATGATGTGTGAAGTTAGTCGGTATCAGGCTCAACAACTAGTACAGCAAAATAGCAAGTTGAGAATTCAAATTCAATTATCCATCGCGACACTCAGACTGAGAATCGGAGCTGTGCGGAGAAATGAGATATCTGGCGCGCGTACTATACAGTATAGCAAGTAACTAAGTTGGGGTAGTTATGATACTTAAAGTATTTATACACTTTTATTGGATTTTATTAAATTTTCTTGACTGGATCATTCTTAAAATATGTTGTATCTTCAGTGAATTATGAGTTATGACACAATAAATATTAGTGTAGTAGCGCAGGCGACAGAGTTGTTGATCTTTCAAATGTTGAAACGACTGATTTCATTGAAAGCCGCAGCTGCACAAAACAACTCATTAGATATTTTTTTTAACTTCACGCGACAAGGTTAGTGTTTCCCTTTTAATGTCGAACACACTGTGTGAGCATATGATAGTAAAGGAAGGGAGGACAGTAGGTGCAGATTAACATTGGTTTTTAAAAGAATCTCTATATTTCACGGTAGTGCCACGTTTAGTGGTTAGTGTGTCGGACAGCCAAGCGAATGAGCCTAAGTTCGAATCCAGCTCAAAGCCTCCCATACATTTATATTTCACGGTACGCCTGAAATTGAGCTCACGGTGAACTGATAAGCATTCCTTGCGAGACGGGTATTGCGGAAGAAACATTTAAGGGGAGGAATGCAACTGGCTAATGGTCCACAATTTCCAACGTATATATGTAAATGTCAAGAATTGCCTGACCGGGAGATATTGGTTGTCTGAACGGAGGATAGAGGAGGGGAAGTAATTTATTGCGCTTATGTAAAAATGTAGCAATATTAAGTTCTTAACATTTTTTTAAGCACCAAATACAAAAATTGTGGAGATATTGTTGGAAGGGGGAAGAGTCATTCGGTTAGAAATGATCTTAGGTCTTTTATCAATATCGGTACTACAATTTTCGAAATACTTTTTTCATAAATTCGTTATTATATAAGATGATGGCGTATTCTATTTTTTACTAAAAACCGTTTAGTATTATGATTTTTACACTTTTTATAAGTTTAAACCGTGTTACTAATTTCTCTCAAATATCTATCAAAAATCTCGAGTAGCGATAGCTTCTTAATGATCGGCAGTATGGCTTTCGAATATTTCAAGTGATGCTCTGGCTTAAGTCACCGAACCGTGGAACAAATCTGAAACCCTCAAACAAGAATTTTCCACAACTTCCGACTATGCGAAATTTACGCCAAAGCAGCTACAACAACTTCTAATATATTATCAAAATGTCAACGGACTAAGGACTAAAACCAACTAGGTTTATAAAAATAAATTATAATATTCCTCATCACGCATCGAACTTAAATGAATTTTGTGTTATTGATGGAGTGGCTTCTTTTGGATTAAATCAGCTAAATGGGGTAAAAAACCGAAATGGAAGAATATAAGATCTGCTGCTGTTATCTCATGCGGTTCAAAACTTGTTGAAGAAGATCGCCACCATCCTGCCTTAACTATTTCATTGAATTTATGTGTTTCCAATGATCTAAATGATCAACTTTTTTTTGATTTCAAAAAGAAGAAAGAAACGAGGCCTGGTTGAGGTTTAATTTATCTAAGAATGTAGAGACACTTAGAGTTTTTATCAAGAACTGCAAATTGACTTTATCAACTATTCAAATTACTTATATTCCGAGTTTATTTCTAAAACTTAAAATGAACCCGAACAAATTTTGAAAATATGTTAATGAAAAGCGGAAATGCGACGGTTATCCAGCAAAAATGATTTTATCAAGATTGTGAAAGCCATTATCCAGAGACAATATCTAACATTGTTACGGACTATTTTAAAAGTGCCTTTGAAGACTTTCCTTCGCAAAGCACTTCCTCTCCTATTTCTTTTAATACTCAACAATACACGCATCTTAATTACATAAACTTTTCAATCTCCGAAACTTCCATACATGATAATATTTTAAAACTTGATGAATGTTTCAGTCCCGGTCCAGATGGTGTACGGTCAAAATGTATATGTTAAAGAAATGTGTGTCTTACCTATCGTATCCGCTATTTTTTCTTTTCAATGAATCACTTCAAAGTTCCAAATTTCCTTCTCTCTGGAAATACTCTTTTTTAACGCCAATCCTTAAAAAAGGTCCTAAAAATTTAATTATAAACTATAATCCTATAGCGAAATTATCCGCTATTCCTAAATTGTTTGAATCGTTGGTCTGTGACGTTCTTTCTTTTAATTGTTCTTCTGTTATATGTGAAAACCAACATGGTTTTGTAAAAAAGAAATCAACAGTCAGTAATTTATTGCAATTTTCCACATTTTGTATAGATGCTTTTGAAACACACTTGCAAGTAGATTGCATCTTTACAGACTTCAGTAAAGCTTTTGACAAATTGAGTAATGGAATACTTTTACACAAATAAAAAAAAATTGGACTTAACGACGGCTTTGTCTTATGGATTGCTTCATACCTAAAGGATAGGTACTACAGTGATGTATTTAAGAATAACCGCTCACATCAATTAAATGTAAATTTCTGGTGTCCCTCAGGGAAGTCATCTTGGACCTCCGTTATTTGTTTTATTTATTTATGATCTCCCTTCTGTTTTTAAACATTCAATTATTCATTCATTAATTTATGCCGATGACGTAAAAATATTTCGAGCAAACGTAATTTACTTATTTATAACTATTTGTTGAATTCGTCTAATTTGTGTAAATTATCTAGATCTTGGAATCCTATTAGACCCAAAACTATCTTTTATCGATCACTATAACCACATCGTAAAAAAACAAACAAAACACTTGGTTTCCTCAAAAGATTTTCTCGTGAGTTTCGTGATCCATATGTTGTCAAAACTCTCTATGTTTCATTTGTAAGGCCAATCCTTGAATATGGTTGCGTTGTATGGACAGGGTTTTCAAGTGGGGAATAATAATTCGTATGGAATTTAATGCGTCAAAAACACAATGCTGTCTTCTGTCTCTGCTTTACGATTTTGTCGTATTTTCTCAGTTTCTTTTGTGGACATCAAAGGGTCAAGGATTTGGTGCTGACATGAGATGAAAGCCGAAAGTTTTAAGGTTTCGCATGCATTCAGAACTTGCACTTCACAGAGTTTTGAAGGCAGTACGAGCTTCATTTTTAAACATATAAGGTCCAGATACGTGCCACCGTAAACAGAAACAATACTTTCTGCAGCACTTAAACTGCTCGCTTATGTGTGTAAGAATAGATTTGGGTTTTTGGCTTGTCATTCGGTTGGAAAATGGTTTGGCGAACGTCGAATATAACTCGATTTGTACCCTAAAGTAAAGAACTACCGATTTTGTTATCTCATTTGTTCCACATTATTAGCTTATAAAATCGCGGCATATTATAAATTATAAAACAATTGATATTGATCGGTGTAACAAACACAAATTAATAGATCACATTGTCATGACATGAAGTTTAGCTTGATAAACATTTGCTATTGTTGCTGCCACAAAGTTGCAATTTTTTTTTACTTTAAATGGAGATAATGCAAATAAAAATAAACAATTTAATTAAATGTGAATCAAATATCGAGAATAAATGGTTTTCCGATATGTAAATTAAAATGCATTTAATTTTACTTTATTGCTTACAATACTGTGTAAAAATATTCAAAGTTTATAAATGGCGCGAAAAATTAGTGCCAAATATAATAGGTCAGTAGTAATGAATTTCTATGTGAAATAGTAGAAGTAAGCTATTTTTGTTCGAGTTAATGACCATTATCGAGGAATTTTGTGTAGAATAGAAAAAAAAAACATCAAAGAGAAGAGGCATTTCCACATAAATTAAAATTAAGACGTTTGTGACACAACATGGAGGTTACAGTTGAACGACGCCAAAAATTAAAATATTTGTCAGGATATCCCAAAATAAAAGATATTAAAATAAGAAACTTCCAGCATCAAATTCATTAAAAAAATATTTTGAATTGACTTACCGTTGCAAATGTCGTTTAGGCCTTCCTCTACCATCTTCACCTTCATCGAAGGCAAATGTAGTGACAGTCTTTTCGGGTACACTGAATGTAACAGAACCGGAAATCTCATCGGTAGCCTGGAAATTAAATGAGGCCTAAGTTATTCAACAAGTTTTATAATGTGATTTATTATTTATAATTTATTAATACTTGGAATTTACGATATTCATCAATGTGATTTAATGGCTCAGCAACAGCCTGTCGCTAATTTCGAAACAAATTTTGTGATAAGTAGGTATAAACCTCATTAAAGTTCATTAGGTTTTATAATGCTTCTTATAAGCTATTTTTAATAAAACCTAATAGAACTAACCCAAGCACTGCATGTCAGTTTAAATAAAAACAGAAAAGCAGACAGCACGTGCTTGATTTTTCTTTTGTATACATATTCACTGTGTTCATTGACCTATGAAGCTTATAGGCCTTATTCAGACAGTAGATGCTCCTATATAAGTGCATACACAAAATAGCATCATAATGAACTTTCATACTATTCAAATACCAGTTGCATATACAAAAACACACCAATAATTGTTAACATAATTTGAAAGTTTTGTATCTTTTTATACAACCCAAAACTAGATGAATAATTAATAAATAATTTCGTTAGTATTTTCTGATTAATCTAAATATTATACATTTGATTAGAACAATTTCAAAGAAACAAATACAATTAAAGTTTGCATTAAGCCAATTGACCTTAAAATAGTTTGTTAAAAAAAATTTGTTCAGTTCACAAATGAATGAGAATCAACAAGAACAAAGAATGTGCTTAGAACACTCACTAATTTCGAAAGTTACCAAGTAATGGTGGATGTTGAAAGGCTAAACATATTTGAGTTACTGGCAAAATTCTGTCTGTTCGTATGTATTTTGGACTATATTATTACTTTAATTAAATTAATATTAACGGTACCTGTCAATTACCGTTAAAAGCTTATTGTTCTCGATAATGACTCCAAGAATTTGTATGAAAAAAATCTGTGTACTTTTCTAGGTGTTGTTTACATTTTGGTGAAAACAAAATTTAAGTTGGTGCGCTAAAAACGCACCACCATAGGACCGCTTTTTTCGACGTTTTCGAGAAATTGTTATCCGATTCAAATCAAATTTGATATTGGGGAATATGTAGATAGCCAAAGTAAATTAACATAAAAATATTAACGAATAACTTTTTGTTTATATTTTTTGTTTGTATTTTTATTTTTTTATTTTTTTAATTCAATATTTTTAAAACGGGTGATTGAATTTCTTTTTATTTTTTTTAAATGAAGGTTGTTTGTTTGCTTAAGTTTGCATTCTTGAATTATTTTTTAATTTTGAAAAAAAAGTTGATAATTAAAATATAAAATATAAAATATAAAATATAAAATATAAAATATAAAATATAAAATATAAAATATAAAATATAAAATATAAAATATAAAATATAAAATATAAAATATAAAATTTAAAATATAAAATATAAAATATAAAATATAAAATATAAAATATAAAATATAAAATATAAAATATAAAATATAAAATATAAAATATAAAATATAAAATATAAAATATAAAATATAAAATATGATATATAAAATTTAAAATATAAAATATAAAATATAAAATATAAAATATAAAATATAAAATATAAAATATAAAATATAAAATATAAAATATAAAATATAAAATATAAAATATAAAATATAAAATATAAAATATAAAATATAAAATATAAAATATAAAACATAAAATATAAAATATAAAATATGATATATGAAATATAAAATATAAAATATAAATTATAAAATATAAAATATAAAACATAAAATATAAAATATAAAATATAAAATATAAAATATAAAATATAAAATATAAAACATAAAATATAAAATATAAAATATAAAATATAAAATATAAAATATAAAATATAAAATATAAAATATAAAATATAAAATATAAAATATAAAATATAAAATATAAAATATAAAATATAAAATATAAAATATAAAATATAAAATATAAAATATAAAATATAAAATATAAAATATAAAATATAAAATATAAAATATAAAATATAAAATATAAAATATAAAATATAAAATATAAAATATAAAATATAAAATATAAAAATAAAATATAAAATATAAAATATAAAATATAAAATTTGAAAACTGTTTCCTACCATTTTGGAAAAAAATAATTTTGCACATTCGTAATTATTCCGCTGAAAATTGTTTTACGTATTTTTTCCAAACAATCAAAAGGCACAAAAATCGAACAAAAACTTTGAATTACCTTTAATGTTTTTCAAATTTTATTCGAGGCTATGACCGCACATAAGAGCAAGTACTGCGATCCAGTCGTGTAATTTATTTACCTTTTTTTATTCTTGCAACTAAGCAACTGCAAATCAACGGTATAGGGCATAAGAGCTAGACTCTCTCAAGGGTCACGACTTGGACTATTCCTCTACAGAAGAATAACGTCAGGCCCCCTTTTCCTCTGTTTCTCCTTGCCCGATGAATCACTCATAGCTCATCAGCCATAGCTTTGCAATAGGTTGAAATCCACATTGGAAAACTGTTTTCTGCAACAAAAAAATTGTGTGCACAGAAAATTGAAGACTGTCAAACAGAACAAAATAAATTGCATGGCTGGATCGCACGTTCTTGCTCTTGTATGCAGTCACAGCTTGGAAGAAAATTTGAAAAAATATTAAGGAGCTTCGAACAAAAATATGTAAAATCGTTTCCAGCAGAAAAATTTAAAATTGTATGGCTTTAAAATATGTGAAATAGGAGCGGTTTTTAAATAAAACGATTTTATTTTAATAACTTTTTTTCAAAAACTAAAAAAAAAAAAATATTAAAGAATGCAAACTTAAGCAAAAAATAGTCTACATTTAAAAACAAAATTAAAAAAAATACATCCGTTTTCAAAATATACATTGATTTTTGAAAAAAAAAATTCAGAAAATTATTAAAAATACAAAAAAAAAAAGTTTTCCAAAATATTTAAAAATAAAATTACCTAAGCTACCAACATATTCCTGAGTATCAATTTTGATTGAAATCGCATGACCAATTTTCGAGAAAGTCAAAGAAAAAAAAACAGTTCTATGGGAGGTACAGTTTTTAGCCCACCTATTTGATTTTTTATCACCAAAACATAACCTACATCTACAATAGTACACTGATGAGCCCACCGTTCATGCTTGGGCGAAACGCACATATTGGAGTAAAGGACACTAAACCTTTGAATTGAATTTTATTGAACAAAACTCCACAAAAAAACAACAACAAACAACTAGCAATAGTTGTTGTTACAATATATTTTTATTAAAAGTATATAAGTTAAAAGTTATAATGGTTAAAATTGCGATTTTCTTTTTTGTACTTTTTTTTATAATTATCTCGAAATTGTATTCAGCCTGGGTCTGGATTGCAAGCAATTGTAAACAGAGCAAAGCAGATAGAATTGGATCGATGCAGCTGCTTGCGAAACTCTAAACCATAAAAGTGCATTGATTATAGAAAAATAAATTAATAAATAAACAAAACAAAACCACAAAAAAATATTTTAATTATTAAAAAAAACTCCTGCGTTGATAGATAACATTCTGTGCGAATTCCTTAACAAAGGTTGCACTCAATGCATTGATTATTTTCTAATGCATTTTTTAAAACTGACTCAAACTATGTTCTTTATCAGATGAGAAGTCAGTAAATACCTGCCTTATCCAGTAAAATGTCAGAAATGTCATTTGTTGAGTGATCAGCGATTTCATTAATTGATTTTTCACCTTCAATCGAATTTGAAAATGATGTTTCTATTTCAATTGCATCCATTTTAACTGAGTTAATTGATTACATTTAATGGACTTCGAACTATTAATTTCAAATTTCTAATCCAAATTTTTTTATCACCATTGACCCGATGTCAATATAGCTAATTCAATTACAATCGATCGCACAAAAAAATCTTTTAATTACATTCGGCTACGACATTTTATGGCACACGCTGCCCACAGACTGTCTGTCTTTAACAATCATTGCAATTGACACTAAACGTGTGAACTAAATTGTCGACGAAGCGCGACGCCAACACTGCGAGCGACTGGCCGATCGAATTGTTTGCAAATGATAATATTGTTTTATAAACTAAAATATGTAATGTCGGTAAAGAAGAGTTGCAGCTTGTTCAAGGGAAAAGAAAATAAATCACTTCTAAGTGGCGCTGTGGTCAGTTTTTCCCCTCGATGACCGATTAACAGTCATCGATCAAATTGGCACATCATCAATGAAGCTGAACCGTCAGGTTCTGTAGGTCAGTTTGAATCTTTTGCCAGACAACAAAGCCGACAGAATGATCCTATGACCTCATTTGAATGTAATTAAATTTGTGTTTGAAAGAGTATAATTGTATTTTTTTTGCTGACACTTTAAATGTTGTAACACATACCGACAAATCAAATACGTATTAACTGCAAAGAGTTTTTTTATGGAAAACGATTTGGAACATTTCCAGTTACCACTGGATGGAAAGTTCAAGAAATTTTGGCATTGAGTTTGAAGGAAGATTCTGCACTTAACGTTATGGGTCTAATATGTACACAAGGTTCACAAGTCATTTTAATTTTAGTAACAAGTTTTATATTTCAGTTATGTTTTTTGAGATTTAGAAACTATTGAAATAGTGCCACATTCACGTTCGACAATAATCTGCTGAAAGCACTTGGTACCAACTAGGTGGATTCGTTAGTGCGAATTTTTGTTCCATACTTCAAATGTATAGCATCTAATTTTGAGGCCATATCAGGCAACTTTAAGGATTATAGTTTTCTTGCAGTGAAATGTTTAAGAACTGCAGCTCAGATGTCCCATCTACAGTGACCAAACACTTAGATACGAATATTACAAGTTTGGTTCTTTTAGTTATAGAATTTTAATTGAGTATGAGTTTTTGGTTGGATAAACCCCTAACATTGAACGTTACTGAAATCCTGCTTATTACATCAGTTAGCCGTTGACATATTGTAGTTATTTGCATGTACATGTGACCAATGTTAAAAGTTTTTTCATGGTTGTCAAAAATAATTTTTACGCAATATTGGAATATAGCAGGTGAAATAAATAGAGTAGAAAAAGTGCATGAACAACTGTTCACATCTGTTTTGCCAAATAACTAATCTTATTATGCCGAATATATTTTCTCATAGACCAAAAACCCTTTTTGTCAACAATCCCCGCTATTGTTCTGAAGAGGTGTTCTTCAACGCTGGCAAAACCTTTGCATAAGCTTTTCCATCGGTCCTATTCCTCTGGACTCTTTCCGAGTGCATGGAAAACAGCATTTGTTCAGCCTATCCCTAAAAATGCGGATCTTCTGCACCCTTAAACTACTGACCGATTGCACTAACGTCCCTTCTTTCTAAGGTCATAGAAACGCTGATTAATTTTCAGCTTAAGAAATTTCTCGAAGAACGAAAGCTTCTTAATGACCGGCAGTACGGCTTTCGTAGCAACAGGTCCACTGGTGATCTGTTGGTTTATCTCACCGAAAAGTGGAACCAATCTCTCCATCGTTTTGCCCCAGGGCTCTGTTTTGTCTCTGACTCTTTTCCTTATATTTATCAATGACTTATTATCAGAAACAACCAATTCAATCAATTGTTTTGCTGATGACAATACTCTCAGCTTTTCATATTCGTTTCCAGATTCACATCCATGTTCTTCGGATGTTGAACTGCAACGGCAGCGTATGATAAGTTCATTAAATTCTGATCTTGACAGCATTGTACAATGGGGACTAAGATATCGCGTAGAATTTAATGCTTCTTCTCAATGTTGTCTTTTGTCGCTAAAGCAAAACATACCTCCAACGCCACTATCCATGAGCGGCACTTGCATTGAAAAAACAGAAGACCTCTCAGTTTTCGGTATGTGCATTACAGAGCACCTTCTGTGGAATGACCACATATTTGACATCGCAAAGAATGCTGCGAGGTGTTTAGGTTTCCTTCGAAGATGCAAGAAATTCTTCACCCCGTCCGATCTGGCTACAGTATATAAAGCATATATTCGACCGAAATATAATTCCCATATTTGGCAGGTGCTCCTATAACCCACTTGAGTTTTCTAGATAGAATTCAAAAAGAGCTTTGAAAATGATAGGCGATCGAACAATAACAGAAACCTTTACATCTCTTGAGCACCGCCGTAATGTTTCGGGCCTTTCGTTATTTTTACAAACAATGCTCTAGCGAAATAGCCAGCTGCATTCCTCCCCTGAAATGATTCAACCGTAATACTCGAACTTCTAGGAATGCCCATCAGTTTACCCTTGAGCCTTACTTCGGATGTACTGTTAAATATAGAGATTCTTTCTTTAGTCGCACCACACTAATGTGGAATGCTTTGCCAGGCTCTGTTTTTCCCTCCCATTTTGATATGCAGAACTTTAAAACTAATGTGCATCGGTATCTCCTCTTTTATCCCTCCTCATTTCCCTAATGCTCGTGCGGTGTTTAAACATTTTAAGGGTACACACAAACCCTTTTCGCGCGTGTAAATTATAAAAAAAAAATCAATGAATAATGTTCTTTCTTTTTTGCATTATTTGCCATAGAAAATCCGTGTTTTGGGCTTTCTTTCATTTTTAAAAGTGCAATAAAGTCCAAATCAAAGTGGAAATAAAATCCAAAAATTTGTGAAAAAAAGTCTGCAGTTCCGAATTTTACATACAAAAAACATCGCATCCACTCAAAATCCTATATTGACCCGAAGCTGAACTGCTATTGCCTTTTGAACTAAATCAATGGCAGTATTAATTTTTTGAAATTTAGGAGGGGTAAGACCTGGATGCCTGTGGAGTTTTCAGCTAGCACAGTAATGGAAATCCTAATAAAACGCTACACTCACTCCTAAATTCACTTTTAATTCAACCCTCGAAGTTGGTCTTACATTCAAGATGGTTTACATTTCTTTCCAAGCAATACAGACTTTATCTCAACTTTGTATACATATATATATTTTACTGCGCTGGTTATACACTTCAATATACTTCACACGCAATATGAGCTACTCTACGATCATATGGATGTCTAAACCAGTTAGTGAAAAAAGCCAGCTGTCTTTCTTTGTCAAACAATTTTTTTGTAATTTTTGAAATAATTTATCTCGAATGATAAAAATCCCGAATGGAAAAAATCTCGAAAAAACAAATTTTTAATCTAGAATGAAAAAATCTCGAATGCAGAAAAATATCGAATTAAAAAAAATCTCGAAAGACCATGTCTCGAAAAAAATCTCGAGAAAAGAAGTAATTCGGGATTTTTTTGTACCTATGTATATATTTTAAGAGTTTAAGCTGATAATTTATTTATTTGGGGAAATCAACAACAAAGATATGGGAGGGCATGCTGCCCCCCTGCAACCTCCCTGTTTGGGCTCACTATTTGTAGAAGGTGCCAGGTTGGGTATGTGTAACGTTTCTTTTTGATTTAAAGAACTTTAGCAAAAACCCAACCTCGCACATACTCCAAATCCTAAAGTGAGCATAGCAGGGGGGTCGCAGGGGGACAGCATGCCCCCCACCTACCTCATATACTGATTGGGAGATAAAATCTCAAGAAATGCCTAGGCAAAACTAGTATGGTTTTATTTCTTTATGAAAAAGTACCACATTTTAGGGGCCTTATTTCGTTTTGGTTTTTGGGGCCGTTTTTTCTGGGGCCTTATGACGCACCGCCCTACATTAAATCAAAACATAATTAATAATTAAATTTTTAATTCATAAATACATTTAGGTAGGTAACGGGTCCGCCAAATAACTTTTTTGTTTGAAAATGCTTCATCAACATCGAGTGTAGCTTCGGCTGTGTGGCACGTAGCGCCGTCCTGTTGAAACCAAATGTTGCCAATATCCTCTTCTTCAATTTTTGTGAACAAATATTCGTTCGACATGGCCCGATAACGATCGCCATTGACTGTAACGGCCACTCCTTGCTCATATTCGAAAAATGGCCCAATTATGCCTCTGGACCAAAATCCGCACCAAACAGTGACTCGTTTTGGGTGTATTGACTTTTCAATGCATGCGTGCGGATTTTCTGTGCCCCAAATGCGACAATTTGCTTGTTTACATACCCGCCAAGATCAAAATGAGCTTCATCTGAAAAGATGATTTTTTTGGGGAAAATCGATCGATGCCGCAGGCAGTAATGTCGCAATATTTCCCAGCATTGTTCAAGCGTATACACAACCATATTCGTTTAGCGGAAGGATAAAACTAATTACCTGTCAAATCAGAAATAAGCTAAATGTTACCATTAACGAAATAAGCACTAATTAAAAAAAAAAAAGTTAGATGGCGGACCCTTTATAATGTACTCATATGTTTCATTTTAATAATTATTTGTCACGTATCACGTTGTGTTACCACAACGATCCCGAGCAACACTAAATTCAGGTACCAGTTTTTACAATTGCGTGGGCAGTATACTATTCAAAACAGGTTTGTTAAAGAGAGGTGATAGAGATCTCTCAAAAATTAATACTTATATTAATTCTAGAATTTTGCATTCTAGATTTTTTTTCTAGATTTTTGTATTTCGAGATTATGATTTCTAGATTTTTTTTTCGAGATTTTTACTTTCGAGATTTTTGCTTTCTGCATTATTGCTTTCTAGATATCGTGGTAAACCCGTCAAAGATCCTACCTTCCAATGTAATAAGAGCAAGCACGTGCGACCCATTCGTGCCCATTTTTTTAAGTTTTAAGAAAATAAAGTTATTGCTTGGAGAGCAATATATAATTATAAGCTTTGATATTATAATTAAATTCCAGTTCTACTTCAAAAGAAAACTTCAGTCAGTGGTTAGCACCTATGCGAGATGTTAGAATCGAGAAGATAGTTTCCCAAGTTTTTTTTTTGTATGCATACAAAATTCTCGAAAATGATTAATTTAAAGTGTTGTTGAAAATTCTTTTTAATCAAAGAAAATTACCACACCTTTTTCCACTGTTTTGCATTTATAACAGACAGTAAATAAGTCTGGTATTTCCAAAAAAAATCCCCAAACCGCAAGAAAAAACCTTTTCCTACAATAGTGAATTTACACTGAAATCCCAAAAGCATTTGATCAACTAAGTCGCGAATTAGTTTTGTGCAAGTTAAAATGCTTTTGGATTTCCCCCCTTTTTTCTTAGTATAGACTAAATTATACCTTTAATTATAAATTTAGAAATTGTCTTTCACTCCCTTCATGGCTTAATCTGGCGTACCTCAAGGCATTCATCTCGGCACTTGACTATTCATCTAAGCTATTAATTATGTTATTATATCATGGATACAAACAAGTGACATTATTATGTTTGCCGATAAAATGACGATATTTTAAGACAAAGTCTAACGACGGCTGTATTGTTTGCAGGGAGATATTGATACCTTTGTTATTTGAGGCCGAAAAAGTGGTTATTTCCTAAACAATGTAAGGGCATATCATTGCAACTAACACATGCGCTTATGATGGGCCTCTGATGGCAGAACGGATAGAATCTAGATTGCACTAGGATTTTTTGAAAATTCCCACCCAGCCTGAAATTCGAATTGACAATGTCTGGTTTAAGAAGCAAATACCTTATCTACTGCCATTTGTTGTAAAAGGATTAGATTATTTTTTTGTAGGGCTAGGTAAAGGATGTAGTTTGGATAGGAAATGAAAGGAAGAGGAAATAGGTATGACAGGAAAGGGATACAGTAGAATTTGGCTAGGAAAGGAAACGATAGGTTAGGATATGGATAGGATAAAATAAGGAAATGACGTTTAACGCCATTTTTAATAGGAGGATGGGGAGGAGAAGGAATTTGAATTTTGTATTCAAGGGGCAGGCAGAAAATAGGAAAGATGGCGGTTAAGAAAAGAAACCGTTCAGGTATATGGTTAGGTATATGGTTGTTTGGCATGTTTGTATTTTAATAAAATAGGTAGTAACGATACCAATTTAAAAAGAAGGAAATTGGTATTGGAGAAGAAAGGAAGCTGAAAACGAAAGGTAGGAGCAGGAATAAAAAAAGGAAGGACAAATATTCAAAAAAAATTATAACAAACAAAGTTGAAAAGGAAATATCTAGGGGTATACCAAGCTAACCTAAGGAGGATATGGGAAACCTGAACAAGGGGAAGTTAGGGACATCTGCCATTGGGACCTGACAGACTTGCGAGGCTTGGCTCAGCTCGCTGGACTAGGGGAGGATCTTGTCCCAAAGACAGAAGGAGACCTCACAACAAAACACAAATCGTGCCAAAATACAAAACAACTTAAATAACTTAGTCATAATGTACAAGAAATGGTATGCTGACCTTGGCCGATTTTGTGTGTGACTATTCTCTGAATTTTTTCTTAGAGAAAGCAAATAAATTTATTAATTTGCAGGTTTTTTGTATGTTTACAGTTCTTATTCGCGTATAAATTTTTTTTAAATCTTCAATTCTAAGATATAATTTTTAGTTAGTAAATAAAATAATAATAAAAGATAATAGTGACGTAAGAAAATACCATGATGGTGGTTTGAATGCATCTATTAGCAAACCTGGTATTATGCACTTAGTATGCTGTCAAACACAAAATAATAATTCGCCTTGTACCTCAAAACCAAAAACACCTAAAACTATGCTATGCAATTAATTTAATTAAATGCACTCAAGTATTTGGTGCAATGAATATTTAAATACACTCTGGAAAAAAACTTGCTTCAAGTGAGCATTCCTTATCAATTTTCAATCTCTTGAAATAATTAGATTTGCAAACGATGACAGCTATTCATTGAATATTGACAGACGTTTCTGTTGTAATTAATAAAATCTATACCTACATATACATACATTAATACCTATGTATGTACATACTTGAGTATAAAGAAATCTGATTTTATTCGATCGTATCTTTCGAATTGAATCGATTGATTTCTGTGTTTACTTTTCATTCTGTTATTGCTGTCGTAAAAGTAGAAGAGGCTATTTAAATTATTTGATAAGTCTGCTATAGCTCAATCCCTCTTGACGTTGATTGAATGTAACGCAATGTCATTAGAATTATTGTTACTTTAGTGGAAAAAGGCCAATAGGAACAAATTATGGAGATTTTTCTTCAATGAGATATTACACCGATTTTTTTGTGGAATTTATTTATATTATGTAGGTAGGTATTTGGATCGATCTTGAGTAGATGACTCAGTTTTATAGTTTTCTGGAAAAAATGGAGGCTTTCGGAGCAGAATTAAAAGAAGTGTTGACTTCATCAAAAATTTATTACGAAGATCCTCTCTTTTAAAAAATTTTTGATAAAAAGGGCTCACACAAATCCTTATGTTTTGTTCTTTTTATACTTAAACACACTGTGCAAACATTGGGAAATTAGGAAGGTAAGACAAAAGTTGTCGATTAACATTGACTTTGAATGTTTTCAAATTGAAATGGCAAGGGAATAAATATTTCGCTGGGAAGAAAGTTCCAAATTCGTGTTGTTCGTCTAAGAAAAGAATATCAAGCGTGAATTAACTATTTGCATCGATAAAGATAATTTAAGCACTTAACAGTATTTTTGGCGAAGTAAATGGTTGTTCTATGTGCCCCGTGGCTTAGTGGTTAGTGTTTGTCGCACTGCTGAGCGAATGAGGCTGGGCTCGAATCCCGCTCATAGCCATCTTCTTTTCCGGTGTACTGCGTTTTGCGAGGTACTGACAAAACCTTTAAGAGTAAAATTTGTCTCGAAAAAGTGCATCTACTCTAGCCGTTCGGACTCGGCTGTAAACTATAGGTCCCTTCGCCTTCCATTCTTGCAGATTAACAACACACACACAGGAATGGTTGAGAGTAAAAGTCACTAGGCCATGGCTCCTTAAGGAGCTGTCGCGCCAATAAATTTATAATTTATGTGGTCTCTCCAGCGAAGGTCGTGTGTGACATATACATACCGAGTACTGAAGGCTTTTCAGTTTCTTCAATGCAAATGCCCTTCATATACAATGTTAGCTTTAACGACAGAAGACAGCATTGAGTTTCCGAATCATTAAACTCCACCCTATTTCTATTACCACATTTACAAATCTGTGTAGATCGGAGTTTAATGAGCTTCACATACGGCACCGTTGCAACTGAACTTTTGAAGGCGTTTACAAAACAGTTTAGTAGATAAAAAGTAAAAAAACAGAAAATCATTTATAAAAATGGGCCCGACTGGGTTGCACGTACAAAATCTTCGATTAAAACAAGTAACATTAACGTACAAAAATAACACGTTCTGAACTTATAAATAGTGTCACAAACACAACTATTAACGGTTTTTAGTAAAAATGGAGTATGCCATCACACCTTGTATAATAACGAATTTATAAAAAAAGTATTTCGAAAATTGTAGGACAGATTTTAATAAAATCCTGTTTTTTATTTTTAGTTTTTTTTAGTTTTTTTTTTAATTTTGGTATGCAGTTTTCTAGAGGTTATTAATATACATGTGATCATAAAATTAAAAATATTTTTTTTTTCAGTTTTAAAAATATTGAATTTTCAAAAAAAAAATCTAAAATTAATTCAAAATAGAAAAAAATATTTATTTAAAAATGTGGTATGCAGAATAGATCTTTAACTGTTAGAAAATTGAGAAAAATGTCTGTCTATCTGTCAGTCAGTATGTATAACAAGTTTCAGCCTCAACGGCTTAAGAGATTATCTTCAAATTTGGTGTTTAATTTTGTTGGCATTCCTCAGAGGGGAAATTGAAATTTTGTTTTTAGGCCTAAAAATAACGTTACCTACAGTATGACCGTTTAGGCAAAGCTTATTTTTCTCAAAAACGACTCCAACGATTTTGATGAAAAGTTTTGAGAATTTTTTGTTGGTATTGGCTATCATTTGATAAGAACAAAGTTTACGGAAAAGTCTATTAACGGGACCTTTCATATAACTGTTTTTTTTTTTAATTTTTGGCTTTATCGGTAACGGCTCTATGGATTTCTGTCAAATATATTTGCAAAGATCTAGATAGCCAAATTAATTCTGCATATCAAAATGTTTAATAATTTTTTTTCTAATTAAAATTTATTTATTTTTCGAAAAATCAATATTTTTAAAACTAATAAACTGCAAACCAAAATTTCAAAAAAAAAAATGTTGTTTTCAAAAAATAAAAAAATAAAAAACAGGATTTTATTTAAACCAGTCCTACAATTTTCGAAATACATTTTTTCATAAATTCCTTGTTATTTAAGACGTGTAATGTACTTCATTTTTACTGAAAATCTTTAAGTATTATGGTTTTTAATACTTTTTATAAGTTCAAACTGTGTTATTTTGAACGCAGACGTTACCTGTTTCTGTCATAGATTTTGTTTTCCAATGTAATTAGAACATCGCCTGTCTGTTCGGTTGGAGTTTTGGAATTGATTTTTATTAACTCAGAACTGTAGTAATGTAATATAAGCTTCCAATCGAATTCAATGGTTGTTTTTTAAGTAAAATATTTGTATGTGGTTGGAATGCAATCGATTTTTTTAATTATTGTGCAAAAGAGCAACAAAAGTCTTTCTTTTACTTTTGACTAATTCCCAGATTTTTGATGTCGTAGTATCCCGATTTAAAAAAAATATTTTGTGACAACACTGCACCTCACATCCGGGGAGCAGACAGGTCATATTGAAATGAACTTGGGTTTATGGAATATAACAAAAACAATTTCAATGTAACTCAGGGGTTCTGTTTTTATTTCAGTGGTAATTTCTTAAGTTATGTAAAAGCGATGCAAACACCAGCAGGTACCAGTGTGTTTGAAAGCTATCTTCCATAAAGCCTATAAAATATAAATTGAACAGAGTGTATCAGAAATGTAAAATTTTACGTTAATGGCATTACCAGTGTGGAGAAACAGCTCTTCAGAAGAATTTGTGTATAATCAAGGTCTTTGAGAACATTTGCTGACTGGAACTAGCAGTGAGAACTATTGGCAGTGTGGTAGATAAATTTGAGTCCACTGGTTTAATCATCAACCGACACCCGTTCGTCGACGAAACGCAAAATCTGCCGAAAACATCGCCGTTGTCCGTGAGAGTGTGCAGGAGAATTTCTCACAAGAAATCGGCCTTCCGCTAACCACAACTGTTGCGTCTTCATTTGGGCCTGCACCCGTACAAAATTCAACTGACCCAGGAGCTGAAGGTAAACGACTAATAGACAACGACGTGTGTTCGCTGAATGGGCTGTGGAGCAGTTGGCAGCTGATTCATCGAAAAATCATTTTCAGCGATGAGGTCTATTTCTGGATGAATGGTTTCGTGAACAAACAAAATTATCAATCCACATGAAATCCAAGAGTTTCCAATGCATCCCGATAAAGTCACTGTTTGGTGTGGATTTTGGGCTGGCGGCGTCATCGGTCCATATTTCTTTGAGAACGATGCTGGCCTGGTCATAACCGTCAACGGCGAGCGCTATATGCCAATGTCTTTTAGCCTGAATTGGATGATATAATAGATACCAACGCATCTGGTTTCAACATGGCGAGGCTACGTACCACACAACTCAAGCCACATTGGACACTGCACACACGATTTGAGGGCATGGTCATCCTCATCCTGTGATTTGACTTCATTAGATTTTTTCTTGTGGGGTTTCCTTTAGTTGCAGGTCTATGCCAACATAACCAATGCCATGTCAAATTCATCCTGATTTATGCGCTAGAGTCATGGAAAATTGGACACTTTGGATGCGAGTCACCAAGAGAAGCCGCGGTGGACATTTATACGATGTTATATTCCACAAATAATGGCATCAATAGGCCTTTCAAACGAATAAAAATGGTGATGATATCTTACTTTTTTTTTGGTTTTATTTAAATTTAAAGTTAGGAAGCGCTTAATGAAATACCTTTTATTTACAAGTGCATTAGGGACAACGTTGTTGTCAAGCAACGAAAAACAAGCAGCGAAATGGGCTGCGAGCAAATTTTCCTCTTAGTATTTTTTCACAAATGGCCGAACTTTTTTTTTTTTGCCTCTTGCGCAGCAGATTGGTCCAATAAAATCATTTACGCTTTTGAGTACCAGGAGGAGTTAAAAAGCCTGTTGGACTGGTAGCGTGTAGGCCGGCAAGCAAATATTAATTGAAATAATAACTGTCATTTCAAAAGTTTGTTCAAAAAATTCAGAAATTGTTTTTTTTTACTTCATTTTAAAATTTAAAAAATATTGTAAATATCCAAAGACGAAAATATTTTGAAATAATTCACGCTTGATTTCCGTTTCACCATGCTTTTCATTATCACTTTAAAATTCAGTGAAAAAAATACTGACAGCAAGCAAACATTTAATTTATACAAATTGATCTTGCTCATTAAAAAAGCAAAAAAAACATATTTTAGGACTATCTTTCAGTAATTCTTTGTCTGCGAATTTTGCGCTAAGTATTTCTGTAGGTATCTTTGAAATACATAACATATCACATGAAAAAAATGGAATTTTATTTGAGTCAGACATTCAATAGATATTTTTTTTCTTCCAATGTGTGCCACTAGGTAGTGTTTTCTAACTTTACTTAATTTTAAAAATAAATTTATAAATGTCTTGACAGTTTTTTTTTTTAAAGAGAGAATTCGACAATATTGATACCTCAAAACTGCGCATAATTCTCAAAACCGTATTTAAGATCCGTATCTGAATACACCTGTCACAATTTTAACAATAAGAACTAAACAAAATAATTTTGTAAACAAAACATTTATGAATTAATACTCACACTTTGACATGCGCTCCCGCTTTCGAGACCACTTGCTTGTAACTTTTCCAAACGTTCCAAGTCCAAACCAGCTGGCAATGAAATCGAATTCTTTCGCAAATTCCTTCGTCTCTGACCAATAGCTGCTGAGTCCTCTTCGTCAGCATGTATCGTCGTCGCTGAGCCATCGCTATTCGAACAAATTGCATTGGAATTATCTATATTGATGATCACATCACCAGCATCATTGGCTGAGGCAGCATCATCAGCACTCGTATCCTGGTCTGCATAGGGAATTGTGCTCTCGTCAAACGCTTCAATCCGTATAATTGGCACTGTTCTATACGTAGGGTTACTCATTTTTGTCGCACAATACTGCCACAGATGCAATCTCTTTTTAATACATTGCTCCTGCCAACCAACACGACGTCGACGCGGCGACGACAATGGAAGCAGACGCGGACACTTCAAACGATAGCGGAACACGGAACAAGGTGAATCACCTCACATATATAATATCTTGAATATTTATCTTCCTGGCTATGATTCGATTCACCCAAGGGACTCTCTCTTCACACGAATATCATAATTCCACTTGTTGAATGTGCCTGTTTGAGAATAAAAGAAGCATTTTTTTAGCACATTGCAGCATCAAAAATAAAAACACTAAAATTAATCACAAGTAAAGTATCTTTTGCCATTCATTAAGTGCGCGGGTAGTTTTGAAAAGAAGAACTAGCTAAAACGTATTCCTGGGATACACATATATGATGAGTTATGATGGGGAAATCCGAGAGCACGAGAAGCTAGGAAGCTAGGAAGCGCTAGCAAACGCGCGCGCTGCTAACAAAATGCTACACATCCGCGTACTGAGAGGTTTTTGAGGCATTCAAGCAACATACAACCGATTGTTTGTTAAAATAGAATTTCTTTCAATTCGCGCGGCTATTTTTATGAAAGAAGGAAAATTCAATTTGAAAAACATTCATCTGCGCGAAAAACAAAATATTAATCCCATCACCAATGCTCACGACTAAGACACGATGTCGCGACACAGTCATCGTCTCATGAGTCAAAAACCAAAACTATTAGAAATGACTTTCTAGTGGTTTTCTCGTTGCATAGAAAAAGGCAGCATTAATGTTTTTTTGTTTTTGAAAAATTCAAGGTTGCAGATGTATTTCGAAAACAAAACCTTTTAGAATGTACGGAAAGGGAAATTACTCGTTAATATTAATTAAAAAATATATATAGCAGAAAGGGGTTTATAAACTGCAATTACTTTAAATTAAACCTGTTCCAAGTGCCTAACGCCTAAGTATCAGTTGTACCTAGAGTTGAAAAAAAAAAAATAATCGACAGCAAAATTGATCTTGGCGTTTAAATGTGGAATATCAAATACAGTGGATGCCCAGTATCTAATGAAATATAATAAATGGTGAAACTATTTGTTATAAAATCGATCCAGAGTTTTCTACTTGGAATTTCAGGATTTAAGTTGTAATCCAAAATTTTATCTAAGGCGGTCCAATAACAAAGGGACAACCAAATACATGGAAGCTTAAACTAAGTGGCTGTAGTACAGGATGGGCCATAAATTTTTGCAAATAGCAACACTTGATTTCTTAGAAATCAGTAGAGGGAGAGACGCACGACGCACGAGTGGCGACAAAATGAACGTCACTTCATGCAATTTTAGTCACAATGGAGGGCTTCACGGGAAAACGGCGTGCTTTTTGTGTAAAACAATTTTACAAAAACAACTATTACTACGTTACTGTACAACGCCCGTTTAGAATTGAATACGGATTACGCCGCGCCATGTAAGTGACTGTTCCAAGTGTTAATTTAATCAAAGCTTGAGTCAAGAATTCCAGCTAACGGCATCGACAAACAGGTCGGTTGCGTTCATGAGAACATTCGGGAGGTTAAAATTTCCGTAAGGAACGATCCAAAATCATCCACAAAAATAACTTAACTGTGAACTCAGTGGGATACGTAACAATTTTGCGAGAGTTTTTAACACGACAGATACATGAATTTGAAGAATATAACAACAGGAATTGGATGCAATAATAATGGAGCACCATGCCATTCGTCAAATGTGACTTTACCGGTGGTCGAAGAAATGTTTCCTAACAAATTAATTTTACGAGAAGGCCGGACCTTTACCTTGCGATTTTTTCTTGTGAGAATACCTTAAAAGTCGAGTGTACTTTAATAAACCGACGACAATATCCCAATTTAAGGAAAACATCCAGGAGGAGATAGCCGCAATAACTCGCAGTATGTGTGGGCCAGTTTTCAAGAGTTTGAGTAGTCTACTGCAGAAGTGCTAACGACGAGACGATGCACATCTCGACGATGTCATTCAAAAAAAGATAAATTTCAATAAATGGTTATTTCACTTAATCCCATGTACATTGCCTATGCCTCTACACCAGTCTTCGAAAAATGCATACCATTATATTACCGCCTGTTAAAAAGCCATATCACAAGTGTAAATTTGTGAACACCAAAGTGCTAAATCGTATTTCAAAATTATTGTTGAGCATCTGAGGGCTCGGTTCAGAGAATTATCAGAGTATACTCAGATTGGTCAGACTCTGTTCAGAGAAAAAAGCCTCTTGTTGGATGAGGGCCTGATAGGATCTGGGTTGTTGCACCGGATCTATGAGTATAAAGTTGAAGCCAAACCAACAGTGATCGACAAAAAATGTCTGTCTTTCAGTCTGTCAGTCTTTCAGTCTGTCAGTCTGTCAGTCTGTCAGTCTGTCAGTCTGTCAGTCTGTCAGTCTGTCAGTCTGTCAGTCTGTCAGTCTGTCAGTCTGTCAGTCTGTCAGTCTGTCAGTCTGTCAGTCTTTCAAGCTGTCAGTCTGTCAGTCTGTCAGTCTGTCAGTCAACAGCACACACAAGGTCAATATGTCTAACTGTTTTAGGGACCCGATGTAAATAGGCTCACCCTAACATTAAGACCTTCTTGAATATATCGGGTTTTTCAACAGGGACGCTACAAAAGTAGAGCGACAGGGACAGAAAACGAGGCCATATTTCTTGCCTTTTGACATTTCTCTTCAGTAAGGTTTCCCATTTTATGGTGGAACTGAAGCCGCTTGACCACCAGAAGCGTCGCATGTTCGTGAATTGGGCTGAGCAACAACTTGAAAATGATTCGGATTTTCATCGAAAAATCATCTTCAACGATGAGGCTCATTTCTGGCTGAATGGCTTCGTCATTAAAAAAAATATGCGGTATTGGTCAGGCAGCAATCCACACGTACTCCATGAGTCATCATTGCATCCCGAAAAAATTACGGTTTGGTGTGGTTTATGGGCCGTACTTCTTCCGTGATGATCAAGACCGGCACGTTACTGTGAATGGGGATCGCTACCGTTCAATGATAACCGAATATTTTTGGCCCCAATTGGATGATATGGACTTGGAGGACATGTGGTTCTAACAGGACGGCGCCACAAGCCACACAGCGAATGTCACAATCAATTTATTGGAAACCAAGTTTGGAGAACGTGTTATCTCACGAAATGGTTCAGTCGCTTGGCCGCCTAGGTCGTGCGATTTGACACAGACTATTTCCTGTGGAGCTACGTCAAGTCTATGGTCTATGCCAACAAGCCAGCGATGATTGATGAACTTCGTTCGTATATCGAACGTGAAATTGCAGCAGTATCGGCCGATTTATGCTTGAAAACCGTCGAAAATTGGGTTCTGCAAGCGTGCCGGTGGTGGCCATGCAAAAGATATCGAGTTTCATACATAAAGGCATCAAACTTTCACAGGAATAAAGAATTTCATTGATATTCAAAACCGTTTTTTTTTTAAACTTTTGTAGCGCTCTTATTGAAAAACCCTTTACAATAAAAGAGCAGTTTTAAGCCAAATGTCCGAGAGTTCCCTCTTGGATTAAATTTGATTGCTATGAACATTTAAACCAAACGAAATAAATAGTACTTTGGTGGTGCTTATTTGTTTCACAGAAACAAAAACTCAAAAATGATTTAGGTAAGCTTATTCTCTATGGGTGCATACATTTTAAATGTAGTATTTTAAGTAATAGTTAATACCGTTTTTTTAATATCATTTTATTTTTATTTAATAAAATGTACTGATTTTTTTAATATTATGAAGTAAGGACTTTTTAGTACTTTCAAAATATTTGAAAATAAAAACATTGAAAAATGTTATTATTTTATTTGCAATTACTATATTTAACTAGTACAAGCAATATTCTTTTAAGAATTAAAAACAAATAACTTACAAAATGGCGCACTTAAAAAAGTCCATTTGTATTTTTTTGTTCCTTTCCTCAATATTCCTTTTTTTTGAATTTTTAGTTTTTAGAATTAAGTATTAGAGACTGAAATAATCAACATTATTTTTACTACTATAAAATTGTTCTATAACACTCAATTTGTTAAATGAAAAAAACCTAATTCATTAAAGACTTAGGCATTATTTCATACAAAAAAGAGTATTTATTTTTTAATATGGTCGTTTATTTTTTTTATTCATTTTAATTGCTTAACTAATAGTTTACTTGAAGATACATTCTACGGATAATTGAATGTTGGTATGACAAAACATTCTTGTTTTATATAATTATCTTGTTCTTTAAAGTTTGAGTTTAAAACTTAATGATTAATCTGAATACTTATACACAATTCCTACATCAATCATCTCAGTCAAGTCGGGGTTAATTTCGTTTTCTTTAATTAAGTCATAAATGAATTATAATGACATGTTGATGACGCACTGCATGCATTTTAAGTTATATCAAACTTGAAGTCAAATTCGGCATAAAATTAAGGTTTTTTTAAAGAATCCAGTTTTATGTCTTTTTGTATAATTATTTTTGTACGATATAAAAGAGTCATGACTGACTGATTCTTAAAAAAACACGCAGATGTAAGTGAATTTTCAAATTTAAATTTAAAATTATAAAAGAACAATAAATGTAAAAAACTATAAATAAAAATAAAATATGATAGATTTTATGGTTGAGAGTATGAGTCATTAATTCTTGGTTCCTTAAGGAGCTGTTCCGTGGGTGAATTTGTTTATTTTATTTTATTTATATTATTTAAAGGAAATAAGCAAGATTCAGAAGTTCCCGTGCCAGTAAATCATTGAGATTTCGAAAATATTTATGCTGTTCAACCGTCTATGCAACCAACCAAAAAAAAATTCACAGCATTTACTACATTTTATTTACTGCTGCACATTTAATTTTTAGTGGGGGCAAAAAATTTACAAAGCATCTTTACTATAAATAGATATATATATAGTTAA
This sequence comes from Platycheirus rosarum, assembly GCA_963971375.1. Taxonomy (NCBI): domain Eukaryota; kingdom Metazoa; phylum Arthropoda; class Insecta; order Diptera; family Syrphidae; genus Platycheirus; species Platycheirus rosarum. The sequence continues at coordinate 32,381,141 of OZ020508.1, forward strand.
ATATTATAAAAAATAGATACATTTATGGTTAAAGGGGAGAGTGGTTAAAAACACGCAAGGAGGAGGAACAATACAAAATATTTTTGTGCGCAAACTAATTTTTACGCTCAATCGATTTGAATGAAATTTAAAGAGATCTTAGGACATGTTTGGAGAACGCATATAAGAATTTCGATGTCTAGAACCTATTTTATAACCAAAAATGTCACTCACATGGTACAAATCGAAAATTGAGAGCAACGGCGGGAGGATCATCTGGTAGTTCATATTCGAATTAACTTCAGTGGAGCCATAGGATGTACGATGGTTAGTAAGATAAAATAGATAGAGACTAGTTCGTATATTGCAAGGGTTATTGCCGAGAAAGAGGGTTATGCCGTCACTGCCACCAATTAAGAGTCCATGAGTGAGGAGTATGTCGCATATTTATCTTTTCTTGACTAATTTTAGGCGGCCTTAATAGGGAATCAAAGAATTATTCCAATTCATGGCTTTAAGGATGAATTGAAGGAAACACCGTTATATGCTCTATCGATTCTAGAAATGTGGATGAGTTGGTAAACGACCACAATTGTCAGCCATATTTTAAGGAGCCGGCGAACAAATTGTATTTACAGTGATCGGGTTTCGTAGGAGTCAGTTAATTTCTTGGACCATTATTTCATGAGGCCGATAGATAAAATGGTTTTGAGAATTATATACATAATCAATATGTGGGAGATAAATCATCATCACATTATGCCAAGGTCACGAATGGCCTGCACGGGAGAAATAAGTTGACGGTGGAGAAGATAGAGACGGAAAGTTGATTTGATACGCTTAAGTGAAAAGGTAATTAATTGGCAGTTATCAATATAAAGTTCCAATTATTTTTTGGAAGACTAGATACAAAAATTGTTCAGATCTTGTTGGAAGTAGGAAGAGTCATCTTGTAGAACGGCATAAATTGGGACACAAAAGTTAATAATAACCATTTCAATGTCATTGATGTTAAAAATGGGACCAAAGTGACTACATTGAGGGACACCAGAGGCAGCATTGAAAAGACTAGATAAAGCGGATCTGAAATGAACAACATAAATTCCGTATTCCATATATTTAGAAATCCATCTTAAGAAATGGGCACGACTAGGTCGCACGTACTTGCTCTTATGTGCCTAATTACATTGGAAAGCAAGATCTTTGACAGAAACAGTTAACATTTACGTTGAAAATTAAGTATGCCATCACATGTCTTAAATAACAAAGAATTTATGAAAAAAGTATAGAAAATTGTAGCACCGGTTTTGATAAAATCCTGTTTTTTATTTTTAGTTTTTTGAACAAAAAATGTGTTTGTAATTTTGCTATTCAGTTTTTTAGAATTTATTAAATCTGATTTTAAAATTAAATTTTTTTGATAAGTTTTAAAAATATTGAATTAAAAAAAAAAATCTAAAATTAATTAAAAAATAGAAAAAAATAATTATTCAAATTTTTTGTATGTAGAATTAATTTGGATACTTAGATCTTTTCAAATATAAAATTTTATTGAAATCCATTGAGCCATTACCGAGAAAGTCGAATTAAAAAAAATCGTTTTATGAAAGGTATAACTTTTCCGGTAAATTTGCTTCTAATTAACTGATAGCTACTACCAACAAAAAAAAATTTCATGTTTGATTGTTATCTCAATTTTTTTTATATTCACGAATTCTAAACTTGCCCTATAGTTCCTAGTAGGTAAAAATATGTTCAAAGATAGTTATAGAGCCTGCAAAAGTGACAGGAAATAGAAGGGTAACATAAAGTACATACATAGATCGAGTGCGAAGAACAAATGCTATGATTAAACAAAGGTGAGGAAGTAGAAGATATTTTCTGTCTAGAAAAGGGAAAGACTAAGACCATATTATGGCGAAATTTTGAAATAGCCTTGTCCCGTGCATCTATAAAATAAGGTTTATTCATGGACTAAAGTTAATCTATACACATAAAAAAAATTAAGTGTCTGGTTTTAATATTAAAATAACAGTATTTTACTAGATGTATATAAAAGTATATACACTACTTATAACAAAAACACAATATTAAAATTTCTTATCTGTCTGTCTGCCCGTCTGTCTTTATGTCTGTTTGTTCCGGGTAATCTCGGGAACGGCTGCACCGATTTTGACGGGACTTTCACTAGCAGATTGCTGATGTTCTAGGCTATTAAAATGTGCAACTACTTTGTGCGGGTTTTTTTTTTTAAATTCTTATTGTAGACTGATTTTGACATGATTTTTACAGGCAGAAAGCTGATATTGTAAAAATTAAGTAAGGCTATTTTCAATTACCCCTAGGTGGCGCTGGATGCCTTTTCTTTGAAAATTCTTATTTATGCCTCTAGCAGATACCTGATGTGTTAAGGTGTAACTAAGGCCATTTTATAATTACCCGTTATTGCCGCTGGGGTAGTTTCACAAGCAGATAGCTTATTTTGTAAGAAGTAACTAAGGCTATTTTGATTACTTGGTGGCGCCACGACGGGTTTGTTTTTTCGAAAATGTATGGAATACCCGATCAACGCCGGGTGGGTAAGCTAGCCGTTCATATTAAGCAACGTATGTTATGAGATTTAAGAAACTCTACTTCATCCACAAAGAAGATCATTGGAGATAGCTATAAAGATGTGTTGCAAAGCTATTTAATTGTTGTAAGGTCCGTGCGCATATCGATGCATGTTCAACGTTAGCAATTACATTTTTAGGAACATAAGATAATATTTTCATAAGTATACCACTCATTTAACAACGATAAGTAAATTGCCAAATCGTTTTATATTGGACCAACACTCGACTCGCGAATAATTAAAGGAGCCTACAATGCTTTCCAGAATTTAGTCACTTGACAAATAATAAACAAATAATATTATATTTTTCTAAAAATGAGTAAATCGAAGATTAAAAAGTATTTTTCTTTTCAAACCCTCTTAATGCTGGAACTATTCGATTTCGGTGAGTCTCATTTATTGAATACATGTAATTTTAAAGTTATTTCATGTTTTGAAGCTTGATACTGTTTTCGGAGATAATTGATCACATGTATGCTTCTTTGATATGAACGTAAGCTATTTCAATATATTGTTTAACTTGACACACATATTCATACAATTTCAATCTAAGTGATTAAAATATTTAAAAAGAAAATAATTTCATCTGTCTCATGTTAACAGGTTATCTGCAACACACTGATAAAATGCTTCAAAATATTTGTCTTAGTGCATATTTCATTTTGTTATATCTAAAGAACTTTTAAGATTCATCAGTATTTACAAAAAATGAGTATATTTTAAAAACTATGGAACTCTAAACAAATTTTTGATTGAATTACATTGTAAACAATGAATATTATTTTTGCAGGAAAAAAAACAAATAATTAATTAAAAAAATACCTTTCACGCTCAACTTAACTTTTCAAAAATATCTTTCGATTATAGTTTTCAATAAATTCCAAAAAAAAGTGCAATTATTCAATGGATCGAAAGTTTTAAAACCTGTATTCATACAATAAATACTATAAAACTTCCTCAATAAAAAAACTGTCAATTAAATATGAACTTCGTTAATTTGTCCTACAGTAACCCTTTATTAAATTTAATTGATTTCCTTACTAAAATAAAAATATACAAATGACGAACACAAAAAACCCTAAAATATTATGACAATACCACTAATTTTACTATAATTTATGTTTTTTGTGTTTTATTTTGGGTTTCATCTTAAACTGTATAATTCTTACAAAATTATGGCAACAAGACTTGTATTTACCAAAAAAAATAAAAAAATAAAAATATGTTTGTAATCTCAGTCAATGATATTGTATAACCAACCGATACTGGTTTGGACTACCGTGTAACTTGAAACATAATTATTGTTCCATAAAAATGTAAAATAAAATATTCCACATACGCCCCAGTGTACCGATTAAGAAAATGTATATTTATTTTTTTTTTACAAAAATCTCATATAATTTAATCTTGTATTAAGCAGCTATATTTAATTTCACAAATCACAGCAGTATAAAGTGAATTCGAACGATTTATTACATTTCAATTGGTTAACCGCACAGCAAAATGAAGATGATCCACAACACGAGCGTTTATAAATACAAGCTAATCAGCAGAGGTTTTCTTAACCGTCGGATTCAAGATCAAAATTCAAAAATTGTTTGGTTTGATTTTTTTTGAAACCTTAGTTCGCGACGGTTTCTTTGAACTTCACTGATTCAGCAGAAACAATTCGAACCTCAGGAAAAAAACTTTGCAAATATTAATTCAAAATCCATAAATATGTGCTACAAGGCGAACGATTGAAAACGGAATGAGATCGCAGCACTAAGCGCGATGAGAATATCAAATCAGTTGAATGGACGCCCGACGACCAACTATACGATGATCGTTATAAAGGTGTAGGAGGCCAGAGTAGCTGCTGTATAGTCAGAGTGCGAATGACGGAATGATAATTATCATAAATTCGATAAAACTGATCGAATGATGATAATATAGCTTCCCCTTGTAACGCGCCACAGCTGTCAGCCATATCGTCAATCGTTGCGGTCTATCAGATTTTTATCTCAGCCCAGACGAGAACAGGGCAAACCGAGGAAACCTGGACCGGAAAAATCGACCAAGAGATACAAATACGTAACGTTCTAATGGCACCAATTAACTGACACATATTTTCCAAAAAGGCAAGCCGACAACAGTTACCTTGATTGTGATAAGAATTATTTTTGTTTTTTTTGTTTTTTTTTTCCAAATACAAATGTTTTGGTATTAGATTGATAGCTCTTTTTTTTTTGGATCTGACAGCTACCAAAACAGAAGCTATCAGCTTTGACAGAGATAAACAATTATTAATAATGGTAAACCACTTGGGCGGATAGGTTTGTTTAACTGGTTTTGGTTAAGACGTCGAACATATCTGGCGCTGAGCTAAGCGACAATTCCATTTTGAAGGCGTTGAGTTTGAGTATCTTAAATCTAAAGTATTTTGTCATAAGCTAATTTAATTGTTTCATATTACACTGATAAGGGAAATATTTTGATGTCAAGTATTTTGTTTCATGCGATTTTCATTTGCGTTAGTTTTTCTGCGATAATGATTTGTGAACATTTTCAATTCAAACTAGAAAGAAATGTAAACAAATATTTTTTTTTATTTAGGTCAGCAGATTTGTAATGCTTACAAGATAATTTATTAAACAAAGCACTGTGTCCATGATGGTTTTCTTATTAAAAATGCTTCCACGGATTTTTTTCTTTCCATAAGAGGTGGACGATCAACTGCCTTTTAAAATAAAACCTTTCTTGAGGATTTAGGGGTATTTTTGAATCACAGAATATGGCACAATTCCCCCGCCATTAATCCACCTTAAACTGACACTGTTAAGGGTATATGGTAGAATGGAAGAGGAGATACCGATGCACATTAGTTTTGTATTTTTGTCGCTATACAAAAATTGGAAGAAAAAAACAGAGCTACACAAGGTATTCGTATGGTGTGACTAAGAAAAGAATCTCAACACTTAACAGTAACTCCGAAGTTGCACTCCCTCAAGGGTTATTTCATGAGCATTATTAGCAGTGCTAGTATTATCGTGGAATTGTTTCAGGGCATCAGGAATGTAACTGTGTATTTCCCTGGATCACTGTTTGTTAATGGGTGTTAATATATAAAAAGCTGAGAATACAATTTATTGGATTAGTTGTTTCAGACAAGAAGTCGTTAGTAAATATGATCAAGAGTTGGAGAAAAAATGGAGCCCTGGGAAATACCAATATTTATATTGTGAATATTAGACTTGAATCCGTCTAACCCCCTAACTTATATAAAACGGTTCGCAAGGTAATAATTAAATTTTTTTTTTTTTGGTAAATGATTTTTAATTTAATTAATCTTATATACATATATACATAAAAGGCAACAATCTTAAAGACTAGTTAAAACTATGAATTGTATTGTCAAAAACCAGTTAAAACTATCAACTTAATTAACTTACTGGCTCTATGCGGGTGCTCTAAATTAATCTCTAACTTAATTAATGAAAAATAAATAAAAATTTCTTAGATAAATTTTAACTCCAGGTTGTTTTATTTTTCAACCAGTAAACTGAAAAACAGGGTATAACATTATCAGTATTCACTTAACCTATTTCATACTACTTAAAACTAACTTAAACTTAAATAAAAATAACTTAAAATACTTAAATCTAGAACAGCCACAGCAAGCTTTTTAATTTTTATATATTTTTTTTAATGTTTTGATTTTTCTGTTTATATTTTTTACTTGCGATTATATAAGGCAAGTTTAGGATTCGTGAATATAAAAAAAATTGAGATAACAATCATATATGATATTACTGTCGTAGTCTACAAAAATTTGTGGCAAAAAATGTCTGTCTTTCAGTATGCATAACGAGCTGCAGCATAAAAGGATTAAGCGATTATCCCCACAGGGGAAATTGAATTTTCAATTTAAGGCCTAAAAATAACGTTACCTGCCATATGACCGTTTAGGAAAAGCTTAATTTTATCGAAAACGGCTCCAACGATTTTGATGAAAATTGTTGAGATTTTGTTGGCTAGTATTGGCTATCATTTTATCAGGACCAAATTTACGGGAAAGGTATTAACGGAACCTTTCATATAACGGGTTATTTTATTTTTTTTATTTCTCGGTAACGGCCATTTGGATTTCTGTCAAATATTGTATCACACTAATTCTGTATATCAAAAATTTAAATAACTTTTTTTTCTAAATAAAATAATTTAAATTTAGTTTTTTGAAAAAACGAATATTTTTAAAACTAATCAAACAAAATTATTTTAAATTTAATAATCACATGTAAATATATTAATAAACTCTAAACAACTGCATACCAAAATTAAAAAATAAAAATAAAAAACAGGATTTTATCAAAATCCGTTCTAGAATCTTTTACCTTTTTTAGTTTTTTTTTTTTGCAGAGGACCACGCTATTATCATTCACTTGTTGAATCCATGATATTCCACATATAGATTTCCGCAACTTTTACTTTTAGATTTTCTCATGTTTGTTTTTCGAATGCTTTTTTTCAAAATCAACTAGCACAATCTTCAAACTTTTTGAGGAATATTTTTTTTTAAGTTGTTGACTTAATTTTATTAATTAAATTTAACTTTGCGCAGCATGTTTTGTGTTAAATATGAAAATTGTTTTTTTTTCGGTGAATTGAATATGACGTCTCATCTGGTTTTGTTCTGGTGTCTGAACAACATTAAAACTTTTGAATTTGTTTTGTTTGAATGAAAATCAAATGGTTTGTTTGCTAAGCTGAGTTTGTATTCTCAGCTTAGCAAACAAACGGAACGGAAAATAAATAAAATGTTTTGTTAAAAATAATCTGGAAGTTGAAAGGGGTTGGAGCTATCTCTTACATTTTTTTATAAATGTATGCATACTTTTATAATTCTTTTGCCCTTTCATTTTGACATCATCTTCAATCAGTAAATTCAAACTTCCAACCATTTTTGTTTATATTAATCGTTTAAACATTCCAAATTGTTCGATATTTATTTAATTTTATTAACTATCTATTCTATTTAATTCCTTTAACATGAACATTTTTTCTTATTTTGACAGCATTGATTTTTAAAGCAAATCACTTAGATCACCAATCAAATAACAACGACATTTGCCAGCTCGTTCAACTTTAAAGAACGAAAAAAATTTAAGAACTATTGAACATTTTTGGTTATTTACAACTATGTATAAAAAATAATATTTTAAATCGAGAAAGTCAGAAGAAATAAATCTAAATTTAAAAAATATCCGAACTGAGACTACTGTAAAGCTTATTTTAATTTTTATTTGTATTACTCATTATTCAGACCAAATTACTTGTTTTGTATATTTATTCATCAATGTTTAGTGACAGTCAATATTGATAAATTGAAGCTATGTAACTAAAAAGATTATGTATGTATTTAGTATTATATGTAAATGCGCCAATATAAGCTGTCAATGCTGTGTGCTTCGCCAGTTTATTTTTTTCGACGTCTAGTACATTTGTTACTACTAGATTTGAATATTTACATATCCATATATTTATGGACTGTTATAACAAAGTACCACTACGTATTTATTGCTATATATTTATTTTTTAAATCTAACCTTAGTTGGATTTAAAATTAAAATATAATACAAGTTGTAAAGCTTACATTTTGAAAAGAAGCTATAAGAATTTTTTACATTATTTACATTTACATAACATTTCAACAGTTGCATCCTACTATCCTACTAATATTATAAACGTGAAAGTTTGTGAGTATGTATGTATCTTTGTTGCTCTTTCACGCAAAAACTGCTGAATGGATTTTGATGAAACTTCACAATAATATAGCTTACATATCAGAATAACACATAAACTACAATTCATAAAGATATATCGTATATTATCCAATGTATAACGATAAGTGTCAAGAAAGTCGGAAAAAAACAATTTCATCAAATTATCAGCGTGATTTGTTTGTGGTTAATAATAAGTTATAAGGAATTTTGTATGTCAATTGTGTAGACTAATTAATTATAAATAGTATTGACTACTGGAGATAGTTCTTTATATAAGTATTATCTTAACATTTCCATTACCGTAACATTACCGTAACATTTGACTTGATTTTGACTTATTTGGCTTTGTTTTGCAATTTTCATTCCATGTGCGGCATATTTGCTAAATTTAGAGGGAGAACAGGCCGTTGTGGATTAGGATTCGTGAATTTAAAAAAAAATTGAGACAACGATCAAACATGACATTACGAACATATATATATAAGCCTAAAAAGTGAGTGCCAAGAAATGACTGGGCTGCAGCATAAGCAGCTTAAGCGATTACCTTCAACATTTGTATATATTTGTTATTCTTTTGGCATTCCACAGAGGCAAAATTGAAATTTGTTTTAGGGTTAAAAATAACGGTACCTGCCATATAACCGTTTATGAAAATCTTGTTTTGACGTGATAACTTTATATAAATCGATGACACGCTACACATACGAAATAACATGATTAATGCTGACAAGAAAAGTAACGCGTTACGCTAACCGCGATACTGTTGTTTTGTCAACCAAAATCGATCGCAAACGTATTCTGAGCACCAGGCGAAGATCGGATGTATATCGAGTATATACTTCTAAACCTCCCAACGGATTTTAATGAACATTTTAGGGTATATATAGTTTTGTCCATGGATCGTTCCGGTGAATCCCGCTAGCAATATTTTCGCATTTCACATTAAAACATGTTTTTTCTAGGGCGTAGTAACGCGCGCCGGGTACTGCTAGTTTTAAATAAATGTATGTAGAGGACAGACTGTAAATCGATACAAATTACTGCTAACCGCTTTGGGAAGAAAAAATTTAAATTTAATTTACAAAAAGTATATTGTTTTTTATTTCCTTTTTTTAACAATAATATTTAAATTTTTTATAATTTACATAAATAACTGATAGCTTTAAAGAACTATTTTTGGAACCTGTTTTTCGTCCAGAAGAATTTTTGTAATAAATTTATAATGTTATAAAAATTATAAATACAATACATATGCAGCTCAATTATTCAAAAACTGATTTTTGCTTTCATTAAGTCAGATACGCGTTATTAAACTGCTTAAACAAAATCCTAAACAAGCACGCATAATAAAAGCAACTTTACTCCACTACTGGTCTTGAAAATACTTTACAATATTTATGATAATTGCTTAAATCAACCACACACTCAACAGCTCATTTTTTTTTACATGCGATTAAAGGTACTATAAGGCATGTTATGGAATCGTGCAAAAAAATTCTTACCATCAAACATGACATTACGATGATAGAGAAGTCGAAAAAAGTGGGTCCGGAAATTCCATCCTTCTGTCTGTCTGTTCACACCTCTCTCTACAGCCTAAACGGATGAGCCGATTTGCTTTAAACTTGATATTTAGTATTTATCAGTATCTCGGGGGATATTTTTTATTTCTGCTCTAAGTCCAAAAATAACGATACCTGCCATACAATCTTTAACAAAAAGTTTGATTTTCTCGAAAACGATTCAAACGATTTTGATACAACTTTGAGGGTGCTATTTTTACAACAGTTAAACCGGTTTTTTCAAATGCGGTTTTGTCGTAAACCATTATCCCGATTTCAATAATATTTTGCACACGGGGAGTCATTTATAATTCAATTAATATTGCATTTCAAAATTTTCAAAAACTTATTTTTCCAATTTTTTTTTAAATTTTCTAAAAAAATGGTTTTCGAAATATTTTGAATTTTGATTGAATTTTTTAAAAATAATTTTAGATTTTCACAACCTTCTTGAGTGTTAAAAGCAATTTATTCTACAAGTCATAAGAAAGGTTTATATATTGGTCCGACTCCCTGTCGATAGATGGCGCTGGCATTTTATCATCGCGTAGAATTTTACGTTCATATAAGAAAAATAGGAATTTTTCAATTTTTGTATAAACATAAGAGTAGTAAACGAAATAATAAGAAGAAAAATCGAAAATAAAAGAAGATCATAAACATGAAAAAATCCGCAATAATTTTTTATGTAGAATGAAGCAACAGTTTTCGTTGAACTTTACACACACACACGCACCGTACATATAGACATACTGTGAGATTGTTCGATTCAATAATATTGAATTGCGATACCGTTATTTACACACAAAGTTGTTATTGTGTGTTATTATTGATTCGGTGCAGTAGTTTTCTGAGAAAAATGAACCATGCAGTCAGTGCGCGTACAGATTTGTCAGTTCATGTGATTTGATATAATAACGGGTCCGCCAAATAACATTTTTTTTTTTTTGAAAATGCTTCATCAACATCGAGTGTAGCTTCGGCTGTGTGGCACGTAGCGCCGTCCTGTTGAAACCAAATGTTGCCAATATCCTCCTCTTCCATTTTTGTGAACAAAAATTCGTTCAACATGGCCCGATAACGATCGCCATTGACTGTAACGGCTACTCCTTGCTCATTTTCGAAAAATGGCCCAATTATGCCTCTGGACCAAAATCCGCACCAAACAATGACTCGTTTTGGGTGTATCGGCTTTTCAATGTATGCGTGCGGGTTTTCTGTGCCCCAAATGCGACATTTGTGCTTGTTTACATACCCGCCAAGATCAAAATGAGCTTCATCTGAAAAGATGATTTTTTTGGCAAAATCGGCATCTTCTCTAAGTCGATCGCAGGCAGTAAAGTCGCAATATTTCCCAGCGTATACACAACCATATTTCTTTAGCGGAAGAATAAAACTAATTATCTGTCAAATCATACATGAGCTAAATGTTACCATTCACGAAATAAACATTAGTTGAAAAAAAAATGTTAGATGGCGGTACCTTTAGAAGGCAGAAGTATCGTTTTCGTCCACAATTATTTCGTGCTCTCGAATTTTGCTCACCAATTATGTTTCTTTGAAATTTGGATACACCAAAGCTATGCAACGGAACCAGACTTTCCGTTAAGAAATTAATGCCAAATGTTATTGAAGCAACAATTATTAGCGATAAAAGCAAAGGAGAAAATTTGCTGATTCCAAGAATTCCAATGATACCCACCGATCTACCGTTTTATTTCAAGCGATTAAAATTTCCTGTTCGCCTAGCTTTAGCGATTACAATCAATAAAGCTCAAGGAGTTGCGGGATTGAATATTGAGAATCCATGCTTTTTCCATGGCCAGCTATATAGGTATGTTGCTTGCTCCAGAGATGGAACGCCGAAAAAAATTTTCATTTTCGCACCAAATGGAAAAACCATTACAGTAATTATTTACAATAAACATTTTCATTGTCATTGATAAAATAAACTCGTTTTTTTCAATTTCGAAATAAAATACTTCATTCATTCTTTCTTGGGCGTAACAACGTACGCCGGGTAAGGCTAGTTTATAATATTTATTCGAAAAGTTTAAAAAAAACGACTTTTTAAAAAACTGGTCGAACGATTTTCAATATTAGATATTAAGTTTTCAAATTGTATTGCATATTTAATTATTATTATTAATTAATAATATTACAATTATTATTAACATACATGTGATTATAAAATTTAAAATAATTTTTTTTTGATTAGTTTTAAAAATATCTCCTTCCAAGGAACTTAAGAAGACCAAGTAGTGAAAGACAGTTTCGTAGAGAGCTTCGGAAATTGGAAATTTTTTTTCCAATCATATTAATAAGTGAGATGTATGTATTAAAGTTCTATTCTTGTTTTTTTCTTTTTGTGATTTTATAAATTTATTTCAATAATTTTGTTTTTTTTATATACACTTTCTAAATGATGTAGCTTTTTCCATTTATTATAATGTATAAACTAACAGAACACTAATTTATAAGATTTGTTTCTTACTGTGTATGCATTAAATGAATAAACTAAACTATTGATTTTCAAAAAAAAAAATCAAAAATTTATTTTAATTAGAAAACAAAGTTATTAAAAATTTTGATATGCAGTATTAATTTGGCTATCTAGATAGAACCGTTACCGAGAAAAACAAAAATTGTAAAAAACCGTTATATGAAAGGTCCGGTTAATAGACTTCTCCCGTATAAAGCTTTTTCCTAAACAGTCGTATGGCAAATAGCATTATTTTTCGCTTTAAAAATTAAATTTCAATGTCAGCTCTGAGGAATGCCAAGAGATACCCACATACCAAATTTGAACGCAATCGCTTAATCCGTTTAGGCTGCAACTCGATATACACCCGGACAGACAGACAGACAAACAAACGCTTATAGTCCCAATAACCGCAAGTAAAAAATGAAGGAAGTTTCGAAAAAATATATTTTTTTATTTTAATAATATGCTTATGCACTATGCAGCAACTAAGCAATTATCTAGCATAAGAACAATTTCGTGCGACCCAGTCGTGCATTTTATTTAAATTTCATTCGACAATATGACCGCACATACGAGCAAGTAAGTGCGACCCAGTCGTGCAATTTATTTTTATTTATACTTTGCCAAATATGTAGATTACTGGATTTTTTTTTTTTAAATTATCAACATTTGACAAAAATTATCGTCAATGCACTAGCGCTGTCATGCTATTTAGCATGTATCTAATGGCTTTGTGAATTTCAAATAAAAAAAAAAAAAACATCTGAGCCGGTTGGCAAGCATTTGTATTTGGTTTGAAAAAAATGTGTGTTTACTGCCAAAGTAGGATAGGACTCAAATGATATGATGATAAATTTTGCAAACAAAAGATTTATTTTGGTATTTTTTCTATTTGTATTTAATGTTAGAATAATGGAGCTGGAGTGAATTAGGATTTAGTTTGCTATTGATATTTGATACCCAAACATACGCAAGTAAAAAAAAAATTATAACAATCAATTTAACATCAATTACCAAATGGCTTAACAAATATAAAACGATTGAATCTTGTTGCGTTTTCTAAGAAAAAAATATTTTAACAAGAGGAAAACTTCTTGAAAATTTTCAAATTTTCAAATTTTCATTAAAATTTATGTACAATTGGCCTTAAACTAACTTATAACTAAAATAAATCATGTCGGCTCAACAAAAAGGGGCCGACGTACTTCAGATGAATCTATACAATGCTATATTTTTACTTATATCATATTTTTGTTTGCATAATGTTATAATTGAAATTCTTAATTATAATAACTGTCTTTGGTTTTAAAAACTGGGTATAGGATGCGATGTTTGTTATCCTCTGTTGTGTCCGTTGCTGGTTCTCTCTTAGAACGGGGCTCCGTCATTGTTCATTATATCCTCGAATCGGTCGTCTGTGATGACTCGAATATTGAGGTAGCGATGGCTGGGTTCTAGTTGTTGCTGGAGCAGTTGCTGGATTTCCAATTTGGGGTGGTCCTCCAAGTTCCTCAAAATATTTTTGGAGAGCTGTGTCATGAACTGATTTTTTGGGATCCGTTTGGTGTCTTCATATACATAGCTTCTTCATGTTGGTGATATGGTGAACCAAATAAGACAAGCGTACGTCAGAAACGGACGGATCAGCTATTTATAGATGAGAAGCTTAGTATTTGTACGTAGTCCGTTTCTTCTCCTAAGAAGCGGGTGGAACAGATGTAGGGAGAAGTTAGCTCTCTTAAGCAACTACAGCAAAATAACTCCAAGTTATTTTGCTGTTTTCTTTGTCCTTATCATTGTGTTGTGTTGTATCTTGATACTGATATTATCACAGCGTGATGCGAAACCTCTTCGACCTCTTGTTGCTGTTGTTGGGGTTCTGAAGCAGATAAGCTCGCTCTTATCATTATTTATCTTTAGTCCCCATATAAGGTAGTCCCACAAGTTTCTTATGTGATCTTCAACTCGCCTGGCTGCGATTTCTGGTGAAATGGGTGTTGCATTTCTTAAGGAGTCATCGGCATATAGCTTCGTTTTTGTCCTTGGGATGTTGGTAGGCTGGTCAGCTGTATAAAGGTTGAAAAGTATGGGGCCCGACTTGGAACCTTGTTGAAATCCAGCGCTGATCGTCTTTCTTCGTGAATATTCTTTGTTTACCTGTACATAAAAGGATCTATGGGTTAGGAAATTTTTGATTAATCTTACCAAGTGTTCAGGTAGTCCTAGACTTAACAATTTGAATATTAGTCCTTTTATGCAAACTGTGTCGAAGGTCTTTTCGATGTCCAGTAAACAGGCGACTGTCGTCTCTTTCTTGTTGTGTCAGTGTGTCACGTCGGAGTGCAGTTCAAGAAGCGGATGGATGGAGTGTCCTGCTCGGAAACCATACTGACATTCAGGTATGAATTCCCTTTCCCTGAAGAAATTATGAAGCTTTCTCATGATAAGTCCCTCCAGGATTTTGCTGACACAGCATAGAAGCGAAATCGGCCGATATCCTTCGACGCTAGTCCTGTGGTTTTCTTCGGAACAGGCACCACTTTTGCCGTTTTCAATGCTTCGGGGAAGTAGCTGTTATTCAGGCAGTTGTTGAAGATTATCGTCAGCAGTAGGATGGAGAGATTTGGTAGCTTTTTAAGTACAAAGTTAGAAATCCCATCATTTCCTGCTGACTTCTTAGAATGTCCTCCATGGATTATGTCAGTTACTTACTCGATGGAGCATCTCCAGTTGGTCCGAGTGCAGGATTGTCCTCATTAAAGTTGGTGACTGAAGTATTAGAAGCTGCAACTTCTTCAAACTTGTTTTCAACTTCTTCGATGAATTCAGAAAGGTGATTGGGCGGGTGATCATTGAAGGTCTCTTCAAAATGCTTAGCGAGAGCATCTGCTTTTTCGGTTGCTGTTATTGCAGAATGTTGCCCGTGCATTAAAGTATCTGGCAGCAAGCTCTTTTTTGCAACAAGCTGGTTAATTTTCTTAAAGGCATCGGGTCCCGGTTTGATGTTCGCAAGCCTATTCCTAAATTTATCCCCCTGGTGATGTTTCACTGCCTGGTTGAACATGGTATTGGTGCATTGAAGTTCGGAGTATATGCGTCTATATTCGTCGTTATCTCTGTTGAACAACCAGTGGTATATACGTTGAAGCTCTTTGCGGAGTTTCTTTCTGTGTGCATATATGACCTGTATATGCTGCGGCATATAGCTGTATATGCAGTCTTAAGCTTTTCCAAAGCGTTGTTAACTGTAGTCTCGAATTAGAATATGGCACTATCAAAAATGTTCAGATACAAAATGTACATGTATATGTACAATGAATCAAGGTTGGATTGTTGGTTAGTGCAAACTGACTTACAGTAGAAATGGTGGGCCTTCACATATGGCCAAATTTGAAATCATCGATTCAGTGATCTATCAGCCAAACATTCATAGGTAAACAAAAAACGAATGGTCGGCCGAGAACATCGCCGCGGTTCGTAAAAGTGTACATCAGAACCCAAGTTAAGTCGTTTCCTCGCCATGCACAAGAACTCGGACTATCGCAGACTTCAACTTAGGGAATTTCGTGTTGGGACTTTGACATCCGTCAAAGATCCAAATTTCATGAGCTCGTTCATGACCATAACCAACGCCGTTTGTTTGCTGACTGCAGGCTTCGGAAGGTTTGAAAGAGGACCTCAAATTTGGTCGAAAAGTCATCTTTGGATGAATGGGTGTGTTAACGAGCAAAGTTGTCGTATATAGAACTACACCAACCCACACGAAGCTCACCAGGTGTAAAATGCAGCCTCAAAAAGTAGCTTTTGGCCGGCGGCGTCATTGTTCCATACTTCAAAATAAAAACGACACTCGTGAGGCGGTCACTGTCAAGTGCAAGCGATATAGAACAATGATAACTTATTTCTTTTAGCCGAAATTCAACCATATGGACCTAGATGGCTAGATGACGTGATTCCAGCAGGACTGCAGTATGTGCAACACAACGGACGCATGCAC
This sequence comes from Platycheirus rosarum, assembly GCA_963971375.1. Lineage (NCBI taxonomy): Eukaryota > Metazoa > Arthropoda > Insecta > Diptera > Syrphidae > Platycheirus > Platycheirus rosarum. The sequence goes on from OZ020508.1 coordinate 32,397,540, forward strand.
TGACATTCTGCATGATTTGATTTAAGGTTGAAGTTATTTCTCGCAGAGGTGACGTAAATTGGCCACCTAGATCATGAGATTTGGGCCCGTTAAACTTTTTGTTGTAGGGTTTCCTAAAGTTACAGGTCTATGTGAATTCAATCGTATTTGCAAATTTTATTAAAAGTTCCCTAAAAATGTTTTTTTTTTTAAAGTTTGCAAATGTACAGTGCATAAGTTTGACATCACAAGACTAAGATACACTTCCAACTCAATTCTCACTCTAAAAGCTCAAAATCAGAAGAAAAATCTTGAGAACTGAATATCTCACGCTTTCCAGCTAAAAGGTTTTCAATATCCTGCCCTTTAATCGGCTGCAATCTTTGTTGCATATTTTCAGCAAGAATTGAGATTTCAAATTAACATTAACTAGATATCTATGGAGCTTAAGATTTCCCTTTAGTCTTTACAGGCAAATTATTACCACTTTCTTCATTCCTTAACACCTTTCATTGATTCTTTTGAATTCTCAAGTTTGCTAGATTACAACTTATTAACAAAATTTTGTACTAAATTGTTTTGTGTAAAAATCTTTGCATTTTTCACAACCTTCTTTATAAAAGCACGTGTGTTGCTTTTAACATAAAAAGACCTCAGTAAATATCAGAATGGATAAAATATTAAATATTTATTTCAACGATTCATATTCGGATCTAATTGGTAAAATAAACGAAACCTTTTTAAATTGACCATATCAATGAAAAGTAAAGAAAAATATGTACCAACGTATTTTCTATGAAAAATCGTGGAATTTTTAATTCGAAAAATTAAATTCACAACTTGTGAAAAAAAAACAATAACCTAACAAAAAATAAAAGATTTTATTCTTTAAAAAAATATACTTATCACGTCTATTCCTTTGTAAGATTTTAAGAAGATTAAGAAGTCAATGCCTAGTGACTGACTAGACATTGACTCTTAACAATCCCTAGAAAAAACTTTTTTTTCCAGATGTCAGATGTAGATATCGATATCGAACTCAACCTCTCCCTCCGCAACTGACTGCTAAGAAAGTAAGTCGTTCACAAACATTTCATCAAAATCGTATGGCAAATATGTATCTTAAGCTGTACAATACAAATGCAATAAATTCTATCTTGTAAGTTGTCAAACAACTGCCAATGTAACATATGTAAATATATATATGTATATTTCTCCTTCAACAAACTAGACGACTGACTGTTCGTAAATAACAATATAAATGCAGAACAGAGTTGACATAATCCTACATACCTTCCCACCTAAACACAGGGGGCAGCTGCAGACTTGAAGTTGAATGTCTTCATTAGAATTCAAAGCATTAGGTGATAATTACAACACTTGCATTTATAATTTATTATGTAAGAACACCTTTCTTGGAGAGTTGCAATTACCACGTAACTTTTTAGTATTGAAGCATTTAGAAAATGAAGGTGCTATGCGACATTTTTGTAAATTCTTTTTTTTATTATGAAAATGAAAATACCTTTTAATTAGAACTTGTCTATGTCTTTAATATTGATTGATTGATATTGATTTATGTATATTTTCATAGCAATGTAACGGCAATTTATTTAAAATTCGTTGGTTTATGGTGATTCACGTTAGGGATTTAAAGGCGCGATAGCACTGGCATGAAAAAGTGATTAAGCAAAAATTACTACTTTTGTGTTTACTTAGTTATTTTACTTTTGGTTTTGGTGGTGCTACATAAAGTGATGCTCTTATCCTGGGCCTGGCTTAATATACCTCTCCAGCAGGTTCGATCTTTAGCTTGCAATTTGCCATCTGCAATTAACATAAAAGTTCCTTTGGATAAATTTCTTATTCCTTATTTGATGATCGAATTATTGCATCAGTTTCTGCTTTTGAAGCTATCTGCTGGCCTGTGCTTTTCGTTTCTTTCATTTGGTTTTCTCAAATCAAACTAAGACTCAGTTGCAGTTCTTTGAGGACTTTAAATTACACGTGAATTTCAGCTTATCTTGTTGTCCATCACGGACTTTTTCTCTAGCAATCTGTATTTCCCTTTAAGTCTCTTAACTTTTTGCTGGTATTTTTGTACTCCTTATATATGCTCGTAAAGGCATACAAATCGCCATCTTGATATTTTATGACGTCACATTCTTCTTTTATTATTATTTTATTTATTAAGTGAATATTATTTTTTTTAATTGAAGGTTTAAACGTTTTTTCTATGATTATAAGAGCAATAAACATAAAAAAAATAACAAAATCGGCAAATTAATACATTTATTTACACTTTCTAAAAACAAAAATCAGAAGAATGTGACGTCACACGCAAAATCAGCCAAAGTGAGCATACCTTGTATTTCTGTGTATCATGGTTTTCACCCAACTGTTCCCTCAATAAAGCGATTGATCTGGCAATGGAATCTGGCATGTAGCGCCATCCAACCACAAAAATGCATTGATCATTGCTCTGTAGCGTTCTCCATTGGCATTAAAACGCGCTCCTTCCGCATTAAAAAAAATCCGTTCAACTGATGCTCCCTTGAGAACGGCGACGAATTGATTGATCACGGTCTTCAAAAATTCTTTATGCCACTACAGCAATATTCTCATTATTACGGGCTCTATCCACACTGATTTTTGGATGAATGTCTCAATAGTGTAAAATTGTTTCGGAATTTGGATTTTTTTTAACTGAGCACTGATTTTGAAATGATGATGCGATTTTAAGTAAATAAATTAACCTTTAAATGCATGATTTTTTATTTTCTAACAAAAAAACACACAACGTGCAAAGCATTCCATTGCTTTGGAGGTGGTTCCTCTGAAAAACTACCGTTGCTGCGGGATCGACCTGTTGGTGGCTGAATGTGTGCTTTATATTTACAAAGCAAGTTCGCTACTAAAATTAACTAGATTCGTGATATCTTTCAATCCTGTTCTTTTTTTAGCCAATACTTTCTTATACAACACATGAGTTTATCGTTAAGTCTAGTAGGTGATAGAAATGTCTCATGAATATCGGCCCAAATACGCATCCAACTAATCCAAATCTCCCATATGGGTGTTGTGTTTTTTTGTACAGTCCCGAAGCACAAATTTCCTTACTTGTCTATGTAATACATATGAGTGGCAGGGAGCTATAAAAATTGGCAAAATAAACAATGTGGTTCCCCGTGGCTTAGTGGTTAGTGTATTGGACTCCTAAGGTTGGAGCCTGGGTTCGAATACCGCTCGTAGCCACCTTTTTTTCCCGGGGTACTGCCTCCTGCGAGGAACTGACAAAAACCTCAAAAACTGTAAGTCCCTTCCATTCTTGCAGATTAACAACACACACACAGGAATGGTTGAGAGTATAAGTCACTAGGCCTTGGCTCCTTAAGGACTTGTCTAATTTTAAACAATGTGGTTCACTCTTCTTTAGATTGCCTGAGATAGCTTTATCATCACATTCTCAACCATTCCCCAAGTTCGTCTTCATCTACGTCGTCACCAACCCCTGACGAATACACGTCTTCCAACTCCCTTAAATAATTACCGAAATCCCTACCACTACTCGAAATTATTCTTCGTCATTCTATAAAGAGGCAACCAAAAGTTCACAACTGATACCAAACTAAATCTAGTTCAAAACAACTCTTAACTGCATGAAGTTTTTGATATAGACAAAAACCCATTTTTTCATATCAAAATTTAAAATTAAAAAAAAAAAACACAACTTTAATGTTTACGAATTTGTATGAGATTTATTCAATAATTATTTTAATTTCATATTTTTTTACGATTCCGTTTAACTAATCACAATTAAGTTAATTATAATAGGTAATAATATTTATATATAGATTATAATATAACACATAATTTTCCTTTGCTTAAATGAAAATACATATTTTTGTTCATAACATATTGTATTCGTCAATATTGTTTAATTTAAGAACTGCAAGCTAAATCAACACTAAAAACTGTCAAAAAAAAACGTCGTTAAGTTATGTAGAAAAGTAAAACTTAAAATACAAATTTTATGGACGAAATGAAATACAAAAGTTTTACTGGATTCAAAAATGTTTGCTTGATTTTTATACATTACCTATTTTCTTTTAATTGTTTGTTTAATAATAATTAACTCTAGTAATGAAATTGTACACCCACGTAGTTTATTATTAAATGATTTTAAATTGTTTATTTAATGTATTATTGCATTTATTACATATAAGTATGTAATGTACATATATATATAAACATTCTGTGTTGTTTTAAAGTTGTAAATTAACTTTGATTTATAATCGTAAATCGGTGCAGTTTTCTACTATTATTTTAACTTTTTTTTTTATTTAAAAAATATTTTTATTTTTAATTTTTTTAGAGAATTGTAATATATATATATATATATATATATATTTAAGTGGAATGTTTAAATTTTAATTCTTTGAAGTGATTCTACTCACACATATAAATGTTTAATATTTTTTTGTTAGTTTTCTTTTTTTAATAAATATGTTTAATGAGATGCTAATTTTTGAAATAAAAAAGGATTACATTTGTTTTTTTTTGTTTTTTGAAAATAAAATATTATAAAATGTATGGCCACATGTTTTGGAAAAAAATGTTTTAAACAAAAGAAAAACTTAAGAAAAAAGTTAATAAAAATGATATCACCAACATAATACAATGAGAGAATTGGACGAAAACAAATGTGTTACAGCACAAGGAACCAACAATTATGTACAATCTTAATGGCGTTATCATGCTATCAGGATGGCAACTACATACTTTTAGAGGATAAGTCACACTGACATGCAATAGTTACAATTGAGTGACAAAAAAAAACCCAATGGACATGGAAAATTGGCGTGTTATGAACTAAAAATGAAATTGATCTGTGATGGAGAAATTCAACGGAATTCGTTTGCGGGTTTTCCTTTCCTCTCAGTTAAAGGACGACTATGGATTCACATCGGTTCAATAGATTTTAGACGTATTTGAAGATGTCTTACTTCCAATCTTGACACCCGCCATCTCAGATTGATTCATGGTGACTTATGTTTAATAAACTGAAGTATAATATCTGATTTTTCGTTTTAGACATTGAAGGTTAAGCCGAACTGAGAAATTTTTGACGGTAGATTATTGAAGAATATTTGCTTAAAAGTCTCCGGTGGGTAACGCTCATTAGAAGAAAATTAATCGCTGGTTTTGATGTAAAAACGGATTGACGAAATCGCCTCCCTCATTAATGACCGTTACCGCTTTTAGTTTGAGGTTAGAATAGGCTCAAGATTTGGTTGCATTTGCACTAAAAGGGTTCTAATCTAAAGCATCAAGTGTAGGAAGCTTTGTACATTTGTTTAACGATTTGCCCTTACAGTAGATATCGCTATGCTATGGAACTCTTGTCTTTTAGAGACACTTAGGCCCTGGCTTTATGGGTCATCCACAAGCTTGATACTATTATAAGGAACGAAAAGCACTACTCATGATATATTGGGCATCACGTGGTACTAGAAGGAGCACCATGTAATTACTCGAGTTTAGACGGTTGTAGACGCTTGCTACACCGACGCTCCATCGAGCAAAGTCCTTGAAGCCATATTTAAAAATCAGAAGGCAATGCAGACCTTATCTTCGATGGAGCGACCCCGTAGAGAGAAACCACCGACTGATTGGAGTGCAAAATTCGAGACGGCAGGCTAGAGAAAGTTAAGTATGTAAGTACTTTTGCCGGTCGTAAGGTCGATTGGCACATGTCTCGTAGTTTATAAGCGTTCTCCATCGTGTTTGTTTGCCTCAATGTTCATAGTTCGCGTTTACGGGCTTGGATAAACATTTAGCTCTTTAAAAGCTGCGGACCCAGAAGTTAAAGGCTTGTACCTAGCAGACAAACTTACTTTGAAATGGACCAAGCCTTAAAAGACCGAGGAAGGAAGCATTGATGAAAATATATAGTTGAATCACTTTCGTTTTGAACACTACCAAATCGTCAGGGTTTCCCGAAGGTGAGAGAAACCATAACAGCCTAGTCTCTTATATTGAACATATAATAATAATATTGGAACTAATTGTCTTTAAAGCACATTGCCATTAAGAATGCAACTGGATGCTACACGACACTAGTTAGAAGAACTAGAAAGATAGGGAAGAATTTTCTCGGCGCAGTAGATTCAAAATTAGGTGACTATTTTCTCATTTAAAACCCAATGACGACATAAGCTAGTACTAGGAGATAGAAATTAGAAAAATTGTTACCCAACGTTGAGTATCGGTATCACGATCCCTCTGCTAGCAAGCAAACACCTTACCTACTGCACCGTTCCCGCCCGCATCACACCTAACCCTTAGAAATAAGTCAAAGGTACTAGTCATTCGCCAAGCTGATAACATATCGAATTGAGATCTTCTCGATCTGTCTTCAATCTTAAAACAATCCTAGTACAGGTCGTAGAAGTCATAATATGCAGATGGTCCTAGGAACATTGCCCCAGAAAATAACAATGCCGTCCACTCTCTCCTTAAAAAAATAAAAATATTTGTTTTCTTTTAAATTTTCTTTTGTAAATTAACAAATGGAAATGTTTTGAAGAATTTAAAAAAAAAAAATAAAAATCAACAAAAACAATAATAATCAAAATATGTACACACACATACATAATATTGCTAAATAAAATAAAAATTCGTGAAAAATACAATAGGTACACGTTTTTTTTTTTTTTTTGGTTCACATTATGTCCTCTTTTATAAAACATTCTTGCCTTCTGATTGCTTTAAAAATCAGTTTTCAGTGTAAGAATACATTTTATAGATATTTATCCATATATATGTATGTATTTTCTTTTTAACTAAGTATGTTTCTAATTTTTGATAAAAATTGTATTTATTTTATATTTTTTGTAACATTTTGAATAAATTTATTTGTTTTGTGGATATATCTACTTTTTTCTTTAATAAATTGACAACTTTAAAGGTTCTCTTGCTCTGCGACAGAGAAGAGGTTAAGTTTAACTTGAAAAAAGGGGTTTCACTTCAAGGAAAAGATAGATTTAAAGGCGTTTTTGTTTCAACATTCATATAGATACAAGTATTCTCTAATTAACTATGCGTACTTCTGTGGATTTTATTCCCTTTGGGACTTTTCTATTGTGGTGCATTGCATTTAGCCCCTAATATTTTATAAATACATTTTTTCTCTTTCAATTTTAATAGATAATGCACATTATTTAAAATCATATTTTTGAAAAAACAGGACAATGTGATGCTTATAGAGATATATGTATAGTTTATTTGTTCGGAAATTTTTTTTGGTCAAAACTGTTTTTTTTTTCTCTTATTTTATTACTTAACGTACATTTTATTTAGTTGTATTTTTAAGATTTGTTTTGTACAAAATATAATGTAATAATGCATATTGTAATTTTTGTTTTATATTGTTTAATGAAAAAAAAAACAAAGCAAACATAAAATAATTTTTTTTTTGTAAATCTGTTTAAGAGTTGTGATACCGTGAATGAACTTACAACTACAAAAGAGAGATAGATAGATAGAGAAAGAGAGAGACGGGATCGGGGTAAGTAAATTTTACTTATGTTTGTTTTTAAATATTTTTGTTTTGCAATTTGTCTAATAATTATGTTAGTCACCACTGTCTTCCCATTTTTTCTCTTCTATTATTCGATCAAAACAATCTGATAGAAATGCGTGCTGAAAGAAGAGGAAAGGTATTTAGTTTTAGTGTTTAAGTTGTATAATTTAAGTTTTTTTAACTTACATATGGTGTATAAACTTTGACCCATCGTGGAGGTTTGTCAGGACGATTGTATTGAAAACAGAACGACATTGACTCTTCGTCACTCTCCCATCTGGTAATTGTATCCCACGCTAGCTCTACCATTTGGGCTTCTAATGCACCATCCTCACGGCATGCATGTAGACGAAAACTTTTCATACCTGAAAAGAAAATAGAACAAAGTTTGAAAACATAGTTTTGACTATGAACGAAATGAGTTTTACGCGAATGGCAATTGCAGAACCGAAACTATAGAAACAAAAGTACTGCCCTTTTCGTGCAATCAGGCTTTAATCAAGGTATAAGACCAACTTTAAACTTTAAAACGGATTGAATAAAGGAATTCCTGAGGTTGTTAGGGCTAAAGAAATAAATTATTATTTCTGCGTTTCTTAAGCGGTGTTGACATAAGCTGTGAAAATTTAAGAAAAAAGTCTTTAGCTCTACTCAAGTTATTAAGAAAATTCAACATACGAAGTCTTAAATCAACCTATGTGGAAGCCAATAAGGAATTCAAACGCTGTTGCAGAGATAAAAAAACGAGAATATGAGGAAAACTTAGCTATATCTTTGAGCCAATGTAGAGATTCTTAAGAGTTTTGGACTTTAACAAAAAAAAGATAAATGGCGATGAAGGATCGAGGTCCGGACTCAGTATCAATCTAGATGTTTTGTATGATCATTTTTCCAATTTATTAAACAATATATCTGGTCCAATGCACCTAAGCTATGCTATAGACCATATTTGCAAAATGAGTTGTTAGACTCGGAAATATTAAAAGAAGAAGTAGAAATCGTTCTGAATGGCCTCCAAGATGGAAAAGCAGCTGGATCCAACGGTATTTCATGTGAATTTTATAAGTACAACTCTAGCAACTTTAAGGAAAAATTTCCTGATGCACTGAACATTATCTACAATTTTGGCATTCCGCCCGAACTATGATGCTATTATTTTACTTATTTTTAAAAAAGGTGATGATCATGATCCAAGCAATTAAAGAGGCATTTCATTTTTTAATGCAGGTTTAAAAAATTAAACTTCGCTTCTCTGTCGGAGACTAACAAGATGGGTTGAATTAAATAACAAGAGTGAGTTTGAAGCTGGATTCAGAAGCCAAAATAAAAAATGTATGCTTTTTTGTGGACTTAAAGGCAGCATTTGACACTATCGACAGAAATGTCCTTTTTTATAAGCTGTACAACCTGAGAATATCATCCAAATTCGTTAAAGCGTTGGAAAAACTTTATCAACAGACGACGGCATTTGTCTTTGATGGAAAAGTTGTTTCTAATAAACTAGAAATAAATCGGGGAGTAAGACAAGGATGCAATTTAAGTCCCTTGCTCTTCGCCTTATTCCCCGATGATCTGGTTGACTGTTTACCTTGTGGTGTAAGGATTGGCGCCATTCATATAAAAGATCAGAGGTGCAAAAAGGGTTCGCTCTTAAGCAAAGAGAATATTTTTGGCACAAGAAAATATAAATTTTAACTAGAGTTACTTATCACTATTATAATATAATAGAGTATTTGAGAGGTTCTATAACAATTCACAATCTTTTATTCACACACCGATTGAACAAGCCACATAATCTTGATCCACCTCATAAGCTTTCTTGATAAATTACTTGTAAATTTCATTATTTTTGTTGCTCAAAATTAAACTTCATGTTCTTCTTTAACCAAAGATTATTATGATCTCGACTGGGAACGCAACTCTCCCACTTGCGAAGTTCGCCTGAATGACCTCAGAAAACGTCCGCAGGCGTCCCGGTTTTGATTTGTTCCATGTATGAGGTGAACTAAATGCAGGTGTAGTGGGGTTTGTTTCCTTTCTTCTGCGATAGTAGCTGGTCATGGTTGCATTTTGTCCTAGATGGTATTCTTGACGAGAAGGCCTTGTCAGAATTTGTGGCTTCTTATTCGATCACGCTTTATCACTCTTGCTATCATTCGTACCATCTTCATTTCGACTGCCTTCAATTTATTCTAATCCATACACTACACTTAATCCATCAACCATCATACACTTAGCGATGCCTAATGTTGCCTCACAGGATTCCTCGCTGTTGATCATGCACCTAAGATGTTTAAACTTCTCAAGCTTAAGAATAGGCCTGTATATGGGCAGCATTATGTAGTCAGTCTTTTTCACGCTAATGCGGTATCCATTTCCACCCAGAATATCTTTAATGCTTACATCAAGTGCTCGTAGGATGCGGAATCTTTACATATGAAATATGATGGCTCCATCGTCAGCAAAGAGAAATTGATTTACTTTCATCGTCGTGACCTTAACTTCTTGCCCTTGCAAAGGTCTCAAGACGCTTTCTTGGTGCACGCTACTTTGATTAAAAACTTTTCCATGACTCCTGCGGGCGTGAATTTTTTTTTTTTTTTTGGTTTTCTCCAACATTGCTCTGATCGTCCACATGTAGATTTGCTGAACATGTGTTGCCTATTGGTAACGGATATCAGATCTCGTGGTTGTCTATATACTGCTTTTTCAAAATCAACAAACACAATGTAAAAATCTCTTGATTTTTATACACTAGATTATATTTGCGCTTGATTTACTCGAAAAAAACTCGCACTGGTCGTCAGAAATCCGTTTTACTATTTGCAAACGGCCTTCCAATACCTGCTAGATAGTGCGAGAAATCAGTTGATTAAGCGATAGTTATCGCTATTTCATGAAGCACCCTTCTCCTTATAAATTGGGAGACAGTAACTTTTTTCCACTTATTAGATATTTGATCACCATGACATGACATGCAGGCCGAAATCTTCCATCTTTTCCCAGAATTATGAAGGCATTTCTTCTAATCCAATCACTTTTAATTTGTTGGAGTTTTTTTACGCTAGCAATATAACTTTCTATTGTGATGTCGGAAGGTTCTTCGTTGTTAGATGATGCTATTGGAAAGTAAAGCTTATGAAGCTGTGTATTTAAAACTCTCTGCTTGAAATTGGCCACACTAACTTTTTTTCCTCTTTCTTGCTAACTCAGACGCACCTGTTAACCACTCCGAACTCAAAATAACAAAATTGGGAAAATGAACGATCTTCATCAAAAAGCGCATACAAATGCAAAATTAAGGATTGTCATAACTTTTACTTGTTATTTTATACTCACCAACAGCTGGAACAACATGTCCTTCTTTGCGACTATCACAGGAACAGTGGGGAAATACAACATCGCCGTATCCAGGCAACGTTCTGGCCAATGCCAGATATTCGGATGCTTTTTTCGCATCCTGAAGAGCTTTCAGCTCGTACAGTCGACCTTCAGCTCGAATATTGCCACGATTCACTTCATCGACAGACTGAAACAAACAAATGTCTTCAATTATATATAATTCCCGCAAACAAACAATTTATCTTTTTACCTGATAAAATATAAATTTGGCAGCCTGTTCTCCGTCAGGAAGGGACAACTCCTTGCTAATCGAAAACAGCCATCGACGTACACACAAACACGTACTCGACGCTGTGCTATAGTTCTGGACATACAACTGGTGCGGCACTTCGTGCGGCTGCAGTTTTCTTTCGAAATTATACTCGACAATCTCGAATAGATAGAAATATTGCTGAGTATAGGAAGTGAGATTCGCCCTCTGCACCAGAACTTCCCAAACAAGCTGAGCATTTGCTGATTTCTTAACTGACACAGTTACAACTTCGTGGTGTGGCAACATCACTTTTATATCCACCGGTGAGGCAGACAAATCATCTTCGGAATCAGTAAGGAAATCCTGCACTGCATCACTCTCGGCTATCACACGCACCGCACACACCTTTTCGAGATACTGTTCGAGACCTCGACGTCGACTGTCGAGCTGTTGTTCGCTCAATTGGAATGGCCATTTGCCTGGCAGCTTTGGAAAATTGAAACCTACGAATTCCTTTCGTAGTATCGCATGAAGGTTGGAAAATTCACGGTACCGGCGCGAACATAGTTGCCGGCCCGCCATGTGAATGTTGAAGACAATGTAGCGTTCGCCATTTCGATTGATTATGTTGTAGTCGGGGATGCTAAATCAATAAGAAAAGAAATTATCAAATTGTTTTGGAATGCTGATAGTTTAAAGCTACCTTATTGGCAATGATCGCTTTTCAGAGTAGTCGATGTAAGAATAACCACTTTGGTCCTCCTGTGGTTCCAGTCTTTCTGCTTCCTGCAAGGAAATTTCATTTTAAACTTTTAAAAGGAATTTCTTTGTATATTTTTCTTCAAACATACTTGTTGTGTTACAGATATAACAGTCAGTGTGAGACAGTCTCCGCCAGATTTTATTAAGTCAACAACTTGTTTGTGAGTAGCTCCTTCAACGCTGACTCCATTTCTGGAATAGAAAAGAAAAAATTATAAACAACCATTGGAACGGGAAAAAGGTAGAAAATTAAGTTTAAATTGTACAGAAAGAATTTTTCTTTTCCATTCAGTTTTAAAAGGGACCTGCATACTGCATGCGATGATGAAGAGGATTTAAGGATGCTTAGACAGTTGTACGGAAATAATAAACTGTGCATCAAAGAAGATGACGGTTGAAGATTATAATACGAGGGGGACTATGACAGAAGGTGCGCAGATTCTCAAGCGAATGAATACAACGGGAGAAGACCACCCAGCCCAGAAACTCCATACTATTGGGACGGAATGGGGGCTAAAGCATAATCAGGGGGAGTTTCTTTTTATTCTTCTTAAGTGTATGTCCCCTGGTTAAGTTTTTTTTGTAAGGATGTAAGATTTTTTATGTGAACAAATAAAGAACAACTTTAAAAGCATGTTATTATAAGCATAAGGAAATGTGGGCAATGAACCTCTCTTGGAAAATTGCAACAGACTTATGGAAACAACAATTGAATCTCACTTGAGTGAAGAGAAAATGAGGTGCATTATTAAGTTGTATGAACACTGAAACGAGGTAATAAGCAAGCAGGTGTATTGTAAGGTTTGTGCAGTATGATGTAGTTATAGTTGAAACTACCAAGTTTTGAGAAGGCTTTTTATTTTATTTTGGGTCTTGAAGAGTGGCAGTGTAATGAGAAAGACTAAATCTAAGTTTCTTATTCCGCCTCCTAAATCATTTTCAAGCGAAAATTCTGGCGATGAAAGAAGTTTTGTTTTTTTTCCAAACAAGTGTCTTCAAACTCTATCCAAGCCGAAGATTGTCAAATGTGTCTTATGGAAATGACGAGATGTAGACATTCCTAGTAATCGCAAAGCTCATAAACTCGACATAACTGGGACAAGAATATCTAGCTTGTCTGATAAGACAATCTAATAATATTTTCAACTGACTAGTTAACAACAATGGGAAAAGAGATTGAAATAAAAGAACAACGCTGTTCTTTATTTCAAGCAAAATTCATGCCACTTTGTATGGCTCCAAATGGTTGCCTCGGTCTAATATGCATGTGTTATTCCGGCAATGCTATTTGCCTCTAGCGCGTTCAAAGTGGTTGGTTTGCTAGCTTAGACTAAAAGTCTTGAGATACACCAAGAGAAAATAATCGAGTGGTGTCAAGTAGCATGATCGCACCAAATTTCTCCTTTCCAATTTCGAACGTTTTGTGGCTTGTATGGCATGTAGTGACGTCTTTATGGAACCACAGCTTAGATATAATTTTTATGAGTTCTGGCCAGAGAAAGTCGGTTAACGTTGCCCGTGACTCGTAAACGCATTGGCAGTAATAGTGTCTCTTTCCTTATTTAGAAAGATTAGGTTCGATGATGCCGCCATGACATAAACGCACCAAACCGTCAATATCTTTTGGTGCATTCGTGCTTGAAGTATTTGTGAATTTTTTTCGCTCCTCGAACTATTACAAGTAGATGACCCGAAAAAGAGCCAAGACGAATGTTCGTTGGGTAAAATCTAAATCTCCAGCCAACATTTCCAGCTCACGGTGTTGTCTATGGTTATCCGGCTACAATTATTGCGGTTTCACTAGCTAAAGTGAAAGCAATCAAGCCTATCATTGTCTATGAATGTCCTGTGTGGTTCAAACGTTGTAACATTTCAAATGGAAAAGATTCCGGTGTTTGAGAGTGTCTAACGAACTGCCTTGAATTATATAAAAAACAAAGTCATCATAATGCGCGCAACCACCGTGATCCGGTCCAGGTTTCATGCAACAAGTTTTCTATACATGCCGATCGCTTTCCGACACCATCTAGTTTCGCACACAAAGACTTTGGACGTTCTAGTCTATGGCATCCTTCCATGGTACGCAAGGGTTTGTCACGCTTCCATCTTCAATAAAAATAGCAGCAAATGAATTCCCGAGCTGGTTCTTCTTCGCTCACCGGACTCTATCGAGGTTTATTTTTTCACAACATCTGCTTCGTGGTAGATATCAGAGCTAGGCTAGGATATCAGAGTGCCTCTTATTAAGCACCCAAGTCTCGGATCTGTATTACGGGTACTGGTAGGCAGCCAGCACGAACTTGGTTTTCTTTTCATTAATGTCCAGCCCTAGGGTTTTTACCGCCTGCTCCATCTATATGAAGGAATCTTATAAAACTTTTTGACATCTCAGATTGCTGGGTTATATAGAGCGGATGGACATCAATGTTCCGGCCCGGAAAATCTTCGATTCCACCCCAGAGAGGCGGCGCAGTGGAGGAAGAGGACATCAACCGCCTCCACATGCGAAACTTGAGGCAGCTGGCTACGGACCGAGCTGGCTGGAGAAGCTTGTTGGTTAAGGCCCAGGTCCAACACTGATTGTAGCGCGGACTATAGGAATTGCTTTTGTATTCATAGCGTAGGACAGCCGCATATCGGCAAATCGATACGTTTGTATTATCATCAGGCTCTAGTAGTGTGAATCCCAGGTGGCTTTGTAGATATATCTTTACGCGGAAGCCTAATACTCTCAACAACTAACCAATTTCGTGTATGATGCCATTTCTATGACTATTAGTCCATTGTCATTATTGTTTCCATGCTATGGGATGATGCATGAATACCGGCTCCTTATGTAATTTGGCGTTGAAATTGTCAAGGATAATTTTTATGTCATATCTCGGACGCGCTTTGAGGGTCGTCGGTGCAAGTTCGTAGTAGGAATCTGTTTCGTCTTTTTCGGAAGCCTCATTAGTTGCGTGAACGTTAATGAGGCTGATGTCATTTAACTTGCCTCGCACGTGGAGAGTGCATAGTCTTGTTTAGTGTTTCCATGCTATGGGATGATGCCTGAATACCGGCTCCTTATCTAATTTGGCGTTGAAATTGTCAAGGATAATTTTTATGTCATATCTCGGACGCGCTTTGAGGGTCGTCGGTGCAAGTTCGTAGTAGGAATCTGTTTCGTCTTCTTCGGAAGCCTCATTAGTTGCGTGAACGTTAATGAGGCTGATGTCATTTAACTTGCCTCGCACGTGGAGAGTGCATAGTCTTTTTTAAAGCATTATCACGGATGGTTTCATGTTTTTGACTGAATAGGAGCACATGGTGTTTTGGTGGACTGCTGTATTATATGTCATGTTTTTTTCTGTAAAACATTATTTCCTGGCCATCTCATTTCTTGTTATGTCAGCCTTATTTCTAGCCACAACATCGGCTAGCTGGTGTTACGCTCGAGCTCGAAATCAAAATCGTTTAGCCGTTGTTTGTTGCTTGTTTCATCGTCTTGTAATCAGATCAGATGCTTCATTTCTGATTTCGAGTTTTCCGGAGGATAGATAAATTTTTAATCAAGCTGATTCGAGTTCACACTGCGAGAGCGATGACCTCTACTACAGGCAGGTTTTTTTTGGGACTTCCTAAAGATGAGTACATTTAGAGCATACGTTAAAAGGCTGTCATTCCGCCCGTGGTATTTCTCTATTTAGACCGTCGATGTATGATGCGTCTCCTTTATGATTTTGACGTCAACGAAGCATAAGGAACTTTTAAGACAACTTAACCAGTTTTAGCCGTTACAAGAAGGATATTGACAACTCACATAGGTTAAGGTTGGCCTTAA
Organism: Platycheirus rosarum; assembly: GCA_963971375.1. Taxonomy (NCBI): domain Eukaryota; kingdom Metazoa; phylum Arthropoda; class Insecta; order Diptera; family Syrphidae; genus Platycheirus; species Platycheirus rosarum. The sequence goes on from OZ020508.1 coordinate 32,413,284, forward strand.
GTTAGATATGGAAAACAGCTGCTGTGGCACACAAAAATGTAAAAATATAGTTAACAAATTAAATAAAATATAAAAAGCTTAAGATGTTTGTCTAGTTTTAAGTTATTTTTACGCAAAAAGCAAACAAAATTAGAATTAATAAAAAACAAACATTACATAGATATAGGCCCAAATAAAAACGGAAAATAAATTGGGATGATTCTCTGGCGAGGGAAATCTCGCGATAGGTTAACTATTTGACTTACCAGATCGAATTTTCAACTTTTAATTAATTTTCACCAGCCGATGATTTTCTCAAACAGTATTTACTATGAATGCATATAAAAACCAAGTAAACATTCAATATTTTTTTTGGAGGGGCGATAAGGCTGATTCAGTCCATAGATCAATAATACAACATACAAGTACTTTTGATAAAAAAAAACATCGAAAACTCTATCGAGTCAAATATTTATTCGAAGAAATGAATAAACATTGCTGCAAGGACACCCATGTGTTCGCAATTTATTACGAACATAAAATTAATACCAGAGCGCTCGAACTGAACTGAAAGTTTAGGTTTTAGCACAGTAATTACCTTTGGTATCTTGCCACAACCTCACTTATCTCTCGGCCAGTGTCACATCCCATGTATTGAACATAATTGAAGGGCATCATCTTAATGGCAGGCCAATGGATTGTCCTCCGCCTCTAGCTCTTTCGCCTGTTTCGAATGTATCTTTCAAAATAACTTGTTTTTACTTCTTTTTTTTTTCTTAATGCAAATGAATGAAAGCCTAGGACGGCGCGGCGCCCGAATGGAAATTCAAATTGCTTCACTATAATCAAAAGAGAACACTATCGCGACGTTTTAGTGGAACTGTTGTCATTCGAATGTAAGTCGATTCCGGTAAAACACCAGCTGAGCAAGCTTCTTTTGCCGTCCTACCACAGCACCACACTCCAGTACAACAGGTTATGTAGAAAATCAAAAGTTGCCACTTGCTACTACTGAAACTATGCCAATTTAGCCACCAGAGGCAACAAGAAATAAAAATTGTAAGCTGGTTAACTTGTTGTGTTGGAATTAAATATGCACGCGAGCTGTTGTGGTTTCGGGTGTGATTTGATCCACTGTATAAATGTATATGGAAGAGGTGAGGTTTCTTGCTGCTAGGAGATGCATCTGTGATATTGAAAACCGCACAACTGCCATCGAAGTATCGAAGTTGCTGCTGGTTTTCTTTGATCTTGAATGGGGTTATCACGCACTCGAGTCTGAAGCCAGTATCCAAGAAATATGTATTTCTTTGTCGAGTTGTGATAAGGATAAGGAAAGTGGCAAGTTTTTTTTCATTCGATTGAAATTCAGAGCGACAATACCAACCAACATTTCTGCATCGATCATCGATCTAGGGAAAAATACATATAAGAAACTGTAATGGTTTTGGTGGTTGAAGTGATAACAGTAATTATAAATATATAGTTCGATTGGAACTGCCAGTTCTTATCACTGATTGACAAAATTAAAAAAAATATGACCAATGGACTCAAGACTGAACGAAAATTAGTCTTTAACTTTACGATGCCAAAGTTCTGCGTTCGAAAAAATGAACTCATTAAGATAATAGAACATGTTTTCAAGAAACGCCGGGCTGTAAGCGTGTACACTGCAGGCCAAAAGTTTTAGTCCAGCCTTGTCATACGATTTTCTTTGTGTAACGAGTTTATGGTAAAAGGCAACTGAGGCTGTGCAGGAAAGATTCCTGTATGTTTTTCGCAATACATTGTACGGTTAAGATCAACAAAAATTTAGAAGTAAAAGGGATAATGGTTTGGTGAAAGCTTTGAGAAACGGCTTGAAAATACTAAGAAAATGCAAGAAATATGCACTTCGGCAACTGGAACTGAATAGTAGGCATCTAAAATATACTACACCTTCTGTGTGCTCGATAAATGATAACATGTCAAATGAATTATGAATTATCCATTGCAGAAGGCTTTGAGCTGGTGAGCATTATAAGATTTGCTCCAATTTTCAGACTTAAGAGATTTCTTTATGTTATATGTGACGCTAATCGCTTATGTAATCAATTCACTTGTGTTTGTAGTAAAATGCAATGTTTTTTTATCGTTGCAGGAGAAGTTGGCAGCTTGTATCACTTTTCGGCTATTTGACCTTTGCGTTGCAGTTCCAAATCCGAAGAATATGTTTATGAACCTGAAAACTAATTTGAAAATGAATAAAGCTGAAAGTGTTGTAGTCAGCTTTCGATCTTCAGTATATTTTTTTAAGTTGAAAGTTAATCAGTGTTTCCATGACGTTGGAGAGAGAAAAAGTCAGTGCATTTGGTCGATAGTTTGAGATTGAGAAATATTCGCCTTTTTGCGGACATGCTGGATAAATGCACTTTTCCATTCACTCGCCAAAAGACCAGAATTTTTTGTTCCATGTAAACAGGCTTCATTTTGCACAGGCGGACGAGTTTGGCAGGGCAGGCAAAACTGCACTTGCTCAATATGACTCGTCTTTATAAATGCTGTCGAACGTGACTTCACTTCGAAATTGATGAAAAGGTGGTTGGTATCGATTTGAATTTCCTGTTTTACACTACGGCTAAAAAGATTTTGAAGGCGTTTTGTTCAGGAGACTAATACCTCTGGCGATCAAAGTATCTCCATTCTTAAGGATCTGACAAATAACGCTGAGATTCCATTCATCGGGCATGCCTTCTTTTCACCATAATTTTCTTATGAGTTCTTACCAAGTCATCGTCTTTGATGACTCAGATGGGATGGCTAAAATTGTTGTTCTACTTCGACCAGGTTGTTTAATTTAGCCTGACAACGAAATTCCGTTCGTCACCGTTATCGCTTATCGTTTTTTTTTTTATCCTGGGAAGCTGGTGTTCCTCTTTCGTCTTCCTCTCGTAGAGTTCTCAGTACTTGATGCTGGTGGTAAGGGACTAGTTAGAAAGTTTGATCAGAAAAGGACTAGCGATTTCTTACGATTGCAGCCGTCCGACGTCAAACTTCCTTACAGTAGTACCTCTTCATGGCGTTTGGATATCCGCAGACTTATCTTCGCTACAACGTGTGTGCCTCCGAAAGTTGGGATCACAATGTCAATCTAGTTGATAGTTGATTGATCAGAAGATATCCACGTTCCTTTGTGAATGTTGATATGTCGGAACTGCGTAATAGTTATAGCAATATTTCACACTTTTCACAGGTGGGTGGACCTGGACCACGGAATTGGTGGTCTACTTCGTCCAGATAAAATGGACTATTCTGCCTGACAGCGGAATTCGTTTCGTCATCGCCGTTATACAGTCTGCAGAAATGGTTTTTCCATATTCTCAGCATTGAGTGAGATTCAACTACGGTGTTCAATTGATCGTCTTTGCAAGCTTCAGTTCGAGCTCTGTAGCTTTGACAGTTTCTTTTTACCTTTTAGTAAAACTTTCGAACTTCATTCCTGCAATAACAGCTCTCCATTTTCTTTTCTGAGAAGCCGCGGTGTTCTTCTTTTCTCGGACAGTTCTGGTCCTTCTCTACAGCGCCGCCTTGTATGCTTCTTGTTTAGCTGCGTGTGCTTGCCGACACTCATCATCAAACCAGGGGTTTCGTTGTGGTGGCCGTGTAAAACCCATTACTTCAGTCGCGGCTTCCCTGATGGCATTTTGGCAATGTTGCCACTGGTTCTCAATACTTGATGCTGGTGGTAAAGGTCTCCTTTGGAGGTTATTTGAGACTCGTTCGGAAAAGGATCTGGAGATTTCTTGCGATTGCAGCCGTCCGACGTTAAACTTCCTCACAGTATTACCTCTTCTTGGCGTGGGTCGTGATATCCTAAGTCGTACCTTGGCTACAACAGTGGTCCGAGTCAATGTTTGCCTCTCGGAAAGTTCGGAAATCCATCATACTGGAGTAGTACCTTGCATCGATCGCAATGTGGTCAATCTGGTTGACAGATGATTGAGGTGTGGGAGCTTGGTACTAGCTATTACAATATTTCGCCCCGCAGCAAAGTCAATTAGCCTGAATATGTTATCCGAGGTGGTGTCGTTTAAGCTGTGTTTTCCGATTGTACCGCCAAATACATCTTCTCTTTCTAGCTTGGCGTTAAAGTCGCCTAAGATAATTTTAACGTCATAGCTAGGGCACTCCTCATATGTTTCATCATCATGTGTCATCATCTTATTATTCTGTGGGGGCAAGCGCGCACATAAGGCTTATATTGGCGAATTTAGACTTGATGCGGATTGTCATGAGGCGTTCGTTGACACATTTGTAGCTCAAAACCTCTTGCCTGAGCCTGCCTCCAACGACGAATCCACAGCCAAATAAGCGTTGTTTTTCTTGTGCATACCAGTTGCCGTAGTAAGTATCGCAGTTTTTCATTTTTCTTTTGCCCCGGCCGCCGCGCCATTCCATGGCATTAATTCCAAAGGGGTTGGAACCCAATCTCTAGTTGAGGCACTAAGCACCCGATGTTCACCACGTAGAGGTGAGAGTAGGAGTTGATAGACAGGGGTGATTTGTGGGTGCTTGTACCCACACACATGTCTACCCTTTGAACATCCAAATCTTTTTTTAATTAATAGAAAATTACCTCCAGTAACATAATATGACAATTTTTGTTTTGAATAAATTAACTAAATTTTTGTAATGATGTATGTATTTGTTTTTTTTTTTCCAACTACGCCCCAGATGGTGTAGGAATTGTAAATTTTATTTTTAACACCGTGTCTCCAAGTGCTATATTTTATAGAGAAATACAATGATACACAGAAGTACCGGGTATGCAGGTATGATGCATACAAATCGCAATCTTAGTATTTCCTTACGTCACTATTATCTTTTATTATTATTTATTTATTTAGTGAAGACTTTATCTTAACATTGATGCCACGTATGATTTAACAATTAAAATACGATTTTTGTTTCCGAGGCTAAGGCAAGCAAAGCAGCGGGCACCCCTAGTTCTCAATATAAAAGATGTCGATGGTGCCTAAAACTTCCTAGAACTAAACAAATGTTCGTTCGTGTTGCCCTTTGCAAGTTTCCTTGGTACGAACAGCAGCGCCTTTCATCATACGAAAGCCATCTAATACTTACTCATATGCAATCCTTTGAAATGCCTTGAGACGTTAAACAGCTAATATTATTTTAACCCCCATCAACTTCTTTGTGAAAACATTGACTCTCCCTCCCTCCCTTCTCCATAAAATATCCTTCCAACATAATCCCAATAATCTTATTGTGATCCTTCAAATCCAACAAAGGACCTGGCCCTCCAGGTTGGGGTTGTGCGTGGGGTTAACAACCCTGCCACGGAAAAAAGAAAAAGTTGCGAAGCGACCAATAGCCTCGGAAAAGGACGGATTTACTGTTGACGACCCGGAAAAACGAATCAAGGACAACGACCTTCGGATCTGCACGTGGAATGTTAGAACTCTTAACAGACCACGTGCATCCAAACAACTAGCGGAGGCCCTAGACTGCTACAGAGCAGGAATTACTGCCATCCAGGAAGTGCGATGAAATGGGCCGGGCAAAAGGAGGATGAAAAACTGTGACGTGTACTACGGTGATTGCGCAAGAAGACCACAGCGTTTATTTGGGTGCAGATTCGTCATAAGCGGTAGACTTAGGCAAGAAGTCTTGGGCTTTCGACACGTAAGTGAGCGACTTGTGACAATCCGTATCAAGGCTAAATTCGCCAACATTAGCCTAATATGCGCTCATGCCCCCACAGAGGACAAAGATGACGCCACAAAGGATGACTTCTATGAGCTCCTCGACAAAACCTATGAGCAATGCCCTAAATACGACGTTAAGATCGTACTAGGCGATTTTAATGCCAAAATAGGTAAAGAGGAAATCTTTGGTAGGACTGTCGGAAAACATAGCCTACACGACACAACGTCTGAAAACGGACTTAGGCTAATTGACTTCGCAGCGGCACATAACGTCACCATTGCAAGCACACGGTTTCCTCATCTCGATATACACAAAGGGACTTGGCGACACCCAGATCAAAGAACCGTCAATCAGATTGATCACGTTGCGATCGATGCAAGACACGCCTCCAGTATCTTGGATGTTCGCAACTTTCGAGCAGCTAACATCGACTCGGATCACTACCTTGTTGCAGCAAAGGTAAGAATGCGAATAACCCGAACTCCACAACAACGGAGTAATACGGCGATGAAGGCAAAAATCCCGCTGTCAGGCAGAATGAACCATTCAACATGGATGATGACAGACAAAACTTCCGTCCACCTGACCAAAATGAAGTAAGGATAGCAATATCTATACTCAAAAACAACAAAGCTGCTGGACCCGACGGACTACCCGCCGAACTTTTTAAAGCGGCCGGAGATGACCTGGTGGAGTGCATACACCAACTCATCTCTAAAGTTTGGTCAGAAGAAAGTATGCCTGATGAATGGAACCTCAGCATCGTTTGCCCGATCCACAAGAAAGGAGACCCTCTAAACTGCGCCAACTATAGAGGAATAAGTCTCCTGAATATCGCCTACAAGATCCTCTCTGCCGTACTATGTGAACGCCTGAAACCTTTCGTCAGCAACCTGATTGGCCTCTATCAGTCCACAATCGATCAAATGTTCACTCTACGGCAGATCCTGGAAACCACCCAAGAATTCCAAATCGATACCCACCACCTCTTTATCGATTTTAAGGCCGCGTACGATAGCATTTATAGAGACGAGCTATACAGAGCCATGTCAGGTTTTGGCATTCCCACAAAACTCGTCCGACTGTGCAGGATGAGGATGAAGAACACTCGCTGCTCCGTCAAGGTTGTTACTGACCTCACAGAAGCTTTTGACGTCAAAAAAGGATTCCGACAAGGTGATGCGCTATCGTGCGATTTCTTCAACTTAATACTTGAAAAAATTATAAGAAACTCGCAAGTCAATTGTAGTGGGACAAGTTTTTTCAAGTCTGTGCACTTTCTAGCATATGCTGACGACATTGACATCATTGGCAGAACTAGGCGAGCTGTCAGTGGAACGTTTGCTAGCATTGAAGCTGAAGCGACAAAGATGGGACTAGCAGTCAATGTTGCCAAAACGAAGTACCTGCTGTCCACAAAAAGGGACACACAACACCGGCGGATTGGACAAAACATCACAATAGACAGGTACAACTTTGAGGTAGTTAGGGACTTTGTGTACCTCGGATCCGCTATAACATCTCGTCAGAAATAAAGCGAAGAATTACTCTTGCCAATCGCTGTTTCTATGGGCTAGGAAGGCAATTGAGTAGCAAAGCCCTCTCTCGAAAGACAAAGGAGACTCTGTATCAGACCCTAATCATCCCAGTCCTGCTCTATGGCGCCGAGGCATGGACTCTATCTAAAGCGGATGAAGATATCATTAGTCGTTTCTACCCAGAGGGTAGACGCAGTCAAGGAAGACCTCGCCTTAGGTGGCGCGCTCAAGTGGAGGACGACCTGAACCAACTTGGAGTGCAAAACTGGAGGCAGCTAGCCAAAGACCGAGTTGGATGGAGAGGCATGTTAGTTGAGGCCCAGGTTCGTCCCGAACTGTAGCGCCACCTAAGTAAGTAAGTAAGATCCTTCTATCCAAATTAATTTTCATCGCAAGATCTGGATCCAATGAACCTATGTACCAAATGCTTCGTTCCATTAATAATAGGTGTTCCTTTAATAAAAAAAAAACTCACTTAAAAGACCCTTTTACCCACTTTTCACTAGAAAATGATACTCTACTATATTTTCGAGTGTTTTTCCGAGCAGCGTCTTGAACGACTTTTATAAAATTATATCTAATAACTTAATCGGAGTCAACAAGATCTGGCCAGGTCAGTAAAAAGTCAAGAGTTTGCTTTCCTCCCGTTGATATGCATCTTGGATCCCTAAAAGGTGTGTTTCGATTTAAGGCCACCGTCTTGGAATCGACGGCTCGGTTTACTAAGCGAAGAAAAAACCAAACTGTTCTTGAAAAAAAATCCCAAAAATCATAATAAAAACAAAACCCAAACTATTCCATTGCCTGAGAACTGACCTTATAAATGCTTTCAACTAATTGAAGTTTTTCATCTTAAAAAAAAAACTCCTTACAATTTCCACATTGAATCTAAAAGTTCACAAGTGCTCGCAGATAAAAACCGTAACTGCCCTACTTCCTTTCCACGGTTTGGAGTAAAAAAAACCCGATTCCTCTATGCCAATTTCCATATTGCAATTGAGTTCACTCTTCAAAGAAAAATATATCCTTCAAAGCATCTTTGTGTATCTTATGCATTTTTTGTTTTACAATCCATTTTTTTTTCAGCTCATGCGCCTCCTTGAACTCATTTTGTTTTCCTCTTAAAAAAAATCCAATTCACCTTATTCAAACTTATGTTTGCTCGAAATCAAACTTCTATTTTTGTTCGAAATCATTCACTTTTTTCCTTCCACCTTTGTGCCCTTCAGGATTAGGATTCCCGCGGCTGTATGTTCTCCTGACAGGTTTTTCATTAAATAGTCCAGGCGCTGTCGCTGACTGTTGAGCTCTTTGTCAAACAAAATTCTATAAATTACACTCAGCGACATCTGACACAATTTTTCGTTTGACAACTAAGACGCACGTACATAATGTAGGTAGGACCGGGCGATGATGTAGGCTCTTGTTTTTGCTTTTCTTTGAAAAGCAATTGTGAAGGGTGGTGTACTGGCAGCACATACGAACTTGGGGTTGTTTTTTTCCGATTCCATGCCATGCAAGCAGATCCTAATGATATGCCAGCCAGGGAAACCAACATTCCGAATAATAATAAAATATGAAGACCTATTGGATTATTATTTTGGATGACGGTGGGAGGAACGAGGGGGGCTTATTGGATTTAGGAAAAACAAAACAAAAATCCTCAAAGGCACTCACCTAGCTTCAGGTGTATGACGTTATTTCAGTGGAAAACCTTTAACGTGGTTCATTGATTTATTTCAGGAAAGAACTTCGCCTTAGGTTCATCCGGGTAAACAGAGAATTTGGACGAATTGGCATCACTCAGGGAACCATTGAAAGAGCTTATCGATGTTTGTAATTGAATTAAAAATTAAATTTAGTTCTTTGGGCGATTCCGACGTCAGTCAATGGCGGATAATCCTAGATTAGTGTGTCTCTTTTGTATGAGCTCATCTCCAACCATTGTATACATCTTGTACAGACTATCGGTTTACACAAAAGGGGTTTCCCTTGATGACAATGTTGTCAGAATCTAAATAAAAAAGGGGACTGTTTTCCAGAAAAAAAAAAACAAAAATGTAAATTTCCAAACGTCCTTGTTCAACAAGCAAAAGGCAGGTGCAGACAGCAGACACCCGCTTCTGGGGGAAAGGAACTACATGAAACCTTAAAAACCATTTGTGTGGTTTGACTTTTGACATTTCGAGGTAAAAACACTGAATATTGAATTATTGTCGCCCTTTTCCAGCAAACGGTACCGTTTAAACAATAAAACTAAAAAAAGGACTCTTTGTAAAGGATTCAGTTATGGTAAATACCTTTTCAACGGAAAACCGTAACTTTATTAGCCACACAATGCAAAGGATCCCTTTAAGGGGAAGACGATTAAGTTACATTCCAAAAAAAAAAAGACTTCCCATACTTAAGGGACTTTTGGAAATGAAAATTCTTCATGTCTGGTGAAGTGTAAAAGCTTAAAAAAGAAGAAGACGCAACACACAGACTTTTATTTTGTTTTAAAAGGACAAGAGAAAACTTTTATTAGATTTGTAACTCACAATTGAATAAAACTTCGGATCACACGAAATTGTTTTCGACTGTTGCAGACTGTTTGCTCTAAGAGGTCTTTAAATAATAAAAATAAAACATATACAACCTTAACTGGATATCGTTTTTATTGGTTGTTAAAGCCGCTCAATAAGTTACATTACATTACATATTGATCTGCTCCGTAGATTAATCTACGAAGTAGAGACACTTATGAGCACTGGCTACTGAGGCCATCGGCTCAAAAAATTACAAGACAACACACAAGACGACATTGATACAGGTCAGATCAGAAGAAAGGTAGAGAACGGGAAAACAGAAAACACATAACACATGTCAACAGCACGCAGTGGGTTTTCGGACGGACCCTCATCCTACTACCACGCGCAACGATGCTTGATTTCGCTGATCTCACGGGAAGCGATGCTTTATCAGAGCCAAGGCCGTTGACCGTTAAATAAGTTTTAGGATACAATTTTGTGGAAATCAATGAAGAATTGATTTGAATTGAATTGGTACCCTTTTACCAGAGTACAGCTGAGGAATTGTCTAGATCACAGTCGCGATGACATTTTTAGTGAACAACTTTAATGTGCTACTGTAAAATGTTAGTAGATTCACCGTCGGTGCTGAGTACATGGAAGGACCATTTCTGCAGACTGTTAAACGGCGATGAAGATCAAAATCCCGCTGTCAGGCAGAATGAACCATTCAACAGGGAGGATGACAGACAAAACTTCCGTCCACCTGACGTAAATTAAGTGAGGATAGCAATATCTAAACTAAAAAACAACAAAGCTGCTGGACCCGACGGACTACCCGCCGAACTTTTTAAAGCGGCCGGAGATGACCTAATGGAGTGCATACACCAACTCATCTCTAAATTTGGGCAGAAGAAAGTATGCCTGATGAATGGAACCTCAGCATCGTTTGCCCGATCCTCAAGAAAGAAGACCCTCTAAACTGCGCCAACTATAGAGGAATTAGTCTCCTGAATATCGCCTACAAGATCCTCTCTGCCGTACTATGTGAACGCCTTAAAACCTTTCGTCAGCAATCTGATTGGCCCCTATCAGTGTGGGTTCAGACCAGGAAAATCTACAATCGATCAAATGTTCACGTTACGGCAGATCCTGGAAAATACCCAAGAATTCCAAATCGATACCCACTACTTCGTTATCATTTTAAGGCCGCGTACGATAACATTTATAGAGACGAGCTATACACAGCCATGTCAGGTTTTGGCATCCCCACAAAACTCGTCCGACTGTGCAGGATGACGATGGAGAACACTCGCTGCTCCGTCAAGGTTGTTACTGACCTCACAGAAGCTTTTGACGTCAAAAAAGGATTCCGACAAGGTGATGCGCTTTCGTGCGATTTCTTCAACTTAATACTTGAAAAAATTATAAGAAACTCGCAAGTCAAGTCCCCACAAAACTCGTCCGACTGTGCAGGATGACGATGGAGAACACTCGCTGCTCCGTCAAGGTTGTTACTGACCTCACAGAAGCTTTTGACGTCAAAAAAGGATTCCGACAAGGTGATGCGCTATCGTGCGATTTCTTCAACTTAATACTTGAAAAAATTATAAGAAACTCGCAAGTCAATTGTAGTGGAACAATTTTTTTTAAAGTCTGTGCAATTGCTAGCATACGCTGACGATATAGACATCATTGGCAGAACTCGGCGAGCTGTCACTGGAACGTTTTCTAGCATTGAAGCTGAAGCGGCTAAGATGGGACTAGCAGTCAATGAGGCCAAAACGAAGTACCTGCTGTCCACAAAAAGGGACACACAACACCGGCGGATTGGACAAAACTTTACAATAGACAGGTACAACTTTGAGGTAGTTCAGGACTTTGTTTACCTCGGATCCGCTAAAATATCTAACAACAACATCTCGTCAGAAATAAAGCGAAGAATTACTCTTGCCAATCGCTGTTTCTATGGGCTAGGAAGGCAACTGAGTAGCAAAGCTCTCTCTCTCGAAAGACAAAGGAGACTGTATAAGACCCTAATCATTCCAATCCTGCTCTATGGCGCCGAGGCATGGACTCTATCTAAAGCGGATGGAGATATCCTTAGTCGTTTCGAGCGTAAGATTCTTCGGAGGAGAGGCATGTTGGTTGAGGCTAAGGTTCGTCCCGAACTGTAGCGCCCTCTAAGTAGTAAGTAAGTAAAATGTTCCGAGGTCACGCATAAAAGGAGTTAAATTGGGGATATGTTCGGTCATGCTGTTGGAGAAAATGTCCCGTCGATTTAAGAATATAAAGTTGCAAGAGAACAAGTCTCGATAACAGACGAACTTGCAACAACGGAATTTGTGGAGGATGTCAGATCTTTTAATAAGCGAAGACTTTAGATAGCTGAAAGGCACATAATTACAACACATAAAAAACAAAGGATGGAATGGCAATTGGAAAGAAAAAAAAACTTCGGCAACTGCTTCCGACAACAAAAGCAGCGTTTATTTGGATATTAATTAATCGTTGGAAACAGATTAAGTCTAGAAGCTTTCTGTATATGAAGGACCTTCTAATGATAATTCGTATCAAGGCTCCATTCGCCAACATAACACAGGCCTGATGCGCGCATGCTACACAGCATGATTAACGGCCAGTAGAGAAGGAAATAAAACGAGGAACTGTACGGGCGGTATAGAGGCACAGACGTAGCCAAGAGATTAAAAGACCAACGTCTCAGATAGCGAAGCGAATATTTAAATCTATCCCATTCGGATCTGGCTACAATTTACAAAGCGTTTATACGCCCACGTAGTGCCCCGTGGCTTAGTCGTTAGAGTGTCGGACTGCTAAGCGAATGAGCCTGGGTTCGAATCCCGCTCATAGCCACCTTCTTTTCCGGGGTACTGCCTCTTGCGAGGAACTGACAAACCTCCAACAGTAAAATTTGTTTCGAAAAAGTGCATCTCGTGTAGCCGTTCAGACTCGGCGGTAAATTGTAGGTCCCTTCCATTCTTGCAGATTCATCTCCCTTTAACTACCGACCAATTGCACTTACATCCCTTCTTTCCACAGTCATGGAAACGCTGGTAAACTATCAGATTAGAAATATCTTGAGACACGGAAACTTAAAATACGGTTTTCGTAGCAATAGGTCCACTGGTGATATGATGGCATATCTTATCGAACAGTGGAATCAATCTTTATACCGTTTTGGAGAAAGTAAGATTATTGCACTTGATATTTCAAAAGCATTTGATAGAGTTTGGCATCAAGCTGTTTTATCGAAAATGCGTGCATTTGGAAATGGCGAACCTCTTATTCAATCGATTAGAAATTACCTATCGGAACGTTCAATTCGCGTTGTTTTGTATGGCTTCCTGTCTGATACTCACAAAATAAATGCTGGTTTTGCTTGCAAATCGAAATGGCAAGGGAAAATCTCGCCGGGTAAACTATTCCAAATTCGTGTTTTTTGGGTAAAAAAAGAATCCTTATATTTCACTTTGAGTTTTCGAAGCATTAAACTCTACACGATTCCTATTACCCCATTTCACAATGCTGTATATATATTGACATACGGTACCGTTGCAATTGTACGTCCGAAGGCGAAGGACGTGAGTTATCGAACGAATATGAAAAGCTGAGGGTAGAGTCGTCAGCAAAACAATTAAGTGGATTAGAAGTAATAGACAAAAGATCATTTATAAAAATGAGGAAAAGAGTCGGAGACAGAACAGAGCCCTGGGGCACACCAGCATTTATTAGACTTGAATCCGTCCAATACAACTTGTATTGAACGATCCAGAAGATAGCTTCTAATCCAACGAACAAGAGTATCATCGATCCCAAAAGCACGCATTTTTGATAAAAGAGCTCCATGCCAAACTCTTATCAAATGCCTTGGAGATATCAAGAGCAATAATCTTATTTTCACTTAAGCGATGTAAAGATTTGTCCCACTGTTCGGTGAGATATGCCATCAGATCACCAGTGGAACGGTTGCTGCGGAAGCCATACTGACGGTCATGGAGGAGCTTTCGATCTTCGAGAAATTCCTTAAGCTGACGGTTAATCAGCGTTTCCATGACTTAGAAAGAAGGGATGTTAGTGCTATGGGGGAGGATGGGTCACATTTCTTAGTGATAGGCTGGACAAATGCTGTTTTCCATCTTCTAGGAAAGATTCAAGAAGAGTAGGAACAATGGAAAAGCTTACGCAGTGGCTTTGCCAGTGTGGAAGAACACCTCTTCAGAAGAATCGGGGGTATACCATCCGGGCCAGCGGATTTGTGTATATCGAGGTCTTTGAGAACTCTTGCTACTGTACAAGTGCGAAAAAAAATCTGTTCCATAGAAAAATTTACATTCTCAAGTACAGGAGGGGCAACGTTGCTATGCGGCAGCGTGGAGCTGGCAGCGAAATGGGCGGCGAGCAAGTTTGCCTTCTCTAAAGAGTAAACAATTGGTTTGTTATTGTCGATGAGCGTTGGAACCGAAGAAGACATTCCTCCAGCTCCGAGAAACCTCAGGTTCGACTCCAAATGTGCTCGGGCAAATTTACCCAAAACGGAGGCATACAGATCTTGACTCCGCAAAAGAACTAGAGCATCTTATAATCTCTACGTTGAGCGAAGGAGCGGTGAGAGATGAGTTGAGGAGATGCAGAGGTCTTTGAACAAGAAAGAGGTGCGAAACTTTTACAGAAGAGTGAAACAGTTTAGATCATGTTTCACTGCAAATATGGGGATGAAAAGACGTTATAGATACGCAGTTGATATTAACCATCTGGAGAGACTACTTCAACCAGTTTTTTTAATGACGATGACGGTCAATAGCCCGCCAATGATCGACCTGGATCAGTCAATCTAGATGACAACCAAGATCAAAGAAACCATTGCCAGACCAAAAAAGCAAAAACCAGCTGTTGACGGAATAATAGGTCCTTCCCAGATCCTGGAGAAAACCCACACATTCATCGAGACCCACCATCTTCATGGATGATTTTAAAGCAGTCTATGAAAGTGTAAAGAGTGATGAACTGTTTCGAGGAATGTCTAGCTTTGGAATTCCTGCTTAACTGGTAAGTCTTATTAGCAAAAAAAGAAGAACATCAGCTGGGTTGAATATTGCATTCCAGACTGGAGTTCGACTGAAATAATTGCAAATAACTGAATTCAACTTCAAGAATGTCGTTTCGCTATCTTCAAGTTTATTTCTTTCAAGCTTTATGTAAATAAATTCGACGTTCCTTGCATTGCAACCCAGAAAAAAACATCCATGAACTGAAAGAGATTCATTTGTGTGTTCTTTCTTATTCACTTTGCTTTACCTTAACAACAAAGCCGGTTTCTTTCTCAAATCCCATGAAACTAATCAGTTGTTACTTCTCCCACATTAGCCGCTAATTGAAAGATCAACAAAGTGAACGTATTCCTCCTAACTCGACGTTGAAATATGGTTTAACCCAACCCCAGAGCTAATTTAAAAAATAAATCACCAGCATCGGAAGACAAGAATGGAAAAAAAACTTAGACAATCAGAAGAGAAGGGGGGAGGGGGAGGACACAAAAAAGAGAAGATGCTGCCTACATAATTTCCCAGACACCCAAACAGGCAAGCTGCATTAATGGCAAACAGAAAATGGAAAACGAAGTGCACGATGGCACAACGTCTTAGTTCCTTCTATCGCCCTTAATTAAGTTTTAATTGAGCACCTCATTAGTTGACTCTCTTGTCTGTGTCAAGAGGTCAGCTGTAAAGCACCAGCATCCTCGTAGTTTTCCTCATCCTGCCCACAATTAGGGGACGCATGAGAAACCCAAATCCATATCAGAGTCAACGCCATCCCGCCCCTCAAAACCACATATTCTCTTATCACGACGCCGAACTATCGCCGACGAACAATGAATCAGTCATCGCCACAAATTTGCGGGTTATCGCTTCTATTGTTGGCTCATTTGCCAAGATAGCAGCTTCGCTGGAAATGCAAAATGAAAATGCAAATTCTATTAGATGACCGCGCGCCACGTTGTTGCAATCCAATGCATAAGAAAGAAGCCTCCATTGCAAGCAGTTTGTATCTTACGTAAAGCTTCTCAACCAAAAAAAAAAAATCCACTGTTCACTAGAAGAGCCACAAAAATACAAAACAAACAAATTACTGTTTTTTTTCTTTTTGTGTAAAAACCTAAGACAGAGTAGAAAAAAGGGGTCAAATGAGGGAGGAAGAACAGAAATTGTATTCTTTCTTTTGAAAATCGATCGAATGGGACGGACGGTCGGATCGATTTTGCAACTTTTCCCATGGAACAGAAGGCAGAAGGCAAAATATTATTGATGTACTTACACTTCCAGGATGCGATCACCCTTTTTGATGCCAGCTTTTTCGGCAGCTCCGCTTTCGAGAACTGCACTTACGTGCTGGAGCGGGGCGTAGAGTTCGCCGTTGATGGAACGTAACTGGCCACCCTCGGACACTTGACCACGTACATTGAAACCGAAACCAGTTTCTGTTTTGTAAATTGTTACCACTCGCGGACCATATGCATCAGTCATGGTTGCACAGGGTTAATGAAGAATTTTCGGTTGGATTAGTTGTTTTGCACTCGACGACGACACGCATAACATTTAAAAATCAATTTTTTCGCTTTTTTGGTTTTAATGCAATTTAGGGGTTTTTAACTTTTTTCCGACTTTGACACTCCTTGCGACATTTCTTTCCTTCTTGTGTGGGTAACTTTTTTTCAGCTATCTCTTCTCTAGTAGGTAATCCGCCATTAGTACAGTGGAATACAAATTTGGTTTGAGAGTATAAAAAATTTGACGGAAAATCGTCCAAGAGAGGCAGTGACAGTTGAATTGAGCGAAAAATGGCCGGCTGACAAATGAAATTGGCAGAAAACCTAAGGGCAGCGCCACATTAGAAATTGATTTTTTAATTCATTGAAAAATATTTTTTTTTGTTATTTACTTATTAAATAAATTTTCAAACATAATATATTAAAGAACATGTTTACATGATAACTTTTGCGGTTGTTTCATTCTTACTTCTTTTGACAAAAAAGGGTAAAGGGAATAGAAAAGTAGGGGAATGAAGTAACGAAGAAGAATTGATGTTTTAAGATTTCTTACTGGCTGAACACAATGCAAAAACGGAACTGCATTACGGAGACGGAGTACGGAACAGCTGTCAAATTTGTCGTACGTACCAATTTCAATCGGAACACAATGCACGTACAGTAACTTTGACATTTAAATTCAAAAATGGGTGGAATACCAAAAACAAATGATAAAAAAGAGAAGAAACTCTTATACAACGACTTGAAATATCATTAAGAAGAATGGAATCATCTGGTGTTATTTCAGGTATACTAAATAAAAGGGTTTGGGAGGGACAGACGTACGAAAGATTGTTCTCTCTTTCATAATTTCTCTCTGCATCAGAAAAAATGTCAAATTTACTGTACGTAAAAGTTAAAAGTTAACCAACCTTTCCGTATGCGTATTGCAGTTCCGTATGCAGTAACGTACCATTGTGTTCCCAAAATACAGTTCACGTGTATTCAATGTTTGCAGTTCCGTATGCGTATTCCAGTTCCGTCGTCATTGTGTTCAGCCAGTTAGGGTTGAGCTTTGACGTTTCTCGTTTGAGTAAGAAATGCTATATAAGGACTAAAAATGAGGACTTTTAAAATTGAAATAATTCACAATCATGTTCTTTAGTGGTAAAGTTTTAATAGTTTTAATTGTTTTTTTTTAGAATTTTGCGAATATCTGTGAAATGCAGCAGAACAGTTTATATGAAAGTATTGGAAAAATACAAATCAGTGTAAGCACCAATGTCTGTCCAAAAGAAGAATGAAGAAAACAACCGAACAGAAAAAATTATGTTAACAAGGTAATAATCATTAATCAGAGTGACGATTTAATTCACGAAAAATATTCAATATCTAAAAGTAAAATTAAGGATGATTTTTTTTTTGGAAGTAAAGGAAATGGTAACAATCCCATACAGAATTATGAATGACCCGCGACTGCGTCCGCCTGAAATTTATCAAAAACTGTTTATGAGCTCCCTGCTTGTGAAAGTCCATTTAAAATCGTCCCATAAATAAAAAAAATCGAAAATAGACGACACCAGCGCCACCAAGTGAGTAATTAACATAGCCTATGTTACTCCTTAGGATATCAGCTACCTACCAGTCCCGTCAAAATCGGTGCAGCCGTTCCCGAGATTACCCGGAACAAACAGACAGACCAAATTAATGATTTGTTCACGTAATTTGAAATCGACCTAGAGAGCTCAAGGTGCACATCAGCTAGCTCTGGTGACATATAAAGCTAACATAACGTCATAACAAAATATGTTATTGCCAGGAAATGATGTTTGCTAGAAAAAAGAATATGGCATATATTATAAAGTGCAGCATTGTATAACATTGTTGAAAACATTCTTTAAGCTATTCTCCTCTTTCCTGCAAGAACAAAGCAATAAGAAGCAGGTGATCTTTTTATAGACTTTGCAGCTGCTTCTGAGAGCATAGCCAAGCCAGGGTAGAACTTTATAAAACCATGAGATAATTCAGAATCCCAAATAGATTGACAAGACTATGTAGGCTGAAATGAATGAATGGAAAATAAAATGACTATGACCAGCATTACAAGCCAAGTAAGAGAAACTGGTTCGCTATCGAATTGAATTGAATTAAATAAAGTTTTATTGAACATTTTTAAAATATATTGGCTTACGAACTAAATTAAATAATATATAACGAAAAATTAAGAGATCGTTGGCTCAAAAGAGGCCTGACGTTTAAAATTGATAGGTTTACAATAAATGACAAAATACATTATAATTGTGATTTATAAAGAATTTCGTTGATTCATCGTCCTCGGGTTTTTCAGTCCCGGTTGTCCAATTGTTAGTGGGGAACCGCTTCGCTTGTCCAGACCACCAACGTACAACCTTGCATTGGAGAAAGCAATCAGTCCCGTTCGGTGATTCACATGCAGTCCCAGCCGTGTCGTAGGTTAGTCTAATTAACACTATTTATACAAAATTCTCAAAGGAATCGTGGGGATTGCTCGGTAAACTCAATGCTGTCTTCTGTCGTCCTCATGTCGTTATCCATGAATGGTGTTTGCATCGAACAAACCGAACACTTTTCAATATGTGTAATGTAAATCAGAGACGATCTAGAAGCTGCTAACAATGCCCACCTATGAGCAGATGCTTCTCAAACATCACTCTTCAACTACTAATCAATAGAATACAAACCAGAACTTTAAAATTGATAAAAAATAGAACTATTTCTGAAACAATAAATTGCCCCTCTCAAGATTTCATGCTTTTTCTTATCCTATGGTTTTTTTAATTAAATATGCTCACACGAGTTAGTCAGCTTCTTAAGCTTCCCTTACAAAAATTCACCTGCAATACTCGTCTCGCTCGAAATGCTCATCGTCAGGCTTGAGCTCTAATACTTCGTATGTACCGTGAAATACAGGAATTTTTTTTACCCGAACAGCGGCATTTAAAATCAATAAATATAGAACCGAAGTAAACCGAACTAAAAGTTTCTTTCCGCTCTTTCCTGACCATAATAGTCTTAAGAAAATACAAGCGTTTTTGACATTACGTACGGAAATAAAACTGAACGAAACTTTATCAAAATCATTTTGGGTTGGTTATACAAATCACATATATTCGCACTGTTTCGACGGCAACTTACGTTCAAATTTTTCAATTCTGGTTGGGTATTTAGTTTCCTCATGCTCGCGCAGTGTGTTTTAACATTAAAACGGACATTGATAATCCCTAATTATAAAAACAATTATTCAGTACATACACATTTTTTAATTATTTGTTTCAATTGAACTTTAATAATCCGACTCTTGAATAGATTTTTTTCTAGTTTATTTTTTTATAAAAAAAAATAAAATCGATGATTCAAGTCTTAAAAAAATGTTCATTTAGTTTATCAACATTCATCAAACCGCTTCTCGTCCCATTTATTTGTTGCCAGCTTAATATCACCCAAGTGTTTACCCACCTTAATAATCGCTCAGTTGGTTGCTCTCACCAAAGAAATCTACTCCATTTTCAATATCCTCTCAACAATTCTACTACAATATCCAGCCAGCTGCCGTGCCGCAAGTTTCTTGTTTTTGACATCTTTCAAATACTCATCATATCGTTCAAAATGGCGTCGGAAGTGCCAGCCGAGCATGAGCTAGTGAGTAGAATTTTTCAATAAATTTAATTGAATTCAATAAATTTAATATATTAAAATTACCTCCATACAAAAATAAGAATATCCCCTACCCAAATATATCTATTAAAATACAATTGTTCAGTGTTATCCAAGTGAAACTCAAATTAAATACAATTTGTGTACCCAAATCATGATACTCAACTTAAAAGAGGAAAACAAAAGAGAAAAATAGTTATACTTGCAATCGTTGAAAGAAAAAACGAATTAAAATTAATTATTTCCGCCCGTTGTGCTATAAAATACCCCAGGGAACATCTCGAATCTATATTAACAATAAAATTAATTGCTTATAGAAATTCTGTTGAATTTTGGCGGCGCCCATTGAAGACGAGCATTGTTTTTGGTTCTTTTTATGTTTTCATTTATTTTTTTTTTAATGTTACTGCCAATAATTGGAAATCTTTAGGCGAATCTCCGTGGTCCTTCCTGTGTTTTCCCTATCGGAATTTTGTGTGTAAAAAAAAACAACAACAGAAATACCAAAAGTGTGTGCTGGAGATGTGGAGATGTGTTTTGTTGTGTTGTTGTCGTTCGGTTGTGTAAAAAGTCGAGCTCCCTCTCGACGTCGTCGTGATGGTTGTTGTTGTCATCGTCGTCGATTGAATCATCTCTGGCAGTGGTGGCTCTGACTGGTTCATCCACTCTTGATGTGTACTCATATCGTGGGTTGTTCGTTGTTTTTTTTTTGTCCATATTTTCTGCCTCTGGTTGGTGGGATGTAGGGTTTTACTCTTTAATCTATTCATTCCGGTTGTTTGAATCTTGAATTGGTGGTATCCACGTATATGTAATGAAATAAAGGGTTCGGAAGCTGGCACTCCATTGCAAGTTGCCTTTTCCAAATGGATTTAGTTTGGAATGCTTTTGTGTGAGAATGGTGGTTGCCTAGTCCGTGATCAAGTGCCAAAAGTTCTTCATGCGAGTTCGGGATTTTAATCTGAAGGAATCTCCAATACATTTCGATGGAAATGGGTTCCTCTGGCTTTTGTTTGGCTCAATGAGTTTGATTGGATATCTTGGGTGCATGTGACCTGTGAAGCGGTCTCGATGAGACATTCGATTGTTTACGTTAGAGATTGCGTTTCATAATTTGCGATTGTGATAGTTCTGATAGCTGAGAGAAGTTATGTGTTCAGTTTGAAGTGTTTCCGAGAATAGTTCATAATGGGGCTCGTGGCAGCTGATGAGTTTTTATTGAAATTGCGAGTTCGTTCCTAAGATTAGTTAAAGAGCGTCATGTGGTCTAGGTAAATGACGTTGTCAACTTGATCTTTGTGTTTTTAAGTTAAAAAGTTCTGCTATATTAAAAAAATAATGCCTACGTTATTTCAAGAACCACTGAAGTGATTTGACATATACAATTCTGGTTGGTTTCGCTATTCTGGACAAAAAAAAAGGACAAGAAGGTGGGTCTGATGAGATTTTGACTGAGTAAACCCAAAGTTAGATACTAGCTTAGATGCGGGTTATGTCCCGCCTGATAGCCGAAGTGGGTGTGAGGAATTCTATTTTTGTCCTTCGCTCACTTGTGCAGAGCTCTATTGAGAACCTTTTCGAATACATCGCTGATACTCAGAAGAAGTCTTATCCATCGGATATTCCCCGGATTGGAATTGTTCTTTTTTTTGTTGTGTATAATCATCATCATTATCGGCGCAACATCCGGAATCCGGTCCGGGCCTTATCCAACAGTTTCTTTCATACATCCCGATTGCTGGTCGATGCCATCCGCTTTCGCACCCCTAGACTTCAGGCATCCTGGTCTACGCCATCCTTTCTGGTTCCTCTTCGCTCATGCGAGCGAGTTGCCCACCGGAGTCTACCGAGCTTTATTTCTTCCACAACATCTGCTTCGAGGTAGATTTCATACAATTCATGATTTTATCTTTTCTGGAATCGTCCTCCCTCGCACACGGGGTCAACAATTCTTCGTAAGACTTTCCTCCCGAACGCGGTAAAACACCCAAGTCTCGGATCCGTATATGAGTAGGGGTAAGACCATAGTCATATACAGCAGCAGCTTAGCTTTTATGGTAAAGTCTTTGGATTTAAAGAGCCTTGACAGACTGTAGTAGGTTTTGTTGGATTTTACAGCCGCCCGCGTATTTCTTCCTCCATATTATTATTGGCTGCTACTTTTGCCTGATAAAGTTCTACCCTGGCTATGGTATCGTAGGCGGCTTTGAAGTCTATAAGAAGATGTTATGTTGGAGTGTTAAATTCCAGACTTTTTTCCATCACCTGCCGAAGGGTAAACATCTGATCAATTGTTTATTTGCCTGGTATGAAACCACATTGGTAGTTGGCCATTTTGGTTCATTTGATTTCATGAATTGCTGCATGTAGTGCTGACCCTTTATGTTTGATCGGTTCGGCAGTTATTCAGAATATTAGCTGCCGAGGCCTTGTTATTTGTTAGCCGATTAATGGCGTTTTGTATCTCCTCAATGCTTGGTGGCTGCAGCATGAGGTCTTCTTCTTGAAATGTAGGAGTCTCCATTTCTTCCGTGAGCTGACCGTTCAACAATTCATTAAAGTACACTTCCCATCGCTCCAGAATGCCTTCAGGATCGGTGATCATACTTCCCTCTCTTTTTTTGTCTGTGAAGTCTTTTCTCTATTCTTCTGAGCTCTATATTATTAGTCGCTCCGATCTCTGCGACTAATGCCTAAGATGGTATCAGCAGTACCTTGTTCTTAAGGCTTGACCATTTTTCTCCTACGCCCGGCACTCTGTGCCCAGGACTTACTCTTTCCTCATGGTTACGAGTGACTCCATCAGGTGATACCCAGGCGGTTTTGTAGATATCTTTGCGCGGGAGACTAGCAACCAATTTCGTTGATGCTGCCATTTCTATGATTCGTAGTCCATTGATTGTCATTATTCAAACTATGGTATCCTATGTACTGCCTGAATACCGACTCCCATCCTAATTTGACGTTTAAAATCGCCAAAGATTATTTTAACATCATACCTTGGGCAGGCATTGATGGTCTTCTACAAGTTCTTAGTATGAATCTTTTTCGTCTTCTTCGGACTCTTCAGTAGGTGCGTGAACGTTTATGAGGCTGATGTTAATCAATTTGATTCGCACGCGAAGGGTGCATAGCCTTTCGTTTATTGCATTAAAGCCGATGATAGTAGACTTCATTTTTTGACTGCCTACTCCGGCAACCTAGTGTTTGGGGTGACCGCTTTAATATACATATGTCATCTTTTTCTGCAAAGCACCATTCCCTGGGCATGTAATTTCTTGAAGTGATGTCCGTTTTATATGTGGACAGGACACCAGTTAGCTGATGTGCAGCTCAAGCTCTGTAAAGCGTTCATCTACTTATGACAATGTTTATACTTCTGTGCCATAAAGTAAGTCTGGAATAATGAGGGTTTTATGGAGGGACACTTTATTTGCCCAAGAGAAAGATTTGCTCATCAATAACTCAATTGTCTTCTCAGTCCGAAGATTAGTAAGAGTTATGTGAAGTGAACTATGTGAACGCCTGAATCATTTTGTCAGCAACCTGATTGGCCCCTATCAGTGTGGTTTCAGACCAGGAAAGTCCACAATCGATCAAATGTTCACGCTACGGCAGATCCTGAAAACTACCCAAGAACTCCAATTCGATACCCACCACCTCTTTATGGATTTTAAGGCAGCGTTCGATAGCATTTATAGAGACGAGCTATCATGTTTTGGCATCCCCACAAAACTCGCCCGACTGTGCAGGATGACGATGAAGAACTCTCGCTGCTCCGTCAAGGTTGGTACTGACCTCACAGAAGCTTTTGACGTCAAAAAAGAATTCCGACAAGGTGCTGCGCTATCGTGCGATTTCATCAACTTAATACTTGAACAAATTATAAGAAACTCGCAAGTCAATTGTAGTGGGACAATTTTTTTCAAGTCTGTGCAATTGCTAGCATACGCTGACAATATACATTTATCATTGGCAGAACTCGTCGAGCTGTCACTGGAGCGTTTGCTAACATTGAAGCTGAAGCGGCTAAGATGGGACTAGCAGTCAATGAGGCCAAAACGAAGTACCTGCTGTCCACAAAAAGGGACACACAACACCGGCAGATTGGACAAAACTTTACAATAGACTTTGTGTACCTCGGATCCGCTATAACATCTGACAACAACATCTCGTCAGAAATAAAGCGAAGAATTACTCTTGCCAATCGCTGTTTCTATGGGCTAGGATAGCAATTGAGTAGCAAAGCCCTCTCTCGAAAGACAAAGGAGACTCTGTATAAGACCCTAATCATCCAAGTCCTCTGCTTTATGGCGCCGAGGCATGGACTCTATCTAAATCGGATGAAGATATCCTTAGTCGTTTCTAGCGTAAGATTTTTCGAAAGATTTTTGGCCCTACCTGCATTAACGGGCTTTGGAGGAGAAGGTTGAACCAAGAACTATACGAGCTGTACAGCGACATTGACTTGGTCAAAAAAATACGCATATCCAGTTTAAGATGGCTAGGTCATGTGGAGCGAATGGACCACAATGCTCCGGTTCGAAGGATCTTCGATTCCATCTCGGAGGGTAGACGCAGTCAAGGAAGACCTCGCCTTAGGTGGCGCACTCAAGTGGAGGACGACCTCAACCAACTTGGAGTGCGAAACTGGAGGCAGCTAGCTAAAGACCGAGCTGTTTGGAGAGGCATGTTGGTTGAGGCCCAGTATCGTCCCGAACTGTAGCGCTCCCTAAGTAAGTAAGTAAGTAGTCTTCGTATCATCTCAGCGCTGGTGTTGTTCTCTGAGTTGATAACGTAGCCTTATGGTGTTGCTCAATTAAACTCCTCTTTATAAATACTATAAAAATTGCTGAGTATTGATTTAAAGGGGATGGGTTGTGTTCAATATCCGCCATAATTTGAATATTTGGTAAACTGTGGACTAAGTCTAAGGATGATGTTAACCGTTGACATATGTCTTTATTCGTCAAAAATGTTGTTATCTTTTGATCGGTGTATTTTTTATTCGAACTCTTCATATTAGCATCTTTACCCATCTTCCGTCGTAGCCTTAACCTCAGAGAATCTCCAACACATTTATTCTTCTGTTGTACGTAGACGCCTTCTATTCTTGTCATTAGAGTGGATTTATTGTCCAGCTCTGAATGCAATCATTTTCTTACCATATTGACCAAATATTTAAGTATTAACAAATAATTTTCCGCATACGAAATAGAGGCTCCAATTTTACTTCTTCCTGATAAAGGAGGCGTTTGTTTGTTTGTTTTCTTCAAAACCTCCATCTTAACTTTTTCCATGAAGAGAAAAAAGCTGTTTCTAAGAAATAGTAAATAATTCCACGAAACAATAAATCCCCGAAACGAAAGCTAGATCTAATCGCCTTAAGTTGGCAATCCTGCTTTCTTCTTGTCCTATTTTAAGAAAAGACATCTCTTGTGAGAAATAAGAACAACTCCTCCGTAAAACCATGATAGTCTTTTGTTTTCAACAAAAAAATACACCCTCGCCTCATAGCTGAAGATGAACAACCGCATTCTGTGGCGACACGCAAAACAACCCTCTCAAACTCTATTCACATATTCTTGCAACACAGTTCACTTCACTCCCTCAACCCAATGATGCAATGTAATCGATAAATCCTAAACGCAATGTAAAAGTCTAGGAATAAATGTATTTCCCAAACAACGTTCCCCTAGCAATTTATTAATGAGAACTGTTTTATAGCTTCTTATTCATGGCGGCATGTGTGTAGATACTTTCATTCAAGATATCGTTCGCTGTTCGCTGTATGTACATGCATAATGTACATCTGTACAGATATGCCTTTGTGCGATAAAGTGGTTCTGTGAATGGCGTGTGCTTATTATTATAATCTTTCTCACGTAAACAGATATGAAATCAACAAACGATTTTACAATATAAACAAATCATGGAAAAGTATTTCAAGGAGCCAGCAAGCATTTGGCTCATCCGAAGCAAGGTCATTCATTCGGATTTCTATAATTGAGCGTGTGAGTCTATGATTCACTTCTGCAATAAGTTGTGATCGAATGGATTTTTTTTTTAAATAAGTTGGTTTAATCTTCTTAATCATAGGTTATCTAGGTAAAAATGTGATGATATAGTTTGGAAGATAGTTCATGAGGAGTTAAGACTTCCGCTCTCATTTATTTTTGTATGTACGTTGTAGACCATATCTGGGCGAAGTAGATCAACAATACCGCCCACCCCATCTGGATGAAGAAAAGCTAGCTACATATAACATTAATAGCAACAAAGCCTCCGGAGCCGATGGTCTTGCTGCTGAACGCTACAAAGATGCAGGCGATAATTTGGTTAGAAGTATGCACCAACTCATAAGCAAGTGGAATGGAATCTCAGCAGAAAAGAGGTTCTCTGAACTACGTCAACTACAGAGGCATCAGTCTCCTCACAGCCTACATCGACGTTTTGGGCAAAACATCACGATATACAGCTATAACTTTGAGGTAGGTAGGGTCTTTGCTACTCTATTAACTCAGAGAACCATACCAGCGGTGAGATCAAACGAAGAATAACTCTTGTCAATCGCGACTTCTTCGGACTAAGAACGAAATTGAGTAGCAAAGCCCTCTTGGGCAACTAAATTGTCCCTTTATAAGACTCTCATGATCCTGCATTAGGCTGCTTCGAGAGAATAACTCTCCGGGTGATTTTTGGTCCTGGGGAGTGGAGAAGGAGATACAACGTGGACCTGTATGGGCTCTACGCCGAAACGCCGAAACAGACCTTAATGTACCGTCCCGAAAAAAATTCGATTCCACCCAGAAGGCCGGTAGGGAAGTAGGGAAGACCGAGACTAAGGTGACTAACGAAATTAGGGGAGGAGCAGTCGAGGTCTTCACTGGTAGAACTGAAGGCAGCTAGCTAGGGACCGAGATGGCTGGAGAAGCTTGTTGGTAGAGTAGTTTTTGCGCTTGACTTTTTATGATAGTGTCGAAATGTGGAATGCAAATGTCTTTTGAACTGGGTTCTCAGAGCATTGCAGTACTTGCTAACTTTGTCATTTTGAATTTCGCCTAAGATGGCATTCTTAATGTGGAGACTTCCTCGTATTTAGTTCCTTCTTATTGAAGATAAGTATTTAACGTGAAATAAATTATATACCTGCGTGAGCCTGGATCATTTTTGTTTTTCATTATGTGGTGCATATAGGGTTTGAACCCAACTATTTGAACGTAGTAGATCGACATAAACCACTAAACCAGAGTATACTGAGGCACTCTTCAAGTTTTGTTTTAAATCCAGCAGAGAAGCATGCATATCTCCCTCCATTCCTGTCAACTCAATGCACATTTAAAATGAGTGATATTGTCACTAGGCCTTTGCTACTGACAGAGCTGTTGTACCACCATTATTTCCATTCTTTTTTCGTTATTATCATCTCCAGGCGTAAAAATTGCACATTCATATTGTTGGTATATTTTTTTATGGAATTGGCCTGAAAAAAATCCGGTTTCTACCCGCCAACAACAAATAGACAAAAAAAAAAAAGGAACAAACGAAGGCAAGAACCCTCTTAATCAAGTGGAGCATCAGAGTACATTGATCTAGAAAATAGTTTCGGGGGTTGATGGTGGTGTTGTGATAGCAAAAGTCGTCTATCTGCACCTATACTACCATATCCATCACCAACGCAACATTTTTCGCTCGAGTTAACTGCTGGGTGGTGTATTGTTGTTTCCGCCTACTCTGGTTTGTACAGAAATAAAAATATATAAAATAGGCCACCACAGCATTGCTTTTTGAAGCTATCCAACAGGAAGTATATAAAATACGATATAGCTGGATGGGAGAGGGAGGAAGGTGGGACTCCACTCCAAAGTAATGAAAGGAATTCTCCTTGTTGATGCTTTCTGTATTATTTGGGTTAATTTTTAGAACGGAATTCATCATTTTTACAACTTTGCCAAAAAGTCAAGAATATCTGGATTTGAAATAAGAAAACAATTATTTTTGTTTTGTATTTTTCTTTGATGTGGGGTATCTCCACTTAGTCGGGTTGTATTCATGAGTGCTCACTAATGGTTCCTAGAATCGTTTGTACTGTATCTAAGAGATAATTATAATTATGTATTTGTAGTAGCATGTTGCTTGGATACTAAAGTAGATTTTGTTATTTTTTTTGGAAATTATCCTAATTAGTAGGTGTTACTATGGGATCTGGGATTCCAAAGATAGCTTTATAACAGGAAATAAGAGCAAATTATCAATAATGGATTCACGCCCGTGTAGCGAAGTTTTTAATATGAGCACTGCCTCTCACGAGGTAACGACAAATAATACAAGAGTAAACTTTGTCTTGAAAAAGTGCATCCGCTCCTGAGGGTTCGCAACATCTACACAATGCTTGGCTCCTTAAGGAGCTGAATAGATGAATAACTATTCCTATTTTCGTCTACATAATATTCTTTGCTTATCAGCTATAATCCCTTTCGAAGCCCGGCAAGGTATTTTAAGATACTAAGATTTTCATGAATTGTAATTAAATCTATGTTCTTGGTAACTCGGGCGTATATTTTAAGGTTTTTCTTCCAATTTGATCTAGAAAACTCAAGTGCGATATAGATAGACATGAACAAATATGGTAATTATACTCAAGTTTTGGCCGAACGTATGTATGACATAGTTGCCACTCGACTGAAAAGTCAGCGAAAGTCAGGGAACAAAAATTTGTTCAGGAAAAGTCAGGGAATTTCAAAACCGGTCCGGAAAACTTTTTTCAAAATTGATCTTTTTCATATTAATATAGTTTAATCCTTCGTTATACTCTTTCCATACTTTTGCGCCTTTGGCATACTCGTATAACTCCTTTCTGGTGTATTTTAACGCAAAATGACTTAATATGCCAACTTATAGCAAATAAAATTTCCTATAATTTTGGTCTGTAAAGCTTTTTTGTACAACCAGTACAGCGACGGTGCTATTAAGCAGCAAAAAGAACTTCTTAATAACGAGATAAAGGCGTATGAAGGCGTGAGTAAGGAGCGAAATTTCACGGGAACTGCAAGCTTCTTTATGTGCGCTTACAAGGAAATTTATTGTTAAAAAATGCAAAATTGATAACTTTTCCAAAATTTAAATTTAAAAAACCCGTAGTGAAAAAAACTAATTTGCTTTTTAAATTTGATAAACAGAATACAAAAAAAAAAGGAAGAATTGTATCGGGTGTATTTGCCTCACAAAGATTCTACCTGTAACTTCATATTAATTTACATTTTTAGATATGCTTTGAACAAAAAAAAAAATTATCGGAGTACAATTCCTTAACATATTTTTTGTAAAATAAAATTAATTAAAACAAAATAAAGCACTGTCCTATTATCAGGATTAAAATAACACGTAATTTTTGTTTTTGCTCTAGCGGTAATAATTCGATAGTCAAATCATCTCACTCGGATCTCAAGGATCCATTGCGGTCCCCAGGAATAAGAGGAATAGGTGAGCAATTTGGGGAGAGTTGGTTATGGAATGCCTTCTTTAACCATCCTGAGATTTTGATGAATTTCAGAATGTTTTTAAGTGCCTTTTTTGAAACGTCGCGTCGTCGCTTAAATCGTCAAAAATATTTTCTCCGAGAGCTGTTTTCCTGGTCTGAGCTAGGCTGGGGCATTCACAAAGGAAGTGATATGAGCCGTCTTCTGCATCAACGACTTGACACCCTCTACATAAGTTTGATGTGCTAAGGCCCATTCTACTAATGTGGACCCCAATTGAGTTGTGACCCATCAGGACACCCCAACCAAAAGGGACAGTTGAGTTCTACCTAGCTTTTGATTGAATTCTGTATTTTTCTTTGAGATGTTTGGCAAAGACTTCTTGAGACCTGACAGTTATCAAGTTTTGACCATCTCTCGTTTGCGGCTTTGAGGCAATATTCGTGAATTCGTTTTTTTTCCTATTTTCCAATGGTTCAAGTACCCAGGGAACGGTTTGGCTTGGTTGCATTGATGAACCGTTTTTGGCCAGTTAGTCAGCCTTTTCGTTAATGTTGAAGTGTCCGGGAACCCATCGGAGGGTAACCGGGTTTGTTTCACTGATTTGTCGCAGATTATTGCGACATTCGTCGATCTTTTTGAACTTGGAAACGATTGCCTGTGAAAATATCAATGCTACTTCGCCTACTGCGAGTACTTCTGCCTGAAAAACACTACTCAGGTTTGGCAACTTTACAAATATATTTATTGATAGGTTTATCGAGAAGATACCAGACCCTACCCCTGCTTGCGTTTTAGAACCGTCTGTATAGACCGAAATATGATTTTTATTTATGACCCGGTTTTCCCTCCAGCATTCTCTTGTAGGAAAGTCTGTTAGTGCCACCGTGTTAAAATCTAAGTGCAGTACAGTATAGTTGGTTTGGCTATCAGTGTCTATATAATCTTCTATAATTTTATGACCATACTGGCCTTTGTTCCAATTTGTTTGAATGTCTTAATCTTAAGGCAATTTTGGCCGTCAGCTCTTTTATGAAAAGGTCTATTGGGGCTAATGAGAAGAAAGTTTCTAGGGCTGCGGTTGGAGTAGTTCTTAAAGCGTGCATTGGTACTACAACCAATGCACGCCAGTCTTTGAATTTTTGTCATAGATTTGAGATTGGTTGCCTTGTCAAGGGCAGGCCACCAAACCAAACATGCGTATGTCAGAATTCGTCTGACGATGGCAGTGTACATCCAATGAATGCTTTTTGGGCTAGGACCTCATCTCTCTAAGAAGTGATTATACAATTTTTTTATTTAGGCTTTATTAATGACCGAAATAAACCGAATTTTGGATCGTTATTATTCAAAATTTAGAAGTTTTGTCAAACGGCGCAACAATATCATCTAGTAAATTCGCCTTATATTATGTAATATAGGTAGTTTCATTTTTTTAGACTACTTTACAGAATTAAACAAATAAAAAAGATAGTAATGATTTTTAATACTTATTGTGTTGTTATGATATGTTATTTAAATTACGTCCGAGTGAGTTTGCAAACCCTTACGTAAATTTAAATTTTTTTAAGTTTCTCTTGAGATTTGAGTTCCATTTTTTTTTCTAATTTTTTAAAGTTAAAATATTTTGTTTAACTTATTTACAATCGAAAACTTTTTATTTCATTGAAATATTCCGAAAATTGTGGAAGTTAAATAACTCAACGCGAAGCTCTAAACTATTTTTTGTATGGAAACCTTTCCTTAATTACCTCAATTTCATGTGATTTATTTTAAGCATACACAAATTAAATGCAGTTAATTATTTTTTTCATTTGGTCAGGGAAAATTCGAAAATTGGTCAAGGAAAGTCAGGGAAAAGTCAGGGAATTTTATTTTGAAAAATAGTGGCAACTATGTATGATGGAAACCTAATAATATCTTGAGAGACTTTTTTCTGGCGACGTCGAATTTGTCATTTCACAGAAAATTGCATGTGATGCACATACCAAAAACTGAGAGTTGATCTGTTTCTTCAGTAAAAGAGATGCTTATGAATAGTACATAGTTGGCTTTAACGATAAACGACAGTATTAGGTTTTTTTGCCATTCAATTCGACGTGATTTCTTATTTCCCAGTGGAAATTACTGTCAAGATTAGCATTCAATGAGTTTATCAAACGCTTCCGTTGTATTTTCACATTCGAAGAACATGGGTGTTAATATGAAAACGAATATGAAAAGCTGAGAGTGCTGTCGTCAGCAAAATAATTCATTTGATTCAGACAAGCGGTCGTTAATGAATATTAAAAATAGTTTTGGAGACAAAACGGACTCCAAGGCCCCACCAGGGTTTATTTTGTATGGAGCGGTCATAAGTTAATAACAAATCCAATAAACATATGTTTCACAATGAAATGACTTGGCCCAAACTCTTTCAAATGGTTTTAAAATATAAAGTGCAATAATCTAACTTTCAGCAAAACGTTGGAGAGATTGGTTCAACTTTTATTGTTATTATTATTATTATTATTATTATTATTATTATTATTATTATATTACCGTGAAAGCCATACTACCGTTTAGGCTGAAGTTTTATCAACGTGATGACTTTTGAAAGAAGGGACGTACATAAGTGCAATTCGTCAATAGTTTGAGGGTAAAAAAGATTCGTCATTTTTAGGGACCAGCTGAACAAACACTGTTATCCATTTATTTGGTTGGAGGAATAAAATAAATGGAGAAGGTTTGGTCGGTGCTGAAAAACACCTTTTCAAAACAACAGCTGGGACAATATCCGGATTAGCGGACTTTGTATATTAAGATCTTTTTAAAACTGTTACAATTGAACGAGTCCCATAAAATCCTCTACGCTCTCAAATACATATGTTATAACACCTTCTTGCAGTGTTGCGTGTGCCGCAAACTGGGCTGGGATAGGAGGAGTATTCTTGAAAATAACATTAAAACCGATAACCACCACGTTTTTTTTTTACAAATACCAAAAACTAATTTCATTCTTTTGGACATTTCAGTATATAATGCATATAATGAAAAATGACTTAATATATTTTTTTTATTAAAATCCGTGTCTTGGGAATAAATGATAGAAATTCAGTTCGGTTAACTCGGGCGTATACGCAACTTTTTTTTAATTTTTAAATAACCCGCTTTTAAAACACAATCATAGTTTAAAATGTTGTCACCTCAGTAGTTATGTTAAGGAAGACAATAATTATTCGTTAGAAGTCGAAAAAAAAGACAACGGCCTTGGCTCTGATGAAGCATCGCTTTCCGTCAGATCAGCAAAATCAAGTATCGTTGCGCCTCTTCTGTTCGGTCCTGTATCAATGTCGTCTTGTGTGTTGTCTTGTATTTGTCTGAGCCGATGGCCTCAGTAGCCAGTGCTCATAAGTGTCTCTACTTCGTAGATTTATCTACTCAGTAGATTAATATGTAATGTAATGTAATAAAAAAAAACCTAAGCAATGCCATTTTCAATATCTCCGGTTATCTTAGCATGGAAACTACATTTTGAAAACTTTCTACACTATGATCTAAAAAATCAACGTGTTGACACCATTTGTCATGTAATACACTAAAAAACATTAAAATCGATTGTCAAAAGCACTTGTATCCAAAAAGAGATGCTACCACACCCCCAAGTCTGTTTCCTCTTCAAAGTGCAAAAACTTCAAAACACTTTTCGTACACTCTTATAGTATTATTCTCCAACTTTCATTCAAGATTCAACTGTCATGTTTTGTATTTTTTTTTTCGTTCGGCTCTTCCTTCGTTCTTCTTTCCATCACTTATTTCGGTATTCATGTACATCCGATGTTTGCAGCTTGCGCCTCGTCTATATTGTAGATACATAGCTACTCGAGGAACTATACGAGGCTTCTTTATCTGCACTATTAGGTGAATCACTTGAGTTGTTGAAATTACAGTCTTTTGATGCTGCTGCTGCCTTGGTGATGCTTCAACCAAAGTGGATACTTTCTATGGCAATGGAGTGCATCCTTTCTGTTTAACCCCATTCTAAGGAGCTTCAGTCGTTCCTTTGTCTATTGCGATTCAAGAGCATTTGTTTACTTTTTCTGTAAGAAAAAAAAAAAACAAAAAGTAAGAAAGAACCTCATTGAGTTTACAGTTTTTAAAAGTTTCTTCTTCCGGTTTAGGTATATTCACTCGCATGGTGTTTGATACGGGAGGAAGGAACTCTTTATACTTGATGTGTCACTGTCACCGTTACCACATCATGGGAATCTGTTTCGGATTTGTGTATCTGAAACTCACGAACCAAAAATTCATTTGAATGGCAGTTTGCTAATTGTCTTTGGTTTTGTCTCCTGTTATCCCTTATGTTATGGCGCATTAAATGTCGCTCTTTGATTCATCACCCACTCTAGCTTTCACACCAAATAAATGATAGAAAGTGAAATCTGTCACCTGTGTGTGATGTTAACCTCTTCATTGTTGTGTTGAACCCATTTGCGGCCGAAGTGATGATATTGTGAAACCAATTTCTGGAAATGAGATGAGATGTATCTGTTCATTGGTTAAGTTGTTGATGTGGATATAGAGCATGAATGATGAAGAAAAAACCTTTAAAGATATTAACATATTTTTCTGATAAGGTTGTTATACAAAAAAATATATATTTTTTCGGTTTTTGAAATGAATCATTTGAAGAGTGAAAATGTTCAATATTTTTTAGTTTTTTTTTTTTTTAACTTACTTTATATATTATTTTATTTAACTAAACTCACTGTCAACTGATTAGTCAGTAAGTTAGCCTCTGGGACGAAAAACAAGCTAAAAATTGTTGACTCTGATTGCCTACTATATTTATTCAAAACCAATAACCTTAAAAACTGTTTTTTAAACCATTTCCTCAAATAATGTATTTTTAAAATATTCGTTAAGAGGGACAAAAATGTAGAGTTGTGTTCCTTATAAAGGGTTTTTCAACTGGGACGCTACAAAAGTAGAGCGACGGGGACAGCAAACGACGCCATATTTCTTGCCGCTCTTTTGACATTTCTCTTCAGTAAGGTTTGCCATTTCATCATGGAAAGATATACGAGCCAACAACGAGTCTAAATTATTAAAATTTACTACCGAAATTCGGAGTCAGTGGCCTCAACGTTAAGAGCGCTACGTCCAATCGTCCTAGCAGATCAACAATTGAGCGTCTAGTGAACAAATTTGAATCCACAGACACAGTACAAAATGTTCCCGTGCCAGTGAGACAAATAAGTGCCCGTAGTGTCGAGAATATTGCTGCCGCTGGTGCTTCAATTGCAGAATGCCCAAATGTGTCTCTATCACGTCGTTCTCAAGCGTTGGGCATCTCTGTGACGTCGTTGTGGCGAATTTTGCGAAAAGATCTTGGCCTTCATCCTTACAAGATTAAATTGACGCAAGAACTGAAGCCGCTTGACCACCAGAAGCGTCGTATGTCTCACGTATATCACGTCGTATATCTCACGAAATGGTCCAGTCGCTTGGGCGCCTCCGTCATGCGATTTGACGCCGTTAGACTATTTCCTGTATGGCTATTTCAAGTCTATGGTCTATTTCAACAAGCCAGCGACGATTGATGAACTTCGTACGAACATCGAACGTGAAATTGCAGCAGTATCGGCCGATTTATGCTTGAAAACCGTCGAAAATTGGGTTCAGCGTCTGGACTTCTGCAAGCGTGCCCGTGGTGGCCATGCAAAAGAAATCGAGTTTCATACATAATCATCGAACGAATTTCATTGATATTCAAAACCGTTTTATTTAAAAAAAAACTTTTGTAGCGCTCTTATTGAAAAACCCGATATTTAGAATTAAAGAGACATTTTGTGGTTAGCTCGTGAAAGCAGATTGTTTGCAGCTTTTCAACGCTTCCGCAAAGTGATATGGGTCCATTTGTGTATGTTTTATGGGAAATATCTTCATTAGCACTAGAAGAGTTTAAGATTTCTTAAAGCCCTCAATATACAGAAATACGCTGTCCAGATAGTATATCCTCAATATCTTTATACCTTTTTTTGTCCAGCACGTATCTTTAAAAGGCACATCTTCGTCCTCCTCAAAACAATGACCACATATATCCCTTCTTTCCAAAACCATGACAGCGTTGATAAATTCTCAAATCAAGAAATATCTTAAGAAACTGGCGTTATCATTTTAGTAGCAATAAGTCCACTGGTGATATGATGGTTTATATCATCCCACATAAGAACCATTCTTTATATCGTTTTGGAGAAAGTAAGATAACTGCTTTTGATAATCTTAAAATCATTTGAAAGAATTTAGAATTTTTAGAATTGAGATTTTGGTATGCAGTTTTTAGAGTTTATTAATATACAGCTAATAATAAAATTAAAAAAAAATTTTTTTCATAAGTTTTTAAAAATATTGAATTATCAAAAAAAATTAATTTTTAATACAAAAATTAAATTATTCAAAATATTGGTATGCAGAATTAATTTGGCTAACTGGATCTTTTCAAATATAACATTTTATTAAAATCCAATCAGCCGTTACCGAGAACGCCGAAAATTAAAAAAAAAAAACGTTATTTTTATAGGCCTGAAAATAAAATTTCAATTTTTTCGAGGAATGTCAAAAGCGCTACAAATGACGACAAGGATTATCGCCCCATTCCCATACAAAATATTTGAATGCCTCACAAACGAACTCATAAACTTTCGCTGTAAGTCACCTATATCTCCTAGACCTAGTCAACATGGCTTTTTCAAATGTAGATCCACTACCACTAACTTTATTGAATTTATTTCCTTTGCCCTATTAGCACTAGAAGCATGGGTGGAAGTCGATGTTATCTCCACTGACTTCAGTACGGCCTTTGTCAAAATTTCAGATAGTCTTATACTCTTCAAACTTAAAGCACTTAGCTTTGAAACGATTTCCTCGAAATGTATATCTTCTTACCTCGAAAATCGTCCCTATAATCTGCGTTTCAGTAATGCACTTTCTAGCGAAATTTCGAGGGTCCCCCAAGGTAGTCACTAAGACCCTCTCCTTTTCATCCTTACCATTAATGACATTGAATTGGTTATAAAGCATTTCAACATATAGTATGCTGATGATTTTAGGTTTTCATCCCTTCATTCTTTTATCCTTCGCTTAACGAGAGATTAGGTGTATGATGCTCTAGTTTCCAGTTCTTTTGCGGAGCCACTATATGTATCGAGTCGAACCAGGGTTTCTCGGAGTTGGTTTTGAGAAGCCCAACACCTCTGAAGCTGCGTTTTTTGTATGTCATGATAAATGTGCCATTGGTCTTCGGGTTTCATATTGACAGTTGGGAGATTTTCCGTTACCTTAAGATTGTGCAACATTGAATATCCTCTATGTAGTTGTTGATCACCTAATAGCTTGCATGGGTATACGTACCGTAGACGAAGTTTGAAAATAATTAGATAAGGATCCAAGTCGATGTTTGCCTGTATTCGTTCGGGCTTGAGTAAAATTCCCATTTTAATTTATATTTCATCAAAAAATAAAAGGCACGACTGGGTCGCACGTACTTGCTCTTATGTGCTAATCCTTTTTAAGTGCAGGCGTCTTTTTGACAAAGATTTTATTTTAATATTTTCTGTATGACGTGCAACTTCCTTAGAATCGTTTTGGGGTGAAGCTCGAACGAACATGCGTCACGACAAAGGGATAAACACATAAATATATAGGATTGTTAGCTTTTGCAGTTTTTTAGTGTAGTATTATCTTTCCACTTGCTGCTTACTGTTTATAATATAATTTGCTAATAGAAAGATACAAAGGACTTTTTTCAGTTAAATTTTCATTTTGGTATGGAAAAATTAGAAACAACTGGCATAAAGATTCGTCGGAATCAGCAGTATGGCAATAATGCTAGGTAAAGGGACCTTTATACGTCCCAATATGGGACCAATGGAATTTATAAAGGATTTAGGTACCTATAATAAGGTTGGAAGGAAGGTAGGTACTAAAATTATGATACTTGTTCCAACTACTGTTAAGCCAGTAGGTATAGAGACAATATTAAAAGTTAACACAGTGGTTTTGTTTATTTATAGGAAGATGTAAACTTTTGTTTTCTCGATTGAAATTTTTGCATTCAGTAGTAATCGAATAGTTTTTTTTATTTGTTAGTTGTTTTTGTGTGTTTATCAAAGGCTTCCTTATTTATTCTGTGCTTTTATGATGATGAAAAATACTTTAAAATACGTAAGTATGTATGTAATGTAGGTTGTCACTTTCTTTTATTTGACTAATGGCTTGGCTAGGGCTTAGCCGAGCAATATGAAATAAAATGTTGGGGAAAAAAATTTATGAATTCAAAAAAACTCTACTCATAACGTTTTTTTAAAAAAATGTTGTAAGCCATCTTATTTCTTTTGCTGTTTTCTATTTTATGAATTTTTCATTTCAAAATCGTTCGACCAGTTTTTTCAAAAAAATGTTTTTTTTGAAAAACTTGTCGAAAACATATTTTAAAATTCTTTTTAGTATGTCAATTTTAAGAAATCTATAGTTTATACTAGGAAAAAAATTTAAAAAAAAAATCTATAGATCCGTTTTCAAAATATTCAAAAAACAAAATATTTTTTTAAAAAAATTATTAAAATTTAAAAAAAAATGTTTTTGAAAATTTTGATAAGCAATATTATTTAAATCATAAAACACTACATATTTTGAAAATTTCATCAAAATCCGTCAATTAGTTAACGAGAAAGTCTGATTTTAAAAAACCGGTCATATGGGAGGTACCGTTACAAAACTTTTTCTGAAAAATCCATTAAAATTAAAAGATAGATTTTGCACAGAAAACATCATTCTGAAAGTTTAATCAAAATCGTAGGAGCCGTTTTCGAGAAAAATAAGTTTTTTAATAAAAGTTATATGGCAGGTACCGTTAGTTTTGGAGCTAGAATGCCAATTCCAAAAACTGTCGGGTAGAGCACTCTTAAAATACTATATACCAAGTTTGAATCAAATCGGCCCAACCGTTTAGGCTGTAGATATTGATACGGACAGACAGACAGACAGACAGACAGACAGACGGACGGAATTTCCGGACCCACTTTTTTTGACTTCTCTATCATCGTAATATCATGTTTGATTGTTAGATTTTTTTTTTTTTTTACGAATGCATAACTTGCCTTATAGTCCCTATAATCGCAAGTAAAAAAAAAGGCTCATCGGCTTATAACAATACGGATGATCCAATCTCAAAATTAATTTATGTTTTACAGTATTTTTTAACTTTGACAAGTAATTGTTTTCTTCATTCATGTTTTATGTTTGATAAAGTTAAATAATTAATAAACGTCTTTAAAAAATGTTCTCAGCCACTTAATGATATTCAGAAATGTTCTTAACAACATTTTTGTGAACAAGAATTGTTTTTTTTTTTTTGTTTTTTTGAGACATCATCATCAGGCACCCTCCTCTCTATGAATAGGGAATAGAAATCCGCATACGTCTCATTATCATTTTACTCATTAAATATAATCATCCTTAATCATTCGAAAACCCATTTTTTTAACAATAGTTTTCCAAAAAAAAAAAAGATAAATATCGATTGCCCATTTATTATGTTCTTGTTGTTTTGAGTCAGTTCTATATTGGATCATTCATGATGACCAATATTCTAATCTTTCACTAGTTTTTTTTTAACTTGACAAAAGAAGGAGTTAACTGACATTCAAGATTTATGTGGGATTTGGTATCTAATTATCGATTTCTCTTAGGGTTCTCTTCTTACTACGTCATAGTTTGCTAAAAACAGATCCCAAACGAAGTTGATCTGCGAATAGATTATTCTTAAGAATTTGAACTGTCTTATCTCAACCAGGAAGTTGGATTTACTAATATTTTGACTGTTTTTTTTTAACCATTAAAAGCTTGAAAGGGAAGATGAACATTATTTTCAGTTCAGGAAACACATGAACAAACTTAAATATTAATTTCTAATTAATTGCTTGTTATTTAGGGAGTAAAGATAATCACTTTTAAAATACCCGATCTTGAAGTAGAATTAACCAACAATCTATCCAAAGCCAAGTGCTGGTTTTCAACTTGGTTAATCAATATTTTTTTTCTGCCTACATCCGCCTTTGAAATTGATTGTAGTTCTTATAATCTGCAGACGTATTTTGTGCGAGCAATTAGTAAGCTGTGAATTAACTTATGATAAGTTAGATTACGTGGTGATTGGCCTAACAATCAAAATCGAAGATTTATTGCTTTTTAGGCTCAAGGCAATACAAAATCATTTTGGTAAATAATTTTGGTCTTAAGCAATTGGTGAATCTTCAATGTTGTTTCTCTTCGGGTTAAATATCTTAAGTCGATGAAAGGAAAAATAAAATAAAAGTATCTGTATCTTAAATCTACTCTCTTCATTTTGGACAAAGAACTAACTCAGTGATTCGCTTTCGTGGAAAAAATATTATTTCTTCATAAAAGAAAGTTTCTGCGAAGAGAATAATTAGAAACGGAAAAAAGAAGACCACCGAAAGCGTAGTTGTTTACCATTATGGCATTGACATTAGTTTTTTTTTTTAAAGAAAAAAAAAAATAAAGATGAAGAAGAAAATAAAATAAAAATAATAAGTTGTTTTCAGAGTTTTTTTTATGTCTTCGTGGTAAAAATGAAAAACAACTGTGCGGTTATTTGAGTTGACAGTGGCGTCGAACTCTTTCCAGAAATAAAAATACGAAAGACATTTTTTTCACACAACAATGTGTCCTTTGTTGACTTTAATAGACCTTTCGTGGCAACACTACACTTTTTCATATTTATATTGCCAACCTAACAAAAAAAAAATTACTGAAAAAGGTATTAAAATACGTAGGGATACATTTGTTAAAAAAAGGTTTTTTTTCCTCTCACATATTCAATTTGATTTATATATGGATTCCAAGGTGGCCAATCCATAGTTCCAATGCCTACGCCTCACACGTATAATGAAAACGGCCATTTGTAGTTCTTCGGAATAAAATTCAGACCAAATCAAAGAGCAATTTGTGCCACATGTTTTTTAGGATATCTTTGGACATTCAAAGCCTATTTTTTTTAAATCTTATTCACCTTCTCCAAATGACAATGACAACATAATTTCGGGAAATCTTTCTACTATCCTTATCCACACACGTTTATGTTTGTTTGGTTAATTAAAACTTACTGCTTCCACATAAAAATTGATTTTGCTTTTAGTCTTTCAATGTTTCCAATATGTTTCTTACCAAACTTCAGTCATTGCTCTCTGGTGCGGCTGTCGGTAACTTACTGGAATTCGACATATCAACTTCAACCTCTGGTCTGATCCCCTCATATCCTTTCATTTCATATTCCAATAGTAGTTAGATGAATTAGCAGTCTATCTACCTCAATTGTATAACAAGCGTAACAAACAAACAAAAATGAATTCATGGTTTATTTTTGATCTGTAAAGAGAAAGAGAGAAGTAAGTTTCTGTTGTTATAAAGCCAACTCTAGAAAAACCGGAAGAAGTTCAAACAAGTTCAAACCTGTTATGTTCTCATTCAAAGAACTAAATATTTACATGAACAAAAATTAAGTCCGAAAGGTACTATAAAATTGTGGTCATTCGTAAAAAATAGTACATATAAGCTATAGTCTAAAGCCACGGGAAACAGAAGACCCTGGGCTAACTCTGGTTTTCTGGTATCATCGATACCATTCGGTTTAGTCCAGCCTGTTGTGACATAGGCGCCCTAGTGGGAGTATCGTGGTGGCTGTGGTTGTACACGAGAATATATGGCTCCAAAGGGATCTGTTAACCCTTAAGACCCTTAGGATACAAGTGTAGGAAGACGTCGCTCGCTGGAAGGAGTGTAGTTCATGCCTTACACTTCACTACGATTTGAACTTGGGCAGCACTTGTACTCCCAGGGGAGTCAGCGCTCTCTTCCATGGCTCTGTTATTTTGGTAGGCCAACTGTGTAAATAAGGCCATTACTTGCAGGTGTTACACATTAAATCTATTCTTCATTTCATCTCATTTCATGTCAAAATAAGCATTGACCAGATCCCTAGCGTGGTTACCAGTCACTCTTTGTTAGAGTGGTGCACCAATCCACATTATAAAACCATGTTTACATGTGTGGGAGTGGCTCCCCAAAACATAGTAGCAATCCAATATCTATGTTGTGGCGTAGATATTTCATTGCTTAGGAGCAAGGCCTATCTACGCCTCTGGTAAGATCCCCTCAGCTTCACTAACCAGCGATCCGAATACCAGGTTCAAATACCTTATTTCTCCCGCTTTGAGTCAACCACATCCACCACGAAAACCCACTAGGGGACTAACCTCACATACCAGGCGGCTGGTACCGAGCTAGGCTCACGTAATCAGCTGGGCTCCCTGGTATCCTGTGGTACTCCACATTTATTTCAGCCATGGGTATGGCTCAGCCCGCATCCGAAGAATCGCACTTATGGTTAGACTTCCACAACAGTCTTTCGGGAACCATCATCAGTTTAAAAAACAATGGTTCGTGAGACTAGTGTTGAGTTTGGACACTAGAAAACTTACCATTGCCCGCCCAGCTCGTATGGTCCTAAAGAAGTTACAGCGAAACTGCCCTTGTTAATTTTAGTTCTGCTCTAATGTTTAACTACTCTTACTCTTAGCCAAAGACCTACTCAAACGAAAACCGGAGTCTTTCTACTTAGTTAATACATTTCTGGACCTTTGTTTCCAGTGGCACCACGGGGAGGTGGAGAGAGTTAATTCTCCCTCTATACCGCCGAACTCTGGAATCAATCGTTATACAGTTTTGGAGAAAGTAAGATTATTGCAATTGATGTTTCAAAAGAATTTGAAACCTTCCGGACAAACAGTTTCCAGTCTGATATAGCAAAATTTCGGATGCACCATTAAGTATAGAGACTTCTGTAGCCACACTACGAGAATGTGGAACGCTTTACCGCGCTAGATTT
Organism: Platycheirus rosarum; assembly: GCA_963971375.1. NCBI lineage: Eukaryota > Metazoa > Arthropoda > Insecta > Diptera > Syrphidae > Platycheirus > Platycheirus rosarum. Next base: position 32,455,685 of record OZ020508.1, read on the forward strand.
TTCCCATCAATTAGGATTAATAGACATTCAAAACTAATCGGCACCTCCTCTCATCTTCTATCTAACTACATTAACGCCCGTTCGGACTGCGTTAATTTATATTAAAGGTATTAATAAGCCCTTAAATGCACGTTTTGATTTTGATCTTTTTCAATTTTGCGAGTTTCCATGCAAGAAAAATAGCAAATCTAGATCAAATATCGATACCAACGATTTAAGCCATTGAGAGATCTCCGTTTTCTCAGAAACGTAAACACAATTTCTCAGACAAAAATCTCAACTTTGCTGTCAAAAAATGAATCCAAAAAATGTTTGGATTCATTTGCTCAATGTTAGTTTGTCAAAAGGTCCGTTCGTCTACTTTTTTGGTTGTTTTAGGAAAACTGTCAAACTTTGAAGAGTGGGGGTGAAAACTCTCAAAAATAATAAAATTCGATCAAAAGTAAAAGAACGCTTCGTGGATACAAATAGGGAAACTTTTCAAACGTCAACAAAATTAAAATTTAACTAAACGAAATGGATCAATTAAGTGCAGATGAAATAAAAATTGTGATGGAAACCATTTTATTAGGCCGGGAAATTGTGTTTAGATTAGATACATATGTACATACATTTTTCAGCTCCATCAAAATTGACAAATTTCTTGAGAACTCGCAGATCTTAAGATATCTGAAAAGGTTACAAATTTTGGCTACCTCTTCCATCATTTTGATTTTTTATTTTTTGGTTGACATTTTTTCTCAAACGTTCTCGACTTAAATATCTCCTCTCGATTGCATCAATTTTTATAAACGCTTGTAAGTTAGTTACGTACGTCACTGATTGGCGCACTGTCATTGAGAAATGATAACTGTCATAAGTCATAACCACGTTCCTACGTAAATCGTTATCGACAAAGCACAGTTATTTTATTAATATTGTAATTTTTTGTTTGTATGTTCATTGTTCTTGCAATACTTTTACTTCTTACATCTCTGCTTTCTCTATATTCTTCGTAGACCTCGCCCCCGTCGTCGTCTTCACCACGATTGCTTTTCAGCATTACAAAGACATGGAATCACGTCAAACTTCACATCTTAAACTGACATTGGCTGCTGCCGCTTTACAAAAAAAAAAATCATCTCTAGCGGCTCGCGCTCTTTTAAATCAAAAAAGAAGCTTCTAAAATCATGCTGATGGAACAACTATATATGTACGTTAATATTTAATTCCCTTAATTTCCCCCTTCCTGGGGCTTTATTCATATACACTGTCGCTTGTTGGAGAAGGAAAACAGCAACATTTCCATCTCCATTGATGTTTATCAGTGTTGCTGCTTGCTGGTTGTATTCTCCCCAGTTTATCGAACTTGGACAAGAAGTTGAAAGAGGTTGAGGTCTGGGACTGGGACTGCCATCGCCATGCCAACTGCCAAGTGTGTGAGGTGCGCGCGCGCATCGCAGTTGCTCATATGGTTTCCGTGACTCTCTGTCGTTTGTTCCGCGTTTAACTTGTTACACGCTCGCTAAACCCTGGCGCGCGGATTAAATAAATGTTGTTTTTGTTTTCATCCGGCCGATGAAGTGTTCGCTTCCAAACTGCACTTTCTTGTTGTTGCTGCGCGGTGCAAATGCAAACGCTTCTCCCTGGGGAGAATTTTTGCTTAGAACGGAAACCATTACTATCTGCCTGCCTGCCTGACCCCCCCCCCCCCACTTCATCACCCATTGGAGTACAAATTTCAGATTTGATTTCGCATCGTGAACTTGTAAAATTGCAAATGGAAGCGAACTTAGGTGCGGTCACGTCGCGGAAGTGCTCTCTTCTAAAACATTATCTATGGTGTTCTGGTGTTTGATTGAAGTTTAATGATTCTGTTGTAATCATTAGTTGGTTGATTGGAGAGCGAGAGGTGTTGGAATTTCTTATTAAGCGATTAAATTTTAGTTCAAAAAAAAAACTAAATTATGTGATTTTAGTTAATGTTTAAACAAAGAAGTGAATTTGACCAGAAAAAAATAAAGAAATCTTTTTTCACAATGATTGGCGAAAGTGAAGAGGATAATTGTCATAAAAGGATTTTTCATTATGTCCTTAAGGTAAACTATTTTTCTAACATTTATGTATTTTTTTTTATGGATACAAATTATTTCATGAAAGGAAATTCAGGATTTCTCTTTGCATCTGTGGAGCTGAAGCTAGCATCAAAAGAAGTTGTTGTTTTTTTAGGGGCAATTGGGAGAAATGTTGTGCGGGACTGACTAATCACTGCCGGAATTTCTTCTTGAAGATGGATGAGTTCTTAATTTAGATTTCATTTCGCATAGTTTGAACATCATTTATCTGCCGGTTAATCTATTTTTAAAAAGGAATTTCTTTGAATTCCAATTGGAAGGAAAGTGCTTTTGGTGTTCCTAATGCATGTAACATAAAGGCGACTTAGGCGTTTGTGAAAAAAAAATTCAACTCGTGATAACAATCTAACATAATATGAGGGTGATAAGGAAGATGAAAAAAGATTTGTTCAATAATAATTTTGTCAATCTGCACGTATGGCGCTGAATTAAAAAAAAATCACTTGAGTTTAATCTTCAGACTACTGCAGATGACAAAAGTTGAAAATTAATTGTTCGGTCGTTGAACAAGAACAAAGTCTTCCATTATTATTAAAATAAAATTACACAGAAGGATTTAAAAAAATATGAAAAAAGTCCCCGCACACTGAGCTTTCGTTTTATAAAAAGAATTCATTCACGTGTACTTGTAAACAAAATTTTGTGGTAAGAAGTACTAGAGACTATACTGAAGTAATTGGGCTTAGATTCTTTCTGTACGACGTTGAATAATAATAAATAAATTATAATAACATGTTTTTTAGTAGAGATAATGGGGTTCTTTGAAACCAACAATAAGATATTGCTGACAAATGCTACAAAAAGATTCCACATTGCTATATGTAATTTTTCCTCATTTGACGGTCCTTTTGAATGTCTATAATTCTAATACCTTAACCTAGATCTAGCCCTAGACCTTTCAGGACCTGATTTTTCGAAGCGGGAATTTTGTCTGTCTGTCTCTGCTTCCCCCTACAGGTGGGTAGTTAGAATAGACCTGGGGTTTTTAGTAAGAGCCTGCTAAAATGCAATATTTTCTATAGGTCCGGGAATAGCAAGAATCAGCCTATGGTCTGGTTGCACCTGATGTAAGAATGTTTTAAGCATCTTCTCTCCTAGGTCGGGATCAGAATAGTCCTGTGGTTTGGGTCCACCGGTAGTAAGAGACTTCTAAGTATCAAGTACAGTCCGTGCCGGTGCCGGAAATTCCGGAATTATTGTTCTTTAAAATGACTGGCGGTCCATCTATTTTATGTAGTCGATCTCACAAGCTCGATTCAGAATGGTTTCAGAATTGAGCGGGCGGATCATGGCTTCAAATCACGGATCATAAGGATAACCCAGCTAATTAACCGAGCAAGCCGGTTGTAGCTGCCTGTTTAAATTTTATTTTTAAGTTAACAATTGCCTAATTGTTTTTTTTGGTTTCTGGTGGGATAGCTCAAATTCGTACAATAAGTTTTGTATATTGACTTATTTAATATTGATACTAGATGCGAAGATGATGGCTTAGCGGTTAGTGTGTCGGACTGCTAAGCGAATGAGCCTGGCTTCAAATCCCGCTCATAGCCACCTTCTTTTTCGGAGTACTGCCTCTTGCGAGGAACTGACAAAACTTCCAAGAGTAAAATTTGTCTCGAAAAACTGGATCTCATGTAGCCGTTCGGACTCGGAGGTTAGTTAACTGTAGCTCCCTTCCATTCTTGCACATTAACAACAATTGGCTGTCGCGTCAATAAATTTATTTATTTATTTAGATGCAAAGATCGGCCCCGTTCCTTGGCAAGGAGAATATTCCTTATTTTATTCTAAAAACATAGTTTGTAACCCCAACGAAAGTAGGGGCGCCGTGAAATTTTGCCATAATAGGCAAATATTAAGGGATGATATTTTAAGCTTTTATTTCATTTTTCCCATTTCTGATTGGTCGAACAAAGTACGTTAGTAGTAGTTTTCAGCCAAACAATTTTTTTTTTTCAAAATCCTAGAAACGGTTTTATTTAACAACTTTATACTTAATAATGCAAACTTAAGCACAAAAATAATTTTCATTTAAAAACAAAATTAAAAAAAAAACACTAACCCGTTTTTAAAATATTGATTTTTCAACTTCAAGAATCAAAAAAACAAGATTCTCCAGCCAGCTCGGTCCGTAGTTTTGCACATGAAGTTGGTTAAGGTCCTCTTCCACATACATCCGCCACATAAATCTCGGTCTTCCTCAACTGCGCCCTCCTTCCAGGGACCTCTGTAGGTGGCGCGGTTCTTAGTGTCTCTTTTCTTAAGGATCGGGTAAACAATGCCGAGGTTCTGTACATCGGGCATGCTTTCTTTTAACTATATCTTGCTTATATCTTCGTATACTTCTATTCAAATCATCGCCTTCAGCTACATACATACATATGTAGCTAGCCTAACTTCGTCCAGCTTGGGGTGGGCGGAATAGTTGTTCGTCTATTCTGTCCAAATTAGAATGATTCATTCTGCTTGACAGCCGAATTTGTGCCGTAATCGCCGTTATACAGTCTTTAGAAGTGATTTTTCCATATTCTCAGCATCGACTTTGATTCTACTTCAATGTTCCTTTTATCGTCTTTGGAAGCTTCAGTAACTTAAAAGTTTTTTTTTTTTTTTTTTTGTAAAACATCCATCTTCTTCCTTTAGTTACAGCTTTCCATTTCCTCAATTTCGTATGTTCGACTTACTCAGTACCGACTTGTTAAATGCTAGTAGCGTGCCTTATTTTTCAATAACTGATTTGAACAACAAAATTCCATGTTAAAAACAGCCCCCCCACCCCCGCCGTTTTTTGTTGACGGAAATTAAGAAAAAAAAATCCTCCCGTGCATAATTCACCAGAAGTACGCAAAAATTTGCTCTTAATGTGTTTATAAAAAGTATTAAACCAAAATTTAAGCTGCGTTACCATGCTTTCCACCATGACTTATCCTTTTTCTTTAGTTTGTGTGCAAGAACTTTCAGAATGTATGCTTTTTTAAAGCTTTTAGTATTAAAAAAAGTATTAAGTGTGTTTTCGGTTTTAATTTGTTCGTTGTTTTTGTTTTTAACTATTAATGTTAATTTAACTACATATATATACATATGTATCGGAACTGGTTTTTGAAAAAATAAATCGTTAGAACTATGTTGTCAAAGATTGTTGCACTTCATTCACACTGCCTGAAAGTAAGAAAAATCATTTTTGTAAAAATCCACTTTTCATGATTAATATTTGTAAATAAGTTTTCGAATTAAAAGAGTCGTGACAAATCTCACGCTTTGCGAAATTATTTGTAATTTGTTGCGTGGCTAAAAAACGTAAACCAACATCATTTATAGCGATGATTTTACTTCATCACTAATTTAATGATTAATTTCCAAGTGCTCATGTTAAAAAAAAAAAAAAATACTAAATTGTAGTGCAATCAAGCAGACTTACAACCCGGAAAAGGCAATGTCCACGATTACACCCATAAAATGACATCCGATTTCCTGCGAATTAAATTCTAACTCTAAGCTGCATCCGTGATTCATTAGTCACAACACACAACACATCTAATAAATTAGGTCACTTCTTATCTAGATACATACTTTAAGCAATTACTTAGGAAAATCTCATTAGCATAAGACTCATCCAACGAACTCTCTTCGATTAATCTAAGTCAATACCTTAACACGAACTGTTTTCCCATGGAATCGCCCTTGTTTTGGCCTGTTATAGTATCTGCGACATCATAATTAACCTTTTAGACTTTCTTGACCTCATTTTAATATTTCTTTGTCTCAATAATCAGGTATTTATGGAATTTTATAATTGTTGGTCTTTAAAGCTTAAGACTGTAGATACGACGATTTAAATGAAAGTGTCAAAAGTCCAGAGTTTTGCAGTTTAAAATAATGTCTGATTAATTCATTGAGGTGTCCACTTTGTGCATATTTAAGTTTATTGTCGCATTAAGTTTTGCATCGCCAACGATCCGGAAGTGGGTGGAACTGGTATTGTGTTCCAATATGAAGATAAATGAATCTGAAGTTCAAAACTATAGTCGAATACTCATTAGGATTGCAAAGACAAGTCAACAAATTGATTTCTCACGAACTGTTATGGAGTTTGGTTATATGTATGTTTTAAACTTTGTTTGAGTAAATTCGTTGCAATAATTATGTGAAAGAGAATTGATTAAAATTGCAATAAATTAACATGTATCCGCATTTTATTCTTTACAGCATCATCATCATTAGCTTGTTACTAATTTAGGAAAAAAAATCCACAATAATGTGCGAATTTAATGTAAAACTTTATTCTTTTTGAAAATTAATTTGAAACCATTAAAACAACATTGATAGTAGTTGCGGAATTTCTTTTTAACGGCAATTTCTTCAGATTACGAGTTCTGGAAATTTCAAAAAATTATAAAGCTGCTGATATACTTGTTTACTTTGGTGGCTGTACATAGTGCGGTGTTCCTGGACCTGGATAAATGTGCTCACCCAGGCCGCTCGATTTCACTATTTTCGCACTGCAAGCAGTCGGAGGTCTCGCTCGGTCCTACCCGGTCGCTCCATCGATGATGAGGTCTACCTTGGCTTCTGACTCCCTCGCGTATGGCGTTAAAAACTTTGCGCGCATGGAGTGTTAATGTTCATCCGCTCTACATGACCTAGGCATCTTAGCATCCGGACACGTATTTTGTACAGCACGTACAACTCGTTGTGGTATCTTCTCCGCCACTCGTTATTTACTGGACCACAAACAGAGCAAGAAATCGCACGTAAAACTTTTCTTCCCAACGAGTTTTCCTCGGACCAGGAAAAGGTCCATGCTTCTGCACAATTGGTGATGAGTGTTTTGTATAGTGTCTTCTTGGTTCTTCTTGATAGAGCTTTATTCCTCAATTGCTTATTTAACCTAAAGAAACTTAGATTAGCAAGAGTTATTCGTTGATGTTGGTTCACAAATTCACTAACTACCTCGAAGTAATACCTATCAATTATTACGTCCTGATCAAGTCGGTGGTTGAATTGGAAAGCATCGGTTTGGCCTGGGTGTTCCGTACACAAGCACAATGTTGAAACAGCTGAACGATATTGCGTCACCTTGTTTTAACCCTCTGGTGGTGTAGAATGTCTCGCTATAATCTCTACCAATTGGATCAGTGAACATTCTTCAACGTCATCCTTATAAGACGTATCAGATTAGCAGGAATTCCAAAGCTATACATGGTCCGGTACTGTCAAAATTTTAAGATTAAAGAACGGCTAAAGACGTCCACATAAAACGCTGAATAGGATCTTGTAGGCAATGTTTCGAAACCATAATTCCTCTATAGTTGCTGCACAGTAGTCGATCTCCTTTTTTGCGGATCGGCCAGATGGTACTAAGATTCCAATCATTGGACATATTTTCCTCCTAACATATTTTGCAGATGTGTTGGTGCATGCACATGACCAGTTCATCTTCAGCGTGTCTAAACAAATCCGCTTGTAGCCCATCGACACCAGCTGATTGTCGGTAGTACTTCTTGGTTGTCATCTATATTGAAGTCGGTTGTCGTTCCTTCCAAATGGTTAACGTCGACTGCGTTTCCATCCTGACTTTACAGGGCCCAGGATGGCTAGTAAAACCTGAAGTTCACTGTTTCACTCTTCTGTAGAAGTTTCAAACCTCTTTCCTGTTAAAACACCTCTGCATCTCCACAAGTTCACGGCTGATACGCGATCGGCCTATGCTTAGGTGGTGGTTTCAAATTGGAGTCTTCCAATGTTGAATTTACCCCGGTTGCTCGTGATCGCCTCATAGCTTTCATGTCTATCCCGAATCGATTTGTTCCTCGGACATTCAGAACACTAGAGGAATGTCTTCTTTCCATCGCTACATGATAGATTTGGTTGCAATTTCCACCGTCTGAAGACCGCCATGCGCCCTTGTGGATGTCGAGACAAGTGAATTGCGTGCTGCCTAACACTATGTTTTTCTCCGCAGCAAAATCAATGAACCTAAGTCCGTTTCCGAAAGTGGTTTCATGGAGGTTTTGCTCTCGATTGTCTTACCAAAGATCTTCTCCCTCACAATTTGTTGCCTTAAAGTCTCCCAACAGGATTTTACTCTCATGCTTGAAGCACTGCTCGTACGTTTTAGAAAGGAGCTCATATAAACTTTCTTTGGTAATGTCGTCTTTCTCTTCTGTTGGGGCATGGGCGCTAATAAGGTTTTATTGATGAAAGTTGGCCTTAATGTGGATCGTCGTAATTCTCTCGTCCGAGGCATATCTTTTGTTGAATTGTGTTTGAACTCGGCAAGAATAAAATCCATTCCAGCTGCCTCCTTCGTATTGACACGTAAAGCAATTTTTATCTTTTCACTTAATGAGAAGACCCGAGTCACTTACTCTTGGAAGATTGGAAGATGAAGGATATTTTGGATAACATACACTTTAATTTCTGGCAATATCACCCAGATTCGGCGTTTATATCATGACAATACTATTACCGTCCCCTACAGCGGGGGACCACTTTTTTCAGTGCCAATTGAACAAAAAAAAAAAAAAAAAAAAAAAAAAAACAGTCCAATGCAATAACTATCTTGAATCGAATAGATTACATAAAAACATCATTACGTCTTACCAAAAGTATCAAAACCACCATGACTATCCAAGTAAGCAATAATTAAATGGATTGTTACCAAAGACCCAACTTTCACTGGTAAATGAAGAAAATAAAAACAACAAATACAAAAAAATACTCTTATCCGTCTTCCATAAAAAAGTGAATAATTATTGTTCCAGGAATTGACCATGTTGCTGTCTTAGTAGCTTCGTTTGACCTTTCTCAACGTGGGTGTGCGCTTCCAATATAAAACCTAATGAGGTCATATTTCAAAACAAAACCATTGATTAAACACCCGCTCAATGACGTAGCCGGGTGTCACGAACATGAGCTCAACTAATAACAGGAATCCAAAGGTTGAGTATCCCAGACATATATACTATTAGGATTGCATGAAGCCTTTACCATATTGCGCACCTTCAATGACTCAAAGTGAATCCCGCGAATACCAAATCACAATCAGCACTTTGTGCAGATTAAACACCAAGCCTTTGGTATTTGCAGCACGACTATTCTTTTTTTTTTCTATAAGTCTTCCAAGTCTGAATCAGCTCTGTCTGGTGTGGCAGTAACGTCGCGGCATTCGCAAACGAATTGAAACACCTGCTGACCGTTTGTGGGAATTACTTCAGTCCTAGCAGTCGGTAAGGTCGGTTGAGTAGTTTTTTTTTCAAATTTGTTATCTAAAAACATTTTCAAGTTGTGTACCTACAAACTTTTATGTGAAATTTCTGTTATCATGGTGTCCAGTGTCCGGAACAACGTCACTTTGCAAATTTATTTAGTAAGTGTGTTTGGAGAGTGCCTTGTGCTTATCTTATCCAATTAGTAGCTCATTGAAAAAGTGGGCCATGCCGTTTTTAGAGTACAAAAAAATCTCAAAAAAGTTGGTTCAGATTAAAAAGTTATATCTAAGAAGCGCTCGCGTATCTCTTAATTAGAATTATATCTCCGATTCCGGAAATACTTTCCAAAAAAAGATACAAAAACTATAAACAAAAAAGAGTGTACTACCTTAGGTCGAGTTCACCAGAAACGAAAGGTGTTCATTTATTCTTCTTGAAAATGAGCCACCCATATGTGAACGATGATCTCAGGAAAAAAACAACTTTTTTCTTTGGAATTTTGAATTTCGTTCATGGGCTTCATTAAAATGTTTGTGTGGTTCTTGGAAATGATTTAATTTTAATCTTATATTTAATTAAATTCTTTGTAATGCGGAGTCTAATTGCAGGTCTAATGATTTTCTACTTGGGCTTTCAATTGTTTGCGTGTTCTTTTGAATTAAAGTTTTTATTTGTTTTTGGAAGTGTTGTGGTTAATTTTATTGGTTCTCTTAATTGTGGTGTAAGCCACATTTTAGGTTATGCTTGCGTGTTTAGATGACATTGGGTTGGTTTTAACTGTAACAATATCTAAAAGTTATTTTTTGCAATAATCTTAAGATGGATTTACTAAAGTTAATGGTGATGAGTAAATTAAACCCGAAATCACTAACAAAAAAAATTGAATTTATATATAATTGCTTCATTATATATGTATATATTAAATAAAACCTTATCCTGTTTAATTCTTGGCAAACTATTTATAAAATTCAAGAGCATTGTTCTTGCAAAGAGCTCGTATTTGTACATAGATTCGTTTTGAAGGAATGTCGCCTTTCTCGTCTTAAAGATTATTTTGGGCTAATAAAGCTGAGATGTTGGAATTTTAAATACATACGGGTCGTCATCACAGTCTCGAATGCTTTGCGAAACTAAGAACTCTATCTTAGTCTTACTCTGTCGGCCAAACCATATCCAATCAAATGTTCCTTTCCATCGCAATGCATTTTCCTTGACACGTAAATCATTATCTTATTTAAGTTTGTGGGAAAATCGCCAATAATTATTTGTTTGGTTATCCGAGGAATGTTTCATATAAATCGAAGCAAAGATGCTTCAGAGAAATAAAGTGTAACCTTTTTATATGAGAGTGAGTTGTTGACTCCGTGTGCGAGGGAGGACGATTCCGGATAGGACACACTCATGAGTTGTATAAAATCTATCTCGGAAAATTAAAAAAAAAAATCTCGATAGACTGGGCTGGCACCTAGCTCGAATGAGTGAACAGGAACAAGCTCGAAAAGTCTTGCAGTTCTTTTTTGTGGTAGAAGGCAACACAACTGGAATGCATCGACCAGCAATCGGAATGTTTGGAGGATCTTGTTGAACACCGGATCTCGGTTATTGCGCCGATAATGATGCTGATAAAACCAACTTCAATAGGATTCACGAGCTGCCCTGGAGGCTGCAAAAATATAGTAATGAGAATACGCGATCAATATTTAAAAGACTACTACAACCAATTGCTAAGCGGTGATGACAGGCAAAATATCGCGCATGAGCAACTGATCCCAGCCAAATGAATACCCCACGACATTAGTTAAGAGAGCACAGCAAAAGCAATAATTTCTTCATCATCAACTAGAGAGGCATTAGTCTTCTTAATACCACATAAAATATTCTCTCATCGATGTACATATGTGAATGTCTGAAACTGCTGATGACCTAAAACGTCATTATCATTGTGGTCTCAGACTTGGAAAATGTACCCCTGATCAAATCTTCACATTGTAATAGTTCTTGGAGAAGTCTAAAGAAGAAGAGTCAACCATATATTCATCGATTTTGACGGTCTATGGCGGCAAGGTTATTTTGGTGGAATCTGTCAAATCTGTTGTTCAGCCAACATTCGTATATCAAGATTGGCCGAGAACATCATCGCGGTCCGTGAAAGAGTAAATCAGCAGAACCCGAAGCAGTCGATTCCTTGGCGTGCCCAAAAAACTCGACCTAGCGCAGACTTCAACTTGGCGTACAAGATCCAACTAATCCAGGAGCTCAAAGCTCACGGCCATGAACAACGCTTTTTGTTCGCTGATTGGGCTTCGGAGTGCTTTGGAAAGGAACCCAATTTTGGCTCAAAAAATCACATATAGCAACGAGATGCATTTTTTGATGAATCGCTGTTTTAACAACCAACATTGCCGACACCAATCCAGACGAGGAACACCAGATGAGAATGCGAATAAACCACAATTGAACGATACCCTTAAAATGAACATAACAAAAGGAGAAAGTAATAATATCCAAAAGATTGAACCGGACGGCTAGAGTCCCAAGAAATCTGTCAAGTGATAACGCTGTCAAAAATGTTGCTTGTGATGTATGATTATGAGGAAAACCAATACTTTTCCGTTAATGCCGCGCGACTTCTTCAACTTCATACTTGATCTTTTAAAAGTCCATCCAATACTCGTTTAATCCGACGATATTGGGCAAAATCGACAACTAAATTACTGTCGAAATCATTACAATCGTCGGTAAAAAAAGAGACTAATAACTACATCTAGGCTATGATAAACTATTAATTGTCATATAGAACTTTGTTTATATTAAGTTTTGTCTAAATCCTTTAAGGGGTTCGCAAGAAAATGAAGTTAACAAATACTTTAGTTAGTGCTTATCTTAAAATGTTTAATTAATTAAATTATTAGATTAAAACACATAAACTGCACCTTTATAACTTCTACTTGCTTTTTCTTATTAAAATATTTGCTCCAGTTTATTCTGTAATGATATCAATAAACTTGCTTCCAAATAATTCATCAATTTTGTTCATATTATTTCTTTGCAACAACAAAAATTGAGTGGTTTTCCAAGTCTTCCTCTTAACTTCCGTTGGTAGCCTCAAAAATGTACGTATCTTTCTTTCTAATCAAATTAATGGTTATATTTTGTTCCAGATACTCGCTCAGCTCAGACTTCATTTATATCTAGTCGTTTTTTTTTTATTATTTTTGCTTTAAACTACACTTCTTACACATTATTGCATATGAATTGTCTTGTTTTGCCTATAAAATGAACTCCACAACGCTACTACTTAGTTGTGGCAGAGGCCATCCAAGCATGTGTCTAGTAAAACTGCTTCATCGCATTGGCTTAATCACCCAAAGAATTGGAGCATATATTATTCATTTTTTTCAAGAACCACTTGCACCGCAACCAAATCATCAAAGAGGAGAAGCACACTCATGTATTTCCATCTTGATTATAAGCTCTGATGACAAGACATTGATCGAATTAACTTAATTGAGTTTGATTGACACAATGGCATGCAGATGTCATTTTAAGTACCTCTTTTGTGAATTCTCATGCTTATGATATTTTGTTTTGTTTTAAATCCGAATTTGAAATCTGGATTCAACGCTTACAGTAGTTGAAGAATGTTTTGTTCTTTCATTTATTAGTGTGTTATGAAGCTTAGAAATGCTTTTTTATTAGTTGCTGCGTTATAAAAACTTTTCACGTCGAAACTCACCAAATTCATTGCAATATTTAGTGAGATACTTAAAAAAGAAATCAAATTCACCAACTTTGTCACGATATTGATTCATAAGAACTTACCACTAAATTCATTAAAACTCACTAAATTCATTAAAACTCGACACGAAATTAAAATAAGTCATCACATTATTCACCAATCCTTTCACAAAAGTAATCAAATTCACCAATTTTGTCAAGAAAATTGGTTCATAAAAATATTTACCACTAAATTCATCAAAATTCAACTCGAATAAAAGAAAACACAACAATATTCAGCAATGCTTTTACAAACCTAATCAAATTCACCAATTTTGTCACGATACTGATTCATTAATAAACTTACTACTAAATTCATTAAAACTCGACACGAAATTAAAATAAGTCATCACATTATTTACCAATGCTTTCAAAAAAGTAATCAAATTTACCAATTTTGTCAAGAAAATTGCTTCATAAAAAAAATTACTACTAAATTCATCAAAATTCACCTCGAATAAAAGAAAACACAACAATATTCAGCAATGCTTTCACAAACCTAATCAAATTCACCAATTTTGTCACGATACTGATTCATTAATAAACTTACTACTAAATTCATTAAAACTCGACACGAAATTAAAATAAGTCACCACAATATTCAGCAATACTTTCACAAACCTAATCAAATTCACCAATTTTGTCACAATATTGATTCATAAAAAAACTTACTACTAAATTCATCAAACGTCAAAACTTATTTTAACATAACTCTCCATAATATTCAGCAGTGATCTCTTCAAAAATAATTAAATTCACCAAATTTGGTTTGATATTCTTTCTGAAAGAACTTGCACCAAAGTCATCCAAACTCACCTCGAGTCAAAACAAAACTCGCCACTTTATAAAGCTATGCTTCTGCAAAAGTGATCAAATTCACCGAAATTGTCATGATGATTAATACAAAAATTACCAATAAATTCATCAAAACTCACCACGAATTTAAATAAAAGTTAATATGATTTATTAAGTTATTGAAAGCAGATCATATTTTGTCCAGAGTGTCAACATAATTTTGGCTTCCACTGTCTGCATGCAAATTGAAATTCACACACGTACAAAAAAGCTACAAAAACTGAGCCTTTTTTCGTTCACTGAATACGCAAGTGCCATATTATGTATCATTATCATATATTCCTGTCAACTATACATCATCTGGCTTGTAATTTGATTTGATTACCTCGATCATATTCACTTAATTTATATTGTCTTGGCGGATCTCAAAATCCCTGCTGCTTCTGACGTTGGCTCAAAGTAGTGATTTTTTGACTTGAATAGCCTGCTTGAACTAAATATTGTTAGTCGTTATGGTATTTGATATGCTTTTTGATTTAACATTTTTCACACGTTTTTCAAATAAAATGAAATGTTTTTTTTTTTTTATTTTTAGGCTGTAAAACAATTTATCGATCTCGTAAATCAGATTGGATCATGTTCAGTTCGGAAGAATGTATCACATACCACCGCAATAAAGTTTTTATACGCTAGGAAATTCGATGTACCACGTGCTGTGTCCCTATACGAACAGCACGAGCAAATCAGACTGAAAGAGTGCCTGTATAACATTGATCCGGAAGTGGAACCACTGAGATCAGAACTGAAAACGGGGAAATTTACAATTTTGGTTAGTGAAATGTTTTATGTTATATTTTCCAAATAAACTAAAATTTTGTTGTTTTTTTTTTATACAGTCTGCGAGAGATTCGAGTGGAGCTGCAATAGCATTATTTACTGCTAATAAACATAGTCCTTTGTGTGTGACACACACAACGACATTACAGGGAATCGTCTATCAATTGGATGCGGCGTTACAAGATACCGAAACTCAAAAAGCCGGACTAGTATTTATTTACGATATGAGCGGATCAAAGTATTCGAATTTTGATTATGATCTGTCGCAGAAGATTTTAACATTGTTGAAGGTAAGTGCTCTGGGTTAAGGAAGAAAAAATATATTTTATAAAACATAGGATTAGTCATTTCATATCCTTTTATTCTTGGACTTTAGGGTTTAGGTAGATAATATCAAAGCAAGTTATGGAAAATGACTAAATATCGAAATAAGAATCATACAGGGTGTCTTGCTGCAGATTTCATAAAGTAATAAACTTTTCTAGGGGACGGTGATGTCATTGAATCTCCGATCTTCGGGACTCCGGTGAACCTGGCGAGGCATTTTTCAAGAACAATGCCATTATCGCTTGTCGACAATTTTGTCCACAACACTTCGATATTCGACGTTGTAAATTTAATTCGTTCCTGGATGCATAGGTACCGGGCAACTTCTTCGACTATGAACCCTCCACGTTCAGGATAACATTGAACAAGTGGCACGGAGCTGGTGTGAAACTGCCAGAAAAGGGCAGTTTCATTGGGAATTCCAAAAAGCGATTATCCATGAAATTTTGAAAAATTATTTGAAGTTCCAAATCGTTCAAAAACTTAAAGCAAATGTTTTGTTTTACGCAATTTTTTTTTTGTTAAATTATGTATTATTTTTGCACTGTGAATTGCATTTTCTGGAGCGATAAGCTGATCTTCATTTAAACGGACATGTTAACAAACAGAACTGGTGTTGGTAGCCTCCACAAACCTCTAACTCTAGAATGAAGCATATATAATCCTTCCATTGCCCCAGCTCAGGGTATCTGTTTGGTGCACTTTATCCGCTAATGAAAATATTGGATCATTTTGTTCTTTGAAAAATGCCGGGGTCAGGCACCGTTGTCATCACACACCTATATTCCTTCAGAATATTGGTTGTGCCTCCTGCAGTGTGCGCCGTTGCTTCGCCCTGTTTTTAATACATGTCCTCTTGTCCCATTTCATTGAGTAAGGACAAAGTCGTTGATCATAACTCTGTAACTGTAGCACTTGCCATTCACAGCACCACATTTGTGGTAAACAACCAACAGCTGATGCAACTGTCTGCACTGTGTAAGAGAACGTCTTATGGTCTTTCAGCAAAATTCGTCGTAGAGACCGCCGACTAATGCAAGATATTCCGGGGTACTCTTCCACATGTTCGGCAACAGCAGCGATATTCTCAGCAGAAGGAGCTTTTCCGAGGCAGCCTTCTCTGGCAACACCTCGTGTTGACCCAGTCTCTTAAAGGCGAGCGGGTAAACGCGGTAGTTTTTGTCCTTTTCAAACCAGACAAATTCTCTGTCGTGTTTTTACTTCCAATGATCTGAGTGCTAACTTTAATGCCAATCTTAAATTAACAGACGATATTGATTTTATAGTAAAAAATGGGCCCGACTGGTCGCACGTACTTGTTCTTATGTGCCTAATCACATTGGAAGGCAAGTTCTTTGACAGTAACATTTATCAAATATCAAAACCACAATACTTAACGGTTTCTAGTAGAAATTAAGTACGCTATCACACATCTTAAGTAATAATAAATTTATAAAAAAAAGTATTTCAACGCTTTTCATAAAATCGTTTTTTTTTTTTTTTAGATTTTGATATGCAGATTTTTAGAGTTTATTAATATATACCTGATTTAAAATTTTTTGATATTTTTACTTGCTCGGTAAACTTCATTTGATTAGAATCGCATATACGGGGAAAGTCTATTAACGGGAACTTTCAAATAACTGTTGTTTTAATTTTGGCCTTGCTCGGTAACGGTTCTATGGATTTCTGACAAATTTTATATTTAAAGAGATCTAGATAGCGAAATTAATTCTGCATATCAAAATTTTAAATAACTTTTTTCTAATGAAAAATAATTTTTGATTTTTTTTTTTGAAAAATCAATATTTTTAAAACTAATCAAAAAAAATAATTTTTAATTTTATAATCACATATATACTAATAAACTCTAAAAAACCAAAATTAAAAAAAAACTAAAAACAAAAAAACAGGATTTTATCAAAATTTTCGAAATACTTTTTTTCATAAATTCTTTGTTATTTAAGACGTGTGATGGGGTACATCATTTTTACTAAAAACCGTTTAGTATTGTGGTTCTGATAGTTTTTATAAGTTCGAACTGTGTTATTTTTTTGTTTAGTTTTAAAAATACTGAATTTCAAAAAAAAAAAAAAAATATAAAAGAAAAAAATATTTATTCAAAATGTTGGTATGCAGAATTAATTTGGCTACTTAGATCTCTTCAAATATAAAATTTGATTGAAATACATTAAGCCGTTACTAAGAAAGTCGAAAATTAAAAACACATTACACGAAAGGTACCGTTAATATACTTTTTCGCAAATCCAAGGCTTGCTGTGAACTAAGGAATTATATGATCCTTATGTTACTATTTCTTTATGTAATTGTAATGTGCACGCACCCTCATCTTGAATACGCCTCGCAAGTATGGAGGCGTGAAAGTAAGAAATTCATTGTACTCGTGTTGAGGCCGTTTAGCATAAATTTATCCGCTTTGCTTTATGAACATCGAATTCAACTCTTGCAGATCCAACCTCTTTCTCAGCTTATCAATGGTTACATTGATGCTCTTGGTTGGTTGGTTGATATTGCTTTGAATAACCGCTGTGGTTCGAATTACTTACGAAATCTTTTGTTACTGTTACTGCACACCACAGAACCAAAACCCAACTATGAAATGAACGAACCCGTTGTATGCATGAGTAAGCTTCTCAATATTTAGTAAAGTAAAATTAAAATCAATATTTCGTACCGCGCTCAATTCGACTTTTGATACACAAGATATCTTTAATTAGTGTTGCATACCTTCAGGAGTGTAAATCAACATTCTTGCATTATATAATATAATAGTACGTTGCTAAGTTTTTGGTTTTTCTATTTCATCGGGCTAAGAGGAACATTATTGCATATTGTTTGCACTTGACTTAACAGAAATTGTTGTTAATGAAAGCAGTTGCTTAACCGTGGGACCATCCTCTTTCAAAAAAGCTTTTAATTTTTATCGTATGATGGATAATGAATTAACAGTATTAATAAATTTAGTTATTAAATACCTGTTTAAAAAAATGAAATTTATCTAACTATCCTCATTCAATGCCATCTTGGTGCAATTACAAAAATCCAAAAAAGTTGATTATCTTGATTACAACACGTTTTCAATACATTTGTACCTATAAAGCCTATCACCTCAGAAAGAAAATTCTTGTTTCCTTATTGAAAATACATTCGAGGTAATCAAGCAAGAGATGAGGTTAAATATACTTATAGACCTAATCAATACAGGTCATTGTTTTTTTTAATGTAAACACCGAAGTTAGCGTAATTAATTTAAAAATGTTAATTTTGTTGTTGGCTTTGTTCAAAGGATTAATCAACATTATTTATTAATTGATTGCTTACACTTGATTTATTAACCTTTATCTACATAAATATGAGTTACCTGTTACCAATGAACCCTTTATTGGCTCAACAAAAGACGAACATATTTCGTTCGATAAAATGAAAGTTCAACGCCCAAGTAACTAAACTGAGGCTAGTTTTCTTACAAAAAACTTTCACTGATTTAAATTTGTATCTCGAAGATACTTCTAAACTGATAATGGCTTGATCTATATAGAGAGCAACGGATGCGTCAGTCAATAAAGAAAGGTTTTTTTTTTCATATTTGTCTCATTTACTGGTGACACAAAGAGATAAACATTTATCTTAACCATTTTTTTTTTGGTTTTTATTTAAATTTTCTACCTTTTGTCGAACAGAGAATCTATTTAGCGATCATTGACATTCGAATGTTACAAAAAAACTAAGATTTGTCTTTCCCAAAATGATTAAGGTGCTTGATGAATACCATAAAAAAGGTATTACAAAAAGTGATTAATGGGCAAATATTGATTTTTAATACTGTCTCCCTTTAAATTGTTAAACCGTCGATGATGTAATTGCAAAAGTAACTATTTTTGGTATTTACTGGGATAATTTATTGGGATTCAACCTAATCGATTAAACACGTGCTATAAAAAGCTCATAGATATTATGTGTACATAGAACGTTTACATGTTATATTGATTTTAGAGAAGGGAAATTTTGTTTGTTATCAGTGAAGTAGATGCACTTATAGGACTATTAATTGAAAACGGAAATAGATTGTATTCAAAGAGGGAAATTATGACACAATTTACCTGTGTTAATTTTATATGAACTTTTGTGTTAGAAACTTAAATTTTTTTATGGGAACAAAGGTAATATTTATTTATTTATTTATTTACGTCTAACAAGTTCATAATCTTTCATAGACTAAATTTACAAAATTAAAATACAATAACATTAAGTATAAAAAACAACGAGTAGGGGCGTAAAAATTGTATTTGTTTTCATTAACAACATTATGAAGTTTTTACAATACAATCTGGCCATGTTAAAGTCAATAAATTTGTCATAACCATTATAAAAACTACATGCAGAAGATATAGGTTCGTTTAAGCCATAGTTTGTATAATGTCTAGGAACATAAAAAAAAATCCTGGTCTCTTGGACGCAAAGTGCGAGACGGAGAATAAACATAAAACAAAGAAAGCAGGCATGGACAGTCAATGTATATAGTTAAAACATCCTGCGCAAATAATACCGAGTAACAAATTCGCCTTTTATATAAGGGCTTAATGCCTAGTAAGGCGCATCTAGTTTCATAATTAGGCAAGTCACCGTTCCAATTCATCTTTCGTTGAGTAAATTTTGTAAACTTTTTCTATATCTTTTCAATACGCGAAATTTTATTTTGGCAGTAAGGATTCCAAACAATGAAAGAATTAACAAGGTTCTTTGGTATTGCGGCGCATAAAACCAAACAATATTATGTAGTCAGAGTGCATTGAAAATTTTTGCTGGTGATCAAAGACTACCCCAAGATCCTCATGACTGTCCACTCCTTGCTACAATTTTATTTTGCGTGGTGTAATGAAAATTCACTGTCGAGAAAATTCTGCTAAATGTCAGCACTGAACATTTGCTAATATTCATTTGCAAACCATTAAGATTACACCAATTCGTAACATTGTTAATATCTTCTTATAGATCATAAGCATCCGATACGGAAGCAATGCATTTGAATAGTTTTAAATCATCAGCGAACAACAGAAAATTAGAGTGTAATACGGTGTATTGTATAATACACCTCGATCCTGGGTACAGAGGTTCGGGCAGCTGCTTCAGCTATAAATACGCCACGAGCAGGGCCTAGTTGATCTGCAATAATTGTCAATTTTTTGACTTATTTCACAGATTTTGCATGAAACGCTACGACTTTCAATACGGAAAAGAACAGCCTGATTGGGACATCTAAAAAGCGATTTGAAATTCAATGCTTTTAAATTTTAAATCGTTCAGGATCTAAAAAGAAAATTCCTTTTTTTTAAGCAAACAAGAATGATGGAGCGTTTTCGCACTGTGAATTGCATTTTTTTCGGAGTGACAATGGTCATCTTAATAAACGGACTTGTTAAATTTTAAATATACATTTAACTAGGGACAGCACCCCATATATTCGGCTTGAATCAAGAAACTTAATGTAACTTAAAACTGGTTACTTATAGCTAAACGTAAAAGCTGAGACCGTTATGATATCGTGGCGTTAGATTTGGAGTACTGATATTAGAGTCAAAAATGTAATACTCGAATTTGACGGGAAGGGTATTAGTGTTAAAAAAAAGGAATTATAAAGCGAAGGGCGGTCAACGGAAGCAAAAAAAAATCTTTAAATGAAAACGCTATTAGTTACCACTTCTCTTTCTAATAGAATTTTCAGATTAATGAGTTCGAGACAATCTTAATATGAAAAAGAGAAGTAGGATAGAAGGATCCTGCTATGGAAGACCACGAAGAGCGAAGCGAAGAAATAAGACATCATTTTGAGATAACAATCAAACATGACATTACGATGATAAAGAAACATATTTGAGTTACTGGGAAAATTCTGTCGGTCTGTCTGTCTGTCTGTACGGATGTATTTTGGACTGCAGCCTAAACGGTTGGGCCAATCGTCTTGAAATTTTGAACTTAAGGTTATTTTGACATTCTACAGAGGAGTTTTTTCAATTTTTTTTTAGCTCAAAAATTAACGGTACCTGTCATATAACCGTTATGTAAAAGCTTATTTTTCTCGAAAACGGCTCCAAGAATTTTTATAAAATAAAATCAGTGAACTACTGTAGGTATGCATTATATTTATGTGAAAAAAAAATTATTATGGTGGGCTCCGGTTTTTTTTTCTTCGACTTTCTCGAAAGTTGGTGATCCGATTACAATCAAAATTGATATTCAAGAAGATGTAGGTAGTGAATTTTTTTTAAATTTTGTTTTTAAATGTACGTAATTTTAAATTATTTTTTATTAATTTTTTAAAAAAATTATTAAAAAAAAACCGTTTACATTTTTACACTTGTTCACATTTCTTAAAGAAATAAAATGGCGTTTAAATTATTTCACCCAATACAATTTAACGAATAAATGCTTTGATGTTCACTTTAATTTTCTTTAATATTATTCTATAATGTGACCGCACATGTGAGCAAGTACGTGCGATCCAGTCGTGCAATTTATTTAAGTTCAGATAGTGTTATTTTTCTACGTTAATGTTACTAATTTTTTTAAATTTTATTCGACGATGTGACCGCACATATGAGCAAGTATGTGCGATCCAGCCGTGCAATTTATTTTCAATGGAGTGGAATGAAGCACATCTCGAATGATAAACTTACTGTCGCATTTATCCAAGCATCGAGTTCAAATTAAACTTTGTTTTGCTCCTGGAATGTCTGGCGCATGTCATCTCCAAGAAAAAAAAAATCCATTTAATTTAGTTATTCGATCGGTATTGTGCTTCATGATTAGATCGAAACAAATGTTTATCAGTTTATTCTATGGACTCGCTATGGACTTGGTGGCTTATATTAGAACCATTTTCAGCAGAATCACTGAGTTGCATCAGTTTTTGCTCGAAATTTCAAGAAAGCTGACAAATTTCCGTCATTAAACAACGGTTCATCTTCAAAAGTTCTCCATCTCCTGTGTCCTTGGAATTTCGGAGAGTAAGCACTTACCGGTCACAAAAGATGATTGTTCCAATAACTGGATTCATGCGTAGCTTATATTCATTTTGAAAGTCAAATTTTCGTTTCGGAAGTTATGAGTTAACGGCAACGGGTAAAACATATTCCTCTTCTATTAGATGTCTCAGGTCATTTTGCCACACGCATTTCTTGTGGTATTCTAACGTATTGTGCTTTTCGAAAGTGTCCTGTATTTTTGTCCAGTTTCTATATGGATTAGTAACCTAACTGACCCAAAGTTTGGTTACCGACCCCACAGTGAAGTTTGCATTGAGAATTGTAATAACTTTTCGTTTTGTGTCAAACGCTTTCTCAAAGCCATTTCCAAATTCGGTTTCAGCTTTTTTTTTATGGCAATACTACCTACAACCCACCTATCTGCCACAATCAATGCCAAATTGCAATTTATTGGAAACATTATTGAAGCAAGTATCTCTGCTCCAAAATTACTTCCATGCTCTAATTGAATGCATCAAAGAAATTGTGTGGCGTGTGTAACCACATTGTTGTTGTTACGTGTACTCTGGATTGTGAGTGTGTTATTCTAATTGCGATTCTAATTTCTAATGCAAATTCCAACAGTGTGCACCGCTGCGTTTCTGGGTGTGTGTTTGTTGGACAGGTAATCTCACTCACGTCGTTCGTTGTTAACAGCAGACATTATCATAGCGTCGCTCGTTGCCGGTTGCGGAAATAACGGAGAGAGATGGAGGTCGTTGTTGGTCTATGAAATTATTGGAACATAGCATATGTGTGCTTAGATTTGGATCAATGATAATAACTGTCTTTTTTTTGTAATCATAACATCAAGCGAATGACAGATTATTATTGAAGTTTTTTTGTTTTTATTTCTTCTCTGGTAACTCTCCAAATCTCAATCTCACGTTTGGTTGAAGGAGGAGAAGAAGAAGCAGCATTAAAGACAACACTTTTCTGCCTCTTTTAGCACGTGCTCAAGCAGCTGCTGTTTGCCGAATGGCGTGTGTGGTAAGTACCGCGTTAAAATACGGTGTTGTACTAACAAACACGTTGCACGTAGAAAATCAAAATTCATGATAGCTGTGAGCACGATTGTTAAAATTATGTAATCCCGCCATTGATATCTGTATCTACGAGTATACGCCTATTATGTGTCTCTTTCTTTCTTCATTTGATGACTGAGAAGCGCTCGAGACTGTGAGACCAGAAATAAAGAAATAATAGTTTAAGCAATAAACATAACGGTTTTAATGTCGTTCTGTGACCGGAACATTGCTTCTTTAATCACATGGTTGAATGGTTTCTTTTCTATGTCATGAAGTCGATTGATATTTGAAAACAGTTTTTTGGTGTGCAAAAGATGGTTGAATGATTAGCAAGTTGAGTTTAACTTTGTACTTTAAAAAAAGCATTTTAAACAATCAATATCAAACTTATTGGAAAGTACGACTTGTTAATAGTGGATTTTTAAAATTTCTAAAAAAATGCAGACATCGCCAACCTTTCTTTTTCTTAGCGAAATTAACGTTTTTTTTTCTTAAGTGAGTAAGTAGTCAAGCTTTGGTTTTGTCTGTCTATATCGACATCCAATAGCTTCTGATTCTTTTAGATGTAAGGCAAGCTAGTATTCACAAAATCCTGCAATTTTTTCGAAGTGTTAAATATAGGTTGCATAGAGATTAAGTGGTGCGGTCATTTGTTTGAAGATCCTTAATTGAAAATAGATTACCGAACGCAGTGCGAGCTTTCTGCTGTAAACGCCCAGATCTAGATCACCATTAGTAGATTGAATGCTTTAGAAGCAATTAAACTGTTCGAATTCATATTAATGATGTAGGGAACAGCCTGTAGGCTCTACTTTTGTCTTTTTGCTGTTTATCTAGGCCAATCTTACCGATCGCCTAACATGTGGAAATAAGTATGCCTGTTGGCAAATTGCTAAATCAAGACGATAGAGAAAGAATAAATATAAGCTGGTCGAATAGAACTACTACTATAATGACTAGGCGTATCTGGCCTGAAGCTTTGTGTGTTTTCAAATGGAGGAAAAGAAACAATCTGACATATCTTCTTTGGGCGTGTCCTGCTGTTTCATAAGAAGCACTTGATGGCTTAACTAAAAGGAAGTTAAAGCTATAGTTTTTGTGGTATCAGAAAAGGTCTCTGGGCTTTATTTTTCTTCTTCTTCTTCTTTAACCCACGATTGTTATCATCTCCTCCGGAACCACATCTCTTACACTGCTTCACCCTAAGGCTCCATCTGGGTTCTTCAGGGCATCTTCTTTCTACATGTCAGTATCAGCTAAGTTGGCTATGCCGTATTTTCTCCAATATGGTATTCTTTATGTAGAGACTTCCTCGGATATTGTTGATTCTTATTCGATCACGCTTTAAAACTGAGTTAGATAGGAAATGGATTTGGCACACCGTACCAGTATAATCGATACATGATCGACCCTACCAAGACCCTATACCAGATTTTTTTTTTTTTACTTTCGATTCGATTCTTACTTTTTTCATATTTGCTATTAGCTTACAGAAAACTTATGTAATGGTTTTATCACGCAAATTACTGCAGATCATAATGCTCTTCTAGTTCCTGGTGATAGGTTTTCTTCATCTGCTATTTCCTGGACTATTCATTTAATGATATAAAGATCTCATTGACGCTAGTAAATAAAAGGCGCTGAATCGCCGATTTTCGGAACTCCACGTAGCTTTACGCACGCCAAATTTTTTTCAGTTCTCATGGTCTATCGAAGGCCACTCCCACTCAACCCACTTTCTAATCAAATCTCTTGAAAAATACCGTTATTAGTCTGGATTGCATCTATAGTTGATTTACCCGAAACAAACCCGCAGTGATCGTCAAAAAGTCAACTACCATCCAATAGTCGCTTAACGAAATGATTCGTAATTTGTGCCATCCAGCTTGATTGAATGTTAGCTATCTCAAAACTCTTCAGAATTTTCATCGCAGCACTAACTTCTTCAATAGTGATGCCAGACAATTCTTCGTTTTTATGGCAGATGTTATAAGGGTTAGTCTAGTCAGAATTCCAACTTTCAAACATTTTGCTGTCCGAGTCCCGAGCAGATAAAAAAACTGTTTTTTTTTTTTAGCCTATACGCAACAAACTAATCCTCCTGCCCCTTAAACTATCGGTTATGTCAGTTTTTCGAACTCTTTTTTTTTCAAAATATCTAACAGGTTCTCAATGGGCTTCAGGTCTGGGGACTGTAGAGGATGACGCAACTTAGATTTTATGTTGTACAACAGCCACTTTCTTATCAATAATGATGAATGTTTCGAGTCCAATTTTCTACCACTGGAATTTAAACTTGCTTTTAAAATATCGAGATATTTGTATTTGTCCATCATTGTTTCAATAAAGACTAGATTGCCGACACCATTTTGCACACAAACTATGATTCTCCCACCTTCATGTTTTACTGTAGGCTGCAAATGTCTTACTTCGAATGGTGTATTTGGCTTCCGCTACACGAATCTTCAACCGTCAGATCCACCGTTTGAGGGTTTAGGGACACGTCATGATTTTCAAAAATATCCGCTGCAATTTACGGGCACTCATTTTACGAGCGCTACGATTGATAGGAATAGCACTATTTCGTAAACAATTGCTATTTTCGAACATCGACGCAATGTTTCATGTCTTTCCTTATTTTATCGTTTCTTTTATAAAAAAATGTTCACTCGAAGTAGCCAGTTGCATTCCTCCCCTTAAAAGTTTCTCCCGTAAAACCCGTCTCGTAAAAATGCTCATCAGTTGACCCGTGAGCCCAATTTCGGACGTACAGTGAAATATAGAGATTCTGTTTTTAGCCGAACAACATGAATTTGGAATAGTTTACCAGGCGGGGTTTTTCCTTGCCATTTCAATTTGAAAACATTCGAAATCAATGTTAGTTGACACCTTCTGTCCCTCCTTCCCTAACCTAACCTTCCTATGCTCGCGCAGTGTGTTCATCATTATAAGGGAAGCACAAGTTCTTTGTGCGCGTGCACCGCTTAAAAAAAAAAGCGTGGAGATTTAAAATTTTAACATTTTTTTCGAACTCGAAAGAGTTAAGCTTACTTTTATTAATTGTTCTCATAACAGCAATTTAGAATTACTTGAAAAAATAATTTTAAAATTCAACTTCTAGCCAAAAAGACTAAAACAATATTGTAAGATATGTGATTTAATTAGCAGTACGTACAGTATCTTGGCGCAAATTATGTCTTCTTTCCAAGGTCATGGAAACGCTGTTTAATTTAATTATAAGCTTTTGAAATATCTTGAAGAAAGAAGCAGGCTTCTTATTGACCGGTAGTACGCAGCACTACTGTCACCGACTCTCTTATCATTTTAATTAATAATCATCTGTATGAAACTTTTCATCCACTCACTGCTTCCTTGATGACAGTACACTAAGCTTCTCATATATGCTTTAGGACTCACACTCCTTCTCTTCTGATGTGGATATTGAACGACAACGTACAAACATACATATGTTGAGCCCATTAAATTCTGACCTTGGCAGAGTAATCAATTGGTGGGATAAAAATAAATCGTATATATTTTCTCCGGTTGAAATAGTGTTCCTTTTTCGCCCTTATCTTAGTTACACTTACTTACATCATGGATCATCTTGAAACGGTATGTGAATCACCAATCACCTCTTAGGCTTTCTCCGACGATGTACGAGAATCGTTCTTCAGTCGGACAACTCGAATGTGGAGTGATTATACAAAAAATCCATAAGAAATTGGTGAAATTTGAGAAGCCTTCTTTGAAAATAACTGCGCCCTTGTTCATATTGTCTTGCCGTAGTCCCTCAACAGCTTGGTTTGTTTCATGATCCACTGCCGAAGATGTTTTGTGTGCCGCTCTCGATACATGCTACCCTACCACTATCTGCTTGAAGATGGCCACACTTCTACTTTCCTTTTTCTTGCATCTACATACATTATATTAGGAGGGTGGTCTTGGTTTCATCATTCCACCACCATGTTTCTTCGTTTGGTTGGCGGTGGTAGTGCCTTATAGCAGTGCGGCAAAAAACCTCTGGTTAAATAATAATGAACCAAGGCAGTGACAACAAGACCAGTTCTAATTTGAAATAAGAATAACTGCCAATTTCTTAAAACAATCAATTTGTATACAAAATTTCTTCGTGTAAACCCAGCTAAACAACTAATTTAATACACCAAAAAAAAGCTTTCAAAACTTAAACTACGCCTCTGTGTTCATCTACCTCTATAAATTCACAACAACCATATCGACGACACATAACAAACAAGAACACCCACGCCATACAAATAAACTATAAAGGAAGCAAAATTTATGAATCTACGTATAAAAAAAAATTAAAATAATAATAAAACCACCGCACGGAGGGGAAACGCTTTGCTAACTTTTTATTCAATATTTTTGTTTGCCTTCGTTAGTTCTTACTCTTTCCGCTCATTCCATTGTAACGAGTAACGAGACAACAGGTAGGTATGCGTCATAGCCATAATCATCGCCAAATCAGTCAGTGAATTCCATAATAGACGTGCTTACAACAAACTAAGCGTGCTTGCTGCCTACTCCATGATTCCATCCATCCATCCAGCCGTCTCTGTAGACACATTTTCTACTTTGAACAAGTCAACTATCTATCTATACCCTCTTTACGACACGACATCTATGGAAGTCCCAATGTCCTCAAGTAAGACGAATCGAATCACAAACATTTTTTTACGAAAGACGGTGTTTGGAGAATGAAACG